>OZ010796.1:459245696-460445696 GCA_963932465.1 Maratus speciosus | reverse complement strand
CGAGGCTGTTTTGGTATTTCAAATAATTAAGAAAATACGCTTTTTCATCTGTAATTTTCTATATTTTTTCTTCTATTGCGTCATGTTTATATGTCAGTGAGAGTAGTATGTGTGCGTAAGTGTGTATGAGTTTTTTGCTTTCAAAAGGAAAACACTCCGTTCCAAACAATCTAAAAAATATTTTATAGTTATTAGGTAAAAGAAAATTTTCCCTTGTAAAATTTAAACCAGCATAAATAAAACTGTAAACAATGTAAGTAAAGAAACTCTACTGCTGTTTCAAGTTTCACAAAGATACGTTATTTTCAGAACAATATGAGAAAAAGACAAAATAATAATAATAAAAAATGAACGCATGTGTTTCTGCACGCTTTTATAATAATAATAATAATTACTATTATTATTATTATAAAACTCAGCAGAAACACGCGCGTTCATTTCTGGAAAAAATGAAGAGGCTTTTCCTATCAGTCTTTTTCAATCAATACTTGTGTTATTATTGCTAATTTTTTTAAACTTCTATTGCCCTGGTTACTTTTATTCTTTTTTATAATCTTTACTTTATGGTTTATGTTTTCACATAATTATAATACATAAAATTGTTTATTTGATTTATTTTTAACACTTTTCAACATTGTTGAAAAGTGTTTATGACTTCAATTTTTCTATCTGCAATCTGTCCGTGGACGAACACTCGTAAATATACTCGAATTGGCCTGTAAATGTTACATGGTGTCGATGTTTATTATAGAATACTCTGTATTGAAAATTACGTATGTTTAATTCACATCTCGTTTACAGAGACACACAAAATAGTTCTGTTACACATTATGGTCTATGGGGAAAATTCATTTACAGTGCATTTTAATGGTGTTACGTTATTTCAAATATAATGAAATTGTATACGTCACTAAGGTGGACAACAACATGCTTTCTGAGGCGAAGAAAATGAGTAGAATTTATTTTTCGTTTACAGGGGCGCACAAAAGTATTCCATTATATTACGCTATATGAAGTAGAATCTTTTGCTTTGCCTTTTACTGATGTTACGATATATCATCGATAATGGAAAGTGCCGTTAATCTTAATCGGAGTCTTAATCAGAAGTACCGTTTGATAGTTACCTTGTGACTCACACACATACGTGTCAATCATGATTACAATAATTTCCTTACACTATGTATTTAGAAAGTAAAAAGGCTCAATTTGGCATTGAATTAAAGTGTGAATGACATTGATTGATTTATGCACAAAAAATAGAGAAAAACACACCTTGCAGTTTTTTTAATATCCCACTATACATTCGTTAAGTAGCGCAATATTTTTAATTTTTAAAAAGTAATATAACAGGACAATTAAATGTTCTTAAATATAAGTGTTTACGGAATGAGATGTAAAATCCTAGTTAAATTTGAAATGTATTCTGTAGTAGTATTAAAATAAATTAATTTCCATGCAATATTTTAATGTTGTATCACATAATTTAAAAAGAAACATAAATGTCAAGCTAAGTATTATTGTCGCATTTGTGTATTTGCTTAAATCTATCTCATCGCTTTTTCAGCAATGGTAGTATCTATAATGTAGAAATTATTCTGCATATATTTAGTATGGTGCAGCGCTTTACCAATTTCCGAGCGAGGCAGGCTATTTTTTGATTGGATAGCATTTTTTGTGTGCGTCGTTCAATTTTCCGATAGTGACATACTGTTTTCGCGAACATCGTTCAGGTTATTTAGTCGTCTATCCTATTTTCTTTTATTTTTATAGAAGTACTTATCATCAGAGAGTACACATTTAATATAAATTTTACAATTTAATGCGTATTTGTATTATCATTTAAATAAAACTACTTCGTTCGATAATTAGTTCATAATTATATAAAATAGCCACATCATATCGATACATTCACAGTGTAACTATTAAAATTAATAAAAAAATTTCATGTGTGTATTTGCAAATTGTTGCATAAAAACATTAGAACAATTTTAATCAGTAGAAAAATTAACAGTTGATTAAATTGTGTATACAAAATGTATTATGTGTTGAAA
Organism: Maratus speciosus; assembly: GCA_963932465.1. Taxonomy (NCBI): domain Eukaryota; kingdom Metazoa; phylum Arthropoda; class Arachnida; order Araneae; family Salticidae; genus Maratus; species Maratus speciosus. Next base: position 460,443,645 of record OZ010796.1, on the reverse strand, counting down.
AATTACATATTAAAATTTCTATGTTACATTTTTAAGGATTAAATATCGTTTTCGTTTCAGCAGAAACGTAAAAATAATATATGTATATATATATATATCACTAAACCTCTTTTTCTCGAAGGAAATTTTCCAACGCTGCATGCTTATTTTCTTTCATTTTTTGGCAGCAATAAACTACTGTTTAATTGTCTTTATTTCTTCAAATATTCAATCTTCTAAAAAAAAAAATAACTTAGTACTCTCTAAACACAGAGTATCAGTAACGTGGGGGAAAAAACGAAGCTTTTACTTCGAAGGAGAAATGTTGAAGAAAAAAAAATTCTGAAACGTCATGTGATCCCTTATTATGTATAATTAGCAACACAACTCTTTCTTTCATCGGGTACTCTTTATTGGAGTTATTAGCATTCGGTTTTACGTCTGTTTTAATCCGTGGGATTAACCAAGAAACTAAAAACCTTTACCACACAGAAAAACATACCAAAACAAAAGTGGAATAAAAATTAAAGATTAATTACTACAAATGTAGAAGGAGAGGGAGACTTGTTAATATGTATAAAAGAAACATTTTTCTGCCTGCATTTTCTAGGAGTGAAGGAAAGTGTCAGGTAAGTTAATTAAAAAAGTCCGAGAATTGCTGCTACTTTTACCGTCCTAAGTATTTTTCTTGCATTGTTGGAATATTTATGTTGTAATTAGCCAACATTTGTTTCCGTGTGTCCATTATCAAAGCGGGGTTGGATGCTGAATATGCAAATTTCTACTTTCTCAGGACACTGTGGTAATTAAGCCTGAGAAATGAAAAATAAAGAAAAAATACACATTTATACGCTCAAAAGTAAAGTTTAAGAAAAATTGTACGTTTTCTTAAAAACATAAAAATCTGTAACATTTGTGGCTAAAAGTTGGTTATGCAGGCTTAACTTTTTGTCTTATGATTTTTTCTTTTTTTACATCATATGTGCTAAAAGCTCTCTTGTTAAGTCTTTTGTAAGAAATGCGCTAATTATAAGATATCTCCCAAAAGAACTGAATACTTAGGATGGATTTATAACTGCTAAAAGCCTTACTTTAAGAAACAAGCGTTACTAAAAAGTATATCAAACACATTAAGTAAAATTTCAAGCTATTTAATCTAAATTAGTTTTAAGTAAGTTAAAATTATTATTCTGGAATAAGATATGCGCAAAGGCTAATGAACATGACATGTTCCCGCATTCATTTTATTTTCAAATATATTACATTTTAAATGCTGTTTATGATAAAACTGTTTGTATATTCAGATAATTATTTTTCTTCTTAATATGTGTAATAACCTAATGTTTATTTATTGTTTTAGGCGTACGGCAAGAACAGGACTTATATGTCCGATTAATAGACCACGAAAAGAAACAGGTGAGGTTTTTTTTTACTATATCTCTTACAATTAAGAATACTGATTGAATAATTCTGAAAACAAATTATCTGCATTTTAAACTAGCATATGATCCATGATGCTACTCGAAAGAAAGTACTGTGTCATAAATCCTTAATTTGGTAAAAAATAAATATTTTAATTGCGTTTCAAAGAAAGCTTTTACGGCTTTTCACAAATCAAACATGCCTACTTAATGAAAAAAAAAATTGTTATTGAATTTTGTTCTCAAATGCATGGAATTGCTAGGTTCTCTTGTTCAGAAACCATGTAATCAAGCAGTTTTCCACATTTTTGGGGGAAAGGAAGAATGTTTTTCAGGAAAGCATGTCAATTTGAACCAAATTTTCGGACGTGGCAGCGATGAAAAAGGTAAAAATTGCCGCCATTGGACAACAATCGCTTATATCTAAAGTTATAATTCACTTATAGAGAAAAAAAAAACTGTTCATTTAAAAATCACTGCAATAAACAGCCCTGCAAGAGTGATGCCACTCAGTTTAAAAACGAATCGGAAAATGTGTCAGAAATTTTCGAGTTGTTGAGTGGGGAAAAATATTTTTTCGAGAATCGCCTTAATGTTTTCACGTATTTGTCGCTATTTAATTTTAATTGTTTCATCGAACCTGATTATTGAATCTAGGTTTTCCTTGTGGTATTTTTTAACTATGACGCAATTTTACCTATGTTTAATTTTTTTTTACAATATTCTAAACAATGATAGCTATTAATAGACTCAAATTTCTACTCTAATTTACACTAAACGTTTTACATTTTTTTATTAAATGCTCAGTGTTTACATTATAATAGTGTGACAACAATTTTACCTATGTTTAATTTTTTTTAGAATATTCTAAATAATGATAGCTATTAATAAACTCAAATTTCTTCTCTAATTCATACTAAATGTTTTAATTTTTTTTATTAACTCTAATAACATTTTTATTACTTTTATTCGAATACCCATATGCACTTTAAATTTTTTGTGGTTTATTTTATTTTATTTTTCACTAAGTTTCTAAATAAATTTTTTTTCCAAATCTGTTAAAGCCAATCCATTTATTTTTAAATATTCTTCTTTGGCTACCATTTTATTTTATTTTAGTTAAAATATAAATCATAAGCCGATAATAATACTTCAGTGTGTCCAAATAAATTGGGCTGTCTTTAACCCTTTATCTACTGACGGTACTTATAAGTGCCATTAAAATAACTTGTTATAAAATTCATTTAATACATCGATTAGTTGTGATACAGTTTAGAATGAGATATAGATGCATTACTTTATCTTGTTCCAAAAGCATTATTGGTTACACAAAACAAGAATATTTTTAAAAGGATGATTTATTTTGCCTTTGCATCTTTTCAGCTTTCTTGGCGTTGGGGGGGGGGGGGGGCGGATTTTTCAATTCGGAAAATATTTCTATTTTTCTATTGTAAGAATGTTATGTTTGTACATTTCCTAATCCTACAGAATAGTAAGAAAAATATTTAAAATAAAAGATTTGATTGGGGTTATAAAAAATGCACAAAATCCCTATCGATTCAAATTTAATTAATCCTTCTAAATCCTTCAATCCTTCTAAAATCTATTAAATGATTATCCAAATCTTTTAATGTAGTTTCAAAAATTCACGAAAAATGCTTTAGAAGATAAAATTTTCACGAATTCATAATTCAGTACATAAAGGGTTAAACAACAAATAATTTAAAACGTAATGATGGTGCAATAATGAACATAATGTCATTAATCTTGGGTTGACTTAGCTTTCTCTTATAATTGTTGTTTGAATTTCTTGGATTATTATAAGTCATTGGAGCATCAATCGGCACGACTATTAAAACTGTTAAGATTTTGTCACTTACAACTTCTTTATATACTTCATAAAATACCAATAGTCATATGATTGCTGCAATTACTCGTCCATAATTAAAGATATATAAATAAAAATATGCGAGTATGTAATATCACAAAATAACATAAACTAGAATACTAATATTGTAGACTAATGAAATAATAATATAATTATGCACATAATCAAACTAGATAGTGTAAACAGTACTGGATAACGAATGAGATAATAGTTTTTTTTTTTTTTTTTTTTTTTTTTTTTTTTTTTTTTTTTGTCAAATAATTTAAACTACTAAATTTTATCGTTGACGGATATCAATAAGTTAATCTTTTAATAGACACTCTGTTTTTGCAACAAAAATTTCTATTCTTTTAAACAAATTTGGCTTCATATACATCAGTTATTTTGAAATAAGGATAACAGGATCGGGCAGACGTAATTTGGTTATATGTTTATCTAAACATGAAACTGGGAAACACATAAACATACAAACTAAAAAATTAATAAACAATCATTTTACAACAACAAAATAATAAAATCCACACGAGAAAAATAACCATTTATTTAAAAGAGATGCTGTAATATATTTTTCGCCACTTTATTTCATAACATAAACTTACAGCCAGGAATTATCTCGAATCCCCGTAAAATTCTGCTTACCTAAAGCGAGAAGAGAGAATTTCACTTTTGCTATCGTATTGATCTCATTTGATCTTCATTAATCAAGCTCTTTATTGAGTAGGGAGGCAGCCATTGTAGCAAAGCGGGGAAACTGATTTGCATACCAATAGAGTGGCTTGCGCTACGCTCTTCCTTATCATAACACTAGCCAAACTGCTCCCCATGATCCCAGCGTAGTACTGAAGCGCATAGCGTACCGTCTTACAAACGTCATTCACTTTACATTTATAGAGTTTTTTGTGGGACACCTATTGTTGTTTAGGAAGGCTGGAACAGTTTGTTTTCCCAACTGAAACGAATGTATGCAAAAAAGTCTGGCCCGGAGCTCATTTCCCGTAAAATGCCTGAAGTGATTGAACAACTAGTTTGGGCGCTTCCTTCTTCAAATGTACAAAAAGGAAAGAGTCAAAGTGAAATAATCAAATTTAATTTAGAAAATTTCAAAGAAGTTGTTAAGGAGCAAATGTTTAAAATTGACATGAGCATCATTGATCAGCAATCTAAGAAAAAGTAGTATTTTAAACATAATCACCAAGTATGTTAATAGAAAAGAAAAAAAAAGAAAGTTTGTTTAATTATTCCCTTAAAATATTAATATTTATTAATCTATAATAAATTATCATGCACTACGTCGCAATTAACTTTCTTTAATTTTTTTGTTATCAAGAACAAATCTGACATCACATTTTAATTTTTTTTTTTACTTTTAATCTTCGTAAATGGCTTTTTCCTCCTAAATTAAGTGGTAGCAAATTCTCTTATATATTTATTTAAAACGTTTTATTATTAAGAAAATTTTTATATTTTCACAGGATAACTGTTTCACATTCTTTTGACGGAAACTAAACGGAGTGAACACCATTGCTATGCCTCATGCACTTCCATTTTGTACATTTTTCTTTTACCCCACTCTAACAACATCCTTTAAAAAAGCTCCTTGGATTTGATAAATTTTATATGCGAATTATTAGATTATAGTCCGATCCTTGGAAACAATCAAATATGCATGAAATGTGAAGTATATGCTTTTATATCCCATGAAGTAGATTAAAAATTTCCGTTGAAACTATCGTAGTGCTATCCTGCATATAATCCGCAGCATACAATGATTCACATAAAAAAATTTTCTTATTACGTTATTAATTGTTTCAGTTCCTTTTTTTAGTATATAATGTAATGGGCTATTATGAAAAAAATAGCATCTGCTGACTTTCTCATTTCAAGAATCTAATATTGAGAAAATGTTCACGTGTAATTTTTATATTATGGTTGCAAAAACTTCGTGCGGAAAAAATTAGCGTCAAACCTTTGTATTCAAATAATTGTCTAAAAAAGGTGTTTTTTTATGAAGAACTCTTAAGACTCTCTTATTATGAGGAGAGAAACAGTGCTTCCAATTTACATCTTAAATCTAAGAAACTGTACGGAAGCAAGTGTAATAAGATTCTGTAATCATAAACAAAATTTTAAGACGACAAATTATTTCACCTTTAAAAAATTATAACTTTATAATCTATGATTGTATGGCGCGTAAAAAGTGTTCAGCATCTATGTTCTAAGAACGTTGGGGCATACCTAGATGATCATATTTAAGTTGTATAGGATATAATAAAATACAATGTTATATTTTCAAATTATGTCATGATTTTTTTCATTTATTCATTTTTTAGAAAATTATATAATGTATTAAAACTCAATAAATAAGTTTTCAAAATAAAATAAGCTAAACCATCTTAATCAAGCCGGATTATGTTTTATGAGCCAAGAAGCGAAGGATGAGCGAAGGATCCTTTATGTATATTTCATCAACTTTGAAAATTAAACACGATGTGACTATTTAGTGTTGCGCACAGTAAGTTTTTCTTTGTTTTTCTTTTCCAACTTTTGATTTTGATTTTACATGAAATCACTCAGTTATATTACTTTATCCAAAATCATAATGTAACATTCAAAATGCTAAAAAAGAATATCTCCTTTGATTTACATCAGTTTTGGTTTTTGTTTAAAAGAAGGACTCGCAAAACATATATTGTTCGTGTCACTGCTTATATTTGAGTGGAAAAAGCACTCCACAGCGATTAAAAAGGATAATTTAACCCCATCGCTTCAAAGTTAATTTCATAAATGTGATATGTCTCAGATATGATACACACACAAAAAGCATACTTCAGCAATTTTTTTTCGCCCTCTTTCAGTTTTTCTCTTTCCACCCACGCTTTAAGGGGTTGGGAGAAGGGGGTTTCTCGATCTAGACCGCGAGAGGATGTTTGCCAAAGCACTGTTGAGTGCAGCCTGAAGAACCAGTCAACTGTACAACACAGTGTGCCGCAGAGAAAGCTGCACAAAGTCGGTCTGTGGCTGCTCTTAACGATATTGGAGCGATTCACGGCATAGGGCCCCCATCCATTACACGGATCCGTGACTTTTTGTCGTCCCCCCACGGTGTTTTGCACCCCCCCCCCTCTTTTCTACAGAAAGAGTCGATATCATTGCCATGTCCTTCCCTGCTTGCACATGGGTTCACATTTTTTGTCGATGTTTATTTTCCTTTTCTGTTTTCTATTGGGCCTGTAGTTTATATAAGAAAGTTTATTTATTATATGCTTAGGGGGGGTTTTTCATAAAATTATAGATACATAAACTTCGATATAAATACTGTTGTCTGGATAATTACGTACGTGTCCTTGTAATATTATTTCACTAATTACTGATATTTTCCGATTTAAAAGTTGGATAAACATTTTGATTCGAGCCAACTAATTTACTGAAATTTTTATTGAATTATGGTATAAATAATATGGTATGAAATAGTGGCTATTAATGTGAAATATTTAATGCTCCTTATTTGCTGCTCATAGTTATTTCCAAAAAGTTTAAAATTTTTAAAGTCTTACCTCGCTTTCTTATGATTTTTTTTAATTCTAAAGTTTATGCTGATAGAAGGAGAATATAGGGTGAAGAATGCCAGTTAAATATCTCACGTCTTTATTCACTACTAATTAATTTGGCCAACATATAGCGTTATGTGTATTCTTATATAATTTTGAATTTCTATACATTTTCACTTCTTAAATAATTCATTGTTAAATATGTTAAATTAGAGATCAAATAGTAGATAATGTAGTCTGATTGTGTAATAATATAAAAGGTCGATTGGTTGATTAAATTTTATTGGGGCAAGGTCACCAATGGGACCTGTTGCGATAAAAACAAGTGAAGAATTAAAAAAAAATATCAGAAAAGAACAATTTATATTTATTAAAATCTATATAATTAAACTACACAATAAAGTAAAAAGTATGAAATTGATAATGGTAATATGAATTAGGCTCTAAATTGGCAATACATTATTTGACTTGTTGGTGGTATGCATGAGCGGAAGTGGGGGGGGGGCTATTCTGAGGACATTCATGGGAAGCTTAATACGAATTTGTCTAAGGTGAGAAAAAACAGCACAAAAGCAGAAAATATAAGATTCCTTGATTCCTTTCAATCTAACTTTTATGCATATTAGATTTTACGCCAAAATTACCAATGTACTCTTTTGGTTACTTTATTTAAAAGCTAGTTTTAACCATTTTTTTTTTAAACTAACATTTGATTTTGAACAAATGATGATATCAAAAGCAAGAATTTATGTTAATAATTTATTAATGTTTTACTCAATTGTATTTGTATCGACATTTTCATGATTTTAGTCTGAAAATTTCTACAAATTTCCAATCTGAAATTATTTTTTAAATATTTTTTTTATACTTTTGCTTATCAGTTTTATGCCTTTAAAGATAATATGCTACAAATAAAATTTCAAACCGACTGCATTAGTTTGATATTTTATCAGTGCTTTTATGGTAGAAATCACTTGTCTGAGATAAGAAAATGTCTGTCATAAAAATCTTTGTAGGATAATACGGATTGTATGTTAAAAACAAACAAAATAAAATTTCCTTTTTAATACTCTCATGCATAAAAGCCTCATTATATATATATATAAACACTAAGAGAACTGTGAATACTTTACTTTTACTTCTTTATCACACCCTAAGCTGCGTCGCAAACCGTTGCGTTGCGTTTGTATTTCACAAGAGCTTTCAAGTTTTCGGAGAAAAGTACTTCCCAATCCATGTTTAAATTTAAATGTATAAGTGAGAAGCTTGAAAATGTAGTTATTATCCTTTATAAATCTTATTAGACCTTTAAAATGCCATAAGATTCCTCAAAACTAATGAATTTTTTCTCGCATTGAAGCACTGAAAGATTGGTTGATTGACTGATTCTACGGGTTTTCATCGGAATGCATCAAACTTTAGATTGTAGCCAGAAAAATTCTACATAATCTCCCTTATAAGTTTAGTGTTTCGTATGCAACCGTTCTTCAGACATATCCGGAAAAACTGACAATTTTTTTAATGTTAATTTTGTCTATACGTCGTCTAAATAGTTGATTGAATTTAGAAATAGACTATTTTTGAAAATCACAGACAGAAAACACAATTTAATTCATTAGTATAGATAAACCTCATTTGAAGTTTTAGAATGCTTGTGGAATAATCAATAGATGGCAGTGTCATTTTACTTTCGAATATGCAGTTGGAAAATTCGCCTTTGACAAATGTGTTTATGTTCGAGATAAGAGAAAATTTTCTCACGAAATTTCTGCTCTTGGATCTAATCAAGAACGTAAACAAATGTTTTTTTTTTTTTAAGTTCTTATTTTCTGTTAATGTTTCCAAAGATTAAATTATCCTATGGAACTATTTAATAATATAATAATATTTTTTTATTGCTTGCAAAACTTACATAGGTTTCGTCTTGTAATTTTGCAATGAATAAAATATTTTTGAAAAAATCATCATTATTTTCTCTTAATAATCCATTTCAAATCTGTCGTTAAGTGTAAATTAGTTCTTCAATCCTTTTCAAAATAATTTGGGTATGATAGCGTTAAATTTGGTTTATTCGAAGTAATCAATATAGCAGTTTTTAAACTATATGAAAATGCTATATAAGGCAAAAGTCTTTAAAGTGCTTATATCATTTGGGAGGTTTTTCCAGCACATGTATTACATTTATGATAATGATTTTATAGTAAAATAAGAAAGTTTTATTTTCTTCATTTTTTTTTTCATGTATATCATTATTAATTTCCACCTACGCATGAGATTAGTAAGATATTCTGGTTCGATATTTTACTCACATTTTTATTTAATTGAGCAGAGGAGCAAAAATAATGAAGAGGTTATAGTTTGACATTTATAAATATATATATATATATATATATAACTTATTTCGTTTCTACTAGAATTTCAATGATTAAATTTTATTTGATATCATATCTGCAGTTTTTAAAACTAAAAATATAAAACACTCTGAATGAAAATTGATTAACTCAACTCTCACTTTTATACCATGGTGCATGATCACAATATTAATTGCTCAGCACCTGTGTAATCGGCTTTCCAACTTACACTCAATCAGAATAGCTACAATTATTACAAACAGCGACAGCAGGAAGATGAGGCTTATGAAGCAATCATACACCACGTGCGCATTATGCGCGCATCCCCTTTTACCCCCTACAGATATAGAGGGGGTGAGATTGTTTTATTGTTGTAATGTGCGAGAAATAGTATGGGGTCCCATATGGTATAGGAGTATAGTGCTGGTGGTATATTGGACCCCTACCTCTTGAAAAGCAAGAATCGGAAATCCGATGTGACAGATTTATAGTAGGGTGGATCTTCTATAGTTCGTATCATATGACATTTTTTTGATTTGTTAGTATTGGTTTAGAATATAATACGTTGGGGACATAAAAAAGGTATAAGGAAAGAACACTTTGCACAAGTTATGTGATTTATTTATTTGCAGGGTAAACTTTATAGAGATGAAAATGAATAAGATTTAATTACTCATTTTGAGACATTTATATAGCTTAGACAATATTTCATTTTAAATGCTAAAAGCACTCGCGCTTTTTAACTAGAATTTTTAAAATAGGAATGGGCTTTTTTAAAAATAGTAAATTCATAATAGATTTTCGGAGAATTACAAAAATACATTTTTGAGTATATTATATTATTTTATAAGCAAAATAACGTTATATTTAGGGAATTTTCAACAAATATTATCGTATATAATCGGTTATTTATGTAAACTTAAGTTACCTTTTAAAATCTATTACACATTAAAATCATGCAAAAATCAGTTAGTCGAAAAAATTATTTTAAATTTTAATAGCTACAATATTTAGAACTTTTAACATATTCTAACTACATGTTAAAAAAAAAAAAAAATAGTAACGTAGTTTTTTTTAAACGAGTATTAAAATAAAAAAAAAAAAAAAAAAAAAAAAGAGGAAGAAAAAAATTTAAATCAGCATTATGATTGGACCACGTTTTAAGAGTCTATATATGTATATTTTTTTACATAAAAAAATCGCATGTATCCCTCTCTTCAATATTTAGTTTTTTCCTAGTACCTTATCGAACAAAATTACTGAATTTCAAATTGCATCACAATACACTAAATGTAAATAGCGTTGTTATGGCAAGCAGCTACAACATAATATCTGGACTCACTAAAACATAAAACTGTCCTGTGTTAAGCCAAATAATAAACAACTGGCTTGTTTTTAAATGCAATGTAGAACATGAAATTCGACAGTTAAAAAAATGAAAATATACGTATTACGTTCATGAAAAACATTCTTTTATATATTTTTAAACCATTGAATGACTTTAAACCTGGATATTCCCGAACCCTTATTTCGAAAAAGTTTTCGTATCAAAAAACTTTAACCAGTAACCAACTTATTTAAACAACAATTTGTAAAAAACTCATTCTAAATCCAGCCAAAACATCACCCATATAAAAAAAAAAAAAAAAAAAAAAAAAAAAAAAAAAAAAATCTTGTCGTGAAGTTCGCATACTGGAGAAAAACTACCTGCTTTCAGAGAAGTGGTTTCTCCTACAACCTTAAATTTCAATATTTCAAAATAGAATTAAAAATATATATATTTATACATTTTTTATTAAAACTAGTTTAAAATTTCACTTAACCATTCCTGTAATTCACAGATCAATGGCTCATGTTTAGGGAAGGTTGTTATTTACTTATTATTATTATTACTGTTATTATTATTATAAATCTTCATGAATACTATAAATAACATGCATATACTGTATTATCTTTTTATATGGAGGGTATTTTAATTGATGTTTCTAAAATAATAATAATAATAATATACATAATCAATATAAATTTTTAAAAAAATATAGAAAAGTAATCTGAATCTAGTCTAAATTTTATATGCAAAACAGGTTCTGTTGTCATGAAATTCGAATAGTTGAGAAAACAACTGCCGATTTACAGGGAAGCGGTTCATCCTACTGCCAGAATGTCACCTGTAAAACAGGTTTTCTTGTCGTGATTTTCAAGTGTTCGAGAAAACAACTGCCTACTTTTATGGAAGTGGTTTATCCTATTGTCGAAACTTCACCTGTAAAATAGGTTTTCTTGTCGTAACATCCATGTAGTTGAAAAAGTAACTGGGTGAAACAAAAAATTCATTTCCTTTTCATGTCCAAAATGAGAATTTTTTTTTTTCTGCGTAAAATGGGAAAGAACTCTTTTTATTTATTTTTTCATTAAAATAATCAGTAAGGGCTTCATTATAAAAAGAAATGCTTAAACAGTTATTATTATTTTTTTAAATTTAAGTTATCCATTTTTTTTTTTCATCTTGACAAGCAAAACAGTCTGTCCAGATAACTGTAGGCATAGATATCAATTTAAAGTTTTAACTAATAACATTTAAAATCATATTTTTAACTGGTTTCATGTAATTATAAAACCTAGTATTTTAACTCGTTAGGCCCAAAACAATAAAATATTTATTTTTTTTTTTATTGTTATATTTAAAGATTAAATTTTGTACACAAATTGTAACCTTTGTCACTGTAACTTTTCTTACCAAAGAAATGACTTCCATTGTCCCCAACAGATGATAGTACTGAGCTTACTTGTAGGTAAAAGTATTATAAAAAAAATTATACAGCCATTTTAAATTTGTTCTGCGCACATGTGGTTAGTAAGCTAAAACATCTGAATTCCATGTTAGTGTGTTTTCTGTTTGTAACCTCTGTTAATAAATTTTAAATTTAAATATTGTCATTTTAATTAAAGTTTTATATCTATTATATGAAATTAAGTTAATTTAATTTAAATAAATGCAATATTTACGTATTTTTATAAAACTATAGAAAATACAATTTTTTTCTTTGTTAAATATAACATTTGTTACCTGTAACTTCTGTTACTACATATTTGAAATAGATGTGGATAAATTAACAAAAATCTAGTTTAAAATTCATATGCATAATAAAAATCCATCAAAGCGCTTCTGCGGTGTCATTGTTTTTAGATTAATGTAAATACACATCTACTGTCTAATTTGCGTTGCTCAATGTGACGTCTGTTACAAAAAGTGTAATCACAGTTACTATAAATAATTTCTGTTTCTCGCAATTTTTCTCCATATTTTTCTTGTTGTATATGAGTAGCTCTCATAAAATACTCTCAAAACATCAAAAGACATCTGTTCTTTCAATATACTAAAACTATTTGACCATTTAAAAATATATTTAGTACAGGGCACTGAAAATTTTGGCTGTAATGTAGGAAACAAGTAACAGAGGCTACATATAGTTATATAAATTACCCTATTATACGCTAGTATTGTTTAATTTTGAATATAAAATTACATATTGAGGTCTAGTACACTAATGATGATATAATACACCAGAAATAATATTTTGATAAGAATATAAATGTTATAAAGTCAGTGGATGTTGTTCAGTAACAGAGGTTACAATATTTACCTTTAAGGCATTTTCAGGTGACTGTATTTTTACTCTAACTATGAATTTTTCTATGCTGGAACTGATTTTATATATGTTGTACACATGTGAACACAGAAAAAAATATATTTGGTGAAAACTGCATACTTAAAAAAAAGAAAAATATATTGGGAAAAGGACATAAAATATTTTTTTGACCCTACTGCAGACTTTCAGAAAAGTACTTCCTCCCACCACCTTAGATTACATTCTAAAAAGGAAAAATGAAAAGTGTTATAATTATTTTTTTATTACATAAAACTGGTTTAAATTTCCCGATCTGTAACTCACAAATTAGTGATTTATGTCTAGCGAAGTTGTTATTTATTTATTTTTCACTAGCCCTCTTCATAAAAACTATCATCATTATAAATAACATGTAAAATATTTGTATATATTTTCATTATTATAAACAACATGTATAACATTGTTACAAATAACGTTAGTAACATACATAAAGTATAAAATACACAATCTTTTGTTTACTGAAAATACTTTCACTGGTGTTTTTAACATTTACAAAAGTTTTTGAATAGCATAAAGAGATAAATTCAGTCAAAACGTCACCTGTAAAACAGGTTTTCTTGTCGTGACACTGACGTATTTGAGAAAAAAATTTTTAGGGAAAAGGTTCATCTTGCTGCCTTAGATTTAAATCTGCCAAAATAGAATAAAATTTCTATGATTAATTTTTTTATTTACCAAAACTCTAAGATTTTGTTGATTTTTTTCTTTAATACACAAATCAATTGCTCGCATCTAGGGAACTATGCTATTTATTTATGTTTTTCATTAATAATCTTCATGAAGACTAAGATATTACGTATAAGTAATATGCACATCTTCTTTTCTTGACGGAAAATATTTTCATTGGTATTTCTAAAATATAAAAAAAAATTACAAATATTAATGCTTTTGATTAAAAATTACTGAATAAAGTAATCTAAATCCGGTAAAAACTTGCAAAACAGGTGTTTTGCTCGTCACACCCCCGTAGTTGAAAAAAAAAAAAAAAATGCCGCTTTTCACAAAAATAACTGATTAGATTTAAATCCTTAGATTTAAATTTGACAAAATAGAAATAAAAGGTATAATTAAATTTTTATCATATAGAACTGGTGTAAAATTTCAGGGAACTAACCTCTTCGGTGAACAAATCGATTGCTCGTGACTGGGGAACATTTTTCTTTATTTAATTAAGGTTTTTATTCGTCATCTTCGTAATAACCGGAGTAACTATGCTATAAATGGCATAAATATATTGCATTCTATTTTCTTTACGAAAAATATTTTCATTCATACTTCTTAAATTTACTAAAAAAGGTAAGAATAAATAGCCAAACTATATGAACAGAAATTAATAGAGAAAAGTTCTCTAAATCCGTGAAAACTTCACCTGTAAAACAGGTTTTCTTGTCGTGAGATTCCTATATTTTAGAAAACAACAGTTGACTTCCAGGGAAGTGGTTCATTCCACTGCCATAGACTTATATCTGCTAAAATAGAAAAAAAAATGTATCTGGTTAATATTTATTTACTAAAATTGGTGTAAAATTTTTGTTAACCATTTCTATAATTCACAAATCAGTTTGATGGTGTCTAAGAAACTTTTTATTCATTACTTATCTTTTCAAAGACTAATATTATTATAAATAACAGGTACAGTCTGGGGGAAAAAGAGTAAACACCCGCTACTAGCTCTGCAGCAGTAGAAAAAGTTACTGGTACCAAACGATTGCAAATAAAGTCTACTTTTAAATGATATATATAAAATTTGCTTAGGGGCCATCTATCAAAACTAACCCAAGCTTTGTTTTTTTTCAATATCAATACCCAAGTTTGACACCATAAATACATTCTACACCCTTTCAATTAGCCTAAAAACAATTTTTCTTGAAATTTGTGCGATCAGTTTCATAGAAATTAATTATTTTAAAATGAGCATATTTTATGGGCTGTATAAAAACTTAATTTCAATACTCGATTGTTGAAATGCTACAGAATGACTAAGTCACTTCTATTAATGCATTTTTTCTAGCCAATATGACCATTTCACTCACTTAATATGTTTCTACTATTGCCAGCCAAATGTTTCAATAAAATGAGTAATTTTTTTTTTTCGAATTATACTTATCTGTACATCATAGACGTCCCCTTAAACCGTCATTTTGACGATTTCTAATCATAATTCGAAAACTATTTGGATGACACAAAATATATTATTCAAAAACTCATCATCCAAATTACTTGAAATTTCGTTTTTACGCATAGTTTGAACCGAAGATTTAAGATATAGTGTCAAAGTTGGGTGTTGCCATTGAAAAAACAAATTTTGGTCTGTTTTTGATTTGTAGATGACCTCCTAAGAAAATTTGATATAAATCACTTAACAGTAGACTTTATTTCCAAACGTTTGGTTCCCGCATTTTTATTCTTAGTAGGGTGCTTACATTTTTTTTTACATGACTGTACATGTACATATTACACTATCTTTCCTGTATGGAAAATATTTTCCTTAGTACTAGTTCTAGATGCATACACACGCACACATTCAAAAAATAAATAAATAAATAATAACAATATATTGAGCAAAGTAATCTAAATCCAGCCAAACTTCATCTGTAAAACAGATTTCCATGCAGTGACCCCCGCCGTAGTTAATGAAACATCTGCTGAATTTCAAGGAAGTGCTACATCCACACCGTACCACTTGCCATTTAAATCTTCCAAAATAGAATAAAAAAATGTATATAATTACTTTTTATTAGTAGTGCAAAATTACAGAGAACATATTTCTATAATCCATTAACCAATGCTTGGCGTCTTAGAGAATATTTCTGTTTAATCATGTTTTTTCTTTAGTTGTTTTCGTAAATCTTAAGCATATTGTAACTAACACACACATATTACATTTCGTTTTTGTTTTACCGAAAACTTTTTCTATAGTAATTTTAAAATCTACAAAAGAAATAAAGGGATAAATATATGAGTAGATCTCACTAAAAAATAAAAAAATCTTATTGTAAGTTTACCTATAAATGTATTTCATAGTAAAACATTATGAAAAACACACAAAATAGAAATGCTTATTATTTATAACGTTTCTAAAAATAATAAAAGATTTTGTGAATGCTTCCAAGAGACATTTTCTTTTGTTTCATCCAAGTTTGTCAATAGTTATTTTCAACTATGGAAGAAATAAAATCAACATAAACAAAATATTTTGATGATATCACAGATTTTTACTTTTAAGAGTAATTCAAAAGACATGCGTTTGCCATTCTTCAAAACAGAAATTAATAAAATTGCAAAAACACTAATAATAAACACACACATATATGTTTAATCGTTCGCATTTTTTCACTTCGCATATATCATTTACATATTTACGTTTCGTCCATCTGAATGTATTTTTGTACTTCTTATATCCAACCAAATTGCTACGATGCTTTGAATGATATATTACTTTTGGTAATTCCTTGCATCTGAATAATAGAAACAAATAAAAGATGACTAAAAAAAATAAGTAAATGTTCGATAATTTACATGTTTTAGCTTTCTCATAAATTATTTATTACATTGGCCCATCTGAATCTAAATGTTTACTCGAATGCTCTAAATCTAAACAAATTACTACGACGCTTCGAACAGTTTACGGCATTTCGTGATTCCAAGTGTCTGAATAATAAGAACAATGAAAAATTGTCTTAAAAATAAATAAATGTGTAGTAATTCATTTATTTTTGCTTCTTGAAAATTATTTACATACCATCTGAATCAGAATGTGTTTTCGAATGCATTAATTATAATTAAATTACTACTTTGTTTCAAATGGTTTATCGAATTTCATTCATCCATATATCTGAAAAAATTAAAACATAGATAAAAAGGACTAAAGATAAATAAAATAGGACAATTAAAAAACGTATTACTTTCTTGCAAATTATTTACATATTTATGTTTGGTCCATCTCATATGAATATGTTTTGAATCAAAACAAATTTCTACTATTCTTCTTTTTTTGTTGTTATTATAACTTATTTTAATAATTAAATAAATTAAAAAAGACTAATTTTTAAATTATTTACCACTTTATTTGAAACAATGGTTGACTTATTGTACTTCTCTTTTGACATGTTGAAAGTCAGAAGTGATGAAAATATAGCATCCACAAGTGATAGTTAAATATCCTTTATATGGCCAGCACAACAATAATATCAAATTGCTTAATCTCCATATTTCAAGCACAAATACGTTTATTTTCTTCTTTCGATGCATTTACTTTGGAGAGTCTAGTTGACATGTTGAAATGTGTAGCTAACATCGAAAACAAAGCATCCGATGTCACGCAAGGAATGTTTTTAACAAAAAGCATGACAGTCTGTGACATCGGAACTGAATATTCAAAATTAGTTTTTCTGAAGGTTATTAATTTAAAGAAGCTACAAGTCACTCCGCGGTTAATGCTGGTTAATCTTTGTGCAAGTCAGCAAGTTTTTTTTCTTTTTCCAAAATAGCTTATCTTTAATTTAGATTGTAAACATGTCAAAACGCTTGTAAAACATTTTAGTAATTAAATTTTCTAAATTAAACAAATATGTCAGATTTTTAATAATTACTGTTAACGTGGTTTTTAACATTTGCGTTTTCTACATACTTTCATCTGAAGTGTATTTTAAGTATTGTTTTAAACATTTTTTATATTGATTTATTTTTATTGATATCAAAATATAATTTTTTCATTGAAAGTGAAAGCGTGTGTTGTGAAATTACCCAAAAAGTTAAAATTTCCTATAAATATGATTCTTAAATATTTTGTAGGTCTTCCGTTCAATTATTCCTGTTTTATATATTTATTTTATTACTTAAACATTGTATATATGGGTGTATTACATATACATATGCACATTTATATACACAAATATATTATCTTCTTAAAACATTTATTCTGGAAAATGAAAATATATACAATGTCATAAATCCAATTAAATAAGCAATTAAAATGTAGTTGTGATGAATCTTAGCATGCAAAATACATTTACTTGAAATATCTTAATGCAAGAAATTATTACTTGTGATATTTTTACTGTTCAATTGATTAGATCTTTTTTGCGTTTTGAAAAACACTTTGTTGGGATATAGATGAAAAACAATTTATAAACATAGCTAACTTTTATGTAAAAAATTCCAATAAATTTATATTTCATCTCTTAACAATCTGAAAACATAAAAAAAAAAAAACCGCACATATTTTTTATCAGCTCACATATATGTGTTATTTACTCCTTTTATTTTCCCCAAAACTGATGCATAAGCCTCAGCTAAATGATTGCATATAACTTTTAGGATTCTATTTGAATCAAAATGAGAATTCAGTTTGTTTCCTTTGAAAAGTCTTCGGGGAAGCACCCCTAGTGTAATGCGTACAAAACTGCTCTAAAAATAATTTTATTCCAATTTTAATTTGATTAAATAGATGTGTAACAATTATGTAACACAATTAAAAAAAGAGGCAATTAAACAACATTTTCTAAAATGAAAAATCACCATAGAATTTATTTTTCTTTTTGAAAAAGTTTAAAGACATACATGCATGCTATTTATTAAATACAGTTATTTCTTTTTTTAAGTTTATTTAAAAAGTCACGTATTCTAAGCTGTATAACTGGGTATAATCTTTATGCTGCTGTTTTTAAAAAAAGAATGTTAATTTGCCATTAAAAATTCCACCTTGAAGTCACTCCGTGTCTACCACTATATAGCCAAAACTGACTGATGCTTGTAAAGTTACTCTTTGGTTATTTTAATAATCGAAACTAAATAAAGAAGTTCTTAAATTATTTTTTATATTAAAAATTCTCGACATAGTTTCAGTGCTGTGCATTTCAAAACCTCTCAAAATTTGTTGGTTTACATATCACTTCTTTTTATCCTTCTTCTAATTTTTCATTTTCTCCAAGTACTTTATTTAATAAACGTATATGAGCTCTTACATGTAAAGCTGATAGTTTATTTATTTTATTTTATTTTATTTTATTTTATTTTTGCCTAAAATTTGTTAGCTTTATATTCAAAAATTATTATAAACGTAAAAGAAAATTTCAGACATATATATATAATAAGTTTGAAATCACAAATATATGAAGAAATTGATAAAGTTCTAAAGATGATTTAGAAATGAACATATGAAAGCAGTATGTAAAATAAGAAACTATGAATGACTCACAGAATCATCAGAGGAGCTTGTGAGTTCATTATATATATAACCATTATAGAATTACAAATCATCATCAATTTCCAATTACTAAAATTAAATTAATAAATTTAGTTACAATATATCTATAAACATATATAAACTTTCTGTACACATAAACCATTGAAACATATAATATTTAAGATATGGACTAAATACCATGAAATCACTATACAAAACTTTATAGGAAAATTGCCAATCAAACCCTGCAGTCCTATGGAATGAATTATATAAAAAATTCAATTAAAAACAACAACAACGATTAAAAAACAAAACAAGAGTATAGACGTCATATATGTAAAACCATTAATAACAATTACAAATTACCAACAAAGATTGTGAAAGTATAAATAATAAGGACTGATATCCTTAACAATTTCAAGATGGATTATAAAAGTTAAAATTGGATAAAAGGAATGAAATGGAAATTTGTAGAGCCAAGGCAGATTCATCAGGCCCTAAATGCCTTGATACTACAAATAGAGTGTGTGGTTTCATCTTCGTATTAGCCATAAAAAAGCTAAATAATACGATTTTAGGGCTACCACACACAATAAATCCAGAAATAAAATATTGGAAAACAAGTTAAAAAATAAATTTTGATCATATTTTAATCTTATTTTTTTTCCTTTTAACACGTAGACGTCTTAATAGCTTTGTCAATTGAAACAAATGAAGATAGTTTATAATTGCAATTGTTCTTTATATTTTATGAATTACATTAATCTTTCATTATCGTAATTTGTAATAATTAAAGAACACTCCATTATTGAATCTGTGCAAATTATTTTCCCCACTTCTAAAAAAAAAAAAAAAAAAAAATCATAATTTTAAAAGTATTTTTATAAAATTTTTAAAACGCATAAAATTTTCCTAAATTCTAAATTTGTTATACACATATAACTTTTTGCACAAGTTATAAGATGAAATAAAGAATGTATAGTTTTATAAAAAAAAAAAAATTAGATGCAAAGATTAAATATAATGAAATTATCCTTTTTTTAAATAATATTTTTGAAACATTATTTTTTTTTCTGAAAAATTTTCTTTCTCATTCATATTATTATTATTATTATCATTACTATTTGATATCTAAAAAAGGATTTTTTTTTAAACTTTACATTGGATTCTTATAAAATTTAATATTTTTGAGCGATCTATTGGGTAAAAATTTTAAACATTGTTCATTTAACACTGAAGAAAACTAATATATATATACATATATGTTAATTTCAGCAAAAACAAAAGATAAATAAAGGTTAAAAATTTGTGGTTAATTAAATGTTTTTACAACGACTTTGCATCGAGTAGCGCTTTTCTGCTCTTTATTTATGTATTTGGAAAGTTATCTGCAATTATAAATAATGATGCCGCCTTATGCACTGCCTGTTTCCTATTTTTGAACAACAAACAAACCTGAGATGAACTCATCAAGTTTTAATCGTGAATATGAATTTTATCATCTCCTCTTCATCATTACCTCCTGTAATAAAATTTCCCGAGTAAAAGCAGGCCTCTCATTTTCCGGGGGCCCCTCCAGTTAACTCCAATCTATAATTAGATGTTTCGATCAAGCATCTCCGCTTAAAAGGACCGATTCCGCAGATAAACTCTCCATTCATAGATCTTTCTCCGTTCACGATACACACAGATTCTCCCGGCAATCTGTTTAAATAAATTTTGCGGCGTCGGCAGTATGTGGTTTGCAAATCAATTGCCGTTTAACTTGAGTTGATTATTTTTTTCTTGAGATGTGTCGAATTTATACAATCAGTTTCGACTTCGGCTAAACTGAGTTTTTTTCTTATTTTATTTATTCGCTTATTTATTTTGAAATCAGGTTTCTTGATAAATTTAGTATCTTATTTTCAGGTAGTTTGTTGAATAGAGTGTCATATATGACAATTGTGAATGACGATTTTTAAAGAAGTTATGCTTTTTTATTATTATGATATGGCAATATGTGGTTTGCAATCAATTGCCGTTTAACTTGAGTTGATTATTTTTTTTTCTTGAGACAAGATGTGTCAAATCTAAACAATCAATTTCAAATTCGGTTAAAATGAGTTTTGTGTTTTATTTATTCGTTTATTTATTTTGAAATCCGGTTTCTTGATGAATTTAGTATCTTATTTTCAGGTAGTTTTTTTCAATAGCGTGTCATATATATGTCAGTTCTGATTGACGATTTTAAAAGAAGTTATGCTTCTTTGTTACCATTTGTCATTATTTATTATTTAAAAAAAAAAAAAAAGAAAAAAAGGAAAAAAAAACCTGTTTAAGACTTAGTTTTCAATGTCAAGAATTTTTTTGTTGTATGTTTAATGTGTGATTCTGTGCATAAAATGGAATATTTTAGCACGAAGTATTTAATTAAAAATTACGTATTTAAATGAGATTTCTAAAATCATTTAAAAAAAACTTAAAACAGTAATATCTTTGTTATAAATAAATTAGAAATATGTGCATTACCTCTTCTATGTAATTTGATTCCGCAAGCATTTATTTATTTATGTACTTTTTTAAAATTTATTACCAATTTATACGCACATGTCTAAAATGTAAGGACGGGCGAATCCTGTACACATAAAAGAAAGCAAAATCAATAAATAAATGCAAATATTAATGCAACATATTTACCGAAAATTTCACACAAAGATTTATAACCGAATATTTTGGCCTTTATCTGAATTTGTTTACAGTATTTTTTTTCCAGGTTAAAAATTTATATAACACTGACGTGTGCAATAGCCAAACCGCCACCAGTACCAGAAAATAGGGGGCCAATTTGAACAAAATCCAATTGTTACCATAAGATATAGACTGCAGTTAACTCAAATAAAATTAATTAAAATAATTATGAAAGTCGTCATTAGAGGAAATAAGGTGCTCTGCACGATTTGGTTTAGTTGTTGTAATAAAAATGTAGTCTTTTGTTGACAATAGATAATAACATAACTGAAGCGCGAATTCAATTCAATATATTACCTTCACATATATTCTAAAAACTAGATTCTACGATTATCGGATGAAATTTTTATTAAAAATTGTCCATTTTTTTTGTCGATTGCTATAGGATAGATGCCTTCAGGGAGAACTTTTAGAGGAAAATTGTCCCGAATTGCTGTTTTCGTACAAGAAAATTCTCGAAACCTTACACGATCTTCCCGCACAGACTGCACTTGTATCGAACCCGCGAATATCAGCCCACCTCCTCATTTTGTAGCCAACATGCTAACCACTGGCCTGAATTAGCTCCTTGTTTCTATGAATTGGATTTACTATTATAGATTACGCTAAACTTTTAAAAATGTATCCCACAGATGAACTTTAATTTGTGTTATGCTGTTTTGCATTTTTAAATATTGAAATATCAATACGGTTTCATAAAAAAATCTTCCTAATTAATCTTACAGCCGAAAATATCATCAAGTAAGATCAGGTGCATGGGGTGGCCATCTAGTACAGAATGCCCTCTAATACTTCTTCGCTTTTCAGGAAAATGTTCAAATAGAATTTTCTGTACTGTTTTTGCATGAGATGTTACAGACATACTGTCATTCTATGACACACACCCTATTAAAGCTATAGAATATCGAAATATAAAAATATCTTTTACTATCTTAATCTAAAAATATATTACATTATTTTATCTATTAATTTTAGTTCTTTAAAAATATATGAATTAATTAATTTTATCTTCTTCACTACCAAGTATTATTGCTGAATTATTGCTTCGCAAATTTGACTTCAGAGCAATAGTTTTATTTTATTTTATTTATTTAAAATGTTTTGCATGATTTCGAATCTTGGACATTGAAGCATGTCCTTCTGAGATTGGAATTGCAGTTATGTTAGTGTATCTTGTTTAAAACGGGAAAGAATTGAGGTCCACACACGTGGGCCAACTACGTGAAGAGTATAGTCTCCGTCCAAGGTCTGGGATGTAGAAGAATAGACTTTAGGTACCTCCGAGATGAAGAATGTTATTAATGCACTCCTATTTAAATGCATTTTTATAAGAAAATATTAATGCATTTTTGCTTAAGAATTATACTATCAATATATTTTACACGCATTTATTCATAGTGATATATGAGATAAAATTAAATTATTAATTTCACTGTATTTATATACAGTCCGTCTCATAAATATAAAGACACAGATGTTTTTGAAATTACATTTTATTAATTCAATTAAAAGAAATTAAATTTTATACCTCATATTAAGAACACTGAAATGAATCTCTTATAGGGGTTTTAATTTAAATAAAATAATTTCGTTTCGAATAATAAAAAAAAAATAAAAAATTACACTGTCTCATAAATATAAAGACAAACTGGAAACTGCTTCATATCCAAATTTCTTTTTAATGCGCGCGTACAGAATTAATGCGCACGCGCAGAAATACTCTTTAACTTACCCAAACGAGCAAAGCTGTTTGACTTGTTTCAATTGCAAAGATGCCGTGGAACATTGAAATTTCTAAAATACGTGAATTTAAAGTTAATGGCTTAACAGTTTGTCAAATATGTAAAAAAAAACTGGGGGAATCAGAGCTGCACTTTATAAAATTTTATCAAAAACTTACAATTTATATTCGAGGAAACGATCTGGCAGACCGAGAAAAACTAGTGAAAGACTCGATCGCAAGATCATGCGACTTGTTTCGTCGCAAAAAATGTCACTCCGATAACTTTCTGAACGAGTTTATGGTATGGTCCCAAAGGATACAGTACATCGTCGTATAAAAAGAAAGAAAACACATTGTATGCCGACATACGTGCAGATTTTCTTTACTGAAAATAGAACACAAAGAACGGAGGTTAATCGGGGTTAAAGGTCATATGCACTGGAAGGACGAATGGATGCAAGGCATTTTTTTCAGATGAAAAGAGATTTAACTTGGATGGCCCAGATGGTTGGAATTCCTACTCGCACGATTTAAGACGTTAATCTCCAACCTTCTTCAGTAGGCAGAAAGGGGGAGGTTCTGTTATGGTGTGGGGTGCCTTCTCTGTTAATGTAACTACGGATATTGCTTTTCTGGAAGTTAAACAGACATCTAAAGAGATATCGAACTGCTTGATAATCAGTTGTTGCCAATTGCTGAAACTCTTTGTGGTCGGAATTGTTTGTACCATCAGGATAATGCATCGATTCGCACATCAAGACTCACAAAAAAATGGTTTACCGATAGCAATGTTCATGTCACGGTGTGGCCCGCACATAACCGTGATTTAAATCCAGTTAAGAATCTTTTTGGCACTCTCGTTCGCAGTGTATATGTATCTGGAAGACAATTTTCAAACGTCCTTGAGTTGAAAAAAGAAATCGAACGAAGTTGGTTTGATATAAAGCCAAAATAGTTATACAACTTAATAAAAAGCATGCCTGCTAGAATATTTTCTGTCATTAATAAGAATGGATTATTTATTGGACGGTAATTCAAAAGTATGTAAAATGTCTTTTACATTTATGAGACAGCAAATTTATTTACGTTTATCAATTTTCGAGTTGAAACAATTTAATTCTAACTTAATTTGCTGTAAAATGTTTTCTTGGCACATACTTTTCGTTATATGCATAAATATAATTTTGAATACTGAATTATTAAAATATTATTTCGAAAATATCAGTGTCTTTATATTTATGAGACGCACTCATATGTTGTACATTTGGACAGTTTTTAATGTAAAGAAACTATTTGTGCAATTATCTTAACTCAAGATCGCTGAAATTGAAAGAATTCATTTTATAAACACAGTTATATATAAGTGTATGCATGTGTATGTCTATGCAACATGTATTATGATCATATAAGAAATAGTTTTATGCAAAAAAACAAAAAAACAAAAAAACAAAACATATGTAGATATATAAAAAGGAAAAAAAAACGAACCCTTAGCAGGTAAATGAAGAAAAGAAATAAAGATAGACAGCCATAATTAATGAAGAAAAAAAAGCTTAGAAATAAAATGAATGAGTGACAGCAACACTTGTAAATAATGAAAGATAATAATAATAATAGAAAAAACTTACAGAAAAAAAAACTAAAAAACTAGGGAGAAAAGAAGTTGTCAAAAATAGAATTAAGGAAGAAAAAGGAATAGGGCTAAAGAGACAGACAGTTAAAATAGGAAATAATACAGAAATAATCGTGGTATGAGAATATGTGAGGAAATTTTAGTTGTCTAGGCGGGAATGACAGCTGTAATGCACGGCCTTACCGTATTAGTGCATATTAAATTTTGAATATGTACAAGTAACTTCTTGGTATGAACTTAAAATTTTCTCACAAAATTTATCTCTTCTGAATTGAAAAATAGGTAGCACCTAGCCCAATTCTCTCGGCTGTCCACTGTGCACTTTCATCTTCATTATACACTTTAAATTTTCAGTCTCTCTTATTTCTACTTGAATTTTAGGGATTTTTTTTCCAATCACCACCCCTACAAGCCATTACGCTGGTTTCCCCTGCTTGTCAAATAACTCCGTCAGTTGTCATTCGAGGACCACGTTCGGGGGAGAACCAAAACTCGAGGGGACGACAGAAGGGGGACCGAAAACCCATTGGGTAAGAGTGACGCGTCTGATACAGTAAATCCAACTATTTGCATAGCACCCCCAGGGAATTATTCTAGGGAGGGGGGAATAGGGTCTATATCTGGTGGCTTTAATAGGGACTCAATACAGCGTGTTATCTCTGGCAATGGAAATATCGTGAAATTCTATAGAAAGTTCCGAATCCATCTGTTGAGCGAATGCCTCCTTCTCTTGATGTTTTATCTGTACCCAGTATCACAGCGATGGTTTTTAAGTTTGCTTTAGATTGATTGACAGCCCTTAATTTGATTATATTTCGGCTTTCATAACTTTTGCTGGTGCATTTTGCTTTTTGAAGCAAAAACGTACGCAGGATATGTTTGGTTGCTTTGGTGTAAATGAAATGAAAGATATTTGCGGTTATTTTGAGAGCAAAAGACATTAATTTCATAAACCTCTTGACGTGTTGAGTGCATTTATCCCATTAACTCTGTTCAATTTTTCAAAGATGAATTAAAACAGAAGAATCTTATGCGGTAATAGATATTAGCAATTGAATTCCGTATCTATAAATAAAAAAGTATGCAATGAATAACCATTATTTGCTATTTTCTGTTTGCCCAAATGGACATACCAAACTTCTTCTTTATAAACCTTTAACGAAAAAAGAAAGAGAAAAAATGCCTTTAGCAGAGAGGGATAATAGCTAGATGAAATTTGTCATTGAACTGCAACAAAGATTAATTTATCACTATCACACACAGAGAAAGAGTTTTAAGAAAACGCAAATAACCGTGTCAACCATGTCGATAGCAGTTTATGTACTGCACATACTGTTAGTAATTAAATTTTTAAAATTCGTAATACAATCAGATTTATCGTGAATTTGTGACGAGGTTAGAAAAATTCTGCTATAGCACAGATTTTGAAGATCTCTTCCCTCCAAAATATTCTTTTATAAAATAAATGTGTCTTCATTATTATCGTATAGTGCAATATCTGAAAAGAAACTTCTAATTTCGTGGCATAGCATAGAGAGGACAATTTTAAATCATTGCGAAGGAGACTAATTTTTTGAAAAATTTGCCCATATGAAAATATTTTTTCGTTTTAAAATAAATAATCGTAGTATAACAATAATAAGTTAAAATTCATTTGGGAACAGTTTCTGACTTACTAGCCTTCAGAGAATCCTTCTCTAAATGCTGATCTAACATTTATTATTATTATTTTAAAAGTAAAGTGGGGGGCGTATCGCTTTTTTTTTCTTGCTTTCAAAGGCTTCATATTACAAAGAAGAATATATTAAATATTAAAATCCAATTAAATAAGATGTGTTTTTTTGTATATTTTCCCCATCTCTCCAAGTAAAGAAAAATCCCTGCCGGCCCGGCCTACAGGCAGAGGTAGATTTCGAAGTTAAGTATACTAATTTCACCAACAAAAACAAAATCATTATTAGATATAAATCCACTTTAGCAGTTTTATCTGTCTGCTTTTGACGAGTTTTTATTTCATTTTTATAAAATAGCTGGTTTTATCAGAATCATGTTAAGGCGATATTAAAAAAAAATATTTTTCCATACTCAACAACTCGAAATTTTCTGGCACATTTTCAGATTCATTTTTAATAAAAAAAAAAAAAAAAAAAAAAAATATGAAACATGATGACGTGATTTTTGAAAATATTTATAAGCGACCTGTGTTTTTATTTTTCTTTCAATTAATTAAAACTTGATTAATAAACAATTATTTTCTCAGTAATGCAATATTTTTCGTTTCTAACACAATCGCTTCGGTAAATTCTGTTCAAAATATCCACTTTGACATGATTTTTTGAAATACATTCTGCCTCTATCAAAAAATCGATCATTACTGTACATTATATAGTTTCTGAATAAGAGAATCTAGCAATTGGATGCGTTTGAGAGCAAAAATGAATTTAAAAATGAGTAAGAAAATAGACAGTTTGGATTTGAATGCACCCTTAATAAGATGATTTTTTTCTTCAATCGCTATGTATTTTTAATTTGTTTTTGCTGTAAGAATTGGCCCTATCAAAAACTTCTCTATATAAATGTTGAAGACAATATTAAGAAGATATATGATAAATTCATGGAGATTTTATATCTTGTGAATTGACGGAGTTATGAAACTTTTTCTTCTTCAACCCCCTTTTTCGTTTTCGTTTTTATTTTTTTATTTTTTTTTTTTTTTTTTTTTGCGGTGCGAATTGATCCTATCAAAAACTTGTGAATATAAAAGCTGTAGATAATATTAAGGAGATGTATAATAAAATTATTGGATTTGATATCTTGAGAATTGACGAAGTAAGGAATTTTTTTCTCCCAAAAACCCTATATTTTGCGCTCCTTGAGCCTATTTTAAATTCTATCAAAAATCTGTGATGCATGAATTTTTGGCGCTATTTTTAGAAGTAATGAAAACTTTAAACTGATTTGATATGTACAAAAATTAAGAAGTTATGGGGGTTTTTCGGTTTTCACAAACCCCTCCCTATTTCCATCCCCTTTGTCCGCTTTTGCCCATTAACGAACTTGAGCGAGATTTTACGTCCCTTGATTTTATGTATCAGTTTGAAAGAGATTTGTGTAGAATTGCGGAAGTTATCGTGTCCAGAAGAAAGTGATAACACAATTGCTTCGGGAAATTCCGTTCAAATGCCCATTTTGACATCATTTTTTGAAATATATTCTGCCTCTATCAAAAAATCGATCATTACTTTACATTATATTGTTTCTGAATAAGAGAATCTAGCAATTGGATGCATTTGAGAGCAAAAATGAATTTAAAAATGAGTAACAAAATAAGCAGTTTGGATTTGATTGCATCCTTAATGCAATGATTTTTCCAACACAATCCGCTTCGGGAAATTCGGTTCAAAATGTCCACTTTAACAGCGTTTTTTAAAATTTATTCTGCCTCTATAAAAAAATCGACCATTTCGGTACATTATATTGTTTCTGAGTAAGAAAACGTACCAATTGGAAGCCTTTGAGAGCAAAAATGAATTGTAAAATGAGTCAGAAAATAAGCAGTTTGGATTTGAATACACCCTTACTTTGATGATTTTTTCCTTCAACCGCTATGTATTTTTATTTATTTATTTATTTATTTATTTATTTATTTATTTTTTTTTGCTGTAAGAATTGGTCCTATCCAAAACTTTTCTATACAGATGTTGTAGACAATATTAAGAAGATATATGATAAATTCATGGGGATTTTATATCTTTTGAATAGACGGAGTTATGGATTTTTTACTTCTTCAAACCCCCTTTTTGTTTTCGTTTTTAATTTTTTTTGCGGTACGAATTGGTCCTATGAAAAACTTGTGAATATAAAAGTTGTAGATAATATTAAGGAGATTTATAATAAAATTAATTGGAATTGATATCTTAAGAATTGACGAAGTTATGAATTTTTTTCTCCCAAAAATCCTATTTTTTGCGCCCCTTGATCCCATTTTTAACTTTATCAAAAATCTGTGATACATAAAATTTTGGCGCTATTTTTAGAAGTAAAAAAAACTTTAAACTGATTTGATATGTATAAAAATTAAGAAGTTATGGGGGGTTTTCGGTTTTCGCAAAACCCCTCCCTATTTCCATCCCCGTTGTCCGATTTTGCCCATTAACGAACTTGACCGAGATTTTATGCCCATTGATTTTATGTATCAGTTTGGAAGAAATTGGTGCAGAATTACGAAAGTTATCGTGTCCAGAAGAAAGTTATATATATATATATATATATATATATATATATATATAAAGTTTTTTACTGAGGGTGGATTTGGGTTCTAGGGGTCATGATCGGTGTAGATCTGCAAAAATTTTTCAGAAATTCCAACATGGGAACGATCCCAATAGGTAGTATTTCATATGAAATCTACCTAACAAGAAAAAATGAAATAAACGAAAAATCCATCGCATATGATGATAATGCACACCGTTAAAACTAATATTAGACAATGCTTTCTGCTCAACCATTTGGCCTATCAAAGAGACACTTCCGTTCGTATGCTTAATAAGAAAATATTTAACCTATAAACCTATCATTGTCAAGTTCAATATATCTCGTTTACTGCAGTTTTCACTGCAATGTATGTATTTATATTAATATTTATATTAATATAATTGGAATAATTTA
Organism: Maratus speciosus; assembly: GCA_963932465.1. Classification (NCBI taxonomy): domain Eukaryota; kingdom Metazoa; phylum Arthropoda; class Arachnida; order Araneae; family Salticidae; genus Maratus; species Maratus speciosus. Next base: position 460,413,828 of record OZ010796.1, on the reverse strand, counting down.
ACGTTGTTTGAAAGCATAGTTAATACTCTCTAGGTTAGTCATACAGCTGTTTTTAGGTATGATGGAATATAAACTAAATTTGCACAGAAAATAACATTACAAGTTGTCCTTTTTCTGGGTAGTCAGAGGACTGAAATCACTGTGCAAAACCATCTGCATCTTTCTTTATATACCCATAGCTGCAAACTTTTATGATTTTACGTTACCACTAAAATTTAATAGAAATTCTTAACTTATTTAGTCGACGATTTTGGCGAGTAAATAAGACAAAATTTACTATAAAATTTTATCTCGCTAACATTAAAACATAAAAGTTGGTAGCTGTGTATTTACTCAACTAAATAAATTAAAATTTCACATTTTTCTGTTACAAACATAACGTAATTATGTAGAATTTATTAATCTAACAATAAAACAACAAAAATTTACTATATAAATTGCATTTTCGGCCAAAATCATTTGCAGTGTTTATAAAATTATAATAGATAGTGATAATATAAATTATTTCACCTTAATAATAAATACATTTATATTATAGCCTCATATGCGTGAAAAGGGAATTACATTCTAGATATATTAAACATATCTTACATTTATAATGTCTATTTTAAAAAATATATAATAGGCTAAAGACTTATTATTAGTATTTAACCTAATACCTAATGATTTATGAGGAGAGATTTTTTTTATCCACATTGTTAGAAAATTGCTTAAACTGATAGATGGATCTAATTTTTCTTGAACTTAAGATTACAATATTTAATATGTAGTAAGCTTCTAGTTTACATAATTTAAAAGATATATAAATTTAAATTTCTTGTCTCATGTAAAAATGGTAATAAAGATAATGTGCTATTTATAATTAGATGTAATGCTTTTTTTCTTTAATGCTTCACCCCTCCACTTTTTTGCGATACCTCTTTTTTTTTTTTTTCTAATTTAAACAGTTCCAGTGTCAGTAATCCTGTAGTTTTATTAAATGTTCTAATACAATTATTGGGCAACGCGTAAAAAATTAATAACATAGTAGTAATGTATACACTTCGAAAAGCGTTCTTTTACAAAAGGACTTAAAGCTCCGGGATTTAAATGTCGACTTCACGTGCAATTACCATTCGTATTGTGCTCATTATTTTAATAGAGGCTTAAGTCTCTGAGTCAGGCCATTGCCTTTTTTTATTCAACTTTTTTCTATGTTGAAAAAATTAAGAAGCAGAAAAAAAATACTCTTAAATACTATTTCTTATTTGCACTCTTAATGCATCTTTATATATAAAAAAATAAAATAATAAAGTAAAAGAAGGGGAAAGAAACAGTAGAAAAAAAAATTACACAAAGAAGTTTTTTTCTTGATTCTGGGAGTGGGGTAATTTTTTTATTAGTTTCGCGGCGTATCTTGCAACGATATTATCCCAGAACGCTAATAGCTTCTATCATATTTGCTAGGTACTGTTTTAATCACTAGCTCGACGTTAATGCAATTCATTCGACTGGCTGGCGAAGGTTAATGCGGATCAATTTAACACCAACGTTGCCACGGCAGAAAAATAAAATTCTGAATTAAGCTGCAGAAAAATCGTGTCAATTTGTTCTAGTGATTTCAGCGAAAATAGGATAGCTCTCCGGCTGGGAATGGAACTAAAGAAGTCTAGAGGAGAGGAAAAAGGGACTAGAAAAAAAAAACTGCACTTAATTCTCCTCTTAGTCTATACCCTCCATTATTCATTACATTCTAAAGTCTTCCGCCTCCTCGGCACTCTTTTTTTTTTTTTTTACGGGAGAAATTCTCCGTTTAGCCTTGAGTACAAGTAATTACTCCAATGTGAAGCCAATTGGAGTAGGTATCGCTTTCCTTTAGATCTGCAGATGAAAGGAAGAAACCCTCAGATCCCGAGGAATACATTAAGTATGCGGTCCTGCTGATGATTTTGTAGAATCTCGGTGTTCCTTGCTGCTTATTTCTGTAAAATGAGTTACCGAGATCTGGGTTAGGAGCGCGGAAATATTGAATTGAGGTTATTCGCCTTGCACCGAAGTGGAGATCGTAAAAAATACCAAAGTGAAACCTTTTCCACTTTGCTGATTGGAGAAATGTTAAAGAGGTGTGAATATCGCTTGCGCAACTTATTCCAGAATCATTGTTCCAAAGAGGTATTAATGAAAGTTCTTAATCATCAGTTTCTGGTTCTTTCAACTATTTTGGATTTTTAAAATTTATTTTTATTGTAGAGGAATAATATTAACAGTAATTTGGATTAATAAATAGCTTAAGATTTCATGAAATTTTAATTAATGAGGCATGGCTTTTTATTTCTATTTCATTCCCAATCATATATTAAAATATTGCCTTTAAAGGAATCATTATTTTCTAGATTTTTTTTTCATTTCTTTAAAGTCTCAATTTTTTTTTATTCATTCACTTTAAAATTTATCTTGTTTACATTTTTGAACTGGTTATTAAATTTTCATCAGTTTTTATATAAAATGATACAGAATCTCAATACGAATTACTAAAAATACCCACTGATATAGCATTTTTATATAAACAATCTGTGCCTAATGCTTAAATACAAATCATACAAAATATTACTGAGGTTAAACCTCACCAGTCGTAATACTGATTTACCATTAAGCTCTTATGTTTTACTTGGATTACTATGTATTAACTTGGATGAAATTGTTTTTAATTACAAGAAAAAATAATTATATCCAAAAGTTTCTTTTAATAATCCAAGTAATTAGATTAACTATTTCAAAGTTCCCGAGAATCTAGCTAAGTACTTTTTGACAACAAATTCGCCTTCTGACATGATTTTAAAGAACGAGGTATAAATTTTTGCATGATTTGATTTTGCACAATAAGGTTTCATGGAGATTTTGATAATAGGATTGAAATATCCGGGTATTACAAATGGGGGAAACATTGAAGATCAAAATAGCAAAAATGAACATTCAGATATTTATGAAGCAAAATACAGGCACCTGAGCACTTGATATGTGTGTTTAATATAGAACCAATGTGTGGTTTTAAAAGAATACATGTTTTAAATTAGGGGTACACAACCTGTGGCCCGCGGGCCACCAGTCTTACCAGTATTTTCATCCAGAAAATGTTTCCTAATTAATTGACAGAAACTTTGCTATTAAATAATTCAAATGTTACTTTTAAATTTTTTGTGGTGGCAAACGATTTTCTGGCAAAAAGACTGCGCAGCACCATTTTAAATGATGTTCATTAATGTCCTTCCTTTTGTTTGTTTGTTTGTTTGTTGTCTGAACTCGGTTGGTAAACTAGCTTAGCTGAATGAAAAAAAAAAGTGTATCCATAATGAATGATTAAAATATTAATACTAATAATTTTATGGAAGATCTGAAGGGAAAATAGAAAAATATACATTTGACTAGGTTCACAATACTTAATTATGTTTTTATATCTTCATTTTAGAGGAATGGCCAGAAGATCATATTTTATTAAAATTGTTTTGTCGAAAGTTTAAAATCAATTAGACTGTTTAACAAAAAACGGTATTCCTGAGTATTATCAATATCTAAAATAATAGTAAGCATCGCAAATATTATAAAACACACTTGAGAAAAAAAAATTACAATGTCTTTGTCTCTCTCACCGCCCATTCTCTCTTTTTTTGTTACAAAATAACCAGGAAGAAAGGAATATTTAATAAAAATGAAAGTTTTGGTTATGCTAACTATTTATGAATAAACTTAAAGAGTCAATTTTTCACAAAATGCACAAAGACATTCACAAAACTGATATTTTTAATTTTATCAGCTTTATACATGTTATTTTAGCTTATATATATATATATATATATATATAGTTCTACAAATTTCCAATATTCCGTTTCTGTTATTCAATTTCTGCTGCTTTTACTGTGTTTTTGGAATATATGTTAAGTGTGTTGGGGGAAACTGTACTTTTGTCAATTTGTTAATGTCATTTTATTCATAATTTCATAGTTTTTTTTGGTGGTCGGGAATATTTATTTAATGGTTATATATATACGTATATATACACTATATTGCCATTAATGACCGGCAATTTTCAATTTTAGACATTTTGTCGAATATTTAGAAATATACTTGTCAGATTCTCTTGGAATTTCAGGATTAAAAAGAACACGTATGGAATCATATTTAGCAATGTCGATATGATAAGGGGGACAATTAGGGAGTCAACAAAATATCAAAGAAAAAATAATACTTGGGATCACCCTGTAAAATAAAATGCACGAAATGATCTATCGCTACCGAATATAAATAAACAGACATTGTTCAATATGTTTATTCTTTTGTGTAAGAATAGCATGTATATTAATAGAGATCTAACGATTTATTTAAAAAAATTAAAAAATTCTTGCATGTTTTTTGCTTATAACATACAGGGTTTTCGACCAAATTTAAAGCCGATTTCAGAAACATTGACAAAATATATTAGAAAGAATATAGTGTAATTGGAATATAAATATATTAAATATTTTAGGAAATATGAGCAGTTGTATGAAATAATTTTTATCTGCGCATGCGCGAACGATAACAAGGATCATTTTACATAATTTAATAGTCAACTCTATGGAGCAACTTATTAAAAAAAATCTAGCCAAATATCGTAAAAATTCAGAACGATATCGGCGTTAGAGTGAGCAAATTTTTAGTTGCTCTCTAAAAGCAGCTGAATGATAAGGGATTTTACACAAATTGTCATTTTCTATTAACTGACTTTCAGAAAAAAGTTAGTATTTAGTGATTATCAACGAGTAGATTTGGAAAAAATGCTTCGATTTTGATATTCCTTTTGATCATGGTATAGGCTTGTTCTGGTGGTTATCAGAGAAGAACTAAAGCATCAATAAAAAATGAAAAAAAAAATTAATTAAAAATGATAATTTGTGTAAAATCCCTTATCATTCAGCTGCTTTCAGAGAACAACTAAAAATTTGCTCACTCTAACGCCGATATCTTTCTGAATTTTTACGATATTAGACTAGATTTTTTTAATAAGTTGCTCCATAGAGTTGATTATTAAATTATGTAAAATTATCCTTATTATCGTTCGCGCATGCGCAGATAAAAATTATTTCATACAACTGCTCATATTTCCTATAATATTTAATATATTTATATTCCAATTGCACTATATTATTTCTACTATATTTTGTCAATTTTTCTGAAATCAGCGTTAAATTTGGTCGAAAATCCTGTATGTTATAAGAAAAAAACATGCAAGATTTTTTCACTTTTTTAAATATATCGCTATATCTCTATTAATATATGTGCTATTCTTACACAAAAGAATACACATATTGCACAATGTATGTTTATTTATATTCTGTAGCGATAGATTATTTTGTGCATTTTATTTTACAGGGTGATCCCATATATAATTTTTTTCTTTGATTTTTTGTTGGTCCCCTAATTGTCCCCTTATTAAATCGACAATGTTGAATATGATTTCATAACTGTTCTTTTTAATCCTGAAATTCCAGATTAATCTGACAAGTATATGTCTAAATATTCGACAAAATGTCTAAAATTGAAAATTGCCTGTTATTAATGGCAATATAGTGTATATATATATATATATATATAAACTATTCTTTTGATCATATTGGCTGTTCGGGTACAGGAGAAAAAAAAATTCAGCTTTTAGCTTTTTTCTCACAGAAAACAATCGATTTGCTTATATCATTGAATTCTGTACTCTTGAAAACGTAATTCAATATATAAGTATTTCAGTTTTTTTCGGTATCCATATTCTTCTTTTTTTCTTCCATATTAATTTTTGTAATTATGCATAAGGCACTTTATTTTATACATACAGTTCTATATTATAGGTTTGTGGTATCCATTTTTATTGTCATTTCACAATATTGCGGTTTTTGATGATGGTCGGTAATGTTTAATTAATGGTTATATATATATACCATGCACATTATCTTGATAACGCCTCGTTATTCCGTCATTTGTCTTTTCATACATATATTTCTTTTTTAAGTTTCATTATAATATTCTTTTGTACTCCTATGTTCGTTGTTTTATGTGGTTCGCTTGGACATACATTTTAAATTATTTATTAATCCGATGTTGAAATTAAGTGTTAGTTTTTACGCGCACACATGCATACACACACATATATATATGCATAATCAAAGACATATAATACTGCAATTTTAATATAAAGGAACATGTGTCTTTTCTTTCCCTTTTATTCCTAATGAAAAATGATGTACACCATATTTTCTCTTTTATCAATTAGCACTATTTCTAGAGGTGTCAATTGTCATCTTTTAATTTTATGATTTATGATTATTATATTTGTAATTTTTGAATTGAAAAGTTAAGAACCATTTTTAATGCATTGAATGCTGATTTCCATACTTATCAGCTTTAAAAATTACAAATAAAATAACCGTAAATCAAAATCTTAAAAAGTATTACTTGACGCCAGTAGAAATTTTAAATCAAATATAAAGTGCTAAATTATCTATTGTCTTTATTTTTTCTTTATTTTTTCTTTGTTTTATTATTATTATTATTTTATTAAAACTAATCGAAAAACCTATTGTTTATTTTTATTTAATGGCACATTCCGTGAAAATATTTCTAAACTAATTTTGGATGGCAAAAAAATTACTTCAAGTTCACCATTTAAAATAAATTTGTACATTATAATGGAATTTCCGTAACATTATAAATGGCAGACTTTTTGTTATCTTCTTATATATATAGGATAACAAAATGATTTTTAAATAAAATAATTTACATAAAATTAATAGTTTTTCCGTGCTTATTTCACTCAGTGAGCCATAATTGATAATTTTATGCATTTTTCAACGTTTCTTGTAAGAAATAACATAATGAAATCTGTAGAGGAAAGAATTAAATATTATACTTGAATTATATTATAAAATATTGTAATAATAATAATAATAATAATAATAATGACAATACTAAATTATGCAATTTTCATCATTCCTTCAAAAATTGGATATCACAGTAAATGACTTCTAACATTACTTTTATAACTTCTTAAAAAAAAAAAAAAAAAAAAAAAAAAAAACATATACTGCGTTTATATAAATTCTTCCATATACTTATAATTTACTGAACTTGAAATTTTATATTTTATAAAATAACCTTTTACATAAGTATGTTTCATACCCTATATGGTCATTAATCACCGGGCACTTTCAAGTTTAGACACTTTGTCAAATATTTAAAGATATACTTGTTGGATTTTTCTGGAACTTCACAATTTTGAAGAATATGTTTGACTTCATATTTATCAATGGCGATTTGATCAGCAAGACAATTTGGGCGCCAGCAAAAAATCACAGAAAAATAATAATATTTAGGGTTGCCCTGTAAAATAAAATGCACAAAAGGATCTATCGCTACAGATTACGAATATGTTGATATTGTACAATACATGTATTCACTGGTTTAAGAACAGCACGTATATTCATTGAGATATATCGATTTTTTTTTTAAGTTAAAAAAATTCTGGTATGTTTTTTGCTTATATCATTCAGGGTTTCTGCCAAATTTAACGCCAGTTTCTGAAAATTTTACAAACTGTAGTAAAAATAATATAGTGCAAATAAAATGTAAATACCGGGTGTCCTAAAAAGGACTGACTGATTTTAAAATTCAATAACTTGCAAACGGTGACAGATATTTAAAAAATTCTTGCAGGAGGGTCATGCATGAGGTCAAAAGTTTTTTTACAGTGATTTTCGATTTTAGTTCGAATTACAAAAAATAGATGGAGCTGTAAGCAGTAGGTGCTAAATACAGGCTCGATTTTTTGGTCTTTCTGTTCTTCCATGCGGAAAGAGGAGATGAAAATGTACTGACTGGGTCCCGAAGTGCCAAAAATCGAGCCTGAATTTAGCGTCTGTTGATGGTAGCGCCATCTATTTTTTGTAATTCAAACTAAAATCGAAAATCACTGTAAAAAAACTTTTGACCTTATGCATAACCCTCCTGCAAGATTTTTTTAAATATCTGTCACCGTTTGCAAGTTATGGAATTTTAAAACCAGTCAGTCCTTTTTAGGACACCCGGTATATTAAACATTTGATGAAATATGAGTAGTTGTATGCAATATCTTTTACCTCCGCGTGCGCGCATGATAAGAAATATTTTTTTTTATGATTTAATAGTCAACTCTATGGAGCAATTCCTAAACAAAAGCCAGTCAAATTTCGGGAAAATTCAGAAAAATATCGGCAATAGAGTGAGCCGATATTTGTTGCTTTATAAAAGCTGCTGAATGATAAGGGATTTTCCACAAATTGTCATTTTTTATTAACTGGCGTTCAGCAAAGGTATTTGTATTTAATGAATGTCAACGAGTAGATTTAAAAGAAATGCTTAGATTTTGATACTTCTTTTTTTCTTGGATTAGGTTCGTTCTGGTGGTTTTCAAAGGAGAACTAAAGCATAAATTAAAAATTAAAATTAAAATTAAAATTAAAAATGACAATTTATGGAAAACCCCTTATTATTCAGCTGTTTTTAGAGAACAACTATAGATCATCTAACTTAATCTCCGATAACTTTCTGAATTTTCATGATATTTGACTGGCTTTTTTTATGAGTTGCTCCATAGAGTTAACTATGAAATCATGAAAACAAATATTTGTTATCGTGCGCGCATGTACGGGTTTAAAATATTTAATAGAACTGTGCATATTTCATCAATTTTGTAATATATTTACATTCCAATTACACTATATTTTTTCTATTTATTATATTATAAGTTTTGTCAAATTTTTAGAAACCGAAGTTACATTTGGTAGAAAACCCTGAATGATATAAATAAAAAACATGAAAAATTTTTTTTAACTTAAAAAAAAAATCGATATACAGTTGTCCCCGCTCAATTGCATACAGTTGGTTCCAATTGGTATGCAATTAAGCGGGGTATGCATTTAAGCGAGGGCAGCAATTAATGTTATCAGTATAGGTTATATTTTGATTATATACCACAGGCATGATAAATATTAATGGACAATAATAATGTACACAACAATTTAAAAATTAATTATTGTAATAATAACTTTAATCAATAATTAATTATTACTCTGTTTATAATAGTATATATTCTAAAATATAATGTATTATAACACTATTTACTTTACATGGTTTAATTTTTCATTAAGATTTATGCTATTTAAGTGAAAATGAAAATTGAAGTAAAATAATAAATTTTTGTCTTTAAATCAGACCTTTGAAAATAAATAAATTTCTGCATAAATTAATTTTATTTTTCATTATTTGTCAATTTATCATATATTTGTCGTCTACAAAAAAATCCTTTATAGAAGTTTGTTTTCTCTTATTTCGGACACTGCATTTCTCCACTTCCGGCGCTAAATATTGTTCCTTTATTCTATTGACCATCCCTATTGTATTTTCACCCAATTCCAGGATTTTCAAAGAAGTACCACAAGCATCTTGAGTCGCTATATGCATGGCAAGCTTTAAAAGAAAATCACACCTATTCAAAATTAACACTCTCATGCGCTTCCAAGAATTAAGAGAATAAAGCCCTTTCTTTTACAACGAATTCTGCTATTCGATTTCATAGGTAACAAACCATTATTACAAAATAAAATATTTCCGTTCATAATTTTTTCCCATTCATCGCCTTCACAGGCATTCACAAAATCCGGATTACTAGATTAGGGATATTTTATGCGATTAACCGGGGCTTGTTATGCGATAAAACGAATATATTTAATAATTAACCTTATAGGCACCGTTTCTTTTCCACGACATTCTATGCGTATAAGCGGTGAATGCAATTATCCGTTACCCGATTAAGTGGGTCTGACTGTATCTCCATAAATATACGTGCTATTATTACACAAATGAATACACCTATTGTAAAATATCCACATATTCGTAAGCTATAGCCATAGATCATTTCGTGCATTTTCTTTTACAGGATGACACAAAATATTATTATTTTTCTGTGATATTTTGCTGGCCCCCAAATTCTCCCGCTGATCAAATCGCACTTGTTAAATGAAGAGCTGAGTGGATGAACATGTTACGCTACATTTTCTAATTTTTTTTTTTAATCTTTTGGATGAAAGCGTTATGAGGTATCCTATCACATGGTGAAGCTAAAATATTAAGATTCTATTTAGTCTTGAAGATTTAAGACATTATTCATTAATATTTAATATTTTAATATTTAATAATGTCAATAATATTAATAATTTTTAATATTTGAAAATTAAATATGAATAATTTTTTCTGAAAGAGTTTAGTACCATACCTGTTAATATTTTAAACACATGGTATTAAACAGAAAATAAATCATTAAGATTTACAGCAAAATCTTTCAACTCAAATTTCTTGAAATGTAATCTTTGTTACTTAACATGTTCTTCCACTTAGCTCTTCAAATATGAAGTCGAATATATTCTTCGTAATCCTGAAGTTCCAGGAAAATCACACAAGTATATCTTTAAATATTCGACAAAATGTCTAAAATTGAAAGTGTCCGGTGATTAATGGCCATATAGTGTATATGTTATTTATTTGATATTTTAAAAAGTAAATTTATTCATATTTTATTAAAACTCGTATGTGTTATAGAAACTATTTTAGAAAATGCAGTATATTTCAAAAATATTTTTATAGTTGTTTAATTTGCAAATTAATTGACGTAAACTTTAAATTTTAAACAGCATTTCCCGGTAAACTATTTTGCAAATAACCGTACAAGGCTCAGAGTATCCACATTTACTAGATATGTTTTCTTAACTGGAAACAATATTAACTATTTTGGTTTCCGTTATTAGAATAAATTCCATAAGCTTTGAGGAATGCATTTTCTGCACTCTGTCCGTATTACCGAAATAATCATAATTATTATTGGGCCTATATCCCACGTGTTGATAATCGGCCGTCATAAACACAAACCAAACCAAACCAAACCATAATTATTATTTTTAAAATTTTTCATTTAAAGTTTAAATTAATTGTTATTTATTTAAATTCAATTCAATTCAATTCAATTCAAATTTAAATTAACATTAACATTTCAGACTAACCCTATTACCCTAAAAATTATTGTAAAATTTGAATTGTTTTAAATTTGCTTCTGCTTTACTGAAAATGGATAAAAATAAGTTAAATGCACCTATAGTGGGCCATGACCAGTAGTGGACCACTCATACTTAAAGTTGAAAAAGTCCTTCCGGCCAGTGCCGGGAGGAAGAGGTAGCTTTCATAATCCTTATTTAAAAAAAGCCAAATTATATCATTCAAACACACGAAGCTCAATTTAGTGGAAACCGAATATAGGAGATTCAATACTAATTTTTTATCAATATAATAAATGAGAATTTCTCGAAATTAGTCAGCTTTATCCAAGCTGCTTTTCTTTAAAGTAACATATATTTGGCTGCCAAATTCGGAAATTTCTTAAAGTGCCTGTTATTTTAAGACAACATGGTGGATGAGGCTAAAAAGTGAACTTGGTCGAGACCTTAGTAATTGCTGTGCACATGCTCACTCACATCGGAATCGGTTAATATATAGGAGTGCTGTCGCATGCAAAAAATCAGATTTTTCAAAATGTCACCCACAATAGAAATTGAAACTGCTATATCTGAGCCATTTTTTAAGGTAAAGACAAACAAACAATGCTCCTGAATCCTTATATCAAGGTCAAATACTTAAGAAAGAAACCTTTTTCAATTTCTAATTTTTTTGCACCTCACTTTAAATATATATATATATTTTAATTTAATGGTCGCCATTTTGAAACAAGATGGCTGATGAATCTGGCCAGCGAACTTGGTCGAGGTGTTGATGTATACTATCCACATGCCTTCTTACATCGAAATAGGCGAATACGTGTGTTATCGCGTGACAAATACAAGATCGTTTCAAAATGTTAGCCATGCTAGAAATTCAAAGTGCTATAAATCAACCATTTTTTAAGATATAAACAAAAGAACAAATTTTCAGAAACAAAAACTGCTCCGGAATCTTTGTATCAAGGCCAAACACATAAAAAAATCTTTTTCATTTTCCAATTGTTTAATACCTCATTTTGAATTTTAAATGTAATTTTTTTGAATGGCAACCCTTTTGAAACAAGATGGCGAATGAAGCTGGCCAACGAACTCGGACGAGACATTGGTATGTACTATGTACAGACCAAGTTACATCCAAATAGTTACATCCAAGTTACATCCAAGTTAATCCATAATTACGCCTGTTATCGCGTGACAAAAATCAGGTCGTTTCAAAATGTCAGCCACAAGAGAAATTCAAAATGCTATAACTCAGCCATTTTTTTAGATATAGACGAAACAAAAACTGCTCCCGAATCTTTTTATCAAGGTCAAACACATAAGAAGAAAATATTTTTGCAATTTTTAATTTTTTGGTACCACATTTCAAATTTAAATTTTTCTTAAAAGATTATATGGCCACCATTTTTAAACAAGATGGCGGATGAAGCTGACCAACGAACCCGTTCGAGACATTGGTATGTACTATGTATAAACGAAGTTACATCCAAATTGGTTCATAAATACGCCTTTTATAGCGTGACAAAATTCAGGACGTTTCAAAATGTCAGCCACATTAGAAATTCAAAATGCTATAACTCAGCCATTTTTTAAGATATAGACGAAACAAAAACTGCTCCGAAATCTTTGTATAAAGGTCAAATACATAAGAAAAAATATTTTTCCATTTTACATTTTTTGGTACCACATTTCAAATTTTAAATTAAAAAAAAATTTTTAAATGGCCGCCATTTTGAAACAAAATGACGGATGAAGCTGGCCAACGAACTCGGTCGAGAGATTGGTATGTACTATGTACACACTGAATTACATCCAAATCGGTTCATAAATACGCCTTTTATCGCGTGACAAATTTCAGGACGTTTCAAAATGTCAGCCACGCTAGAAATTCAAAATGCTATAACTCAGCCACTTTTTAAGATATAGACGAAACAAAAACTGCTCCGGAATCTTTGTATAAAGGTCAAATACATAAGGAAAAAATATTTTTCCATTTTTAATTTTTTGGTACCACATTTCAAGTTTAAAATTTTTTTAAAAATTTTAAATGGCCGCCATTTTGAAACAAAACGGCGGATGAAGCTGGCCAACGAACTCGGTCGAGACATTGGTATGTACTATGTACACACCGAATTACATCGAAATCGGTTCATAATTACGGGAGTTACAGTGTGACATAGGTCAGATATATATATATATATATATATATATATATATATATATATATCAATTTTGAACGGAGGGTGGTTTCGGGGTCTGGGGGTCATGATCGATGAAAATATACCAAAATTTTTTGAAATCGCTTTCCTCCGAACGGCTGCAATAGGTAGCTTTTTTGTAAAGAAAGCTACCTAAAACAAGCCCAAAATGCATTTCTAGTACACGATTGAAAGAAATCTTATTGACTAATATTCTTAAATGTTAACTTTCCACAAAATGTTTAAAATAATTGTTTTGTTTTTTTTGTACATGTGTTTATTACCCGACTGCGAAGAAGGGCTATGTGTTTCACGCGTATCTGGGTATGTGGATTTCTTTATACCCTCGAAACATCCCAACGGCTGGATGGATTTTAATGAATGAGGTCTCTACCGATTTGTCTTAACAGTCCAATGATTATAGGCTAGGTTTTGTTTTTATAAATTCAAAATGGCGGCTATAAAATACAAAATGGCGATAGAGGCGAAAAAAACATTTTACGCACCATAGTGGCATATCATTGAATAGGTCTTTCAAAATGAAGACGATGTTTCACTGACTATTTTACAGTCAGAAGCTCCGTTTAAATATTACACAACCTGGAAGTTGTGTAGGTAGGATCTCGAGATTTACTGCAACTCTAACCATCAGAGGCCTCATCAAAACAGTGTTTATAGATAGGAACTAACAATTAAACACAACTAAAAAGTCATCAATACATGTAAATAAAAAAAATTGGTAAATAATATAAAAAATAGTTCCACATTGATGAGAAATAATTAGTTCGCTTTTTACGCAGTCGGGTTTTCTAATTTTTTAAATTAAATTTATTTATTTTCTAGAGTGTCTTCAAAAACAGATTTATTGGCAAATTCTTAGCAATTTCATTGATAGATAAGTTTTTATTTAACCCCTTAATTCTTGCTCCCGTCAATATCACGGGCTGAGGTGTCGTTCGTTATTTCTCGTACCCGTCATATTTCCGGGCTGGAGATTTATTGCTGGAAAAAACTTCTGAAACCAAAAAAATTTAACTGGCATTTCCGTGTGAATTCTTTGAATAGTAGCGTTTGGGTTTGGTTTTTGGCGCTGATTGTGACGTTGGGCTTTGTATTGCATGTTTCGAAATATATCACATTCAAAAAATTATTAATAATTAAAATTTAATGTCTATTATATTATTTGTAAAAATTTGTTTGATGATGATAAATAAAGATCTAAGATGTGAAAAATAAAGGTCTTATTCGATTAATTTGTATGGTGTAAAACAAACGTTAAAACACAGAATTCTCGCATGATGGCTTTTCCACAAATGTGAATTTGTTCTATAACATCTTTTTTTTTTCATCTAAAAAAATCCTAATTGCATATTTTATATAGAAACCTTAGGATTATTCAATTTCTGTAATAAAAAAATAGGTACTTTTTAATAGTTTTTCCAAATATTAAGCGACAGTTAAGGGGTTAAAACATTGCTTTTTTTAATATGACATTTTATTTTAAATTGAACTACTGTTCATATACTCTATTACATTGTAAATAATTTGTTGGATAGGCCGAAAACTTACATTCATGCTAGATTAATTTTAGCACACTTATTCTAATTGGTAAATAAATCATATTAGATGTAAATTTCGAACTGGGAGTAAAATGTCCGGACTAGGATTCGAACCAGGGATCTCTTGGCTGAGTGAAAAAGTTCCACCAGATTCGTCCGGGATACCTCAGATGGTAGAGCATTGGCGGCTTCAGCCAAGAGATCCCTGGTTCGAATCCTGATCCGGATATTTTTCGCCCAGTTCGAAATTTACATCTAATTACATTCATGCATCAGAAATTTACCAGTCTCACTACTGGAGCATAGAGGAAGGTAACTTTTTTTATTTTTCATTTTTTTCCGAAGAATATATTTGAAACTTTAAATGTTTATTCTGATACATGAAGGTTAGGACCAGGATATATATATATATATATATATATATATATATATCTTTTGGAGTTCTATGTCACTTTAATAATACTTGTATAAATGTTCTTAAGTGGACCAGTACTGGTGCGTTTACCTTATCTAATATGTGCTGTTTCATGGATTACACTGTTTTAAAAAGAAAAAAAATTAAATGTTTCTTAACCTGGGAAAAGCTAAAGCTAATATAGCAACGAGCGAAAATATATACAATAACCTGTTCCGAGTTACTAACAAATCCGAAAAGTGTTTTTTTTTTAATTTTTAGAAACCCTAGAAACAGATGTATTTTTGAGATAGAAAGAAGCATTTATAAAAACAATGTTTCTTTTGCTGCGACTTATTTTCGGAAACGTTTCCGAGTAGATTTTATAACGATTATATGTAATCATTTTTCGCAACCCGGAATACAGATTTTTTGGATGCTATCTATTCTCAAGTTAACATTTTCATGTTCAACAAGCATGTTTTACAAACAAATATGATAAATTAACATCCTTAACATTAATATTAATATTTGTATTATTTTATGTATTTTTAATTGATTTTTCAATTAATTTTCAGCAGTAAAATTATGTCCGAAAATACTAAATATTAAATAGGTGAATTTTCACATTGCTAAGAGTAAAACCAACAGAAGGGTCAATCCATTTCAAGTAGTCCAGAAAATATTTTATTTGTTGCTTGACTATCTTTAAGAAATCTATTTTTTTTTTTTTGTACAACAACCTTAACGTAATGGAAGTTCAAAATGACAGTCATTTTAATTTTGTTAATTATTGTTTGTGCATGGTGGCCATTTTTGTTTCATCGTGTGCAGCAATTTTCTCACATTCTAGGGTTTATGGAGTTGTAAATATCTCATCTGTTATTTTTTCCAATTCAAGTGGGGTTTAAAGCGATTCCTTCAGAATGAAATGGGCTTAAAGTCTTGTTATAAAATAACTTTTTAAAATAAATCCTTACAGGTGAAATTTTAGCACAAAGATTAAGTTTTTTCTAAAACCTGTCAATTTACAAGAGGGAGTTAGTTCTCTTAGAAATTAATACTGTCAACGTGACACATTTCTTTTTTTACAAATAGACTGAAAGTACTTGCACTCACACACAAAGTTCCATATCTGGGACTTTCTTTCTCTTTGTTAAAACAAATCCCAAAAATTTCAAAAATCGCACTTTTAAGTTTTTGATATATCTGGTGGGGCACGAGATAAAAATCTGAAATTCTGGCGTCGGATAGTATTTTATTGTAGTATTAAGTTTAAAAACAGATTGTAGTACACAACATACACAAACAGTTTAAAGATGGAGATTTGACTGCAAGCTGAGATATGACAAGGACAAGATGTCAACAAATGCTATTATGAGTACCTTAGGATGACTTAGATTTATCTCTTTCAGTACAATATTTACACACAAAATATGGTTTGTTGAAAACAGTTAAATAACAAATGTTTAATTTACTAAGAGACTATATATGTTCAACAAAGAGCTGAGAAATATCTTCACACAATTTAGGAGAGATGTTATGAGTTCGACCAGTTACTATTGTCAGTTCCATAGGGGTGATCCTTCTCAAAATTTTATTTCAAGCACCCACGTCTTATCATCTCTTGATAACTTGAATGAAGCTCTTGACTCTGCTGGCTCATAGAAATGAACTTTGAAATCACTATGTTCAAGGCTCACTTCATTGATAATTCCAAGATACCACTTCTTATACACACATGCAACAATGTCATTTTTCTGCAGTATAAACTCTGAAAGGACTTTGGATATCTTTACTTCCTGAAAATTACTTGAGATTGATGTATTGTAACATCATATAAATGGTTCATATACAGGAACATGCTTATGGAGGGAGTGAGTTTCAGGTGCTGGCAAGCAGAATTGAAATCGGTTATGTAATTCATTTGCATGGTTGGCCACTTCTACTCTAGGAAATTGCATGAACTTAATTCCAGGAAGGTTTTTGTGACAGAAATTAAACATTTTTTCAGGAGATAGGATCTGATTTTCAGTTGTCATCTGTAGGCTCTCTTAGCAGGGTTCATACGCTTCAGCGAATTTTCCAGGAAAAATATCAGTATTTTTTACAGAAAATAAATCTAGGTTAAACGCGCAAATTTTCACGTTATTTAAGGAAAAATTTTCTATGAGAAAATACTGGTACAGAAGAATTTCCTGGTCTGGAAATTCCAGGAGCCGTACGAACCTTGTCTTAGTCACTTCTGTCTTTGTAGTTCCTCCTACTCCATCACAAGCATTTTCCCCATGACTAGTCTAAAAAAAGTGCCATTTTGCTTGAAGGCAAAAGTCTTTCTCATGATGATAAAGATTTATAAAGTTCTTTTTATTTTTGTACTTGCTAGAAGCTCCGCCAAACAGATGATGATATTTTAATAGATTCTTTATCTCATGGTACTTGCATATATTTTAAACATTTCTATTGGTCCTTAAAATGATTAGATTTTGATCATCTTCACTTAATTCACTTACCAACTTTAGACCCTTAGATACTGGGCCATAACAACACTTATGACAATGTTCACCAATGTTCAATTCATCCACATTACACTGATTACCATATTACCACATTTGTAACTCTAATAAAATATATATTCAATATCACATTATTAATTAAAGAAAGAATTAGCTCACTAAAATAGCATCCTAAATAGATGACAGGCAGTAAAGCCTGAACTGAAGGAGAGATTGAACAGAAGCTTGTGGTTTTTAAACCATCAAGCAAGAATGTGTTTCGACACGTTTGATCATGTCTCAACAAGTATGTCAATATTTACACATTCAGCGCCACGTCAGTCACCGGTAGCTGACACTGAACTTTCTGTTTAGAACGCGTCATTCACCGATGACTGACGGTCTAAAATATGATATAAAACTAAATATATATGTATTGTTTTAAGTAATTACTAAAAATTTATTTAAAATTTGCTTACCTTTTATTTATTACAGGATTATACTTTTTTAAAAATTACTTGAAACATTGTAAAGTCACCGTGACGCTCAACGTGTTAACAGGTTTTCTCTTTCCCTATTCCTTTTTTGCCCCATGTCTTAAACAAAAATATTCTTTTTTTATGTAAAATTATTGAGACTTCTTTTAGTTACTAGAATTAACAAAAATTTAAATTACTGAAACCGTACACAATGTAGGTCTTAAGCATGCTTAAAAAAATTAATTTCTAAGCATTGCAAAGGGTTTTATTTTCTGTTTCTATTATTTATAGATAATAATAAAAAAAAATAATTTAAATGACACTCTGAGATAAATACTTATATGAAACTACAATAAACAGTAGTTTGGCTGTATTGTTTTGACATATTCTCCTTGCCGTATCTCAGCTTGTAGTCAAATCTCTATCTTGAAATATTTTGTGTTTAACACTACCATAAAATACTATCAGGAACCAGAACTTCAGATTTTTATCTTGTGCCCCACCAGAGATGTCAAATCCTTAAAGGAGTAATTTTTGAATTTTTTAAAAATTTTGGGAATTTTTTTTAACGAAGAGAAATGAAGTCCCAGATCTGGAACTTGGCGTGTGAGTACAAGTACTTTCGGCCTATTTGGAAAAAAAAATTGTGTCATGTTGACAGCTTTTCTTGCTAGAAAAACTTCCTCTTGTAAACAGGCCAATTTTGGAAAACAATCTTAAAATTTACGCTGAAATCACACCAATAAGGATTTATTTTAGGAAACTACTCTATTACCAAACTTTCAGCCCATATTATTGTGAAGAAATTGCTTTAAACCCCAATTGAATTGGGAAATAAAATATGAGATATTTACGATTTCGTAAACCCTTCAATGTGAGAAAATTGCTGCACACGATGAAACACAAATGACCGCCATGCACAAACAAAAAATAATAAAATTAAAATAATAGTCACATTGATCTTCCATCATGTTAGGGTTGTTATAGGAAAAATTTCAGATTTTTAGAAGAATGTCAAGCAACCAGTACTGGACCACTTGAAATGGATTGCCCAGAGGAGAAAATGTCCAAGCTATGAACGCTATTCCCAGGGATCTGCGTCCTTGGACATTTTCCAATCTGTTGTTTTTACGCTTAGTTAGCAATGTCAAAATTCAAGTATTTATTATTGTATTATTTAGTTATTCTTGCAAGTATAAACTCAATTATGCGGCTGAAAATGTTTAATTAAGAATGAATAGTATCCTAAAAAAAATATTCCGTTTTGAGAAAACTGATTATCTTACCATGAAAATTACTCGGAAATCTTTCCGAATATCAGTGCAGCAAAAGAAACTCTGTGTTTATAAATGCTTTTCTCTAGAGAAGTAAATCTAGATTCTTTACATGTTGAAAATATATTGGTTTCTGGGGTTTGTAATAATGAAGAACTTTTTTCGGTATCCTGGGAAACTTGAAAGAGATTATTGTACATTTTCGTTCGTGGTTATATTATATTTTCGTAAAATTCAGAATCATTGGTCTTTTTTTACACTTTATGCCTAATAGTTGAGACTTTATGGATTTTTTTATTTATATATATGAATCTCCTTTAACCCTTTATGTAATGAATTGTGAATTCATGAAAATTTTTTCTTCTAAAACCTTTTTCGTGAATTTTTTAAACTACATTAGAAGATTTACATAATCATTTAATGAATTTTAGAAGGATATTAGAAGGATTAATTAAATTTGAATTTAAAGGGATTTTGTGCAATATTTATAACCCCCACTCAAATATTTATTTTAAATATTTTTCTTAGTATCTTGTTGAATTAGTAAATGCACAAATATAATGTTCTTACAACAGAAACAAAGAAATACTTCCGAATTGAAAAATCTCCTTCCCCTCCCCCAACGCAAAGAAAGCTGAAAAGATATAAAGGCAAAAGAAATCATCCTTTTAAAAATATTTTAGTTTTGTGTCACCAATAATACTTTTGGAACAAGATAAAGTAATGCATCTATAACTCATTCTAAACTGTATTACTACTAATCGATGTATTAAATGAATTTTATAACAAGTTATTTTAAAGCTACTTATAAGTACCGTCAGTAGATAAAGGGTTAAACATCATAGATTCAAAAATGTAAACTTTACTGAGAAAAAGTTATTTAAATCAAAAAGACTTTAAACATGAGATACATTAAAAACCAAAATAATTTTTCTGGAAATGCGCCCCCCCCCCCCCCCCCCAAAAAAAAACCAACCAAACAAAAACAAAAGTTAGTCCTTCTGTTATCTATCTATACATATATATATATAATCATTATTTTCTTTCCAAATTACAATAACTGTAGCAAAAAATTGCATGAACAATTTAAAAAACATTTATTGACAGCACATAAAATCACAGATTCAATTAAAATACAAACATGTAACTATCGTGTTGCGAGGGAAGTATTAACTTTAAGGTCATTAAACGTTTGTATTCACGCTTTCAAATTCAGAAAGAAAATTAATAACAAAAATAAACAATAAATATAAATAAATAAATAAATAAATAATAAAAATAAATAAATAATAAATAAATAAATACAAATATATAAAATAAAATAAATAAATAAAATCTTAAAGAATAAGATCAAAAGTATTACAGTGAAACCTACCAGGTGGGACACCTCCTTAATTTGGACACTATTTCTAGAAACGCATTATATCAATAAGATTACGATTAAGTCCAAACTCTTTTAGATGGACATCGCTCTACTTAGAAACCAGACTCTCTAAAGCTGTCCTAAGTTGGACAGAAAAAGAAAATTTAAAAGAAAGACCGGCAATTTTTTCACTCTGTACAAGAAATATTAAAATTTATCCTGCCTAGAAATAGCTATAATTGTCGTACTTAAAAACCAAATTTTTCTAGTATCAATAAATTTAATCCCTCTTATCTTGGAAAGCATCCTTATATTTTGAAATTGAAAGAATTACAGTCGAATTCCCTTTTTATTTAAATACCTTATCCTGCTAAAAGCATATGCTTATAACAGAAATACAGATGCTTTTACAGGCACTTACACATTAGAAACAAAATTAATAAATAGCGAGACAAAAAGAAACACAAATTATAATTTGAAATTACCAGCTGTTTCACAAGCCAATATTTGCATTTTCTTTTGATGTACAATAGTAATTAATAAACACGTATGCCGTTTTATGATTTATTGTAATTTCTTTGTTTAGATTTTCAAATAAAAATTTAGTTATTTTATGCATTTAATCAGTAGATGATTAATTATTCTTTTATTTAAAAGTAATTGTTATAATTAATTTTCAAAAAGCATGAACATGCACTTGTAATGAAGCTGAAAAATTTATAAACACTTCTATAAGTAGGATACCTCCCTAAGTTGGTCGATCTTTTCTTTGGAACCATAGGTGACAAGAGAGATTTCACTGTATTAACTGTTTTCAGTTCTTGTTTTACTGATACACAAATTGAAAACTTTGCTTGAATAATGAAATAACTAAAAACATTTATTTCCAACGTTTAATCTGAAAACATACGTTTTCTTTTAAACTGTTATCATTTTCTACCTCTTTCTATAATTTTACCACACAAATGAGATTAATTACAGATCTCCGGAATCATGCTGCTCATGGTTCAAGGACAACACGCCTGTGCTTAAACCGTCTCGCAAAATGAAAAATAAATACAAATAAAAATTTATGTTTGCTCTTTGCTTTTTCTTTGGAACCATAGGTGACATTAGAGGTTTCACTGTATTAACTGTTTTCAGTTCTTGTTTTATTGATACACAAATTGAAAACTTTGCTTGAATAATGAAATAAATAAAACATTTATTTCCAACGTTTCCATCTGAAAACATACGTTTTCTTTTCTAACTGTTATCATTTTCCACCTCTTTCTATAATTTTATCACACAAATGAGATTAATTATAGATCTCCGAAATCATGCTGCTCATGGTTCAAGGACAGCACGCCGGTGCTTAAACCTTCTCGCGAAATGAAAAATAAATACAAATAAAAACTTCTGTTTGCTCTTTGCTTTTTCTTTACATTTCTTTTGCCACCCGAATGTCATTAATTATCAGAATCGGGGATATCCATTCGTACAGCATATTTTACTCTCCTATTCATTTCCCCGATAAAGATTAAAAGGCGCCAATAATATTTTATCCTCCAAGAAATTTAGAAAGAAAAATGTACACAAATTTCATAAACGCAATCGTCTTTTCAACTTCTTAAGAGCAAACGGATCAATAGTTTTGAAGTCGGCTAATGGATTTGGTTTACTCGTGAGATCTATATCATTTTCCTCCTTAATTTTGTTTTTCCGTTTTGCGGAAAAACATTTGTCAACCCAATCCTTGTCATGCCTTTTCCTTGATCGATTGACGTTCCCGACCAGGGACATAGGATTCCACATTTGAAACCAGCTCGGGTGTTAAAATAAAACGTCTACGCTCGAGGAATTCTAAAAGTTTTGGAATTTGTAAAGATTTGTGGCGGCATCCCCGGCAGTAAATGACGCGCGCAAATTCGAGAAGCTTCCAGCTAAATAGGTTTTAAATATGAAAAGTTTCTGATAGTTCCGGCCCATTAATCTTAATGAAGAAGGATGAAACATTCCTGGATCAATTACGGCAATAATCATTTGCCATTAATCAATGTACTGGCTCGAAAGCATTTTAAGTGCCCCCACCATTTCTCGATCACAGAGCGCGACACCTCTGATTTATCCTTGGGCTTCGCAGGTACACTCAGGTAGAAGTAGGAGAGGTGGGCTAAGCATGTTATTCCATATGGAATTTAGTGGAGGGGAGATGACTGAGAAAATTCTATTATCTTAATGATCACTCCTCCAAGTGTACATCGAGCGGGTCACGCTGACGATGGCTGTTGTTAGTTCGATCTTGTTCATACCGCTCTTTGGAATTGTTACATTAGATGGAAGTCGATGATAGCTTTGGTAGCCTTCTCAAATAAACCTGCAGTTTATTAGATTTGTATCTTTTTGTTTTATCCTAAAATTTACTTTTCACTTTTTAAATAATAATTGAAACATGAGAAATATTTGTTAAGAAGATTAAACAAAATTTAAAATTCGTTTACGTTATGAGTATTTGATGTTAATTTTACGGGGCGACCTCTATTTATTATTTATTTATTCATATAGATCAATTTTCTTCAATTGAAAAAATAATAGGGATAAGAAATTTCTATTACCTCAGAATATCCCAGGGTCCGCCCAGATCTTTGGTTCGTTATCACCAGTAATCATCTGCACATATTTCACTTTTAAAACCTATAGTGTAGGTGGAAAGAAAGTTGAAAAATGCATTACTTAATTTATTTTTCGTTTTAAATCCATTGAGTGCGGGGTTCATACATAAAACTGATCACTTTTCATTTAAATGTTTTAATTAGTTTTCTGATTAAATAAAAATAATAACGGAAGTAGAGGGAGAGAAAAAACACCTCTTTCCATTCCAAAGATACATCGTAGAAGAAGCGCGAAAAAACGATACAGATGCACAGGGCAAAGTCCGCACACATGCCCAATGCAGGAACATCATCCACAGGAATTTTGGGTTGGGCACATACACGTACTTCAATGAACTCTAAAATGAAAATAATAGAAAAGAATTAAAAGAAAAGGATAGTCTTTAAAAAAGTATGGGATATTATAAAAATTACTTGCTTCGAAGATTCTCACACGTAACAGTAATAAGGTTGTTGGTCAGTGAGATCTCATATTCTCCTCGCTAATGTTAAGCCTATAGGCTTGGATTGCATTTGTATCTTTAAAATATCTCTTGAAAAAATTAATATTTTTAACTTTTTTTTTCTGCGTACTTTTCATGTACTTCTTCGTACGCCCCCCCCCCTTTTTTTTTTTACAAATTATTTCTAAAATCTATGCTTAATTTAATATCTTATGTGTTAAAAGCTGATGAACTGCTAGAAAGATTTTAACACTTCAAATATAATTAATTACAAAGATGCCAAGCTTCCACTAATCTTTCTTAATATGTGGATTAATTTGATCCAGTTTAACAACATTTCAAACCAGAAAATTTATTTGATGAATCTTTATTTATTTAATTTCAAGTAACTACGGGTAATTAATTTCATTTCATTTCTTTACGAAAGATTTGTGGGAGCTTGGCATCTCTGTAAATATATATTTTAGAAATATTGTGTCAAATAATAATAAAGAAATAATCAGAGTACAAGTAAAAAAGAATTTAAAAATATTAATATCTTAATGATGTATTTAAAAAATAAGAATGAATTCCACGCCCATAAGTTTAACATTAGCGACGGGAATTTGAGACCTGTCTCACCAACACCCTTAAGATATTTGGTAGGACAATATAAAATAGAATATAAACTAACAAGGATTATTCTGGGCCTTAGGGACAAACAAACACTGTATGTTGCTCAAGCTGCGGACACGTGATCTTTCAAATTGTGAAGGAATGGGTTATTTTCCAATCCAAAATTATCATACTTCGCTCGTATTAAATTTAAAAATGACATATTTATTTTTTAATATTTATTTATTGATGCCAGTTTTTATATTTATTTATTACGTTATTTCTTTTAAAAAACAAATTTAATTTATTAAGTTTGAATATTTTTTTTTTACTTCCATAAATGCAGCTAATATTTTTTTACAATATTAACTTTATTTATATCCAAAATGTTTAGCCTAAATGCTAACGCATTGACCTCAAAGGTATTTCTCTTTACTGTTATTTTTTTTTATTTTTCATTTTTAAATAATTGCGTTTCTGTAATGTTGAATTCACAACAGAATTTTCGAAGATTTGTTTTTGAAAATAAAGAAATGCAATTTACAGCCTTTATTTTTTCGTCAAAGTTGTAAAATAAAACTTTTATTCAAAAATTAGTGTAGATATCTAGATTAAAATTAAGTGCTGTAAAACATATCGCACCGCGCTTCAATGTGTTAAAAGATGCTTCGGATAGTACTAAGTTAATGGGAGTACGAAGTTTTAATTATTTTAAAAGCAATTATAATTTTGCGTAAAATAAATAAAATAGCAAAATACACCCCCAAAAAGTTGCTGTGCAGAAAAATTTATTGTTCTTCCAAAAAAAATTCCCCCTGGACTATTTAATTGGAAATTTTTGTTCAACAGGGCTAACATTCTTGCATCAATAAAAGGGAAAGCAAAATATTGTTGATGCAACAAAACATTTGTGTCACTCAATAAAATTTTTGACTTAAGTATTAAGTTCCAAAAGAAATTTTATTATGCGATAACAATATATTTTTGTTATCTATTGTAAAGTTTTAACCTTAGGTAAATTTTGAAAATGTTCAATACAAAACCAGAATTACAGAAACTATTTATTTTATACGTCTATAGCTGAAAAACTGTATATTATGACATCTACAAAAATCAATTCACTTTTGGTGATATCTCCATTAGAGTTGAATTTCTGGATTAAAAAATACTTGTAAAATATGCAGAAATATACAATAGTGTGGCATCCCAACCGGGTCTATATTTTGAATACTACGTTTGTCAAAGAAAAAATCTTTTTTTTTTTAAATTTTATAGAAACGCACTCGGAAGTTAATTTTTTTTACAAATTTTGTAAAATCCTGGCTCGAAAAAATTTATTCAGAAATTCTTTCCACAAAAACGGACTACTAGGAACATTGAGTAGTCAATGAAATTTGATAGATTACTGTAATCGCAAATACAATTTTTTGGAAGAAGATGAAAAGATCACTAGTAATATATTTTTTTTCTAAAGTAATTGCATAACAGTTTATTTCTATTTATAAAAAAAGAAAAAAAATGGTTTATAAATTTGAGATTAAATTCAACTCCAAGTTTTATTTAAAGTAACACAAACAAAAGATATAAAGTGATTTGAAAATTTGCCAAAGTATATCTAAAGATATCTGCCAAGGGATGAAATTTACAAGTGAAATATAATTTATATAATCCATATTAAAAACATTATATTCATTAACCATACTGTTTTAATTATGATTTATGTTTTATTATATTCTGTAAAAAATCTTTTATTTTTACATCACTAATTTAATTTAAACTAATTTTCTTTCAGGCCATCATATACGAAGGCCAAGACAAGAATCCAGAAATGTGCCGGGTGCTACTAACACATGAAGTTATGTGCAGGTAAATTCATACCTAAATTTATAGATGCAATGGCCTATAGACGTTTCGACGTTTAAAAAAAAAAAAAAAAAAAAAAAAAAAAAAAAAAAAAAAAAAAAAAAAATTAAAAAAAAAAAAAAAAAACCTTATTCGTGTTCATTTTAACATTGAATTTAAAATGTCTTTTTTTTTTAAGCAAATTTTGAGGAATTTAGTTAATTTAATCTGTTATGTCTGTGTAATTTAACTGAATAGTTAATTGTAAAAAATATTCATTTGATTAATTAAAACATGTGGACTTCTGTCGCTGTAATACACGTTCATATTTAAATTAGAAATAATAACTTATATATTAGTACATCCGTGTATATTATTCATGCATAACTTTGATGTGAATTTTCATAACTATAGTTTCTTCTGTAACAAATTAGGAGCCAAAATTTTACCGATACTGTGATAAGATATTTTAATGTAACACTCAATTTTAATCAGTTAAAATAAGAACATAAAGAAACTAACAACCAAAACTCGTGCCTTTCCTTAATTAAAACTTAAATAAATAACAGGATCTTACTGGCAGGCCACATGCGATCACCCATTCATGTTGAGGACCTGTCCCATCTATTTAGATCAATAAATGTATGAGAACAAGCTCTTTCGAAGTTTAAAAGTTTGTAATATATGAGCCACTTATGAAAATTTAGAATGAGTTTTTCATTTGGGTATAGCAAAATCTAACGGATTATTAAATGAATTGTTGTAAACAAATTTCGAAACTAACGAATTTTATTAAATTCAAATCCTTAGTTAATTTTATCTTTCTATGTAATAATGTGTAATGAATATAGAAAAAATAAATAAGGCATTACTAATAGTTTTTATAGCCTTTCCAGAAGTTAAATGTTCAATATGTTTCTAGTCTTAGTCTTAAAAAATGTATGCATTCCTTTTGTTCTGCTTTGTGAAACCGAAACACAAGCCATATGGTGTTAAACAACTTTTCTGCCATGATTTCGAAGCAGCAAATATCTTAGAAAAAGCCATTTCTCTACTCTTATTGCATTGCAAACTTGATTATTTAGACGTTCGTATAATATAAATCTTTCTATTAGAGGTACTTTGATTATTTGGCCTTTTGCATCGATGGAACAGATGCGCACCAGAGGGCCTCTTGTCATCACAAACTTTTAAGAGTATTCTTCGCCTTATTCAATTGCAGAAATTCTGTGATTAAAATTTAGTGCTAACAATTGGCTCACTGGTACGCAACTGTTCCATCACTGCCTGTGTTTTTCTTTTGGGATAGCTTTCAAATCTAAATTACAAAATATGTTTCTAATTCTTTTTATGACTGATTTTTTTTAGCCTTTTTTAAAATTTATTTTTTTTTCACCAATTCCATCAATAAAATTTTCTTCTATCTAACTAACTGTAAACTAATATCTAGAAAATGCATTTTTTGTAGTTGCATAAGTTAATAAGAACAAAATATACTTTATCTATAAAAATTAATGTTTAAAAAAAAATATTATTTTTGACTCACACAGGAAAATCGCTGCGCGCTGTTTTCACTTTATTAATTTCACAGCAACTTTTTTTTATGTATTGACTTGAAAAATATTTGTTATTTCTAACGTTTTCAAACCCTTATTTGCCTTTTTTAAGTCTTTGTAAATCTTTATGAATATGTTAAATTATTTTAAGAAGCAGATAAACATGTAATAATCTTGCATGTTTTTTATAACTAAAAATACAGGGTGCAATATGTTATCTATCACCGACCTTTAATTTCCTAACCGTTGGTCGTAGACATATAGTTCCAATTACAAAAACGTTTGAAATGAGGTAAATATTCATGTTGTGCCATTATTTAAAGTAAAAAATCAATTTTATAAAAATTACGAAAACTAACTTTTTATACGGTCCCCCGGTCCCTATAGTTATATTTAGTAAAAGTTTACACATATCATAACAGATATAACACAAAAAGTTTGACATCTGTACTACAAAAATTGACACAGCTATTAAATTTCAAAGTTTGAGATTTTTGAACGTGATTTTGTCTTTCATTGAGGGATCAGTTAAAAGATGAATTAAAGTAATTCAAGATCAAAATCAGGGTACAATGTCCTTTTTACGGTGAAACCACCTTTAACCGGTATCGCCTAATTGGGGAATCACCAAATAGGATTATTTAATCTAAAAATGTGAGCTAACTTTTATGGGTCGAACAACATTCAAACGTACCGATGATACCGGCTAAAGGTGGTTTCGCCGTAAAAAGGACATTGCACCCTGATTTTGATCTCGAATTACTTTAATTCATCTTTTAACTGATCCCTCAATGAAAGACAAAATCACGTTCAAAAATCTCAAACTTTGAAATTTAATAACTGTGTCAATTTTTGTAGTACAGATGTCAAACTTTTTGTGTTATATCTGTTATGATATATGAAAACTTTTACTAAATATAACTGTACGGACTGGGGACCGTATAAAAAGTTAGTTTTCGTGATTTTTATAAAATTGATTTTTTACTTTAAATAATGTCACAACATGAATATTTACCTCATTTCAAACGTTTTTGTAATTGGAATTATATGTCTACGACCAACGGTTGAGAAATTAAAGGTCGGCGATAGATAACATATTGCACCCTGTATATAGGATTTTCGATAATTTATTACTAGTTGTTTTAGAAATTGTTTTTAATTTCCCTCATTAGTTTCGAATTTATTTAATATTTTATAAAACAGATTAAGTAGATAAACCTCATCACTCAAAACTTTTTTTACGCCATTCAATACTTTGATGATATTAAAAATTAAACTGGGTTTTTTTTTCTTTTTTTGAAAGTAATTATTATATAATTTTATTCTCAAGTTTTCTATGATGTAACTTTCTGTTTCATAAAAATATTATAACACAACTTTTTGTATATTTTTATGTTAAGGTTTTAGATATAAGACACACAAAAAATCAGTATAATAATTTAATTTTAATTTAATTTAAATTATTTAAAACACCATAATTGCGAATTATTTAAAACGCTATATCTGTCAGCAAAATTTTGAATTTATAGAAAAATGTTTTATGGATAAATTTTCATATAAAATCGAGAGGCTAAAGCATGTTTTAGATTTAGAAATAAGTTGTCAACCCGTTTATACTTAAAGGATTTGTATAACAAGAGAAGTATAGTTATAAATGATCCTTCAAATATGATAATTGATCATACACAAAGAACAGGTTTCGTAGCTTCATAATCATTATAAACGAGTATCCTTATTCTAGACTTTACAAATCATTACATGCTTCAGTTGCTGATTGCATCGCAGGTGTGTTAACGCATCATTCATAATCATAATGAATGTTTTAACCATTCTTTCTTAATCAAATTTTACAATTTCGAAAATTTTTGTGCCTTTTAGAAAAAAATTCATTTTTAATATAAAAGGGGGGGGGGGGGGGCGGTATACTGAAGTTTACAGTGATATACTTACTGTGTAGAAAAAGTACAGATAAAACTACAAGACATTTATTGAAAAATAAAAAAAAATTAATCAAAATCTCGTGCATTTCTGACCTCAATTCTAAATAACTGCACCTAGAATTTCCCTTTTTTAATGATCTTTATAAAATATTTTTCATGCGAACTATCATGCTATTAATGGCTGCCTATATTTCATAATACCAGGTATGTGAGATACTATTATAGAAATACATTAAATCGAGAAATTTAATCAATAACCAATCATTATGTCGCATTCAACTGCTCAATATTTTCATATTTTATAATGCAACTAAATTCTTTCAGAATTCTTTCCAATCATCTTTCGAATATCCGTTTCACAGAAAATTAACTACAAACAGTATTTAATACCTACAATTGAAGTCTCGATATATTTTTTAAGATAAACAATTCTTTCAGTAATCGCTTGTTATTTTTATTTTTTATTAAGAAAAAAGCCATTGAAGCTAAGAAAGGCATTTTAAAATCTTCTTTTATCTTTCTCTTGAAACACTCGGTATTTTTCTTATGAAGCGTTTTTATTTTATTTTATTTCTTCTTTTTGAGAGAGAGAGAGAGAAAGATTGCCTTAAAGGAAAACACGAAAATGAAAAACGGGTATTGTGAAGCCCAAGCAATACAAATCTAAAAACTACGTTGTTAAATTCATTCTATCTCGCGAAATTTCTTTTATGAAACAAGTATAGAAGCATCGCAGTTTTTTTTCCACTGAATTTAGTTCTAAGCAATACCGCATTGTAATCAGATTAGGCAAGAAAAAGTGAGCTCATGTTGCCAGATTCGAGTCTAAACATATGAAAGAGATATCTCTAATTACGTTTCATTTGCAGAATTTCTTTTTGGATTTCGAAAGAATTTTTTCGCCGGCTTGCCTTTAGTAACAAATTGGGGGAATCTTCAGACCGAGCTACATTTTAATTGACTCGTGAATACATATAATTAAAGAGAGTGTTACTTCAAGAGATACGATAAAAATATAGATGAAGTAAAGAGAGAGTGAGGCGGAAGTTTCTGTAGATTTTCATGATTATAAATCCGCGAGAATCGAGAAAATTTTCATCTATTGCTTTTTTATATTAATTTACTTTCTTTTTCGACAAGCCGATGTTAATATTTGAGTGATTACCATGAATAAAATATGTTTTATCTCGTAGATGAAAAAAAAAATTGCCATTCTCTTTTCAGAGGCTGCAAAGAAATATCTAATTCTATATTGTATATTTTAATTCATTTTTTAATCATGATGATTATGAATCAGTGTTGAAAAGTCTTTTTGCTTGTGTGGATGTGTCGTAACTATAGATTAATTTGCTTTTTGTTCTTCTGCATATAGATTTTTTTCTCGACATAGTAATTGTCAAAATTTGTTCTCATACATTTTTAATGTCATTTCCCTAAATGCAATTTAAATGTAAAATTTAAATGAAAAAAATCAAAGGCAATTTAATTTCGGATTAATTTCAAAAAGTTTTTTAGGATGCTATTTGATAACACTTTCATAGTGTAAGTATCATACAAAAGTAGATTTTTCATAGGAAATAGAATAAATATGGCATTATAGTACTTAAAAATGCAAAAACCGACAAAAAAATTAAAATTTTGCAATAGAAATAGTTTGTATAAAACTGCATTTAAATGTAATGTAACTAAATAACAATAAATTAAAAAAAATTAATAGGCATTTATCTATATACTAATAAAAATGTTTTATAAAATTTAATTGCTGCAAACAACTTTTCATTTTTTTTTTGAAAAATTTATTTATTTTTAATTGTTATTTTTATCATTTGATTATTCTTATCATATCTGCGCAATACCCTTTATCTCTCTAAGCAAATAAACGTGTTTAAACCAGAAAATTTATTTTTTAAAATGTGTTTTGTTTCTGTGTGGTACTTATTTGGTTTTATTTGTTAATAAAATTTCTAGTTCAAAATATGTTTCAAAAGAACTTTTTCTTTCTTCATAATGCGAAAAAAAAAAAAAAAAAAAAAAAAAAAAAAAACGATGTGCTATCACTTCGAAAGAAGGAATAAGACGCACAAGAAGAATCTAGTCTTGCTCCTTCTTTCAAAGTGAATCAAGACGAAGTTCTTTTGAAAGGCCTTGCTCATTTCTTCATTTAGTCATATTAAGGATTTTTTCATTTATTTGTGCACCACACCAGATTCTTCACGACTTTATTGCAAGATATGTTTACTTGACTTTAAAATAATCGGGATTTCGGCATCTATGTTTTAGAAAGGTTCCTTATGTTATTTCATATTCAGATTAGAAAATACGTTACAGTAACACAACTTTATTGCTGCGTTAAAATTACTTTTTGGATTTTTTAAAATTTATTTCAGTAGAGTTATTAAAAAATGAATGAACTGAATAATTGGCTTTAGTATAGCAGTAACACGAAGTTTAACATTTGTAAGTATAATTCTTTTTAAGAATAATAAAACTCATCCGCTCTATTTCAATAAAAGCTTAATAATTACGGTAATTAACATGCTTTCAATAACATGAAATTTAAAGCTCATTCAAAGATAATATGCTTTAGGAAAATGCAATCATTTTAATCTGCTGCTACCACAGTTATTGCCCTAAAGCCTCCCGCCATCCAACCCCTAAAAGCAATTCAATAAGCGTCTCAAATTTTCTTTGCAAATAATGTCATTCTCTGGATTAAGTTATCTGTTCCTTGATCGGAAAGAACGATTTCAGTTTTAATCGTTTTGAAAAACATAGATGTTTGCAATCTGAAATGAATGTATTTCAGAAAGAATCCAAATGAAAAGATATGCAAGTGGATTATTCTTTTAAGCTCTACAGGTTGATGATTGGGCTGGGGAAACCCGCGTAAGACGAAATGAGAAATGGAGTAACCCCCTCGGTTTACAGAGCAAGAATTTTGTTTACGGGAAATTTAATGAGTTGCAGCATTATATGTTGGATTAGACTGTTGTAATCTAACGGGGTGGGATGAAGCTTTGGGAATGTTGAATATAATAAGGCCAATCAAAAAGGGAAAAGTGGTTTCCTTGCCTCGCGAATGGTAAGCCGGAAAAAGAAACTCAGTCAGCGGGTAATTACTCCAATTTTAAAGGAAATGAAAGCAAAACAACATGAATTGAAAGTCTTGATATAAGTTACGAATCCAGGTTTGACGCTTCGGTAGGCATTTTAATGAGGAACTTGTTTATAAGAGATTGCAATTAGCGAAATATGCACAGATAATATTGCTTTTTGTGAAATAACAATTATTTTGAGGGAAATTTTTAAAAGTGTGTGTTTTAGCCCATTTAAGAAGTTTCGAATTGGTTTTCAAAATTTTACTGCTCAATATAAAATTTAGAAAGACCAAATTTTAAATATTTTTTTCTGATAAAGTTAGTGTTTTTCAAATAATTATAGATATAATTAAAAATTCAAATTGTCCTAAATTGAGTAACATACGCTTTACTTTCTAGAATATGGATGCAAGGCACAGTTTTTCCTTTCAAATACCTTATTCCATACAAATGACTTTCAGGATGGAGAATAATTTACTTTTAGCAAAATTGTTACATATTAATTTTTAATGTATAATTTGAATTAAATCATAAAACTTGTTTTGTCATTAATATTTTGAAATTTACATGACTGTACTAAAAAGATTTATAATTATGCAGTAAGCAAAAATAAATAAATAAATAAATAAAAATAAAAACATGAATTAAATCATCTTGTAATATATCGCCTCCTTTCTCTGTCTCATATTTTATTTTTGTTTCTGAAATGTTGATACTGATGTAACACTTTACATATTTTAAAGTTTATCCGATAGTATTTAAATAAATGAAGCGAAATCCTACATAAAGCCATGCAATATACAATTAAAGATGTGCATCTGGCTTTATAGCGAAAATTTCTATGACGCCAACATACCAGTTTTAAAATTTATATGTACCGTCAACCGTACTTTGACCACTTTTTGCTGGTTTCATTAACATTTCCATTATTAAAAAATACTATATATGATTTTTCAACCTCTAAATTCAGTTATAAACTATTAAGATGAAACAATGAAAAAAACTGTATGGTTTTAAAGAGGCAATTTTTTATTTATTTTTATTTTATAACTATCTTTAAAGTTTTGGAACAAAGTAGTCCCTGCTAGGGTGTTCTTTGGTCCATTCACTTAGTTTCATATAAATTGAATACATTTCATGTGTTGAACTATTGAAACCCTCTTGCACTGGGATCTGCTAATGAATTAACACTGCAAACTCGATAACCAATTGTATTTTATTTTATTTTATTATTATTTTTTTTTTTTTTTTTACTTTTAAACACAATAAACCATTTGTAAATATTAAAGACACGAGAAACGGTTTTCGTTATGTTATCCTCAGTAACTGGAACAAAAACAATTAATGTAACAATTTGCTACAGTAACATTTGAAAAGAAAATGTTAGTTAAAACATTTTTTAAGAGATTTGGTTGTATAAAAGGCATTTCTAAGTAACTGAGGCTACTTCGGACCTAACCAGACCTGGCACCATGTGGCCCCGAAAAACTAGTTTTCATGTTAGTTTTATGAAAAAGTACACATTTCCTGTCAAAATAAAAAGTTAAGGGAAAAACTATGATCACACATGGGTTACAGGTTACTAAATGTAATATTTTGACACTTACCTTACTTGTAGCTCTTATCCAGATTGATTCACTATAGAAAGTTTGGAGAGTTAAAGTCTACTTTCGAAAACAGTTGTTTACAAACACATCCAGTGTTGCCACTAACAAAAATTAAAATTACCCCAAATTATTCAAGTATCCTATAGTAGTGTATAAACCAAAGTAACACCACAAGGAAGTGGTCCACGGTATTGCAGAGAGTTCAAAGTTTATATTTTACTTTTTAAAATATCTAACATAGCTTACGGATTTACATCAAACGTCCTATAAGAGTTTACGAAAAATTCTTTACAGAAAAATAAAACATTGCTTTCTGTGAAACTTTGTAGTAATTTTTAAGTATTATATGAATATTTTCCTAAATATGCGTTGGGAGATTACAGTATATCGCCATACAATTAATACTGAATGTGACTAGAAGATATTTTTATATAATTACGGATAATTATAAAGCACCAAATAAAAAATACTTTTAATATCAAATATATCTTTATTAATGACTTTTATTAAATGTATTTTCAAAATTATATAATGCAGTATTAAAAATGATTTCTGTTTTTTTTTTTTCCCTTAGTCGGTGTTGTGACAAAAAAAGCTGTGGTAACAGAAACGAAACCCCTTCCGATCCCGTGATAATTGACAGGTAAGAAATTTCTGTCATTTTGAAATGTTCAAAAATGTAAACATTCAAAGTTATCTTCCTCATGGGTGATATATAGACGCATCTAGAAAATGTATTCGAACAAATTTTAGATACATGGATTCAGGTACAATGTTGTTTAATAGTGTTAGATTTAACACAAATATTTAAGAGTTTCTATCTAAACTTTTTAAAAATCAGAAATAACATCAAGGAGTTACACAAAATCTGTCTGATTTTAAACGCCCGATTAGGGATAGGTTTTAAATTTGTTTTATTTATAACAACAACCTATTTTACTATAAGTGCAAGGATTATTGTAAGTGGAAAATAAAAGCAGTGAGTTAGAATTTTGAGGGATAACTTTCCAAATAAGTATAAAATAATTGGTTTATTTTTATTTAAAATTGCGTGTGCTATCTAAAACTTTTGGAACCCTTTTAAGTGGAAGCATCAATTTGTAATTTCATTTTTATACAAATTCAATCAAATAATATTCATTGTTTAAATTGAAACATTCATATCTTGAGAAAGTTAAGAACAGTTTTTTTTTTTTTTTTTTTTTTTTTTTTTAAGGGGTTATTTTAGTCACGCGAAAAGACTGGCTCGCTAATGTTAATCCAATGGAAGAAATTTATAAATATATCTCGGTTGCATTTCATTATTTTTACATGATTTTTTTTGCATTGGATAGCTGAGATCGACCTGTACAAAGGCCGTTCTTTATTTTTCGATTTTGATTGCAGATATATAAATATATATATTTTAAACCGGTTCCGGAAATGAAAGTGTTCTTATTAAAAATATCTATAAGCAAAATCGAAAAAGTAAAAAACGGCCTTTGTACAGATCAATCTCAGCTGTGCAATGCAAAAAAAAAAAAAAAAAAAAAAAAAAAAAAAAAAAAAAAACATTTGAAAATATTGAAATGCAACCTTTATAAATTTCTTCCATAGGATTAGCATTAGCGAATGGGTCTTTTCGATTGACTGAAATAGCCTCTTAAGTATAGCGAGTATAAAAATAAAAACATAAAAAGGGAAGAGTGGTAAAACTTTTATTTTTCACTGCAAACATATTTTTGTACTTAAAGAAACTTACAAAAACAGTTATTGTATGTTGAAAAAGTTAAACAAAGTTTTCATGATTCTTTTTTAAAAACATTTATATGATTATTAAATAGTGAAATATTTTTCCTTCACAATAAATATGACTTAAATAAGCAAATTTTACTTTATTTTTATTTATTTATTTATTCATTTATTATTATTAATAATTTTTTTTTCTTTTGGTACAATAAAAAAAATTCCTCTACTTTTATTAACAATAGAAACTTACTGAAAATTTTTGACTGTTTATAACATGAAAAATAATAAAATGGAACTGAAATTTTGTAAATGACATAAGACCTCCATTTGTTGATTTATGCATTTTACAATATTTATTCCAACGCAACGCAAGCTATGTATTTTTATTATTGTAGTCTCATCGATATATTTCAAAATTCAAATAAAGAACGAAAAATCATAATTTTCTGCAAATACTTATGCTTCTTTCTTCTGACATTTCTATCACGTGCCCTTTGGTGACCTCAGTGCTTTGTGATATAAAATATCTCTTCTATTGTCAAATTTTATGGTTTCAACAGACCCCGAATCTGGGAAATATCACCCTTATTAATATGGCTGAAAAGCGCTTGGGCGGAGGGGGATAACTGATGAAAACCCCTGTTCGTCAGCGTTGACATTATCATTACAATCATCAAGAATAAAGTAGAAGACCATCTCAACTGCCACGTGCAGACTTTAATCCGCTGTACAGATAAGCCTACCAACCCTATTTCTGCTACCACGCCTAATGATTTTCTTCGCAACTATAGTACTTGAATATACACACGAAAAAAATTGTTTCTATGGGAAGTAGTTGAAGCACAATAAGCCTCTAGCTTTCTAGCTCGACAGCTGGTAAGTAGGGAAACACGTTTCTAAGAGGGATATTCGTGGTTTTTCGAGGACTCTCAACCTGTAGAGTACTTGAAATAAGTATTTACGGTGTATTATATTTCGTACTGTAAACGTTTCTACATCGATATGGGGAGAACGTATTTTTAAAGCTATTCAATATTCTTTCCATGGCAAGCCACGGCCATAAGTAATTACTTGGGTAACAATTCTTTTTTTATTTTTAATAGATAAAATGAATTTCCTTCCTTTACATTTCTGAAGACTTAATATATATATATATATATATATATACATATACTATATTATATGTGTATATATATATATATATATATATATATAACCATTATAGAATATTACAATATATATATATATTATGAAATTTCAAATGTCATTGAACTTATATTACCCAATACCTCACCCTACCACCATTTACTTATTAAAAATATATAAAGAACCAGGATTTATACGGCTCGGGGAATTCAGGGAATTTTAGGGGTTTGGGTACCTGAAAACTTTTAAAGTAATGGTTACTGTATTTAAACACATAACTGTTTTTATTTAATAAGGCAAATATACGAAAAACCTGACATTCTTCCCCTGGGGGTTACGAACCCTGAGAACATACTTGTTAAACCTTTAGTATAATAACGTACATTTATATAATTTTAATACATTATACAAAAGCTAGAACAAATTTTAAGATGGAACTATTATAAACGAAAAGTAAAATTATTTAAAATGGATTATACAGTGTTATTCTATCCTTTATCTCGGAAAATAGAAAATATAAACATTTTTTTATAAACATTGTTGCAATACTTTTATTAAAATGTGAAGTGAAAAATTACATACATAAGCATCGTACCTCTCTGCAAAATAGTATTACAACATACGAAAGCTTTTAATTTTTTTATACGTACACTGTAAAAAAACCACTGTAGATTTGCCAGAACAAACTCGATCACAGGGAATGTGCTGTATCTTTCTTTGGTTTCCTGACTATATTAACATGGAAAATACAGTAGTTGCGTAAAATTAACAGCACAATGTACTGGCAATTTGGACGCATTTTTTTACAGCACAAACTGCTGGCGTCCAAATTGCCAGCACATTGTCCTGTTAATTTTACGCAACTACTGCATCTTCCATGTTAATGTAGTCAGGAAACCAAAGAAAGATACAGCACACTCAGTGTGATCGAGTTTGTGCACGAGATGAACAGTACTTTGTGCTGTAAAAATGTCGTTTTTTTTTTTTTTTTTTTTTTTTTTTTTTTTTTTTTTTTTTTTTTTACAGTGTAGTTTCTCAATAATAAACTAGATTTCATAAATTGCTACCATTCATAAATGTTGTTAGACGTAATTTTATAACTGTTATACGGATGATATAAATATTCATTTAGGAATATATAAGTAAACCAATTTTAGAGTACATAATTCCCTGAAAAAGATAATATTAAAAATAACAACACTGTATAGAAATCCGTTTCCGTTAAATGATGCAGAGAATACGAAATATGATTTACATGCAGGACTTTTGCTGACAAACTAAATATGATACCTGTGAGGATTAGCCCTAATTCATATCTTTATATATATATATATATATTAATTACCATTTTGAAAATTTAATGTTTCGATATAAAAGCATTACACATTAAAACTGAGCAAAAAGAAATTATACATGATTTTTAGGGTTCCGTACTTAAAAAGTAAAAACGGAACCATTATAAGATCACTCCTGTGTCTGTCTGTCTGTCTGTCACAGCCCTTTTACTCGTAAACTATGCAACGTGGAAAGTTCAAATTGGGGGAAGTAATAAAGACTATTGACCCACATATTTACATATTAATAAATATTCATAAATATATTTAGGAAAAATGTAGAGGGACTAATTATGTTACTTAAAAAAAAAAAAAAAAACTTTTCATTGTATGTCGTGTGGAAACTTTCGTAACGCTGAAACGAAAAATATATTTCATTTAATTTTAGGTATTATATTTTCAAAGTTATGATGGAAAATGTAGTGCAAAAATATGTCCCCCCCCCCCAATCTAATTCCGAATCTATTGAAACTAAAATTATGAAAAAATTAGAGGTAGTAGACATTAATTTAAACCTTGCAGGAAAATTATAGCGATTACCCTAGGTCACATAGTTTTTGAGAAAATCGCATTTTTCCGTTACACTCAAATTTCGATTTACGGGCTTCAGCAAAAGTGTTGAGCAGAGCTGGAGGTACCCATCGTAGCAGAAGTATAAAAGTATTATTGATAATAAATTTCAGAAAAAATCGTCGGTAATTTGCCGAGATATTAACCCTTAAAGACACGGACGGTTTGGACATACATAATGACAGGGACGGCGTATTCTATGCTCCATCGGCTTTTAAAGCCTAGATAACAAATTTTAAGGATATATTTATGTATGCAATGCCCAGTAGCAGTATAAAAGCAATAAACGTCAAATTGTCAAAAACAGACTAATTTAATGAGAATTAATCACATAAATACTATGGGATTCGCGACTAGTTTCCAATGAGTGGCTCTCGCAATACACGTCGTTAAAGGTTAACTAAAAACCTATATGGAATAACAAATATACAGAATAGCTATATTTGCTATTACTTAGGTTTCATATATCTTTGAACTTTCATGGTATATATCCATTTATACTTTTCTAGTATACAGTGTGCAAATGAAAGTCCCTTTAACCTGAAAATACTTGTGAACGGAGAGAGCTACAGCTATGCAAGTGAGGTAACGGTATAGTAAAGCGACTACGCCCGATTTAATGAAAACGACAGCAGCGCCCCTAGTGGAGAAATTTGGAAAATAGCCGCTGCAAATCGTAAACGAAAAGAGATAGAGCAAA
The DNA here is from genome assembly GCA_963932465.1 of Maratus speciosus. Lineage (NCBI taxonomy): Eukaryota > Metazoa > Arthropoda > Arachnida > Araneae > Salticidae > Maratus > Maratus speciosus. The sequence goes on along the minus strand of OZ010796.1, from coordinate 460,373,776 downwards.
ATTTCCAGTTAGAAAGTTTTAGAGTATCATTTAATTCCTTGAATACGACATTTGGTTTACATGGATAAGATAAATCTTCGCCTGTTTACCAAAAAATGTCCGAAATCGATGCACTCCATTTTGTGTAAATGCTTGAATGGAATATTCAGAAATATGAAGAAATACGCACAATTTATTCTATAAATACGTACTTATCTCAATACATTTTGATAACATCACACACACACACACACACAAAAAAGAAATTGTCTCACAGTGATAAGAACTTAATATTCAGTGTGTTCGAAAAGTTCGCCATTGCTCGCGATACACGTTTGTATTCGTGAGAGTAATTCTGCATGCACATTTCTCAGCATGGAACGTCTATTGCAAGCCTCTTCAATACGACGACATAGATTTAACCCTTTCGAGGGCGGTGGCTAGACTGTCTAGCCACCAATTTTTAATTCCAAAACTGACACCAAGAATATTTTAATAAAATTTTGCTTTTTTAATGAAACTGCAAATTAGCGGGTTTTTGTCTTCTGAGAAATTCGTTTGAATATTCTGGTGTCAGTCAATTATTTCATCAGTTTACGAACAGAATTCTTCTGGCCCTGAAAGGGTTATTCTAAAATTTTAAATGCATTGGAAATTAAATCTTTACAGACATTACAGCACAGTACAACGTCACAATCTGCAATTGTGCACTGCTAAATTTCCGGAATCTGTATAGGCAAAGTAGAATCGTCGCTCATCGATTTCGGACATTTTTGGGTATGCAGGAGACGATTTATCTTATCCGTGTGAACCATATATCGTTTCGTACAAAATAATTGATGCTCTAAAACTTTCTAATTGGAAAATTTGGTCTACCTCTTTTCGTTTTCGATTTGCAATGGCTTCCAAATCTTCCAAATTTCGCCACTAGGGGTGCTGCTGTCGTCTGCATTAGGTCGGGCGTAGTCGCTTTACTGTACGGTTACCTCACTTGTATAGCTGTAGCTCTCTCCGTTCGCAAGTATTTTAACGTTAAAGGGACTTTCCTTTGCACCCTGTATACTATACAGGTATACCCATCCCTACGTTGTATAGTTTTTACAAAGTCTTAGTATTCTTTTAGCAACGGTATTTTTTTAATAATACACTTATTAATTCATATATTATTGTACGGAGCCCTCTGTGCGCGAGTAACACTCGCACTTGACCGTTTATTTGTGTTAATTCCAATTACATTTACATAACTTTTAAATTCCAGTATCAACGTTATTAACATTGGATTAATAATCAGCAAAATTAATAAAAATAGAAGTATCGTTTACACTCTTTTGTCAAAATAAACTTTTTTAACTTTGTCGGTCATTAAAAAAAAAACAAAAAAAACAATGGATCATTTTTTTAATTTCCTATAAATTTCGAAAATATACCATATGACAAAACTTTATTTTATGAAATTTTAAGCGTCATTTTCATAATTGTTTCCAAATTTTCTGTGTTATATCTAAAACGTTATTTCTGTGCGAAAAAGAGAAGATAATAATTTAACTACGCTTAATATTTTTTAAAGTTATTGTGAATGAAATTCCATTTTTAAATGAAATTCTTAATTGATGTTTCATCAGTGAACATTGCTCTCGATTATGTTAACCGACTATGTTTGGGATTGTTACTTTCTTTCACTAATTGCTAAAGAAACGTGTTTAAAATTGTATAATAAACTTTAATTTAAAAAATAATTTAAAAAGAAGGTCATTATTTGCTACCGAATCTTGTAATTACTATCAGTAACCTGAAATCATTGCATCTGAGACCAGCAATTTTCTAAAATAAAAAAAAGTATATATATAAAACTAAATCAACACAACTCATTCCTTTCTTAATAAAAAAAATTATAAGTATTCAAGGTAAAGTCTGAGGAAATCCATTTTAACGTTAAATTTGTTACAAACGCATTTTCAGAAATCACCATTCAAAAAATGTATAAAATAAAATCTATACTCTTTTAATGTCATCTAAGTTTTATTAAAGCTATGTGACTAATATTATTTGAGAATTGATATTTAGTTTATATTTTATGTTATAAACTATTTGAACTTAAGAAATACAAAGAAAATTAAATCAAAATGCAAAATTAAAAACTCCTTATATCGAGATTTCTTTATAGTAGGATTCAGTCCAATAGAGTTTGTTCTAACGGAGCTTTGTGGTATTTAAGAAATTATTTTTCTGATAGGATTTCTGTACCTTGAGATTAAAAATGCTAAAGGTTCATGCGCTTTTCTTTCCTGCATTGACAGTCACTGGTAAGCGAAACAAGTTTTACAGGCATGAATTCTACATCGCGTTTTACTGACAACTGATCTAAATTTTATAAAGGTTAGTAAATAATATAACTTGAGAGTTGATATTTAGTTTATATTTTATGTTAGAAACTATTTGAATTTAAGAAATTCACGGAAAATAAAACCATAGTGCAAAATTAAAAACTCCTTATAACGAAATTTCGTTATGGTGGGATTCAGTCCAATGCAGTTTGTTCTAATGGAGATTGGTGGTATTTAAGATTTTTTTTCTGATACGATTTCTGCACCTTGAGCTTAAAAATGCTAAAGGTTCATGTGCTTTCCTTTCCTGCATTGACAGTCACTGGTAAACAAAACAAGTTTTACAGGCATGAAATCTACGTCGCGTTTTACTGAAAACTGATCTAAATTATATTTAAGATATGTAATTAATGTAACTTGAGAGTTGAAATTTAATTATATTTTATGTTAGTATCTATTTGATCTTAAGAAATTCACGGAAAAATAAATAAAATTCTAAAACTGAAAACTTCTTATAACGAGATTTCGTATTAGTTGATTTTAGTCCATTGCAGTTTGTTCTAACGGAGGTTGGTGGTATTTAAGAATATTTCTTTATGATGTGATTTCTGCACCTTGAGCATAAAAATGCTAAAGGTTTCAGTGCTTTGCTTTCTTGCACTGGCAGTCACTGGTAAACGAAACAAGTTTTACGGGCATGAAATTCTACGTCGCGTTTTACAGACAACTGAATATAGTTATAAATTCATGAATAATCTTTGAGCATGACTCAATCTTTTTAATGTATTTATTTATTCAGAAAATTTCGATTTAAAGCTACTTTGTAAGGAAAGCTACCTAATAACATATCTTTATGTGTTTCTCATCATGTCTTAAATATAAATTACTTTAAGCATTTATGTTTTGAGAATATTAAATATTCAACGAGGTATTCTTTTTATTCTAATCACATTTTCAAATAATTAACCAGTACTGAAATGTTCACGCAATGCCCTGTTACTGAAGAACGTTTCTTTTTATATATTATAATTTTAAATTAGGCTTTTTTTTTTTTTTTTTTTTTTTTACTACTTTAATGTTTTATGTTTTAAACATGATGTGATAAATGTTAAAAACAGTAATAATAAGTGTCAAGTACTGTCTAATTTGAAGAAAATTTGAAGAAAATTTTATAATCGTAAATCGCTATTTAAAGAAATGCTTTTGAATAATCATTCATATAATGTATCTTCAAAATTATTATAGTTTCGCGCATCATATTTTTCTATCAACACCTTAGTATAAGGTATAAAATTAAAAACCACTTCGTTAATACAGTTCCATACCATTAACAGTCAGTTGCCTCACATAATACCTGATAATTTTTATTTTAACTTTTAAATATTTTAAACATGTTTTAGCTATATGAATATATTTAGTAGTTGATCTCGCAATTTTTTTTCATAATCTTTAATTCGAATTCTTCAGAACACCTGCGGTATTATGTAATGATAATCTTAGATTTAAATGCATTAAAACTTTTTAATGATTCAACCTAAGTTCGGAAAAGACTTTGAAGGAGAAAAAAAAAAAAAAAAAAAACGCGGAAGGCTTTTAATTTTATTTCGTCAATAAAAAAATGAATTAAAGCATTTGTTACAAATCTTATTAAACAATTAATGAACAAATGTTTAAAATAAAATAATGCACTTTTATTTACTAAAAAAATTAATGTATTCAGAGTTATTAATATTTTTTATACTGTTATTTTTTATTTATTTATTCAGATTTTCTTATTTATGCATCAGAATTTTGGAAAATTAAATTAAAACTTTATTTGAAATTTTTCTATGAGAAAGGAAAACAGTGTAGGCGCAACATGAATTTTAATCACTTTTTGCGTTGCGTTGTGTTGTTTTTAACAACGTACTTTTTTGTGCATCTTCTTAATGTTACATATTCGTTATCGGAATGAAATTTTAAAAAGTCTGTTATTCTAATGGTGTAACTCTAAATGACGCATTAATAAATTTCATATCATGAAAATTGTCAAAAATTAATGTATGCATTTTAATGCATCATTTTTATTTTAAAAGATCGAATATATATGTATTTTTATACATCAAAGGACGTACTGAAACAATTTTAATTCACACTTTAGAAAGTTTAAATAAAAAAAAGGTTTATAAGTTTTTACGTAAGCAACTCCAATGTACCTAAATGTTTTCTCATTTTAAACACTTTCATTAAATATATTTTATTTCGTCAAAATTGTGCGCTGTCTTACATATAACATGTAAACATATTAAATTTTCCATTGTTATTTAAGCTAAATTGATATCTCAAATCATTCAAACTCATCAATTTTGTTTGATTTTAATCATGCTTTGAAAGTTTATCATTTTAAAAATTGATATAAACTAAATTCCTGGGCTCCCACACGGTTTTTTTTAATACCACATTTTTTAAAGAGAAATCTTTTTTTAGATTCCAACACCGAAGGTTTTTTTTTGTTGTGAATGTTGTAAAAATCGACCGTAAAATTTTTTCTTCAGAAAACGGACCAGTGGGAGGCCTGAAAATTCGGCCGGCAACTGTAGAAACAGGCTGCTTCCTTTTCAGCATTTTCCCCTACAAATATTGAAGTTATTTAAATATAATTCTTTAATTTCGATCTTGGCTATTATAGTGGGAATGAATGTTTTTGTTTTATTGAATATTTGAACTTATAAAATACAGTTAAACAATGTACAGTCGTGGAGAAAAAGTAAACACCCCCTACTAACTTCTCAACAAATTATCGTAGAAGAAAGTTAATGGTACCGAACGATTGGAAATAAAGTCTACTTTTAAATGATGTATATAAAATTTGCTTAGGGGCCATCTACATGTTAAAACGAACCATAACTTTGTTTTTTTTTTTAATGGAAGTACACAATTCTGACAGCATAAATGAACTCTACACCCTTCAATTAGTCTAAAAACAAATTTTTATGCAATTCGTACCATAAGTTTTTGAGAAATTAATTATTTTAAAACGAGCGTATTTTAAGGGCTGTATCCAAATTGAAGTTCGGTACTCGATTCTTAACCGAGAGATCTCTCTTCAGGATTAAGGCACCTTAAGCAGTCAATTAAGCCTGTTAGATTACAGGATAGAATAAGAAATTTCAAAATATTTCGTCACTTTTATCATAGACGGCCCCTTAAACCATCATTTGCCGTTTTTTAAGCATAATTTGAAAACTACTTGGAAGGAAAATGGAAAATTTTGGATTTCCATAAAGAAGGACTTAATAAATCTGAATCCATTAAAAAATTGTAGGTTACAATTCATAATTTTTTTAATATTAATTCCATAATTCATAATTCATATCAGAAAATTATAAAAATTGCAAATTCAACGTATTTATGTTTGGGTATATTAGTATTATTGCTAGACAAAAAATTTAAACATTAGGATCATAATTTCAGAAGTTATAAGTAAAAATATGAAAATGTAATTTAACATGAGAAGCACTAAGTTTTGAATGTTTATAATTCAAAAACTTATCATTCAAATGACTTGAAATTTCGTATATAGGCATAGTTTGAACCAAAGATTTGAAATATCTCGTTAAAATTGGGTATTGACATAAAAAAAAAATGAAGTTTAAATTCGTTTTACTATGTAGATGGCCCCCTAAGCAAATTTTATATACGTCATTAAAAAGTAGACTTCATTTCCAATCGCGGTACCAGTAACTTTCGTCTACGATAATTTGTTGAGGAGTTAGTAGGGGGTGTTTACTTTTTTTTTTCCACGACTGTACATTAAGATATGTGGCCGTTATGATTCTTTGCGTACAATTTTTATGAAGGTGTGACTTTTAGCAAAAAATAAATAAAAAATATAAATAAAATAAATCTCTATTATATCAAAGTAAGTTGTTGTTATTTTTTTTATTTTGGTTCCGTCAATCGTCCAAGGAATCCTAGAGCCCAGGCACCGCCTCTCCACGTAATCGCTGATAAATCAGCAGGACTCTCTGAAATTCGGTAACCTGACTGATCCCTGGACAAAAGAGTCTCCTTTCAGAGGAGCAGATGGCTTGCTCAACTAGATCTAGTTACTCTCCCCTTATAGCGCACCTCTCGGTGCCCAGCAAACCTATTTAGTAGTCCTCCCCTTCAAACTGCGTTGCTCATTAGAAGCCAGAAGGGGGTTACTACGACATCATAAAACGACACCTATTCAGCTACATAAAAAGTATCGGAAATATGATTTTTATCAATAACTAATAACGCAAATCCTCTTTCAAATTTACTATCAAAAAACTAAATCTCTGTTTAAAGCGATTCCAGTATCGATAACATTATAAAAGGTATATATTATTTTAAAACTTTACTCCACCCCTCCTCTTGAAACAATTAAAGAAGGCTGTGGAGAGAAAAAAAAGAGATACGAAGGGGGAAAATATCAAAAAAGCTGGAAATTTTCAAATACTTTACATCTAAAACTGTAACAAAACAGAAGTGCTTTAAGTATCAGTAAGCTACAGATGATGTTTATTCATTTATGCATTTATTTATTTATTAGAAACGAAAATCGCATAAGCAATCAACTATAAAATAAAAATTTTCTAAAGTTTAAAGATTAAGGCGTCTGAGTAGAGCTGAAATACATTTTAACCCTTAAATGCCGGGTGTTGCTTTTCGGCAACATACCCAATTTAGGCTCTAAAATACTATTAGAATAATATTGAAGCTATAATGCCTAATGTTGCCAATAAAATACATTCTTAAAATATTATTAAATCGATTTTCAACATGTAGATGGCAACACTTGTGCTGTTTAAGAATAAAGATAGATTTATTTTTTCAATTGTTGCTACTTGTTCTTTTTGTTTTGTTTGGAAGCTTGAGAAATACCCTATTTTGTTCTGCAGTGAGCAAGTAAAATTTATTTCTTATTATAGTTTCCAAAATTCTTGTGTGTTTAATATTATAGAATTTTATCAAGGAAAAATATTTTTTCAATTAAAGACCAGTATTGCCGATTAGTAACAAACTGTTTTTTATCCGTAAACCATACTTAAAACAAAATAAGATTTTTAAAAGTATTTTTCCCACGATTTATTTAAAAAATAAAAGCCGAAAAACATTATTACAATGATTTTTGAAAAATCAGGCATTTAAGGGTTAACATAATTATGTAAAAAAAAAAAAAAAAAAAAAAAAAAAAAAAAAAAAAAAGCTCTATAGCATCTATAGCTCTTTCAAGCTGTAACTTCTACAAAACTTCCTATGTGTCATGTATACACACACACACGCACCCCCCACTCACACACACACATATACAGATATATATATATGTGTGTGTGTGATAACGAGTACCAGTACTAACTTTTTTTCGTTTGTTTGTTTCCGCTTTTGAATTTCATAGTATATATTTCAAAAAGGCATTTCTGAACATTTTATTGACTCTATCAAAAATTCTACTCTGTAAAAAAATGGAAAAGTTTACAAAAGAACAACGGGAAATCTTCAGCAATATTTTATAAATTGATTAAAGTTTTCCGAACATAGATAGATTCATTTTTTCCATTTATGTGTATACTTAAAAGTGCAATCTTTTAGACAGATTTAAATAAAAAACAAATAATAATGGTTGTTTATTTCTTTTTCTCTTTTAATATGGTCTGTTTGTGTTTTGTGAAATTGTTCACCACTTGTAGGCCAAGAACATATTCAATGAGGACTATTGAGAACACAAAAAGTACCATTTTGAGGCATCCCCCTCTTATTTCTAAAATTTAGGTAGTGCTCTTTTTTAAACTGTTTGTAATGCTACCATCCTAAACTTATACATTCAGAAATTAGTTAAAAGATGCCTATGACACATTAGGACCATCATTTCTAATTTATAGTTATTTAACTTAGCTTAATGGGGGGGGGGGGGGGGTTGCCAGTTATTGTTTCCAGTATCTTCATTTTACCAGTCTCCGACGGAGGTGTTATTTATTGCTAATATTAAAGAAAGTCGAAATCTATTATATGAGTTGTTTAAAAAAGATGATAACAAATTAAATTTATCTTATAGCCAACACCATTAAAATTTAAGTTTTTCTACTAAAGCCTTACACCATTTGTAAGTTACTGGTTCATAAATGTCAGTTATTGGTTCATAAATGTCAGTTATTAGATATCTGCATTACTAATAATTTAAAATATGAAAAAATTGAAACATGCTGTAGTATTATAATATATATATATATATATTTATATGTTTTAAGTGTTTTGTTTTTATAATAAAGATTAAAGTATTAAAGCATTTTTTTTTTCAACCATTGGTTCACTTTGTGCAGGTTATTGTTTTTTCAAAAAGGGGTTGGTGTCAGTTACTGGAGTTATTGGCCCTATTTATGAAAAAAAAAATTAATAGTACAATGGATAATTTTTAAGGAGTTTGTCAACAGCAATTTTTTATGTATCTCTACTAACCCTTATAAAAGAAAAGAGTAAAAAATGAATTTAAAAATTTGTAATAGTGAATTGAACAAGAAAGAAACCTAAAAGTGTCAGTTACTGGGGTGTGTGTGTGTGTGGGGGGGGGGGGGGTACCCTATATTACTGTTGCTTGTCGTAAGTTTGGGAAAAGAACTTAATTAAACTTGTTTTAATTTTTCAGATATGTAATTTTTAGTATATGTTTGCCACAGATCCCGTAACTATCTTTAGCTGCTAGTATGAGATTGCCGGGAAATATACGAATAATGAAATCTTTTTTTTTTTTCATTCAATTTGTTTTTAAGTCGCTATTTTAGGGGATAAGAATATTTACTCCTCTGTCTGAAGAATACATTCAGTTACTCTTTCTTTTCTTTAAATAAAAAATTAAAGTTTTATCTTACATTTTAAATATTCGGGCTTACTAAACGCCAGTAGAGAGATTCATACAAAAATATGGCAACCCAACAATGATAATACATAGCTCGCCACTAAAAACGATAATGGGTCGCGTGCCACTCAGTTTTTATCATATGGCAAATCGACACCCATCATTTCGTACCCGCTTCCTAGATCAAAGGCCCTAACATCCTGGACTCCCTTTCCCCAAATCTTTTGATTGCCTCTTACAGTTTGTAGATACACTGTAACTTATAAATGAACAAAAGCAACAGCCTCAAATCTATACAGACAGAAAATATTATAAATCCATTGAATATTTTTAAAGTACCAAAGTTTATTTAAAAAACGAAATTCGTGAAAAACTAATTCTTTCAATATTTTATCTTCTTTGTTTTTTTTTTATTTCATTTCTTAACCCCACGTTTCTTTTTTGGAAAGCAAAACGCTATTATAAATGCGTAGTATACTTTGAAAGTACCAAAATTTAGTACCTAACAAATGAATTTTTGAAAAGCTAAAGCTTTGAGTCTTTTCTTTTCTTCTTTTTTTTTTCTTTTCATTTTTTAACCACAAGTTCCTTTTTTGGAAAGCAAAACGTTAATGAGAGATAAATAATAATTAAAATTGCTTATTGATATATTACAGCATGAAGTTTTCATTTTTCATTTGATTTCTTTTTAAAAACCTGAAAAATTTTAAATTGCTGAAATTTCATATTCATTATTTTTTCTCGCATTTAAAATAATTGCGCTCCTATATATAATTTAATAAAACTCTTTATCTTTTTAATGAATAAAAACAAACAAATAAAAAATAAAAATAGCATTCAGTGCTTTTTAATGTATGTATATATATATATATATATATATATTTTTTTTTTTTTTTTTTTTCGTATTTAGATATGAAGTTTTTTTTTTCACGAAACACTGATTTTATTAGTATTTGTGTTTCCTTTGTTAATTTATTTTTCTACTTTTTAATTTTATATTCTTCACAATACCTTTTTATTTATAAACGCAATGTGTAAATAATATACATTTTTTATTGTTACTATTTAAGATGTGTCAGTAAATTTTTCCATGTAAAAATTTCATTTACAGTTATCGTAGTCTAATAATAAAAGAAAAATTTTAATTTTACAGTTTTTCTTTTCATTAAATTCAGCGTTGAATAAAAATTTACTTTATATGCTCATTAGAAAAAGAACTGCGATTTTTTTCCATGTAAACTTTTACAATTGTTAGTAGTTTTGAAGCTCTGAATGAAAACTTTTCGTTCATGAGATTTCAGTCGATAGAGAAACACTTGCTGTTGACAGTCGATATTCCTTTCTACAGAAATTCTTGGTATGCCGTTCCTGAGATTGTTGTTTGCGAACGCCTAAGTCATTCCCTAGTGAATCTTCTTCACACTCACTTATTGTCCCAGTAGAATGTTGTCAAGTGTGCGACTTTTGGAGGCAAATAATCGGATGCGAAAAAAAAAAAAAAAAAAAACCATGAGGAAATTTGCGTTTTCTTTCGGTTACAAACAGAGAAATTTACAGAGTTCTTGTTTAAAAAAATAGGTTATAAGTTGTTTCAGATAGCATTGTGGCTTTTATTAGGTAATAAAAGTGTAAGAAATATGTGTACAAAATTTCAAATTTTAATTAGGATAACATTTTTCAAAAAGATCGATGTATGATATCACTTTGTCTCATGTAAAGTTTTAGCACTCTCTCAATATGCTGTGATTTTAATTTTCTTTTCCTATTCTGGATTTTTCCACATTGCGTTGTAATTTTTTATTTATAAATACATATCTGTAAGAAATAGCATGATTTTTTTTTCTTGTACAAGATGTTTCATTAAATTTTACGACAAAAAAGATATCGTTTACAGCTGCCAAATAATATAAAAGACAAAATTTACCCTAGAATATAAAATTACTTATCTTTTCATTAGAAAAAGATCTGTAGATTTTTTTACGTACACTTTTTTATTCATTAATATAGACTTAGGGCTTTAAATGCAAACTTGTAATTTCGTACATGAGATTTCAGTCGACAGCGAATGTTTAGATTTGATATTTCCTTCTACAGAATTTCTAGGTGTGCCGTTCCTGAGATTGTTGTTTGCAAACGCCTAAGTCATTCCCTAGTGAATCTTCTTCACGCTCACTTATTGTCCCAGTACAATGTTGTCAAGTATGCGAATTTCGGAGGCAAATAGCCGGATTCGAATAAAAGAAAGTTAAGGAAATTTGTGTTTTCTGTCGGTTACAAAAAGAGAAATTTACGTTAGATACAGAGTCGATGTTTTAAAAAAGGAGCTTTTTAAGCTACCACTTTGACTTTTTCTAAAGTAATAAAATTTGGGAGGAAAAGTATCTCTAAAAATTTCAAATATCAGTTAAGATCAAAATTTAAGTAGATACGTACGGCATCAAAAGACTATTGTGACAATGTAGCTATTATTTTTATTTGTACAAAAAACATTTATTTTTTAGATTTAATATATATTTAGTTTCCCCGCTAATATCACCAAATTTAGTTTTTAGATGAAAAATATTGATTATGTATTCATATAAAATTTTATAATTTATTAAAAGTTATGCATGTGTTTGAGTCGCATTTCAGAGGTTAAAAGTCTAAGAAATCGTCAAAGAAAGCGATCTGTTAAATTTGTGTTTTATCTATATTATTTTTTAATTTAATCATTTATTGATGAAGTGTTATATTCGTTATCGTATATCAGCCGGTAATAAACGCTTAACCGTATATATTTTTTAAGTACAAGCAGATTAATCTTCCGTAATAGAGCCGCACGCAATAGAGATCGATTTTTTTTTTAAAAATATTCTTGAAATTTAGTTTAAAAACCCATAAAACAGTGGTGGAAAATTGGCGCAGAGGAGGAGCCTATTGACACCACTAATATTTTATGGTATTCTTCATCTTAATAAAAATTGTCATTAAATAAGACGAAAAATTCTGCTAATATTTAGTGGTGTCAATAGGCTCCTCCTCTGCGCCAATTTTCCACCACTGCATAAAATACCAGTTCAAGAACAATAACTAATTTTTAAATTTCTATTTAATATTAAATTTAAAAATTTTTAGTTAATATTTTTTAAATTTCTCCACCTTTTTATATTACTGTAGTATTTTTTATTAAACATTTTCTTACATAGTAAAGATATTCAAAATCTTTTCCCGTTAAATTTCTGTTACTCTAATCTTAAAAATCTTAATGATATTTCTAAGAAACTAAATTCCCTAAAAATGTTTTGCTTTCCTGCACTTACACTCAATAGTAAACGAAACATATTTTACAGAAAAATATAATCTCCCTGAGAAAATTTGGCTTCCCTGCACTGAAAATTACCCGTCGACGAAACTGGTTTTACAGGCAGAGGAAGGCTTAAACTCCCGTGAAAAATGTTGCTTTCCTGCACTATTGCTGTCTGAAAAACGAAACTGGTTTTACAGGCAGAGACATAAGTAAAGTCCCAGAAAGGCGTTGCTTTCCTGCACTAACGCTCTTAGGAAAACAAAACATGTTTTACAGGCAGAGTTTTTACTTCCATTCTTTACGAAATGTGCAAGGGATTATCCATTTCTTGCAATGATAAAGGAAATGAGTTTTTCCTTTCTTTATTTAATCAATGTTTTACTAATAATCGATCAATAATAGCTATTTAAATAACGTAACAATAATATAATAATTGATAATAGTAATCTGAAATTATAATAACTGAAAAAAAATTTAGCTTAATTGCGAGAAATATAAATCTTTATTTATTTATCGAAAATTTAAATCCTTTTAACATATTTTGACCATATATATATGTATATATCAAAATGTATTAACTGCATCCTTTGGTATCATTTACTGTGATTTCTTAACTGTTTTATTCACCTTAATCTTTTTGATATACTGGTAGACATGTGCACATGGATTTTTGTAAAATACTGAAATATTAATCGGTATGGTGTTTATATTTATATTTTATATTTTATATCCTATAAATATTTAAATACGTTTTATTGATTCTTCCATTTCATATTATTTGTTTCTATTCTGCTTTCATTTTTAATCAATTCACTTGATTTTAGTGGTTGTTCGGGCACAGGGGAAAATAATTTTTAGCTTTAACTTATTTTTCCCACAGAAAACAACCATTTTGCTTATATCATTGAATTCTGTGCCCTTGATAATGTAATTCAATGTATAAGCTTTTCAATTTTTGTCGGTGTCCACTTTTTTCTTTTTTCTTCCATAATAATTCTTATAATATTTTTTTTTTTTTTAAATACTTACAGCTTTAATTCATAATAATTGACGGTGGTAGGTTATGTTTAATTAATGGTAATATATATATATATATATATATATATATATATATACTCTACCCTTAAAAATGTCAAATATTTCAAAGAAAGTAAAATATATTTTTCTAAATTGCTTTTGTTTAACCCTAAAACTACCGGAAATTTTACTCAAGTTTTATAAAAACATTCTACACCAGAATTTTTACTTAAAACTATTTAATTTGTTTATTTAACTTATTATTGTCTGATTTATACATTTAGTTTATTTTGAAGAAATTTCTGGTTTGAATAAATATTTTGAATGTACATGTCGGGTCTATTGGACCCTTCTGGTAGACAGAGGGTTAAACACTGTATGCATATATCACAGTTTATGCCGTTTCTTCAAACCTAAGTCCAATACACAGTATAAATAAAATTATAATTTTCAATTTGTTATCAATTAACCAGGTCATAAGAAAGTTCTGTTAACCAATGATTCGTATATGCAGCACCCATTCTAATTATATTTCGTTATTATTAATAACTTAAATAATATAACATTATGCTTAGTAGTTGACAACAATAATCTGAAATTTATTATAAGTGAAGAAGAACAATCAACCCCAGAAAAATAAATCTTAAACACATAATTCTGAAAAATTAAAGCATTTTATATTCATTTTATGCAAATAAAATATTTTTATTTTGATACCAATTTAAAATACTTAAACAATTCCTGTTATTGTACACTTAAACAAAGATTCCTAAGAAGTTAAAATTATTTTTTTTCTAAACAGTTTTTGTTTAAATACTGGATGCATACATTACAATTTGAGCCATTTATTCGAACCACAATCCAAATAAAATAATAATTTTCATTTTGTTCTCAATAAACTGGGCCATATAAAAGTCTGATTCTATTAACAGATGATTCATATATGCGGCACCTAATCTAACAATATTCCGTTATTATTAACAACCTAAATTTAAAAAAAATATTATTAGTAGTTGAAAAGAATAATCTAAAATTTATTATAGCTGGGGAAAATGTAGCTTCAACCCGAGAAAAATAAATCTTTAAGAAATAACTCTAAGAAATTAAAGCATTTTCAATTTATTTTATATTTAAAAAATATTTTTATTTTCACAACTACTTAAAATATTTAAGACATCCCATATACGTTTTATTGTTTTGCGCTCAAAATAATTAAAGATTTCAAAGAAAGTAACCTCTTTCAGAAAATGTTTGTTTTCCTTTTCTGCTAGTCACTAATAAATGAAACATGTAAGACAAGCGGTATTCGACTGGTATGCTTTAAGAAATGCCATAGAAGATATTACTTTCTTCCATTCCACGTTATTCCTAAGCAACATTGGTTTTACTTTTCGATTTAAAAAACTCGATAACTGCATTAATAAAAACATAAATAATATAAATATTATAAAGTTACCTATGTAAGTAATCTATGCCAATACTGTTATATAAATTATTAATTAATAAAAAATTTCTTTCCATGTTTTAAATCTTGAACCGAAATGCATCGTAATGAACAAATATAATTGTTTTAAAACAAAACAAAAAAAAATTTTTAATTAGTAATACGTATTGTTACGCTTAAAATCTACTTATGATCTAAAAACAAATAAAAATAAAAACAGTAAATAATTTATATTTTAGTTAAAAAATGGTTTAAAGTAGAAATTATTTTCTCATTATATATATATATTCATGCATGCACACATGCACGCAATTAAAAAAAAAGGGGGGGGGGGTGTTATAAACATTAACAATATTCTATTATCTCGTTGAATTTTTTTTATCACTTACTTTTTAGAGCACTTTAAAGTTTCTGTAACCCTCATTGAATAAATATTTGATACATCTTCTCTTCACTTTTCTTATCAATTTATACTGCTTGACACTAAAAAGTGTTCTACGTTAATTATGCTTTTCTTTATCAGATCTTTGTATAGATAAAGGATGATTTTCTAACAACCTATCCTTGTTTTAGTAAATTAGTGACTCTTTCGCTATACTCCACATTATTTTCGAGAGAGCAAAAAGAGCTTTCACTAAAAGGAGCATCAAAAGGGCCAGTGTGCGGGCAACATTACTTTCCCATAAAATACCTTAATGAGGCTAGAACGTCTTCAGCTGCATATAAAATGGCGGGGAGCCAGTCTCTGGGAGCAACCGATAAGAGTGTCCCCTCCCATGTGCAAAGACCGTGACTCCTTCACCTCAACAAATGAATTTTAGTCAACGTTCGATAGCAATTAGAGGAAACTATTGTAAAAAGAGAACGTCACACTCGTAAAGAAGCCAAAGTTAGATTGGAATTCCCCTGTTTAGACTGTAGCCCTCCCTAGCACGGGGTGTGTCAATCTCTGGTGCCCTTTGGGACTGGAATCGGTATCTTTGTGGGCCAAACTTCTGGCCCGGGCCGTGTCCGCGAAGCGTGACCACACGAGGTGGAGGGAAGGGACTTTAAATTCGTTTCTGAACCACCAAGATAGTGTATGTTGGTTTCCTGGAGCCTTACAGAAAGCTGCAGTGTGAAGCTGCATGTGTACTTGTTTGCTTTCTAGTTCGATACTACAAGCGGATAAAATATGATACCTTAGGGAAATCTGGACTGTTCCTGCTATTTTGCCAATAAGTTTTCCATATACAGGAACGATTTCAAGTTAAGAAATTCTTTGAATTTGTTAACACCTCACTTTTCTCTTTTCACTGAAGCGCATCGTTTTTATTTTGGTAATTTTCACTAGACGAATTTCTCTTTTCTAGTTTTTTTCACTCCTGATTTATCGTTTCAGTTAAATTTCTGTTTCTTGTAATGTTTGATGAGTTTATATGCGTTAATAAATTTAAAAATTAGTTTCTTTGAATTACTGAATTTTTTTTTCATGTTATTTTTATGTACCTCATTTTACATTTATAGTATTGGATAATAATTAAAAATAAAACTATAATAAAGTTAATAAACAATAATTATTATTTAAACTTAATAATTAAATAAACTTAGAAAATTGGGATTAAATAATTAAGATAATGGGTCATTCCATGGTAACTTACATTACATTTAGAACAGTTTACTGCAGTCATTTTAGTAATATAACTCCAAAAACTATCCAAATGTAAAGTTGACACGATTTGTTAATTTGACCTATCGAAAGGTAAATTTGGATGGAAATTACCGAAAAAATGAGAATCAGAATGTTATTTTTTATGGTAACTTACGTTCCTTTTTTAGCAATATAAGTTGCCGTAATAAATATAACTGCTTGAGTTCTAGAAATAACACTGAAAGTAAGTAATTTTAATTTAATTTGATCTTTGAATAGGTTTACTTAACAAATCATATGAATTTACATTTTAAATATGATTTTTAATGTTATATTAATAAAATTACTGAAGTAAATCGTTCTAAACGTAACGTAAGTTACCATGGAACGACCCTAATATTTGTCACAGTTTTGAGAATATTATATGACACCAAACTATGTATAATGCAGAATTGGAAGTTTGGACTTCTTTTTTATTAAAAAAGTTCCTAATGGTTAAAAAAGTTCCTTTTGCTTTATTTGATAACAGACATTTTGTGATTACATAAAGTAAAAATTCTTCTGTTGGAACTTCCGGTATGAACGCGAAATTTCTGAAAAAAAGGAGGCCAAACTAACAACCCTGTTTATACAGTGAGTAAAGAATATAGATACGATCTTCGTAATTAAAAAAAAAAAAAAAAATTGGTATGTGTAAATTTAAAATGCATTTTCATAAAACAATATTTTTCAATGAGAATTTTTTTGACACAATTCGTCTCTTCTTTTCATTTGTAATTGTAACGTAATATTAAATGGTAACATAACACTGAACCTTCCCTTATAGCTATAAAAGCAATTGCCTAGCCCGTGTATTAATTAAAACTTATTTTAAATTAACATTGAAACGAATAGAAATCGCCACAGCTATCGAGACCAAACGCTTGCAACATAGGGTTTTAACCGAAACTTATGCTGTCTGCTTCATGATACTTCTTAAAACTTTTTGTCTATAATTTCATATTATTTTTTTAATAAAAATATAGTAATAATAAAAATTGCGGTTTTTAACGATATCCGAATGTACTTTTAAACGAAAAAATTTCACAAATTTGAAAATTACAAAATAATCATGCTTCCATCTAATGTAGTTTTAAAAACATGAAGGAATATTTCAGTCAAAGTAAAATTGATTAAAATATCAAGATATCTATTTGACGCATGTCTTTTAGATTAAAAGGGAACTTCCAGTTTAATTATAAACGGGCTTGCAAATTAAACGAGAAAAAAGAACCATTGAAAATATGATATCATTGATGCAAAATATTATTTAAATAAAATGGGTCTGAAGTAGAGAGGTCAAAATTAAATGAGATGTGTCATTTTCAAAAATATATAATATCGGGTTTTTTTTTTTGTTTGTTTGTTGTTTGTTCGTTTTACAATCTTTAAGTAACAGAGAAGATAATCAAGATTTGCGATGGAAAGTGTAATTGAGAAGTAATAAGCCTTGCTAAATAAAATTGGATATTAGATTGGTTCATTTGTTTTAGAAATTTTATTGCATTTTGTTACACTTTAATACTTTAAAGAAATTATCCACGAGGACTTGAAATAGAGTAAAGATTTGTTTGAAACGTTTTTTAAATCTTTTAATGAAAAATTGAGTTACCTAAAATATTTTATGTAATTTCAATAATTTTAAAATAAATATATTACTAAAATACCAAATAATTGATCCAATGCAAATAAATGAATTACATATAAATTTAAAAGATAACTTTAACAACGGATCAAGATAACTTTTAATTTCCTATTTTACAATACATGATACTTCCTTATTTTGGTTTCTTATCTATCCACTGTAAATGGTAAAGTATATGGTGTAAATGGTTGTATAGTATAAGAAAATGTCTGAGGCAAAGTAAGAAAAACATTCAAGAGTGGTGAATTTGCCAATTTTTAACCTTTTCATTCTTCTAATTTTTTCTTATTCCTTTTTTTCTAAACAAAAGTATAATTTGATGAATACGGATTTTTTGAAGCAGGTCGCATTTATATAAACAGCTATATTTAATTGCTAGCAGAAAACTTGCATGTGCTTGAAAATTACTATAGTATAAATCATTAAATATCATATAGTTATTTGATAGTTTTGCCTTATTTTAAAACTAAAAGAAAACCATGGTGTAATGATTAATGAATCATTGGATATTTTTTTATATAAGTTTTGTTTAAACATTCGTGTTAAAGTAAGCAGATAAATGAATTATTTAAATACGTGTCTATTTCTCATACCAATATACAAAGTATCTTTTTCTGACGCACAGGCAACTGAAAATTGAGCAATTTGTCTGATAAAGAAAAATAAATATGCTTAATAAAACACACAAATAACCCTTTTAAGGGGTACTCATTCCTAAGACTGCTAGACTATTGAGCTGCAATTTCATTTTCTACATTTGCTGGAGCCAATCTTTTGCAATTGCGACTGCTGTCCAATAAGAGCACTATCTACAGCCATCTGAAAGGCTGTGGGTATGTCTCAGAGGATCGATCTTTTTTGGTTGTTAGGTCAACATACTGTCCACACTCTTCCAGAAAGTCCCTATCAGCTCGGTCATTTGCCAAGGGACTATGTCTGCATTTAGGTCTGTATTAAATCTGTTCGCCTTTTGGCTGCTCTAGTGAAAAGGGCGCCGAAGATAAAATATTCCAGTTTTCTGCCCTCGTAATTACTCTGTTTATATGTTGATAGTTTGGAGAAATCGACTAAGTATTCCTTTTAAAGATGCATGTTAAGGAATACAAATTTTCCTCGTGTTTATTTTTGATACAGTGTATTCGTTTGCCTGATGTTTGTTATAAACATCTTCATACATGAAGAGTAACAGAATCTAACAAACGTCCGTGATAACTGGGTGCATCTTATATGATTTTTTTTTTTTTTTTTTTTTTTTTTTTTTTTTTTTTTTTTTTTTTTTTTTTAAAGATTCAAAAACAAAATGAAAACATATGATAATACATGGAAAGTATTCAATACTACATACACATTTACACATCAGATTACACATAAAACGCATTTACGCATCAGATTTACACATCAGGTTGTTAGGTACATATTGTCCGCAAACTTCTAATATTAGAATGTCCGTATCATCGCTGTCATTTGCCAAGGGACGATGCCTGCATTTAGTTTTGTATTAAATCTGTTCGAATTTTGTCTGCTGTAGTGAAAGGGGCGCCAAAGAGGAAATATTCCACTTTTCTGCCCTCGTAATTATTCTTATCCTATGTTGATAGTTTGGAGGAATCGAATATGTTTTTCTTTAACAATTGTATTTACAAAATGTATAAGCTGACAATTGCAACGATTTTTGTACAACCAGTATTTCTTAGTTGTAATCTTCATATTATTTAATCGCAATTTTTTGTGATTAAATAAAATTATTCATTGACTTTTAGAAATATGTTTTACAAATGGGTTTTAGTAATTATTTCATAAGATACTTTAAAACTTAAAGATTTAGTAACTTTCATTTTTTATCATATCACATGCTGCAATTGACGTTTTTATGCAGCATACAATTTGTACGCTACATGGAAACGTTTTTTGCTTAAAATATTGATAAACGGCCTTCAGTTATAATATTAATAACCAATTTAATTTACGAAGTTACTAAAAAAGCTTTTCTCGTCTACTTACCAGTTCGTTTAACAGCAGTACGTATTAGGTATGAATTCGATGATGAAGAAAGTTTTAACATTACCATAAGACTTACCTTAGTAACTCCTTTTAGCATAATAATTACTGTAATAATTAAAAAATATGAACGAAAATACATTGATTTGATATCATTATATTAAAATAAATCCACCTAAAATAAATAATCACCGATAACTCTTCGACTTTCCGCAAACCAGCGATCAGTCGTGCAGAAAATATTACCACTGACTCTTCATGTGTAAACACGTGTTGGTAAATTGCCCGGTCACGCTAAGGCTAATGTCAGACGAAAATCTTTTTGCAAGCTTTTTTCCTTACGTATTAGCCTACACAATGCCGCTAGCATTGATATTTTAGTCCGGAACCAAAAAGGAAAATGCATTTTATTTTAGCAAAGATAAAAAACTATACATTCGTTTTTATAATTAGTGACTTGCTATTTAAAGAGCCTTGTATTGATTTTATTTAATTTAACGAGTCGGTTTTAACTACTGATTCCTTTCCAGGTACTTTTAACCTCTCTCTCTCTCTTTTTTTAAATAGATTTTTCATAAAAATTTAAGCGTCAATATATAAAAAAAATACACTTCCACTTTATTCATAAACATCTTCTTTATGGGAAAAATAGAACCAGTAAGTTGTCAGACAAATCTCTATGCTCCAATGTTCCAAGTAAGTCTTTAAGAGGAAAATGGTTTTAGAAGAATTAATGCTATCAGACATTGGATAAATGGTCCAAAAAATAAGTGTCAGACAAATAAAATTTCCCTCTTTTGTATTGTTGAATCAAACGCTGTGATTTAATTTCAAAATGAATTTTAATCAGTATTTAAAAAAATCTTTAAATTACAATACATAAGTTTTTTATTAGTTACAGAGAAAGGGACTCTGTAACTAATAAATAGCTAATTTAATAAGAACACTTTTAATTTTCAAACTCATTTATTGTTAATTTTAATTATTATTGATAGTTTAGCACTGCATAATAATTTGTAATAACAAACACTTATTCTTAAAAATCAGTTTTCAGTTTTTTACCTATCGGTAAGAGATTATGTGAACGTAAAATAAATATTCATTAATATTTCATTCATACTCCGATAGAGCGCATTGATATTCAACGTGCCTTTATCAACACACAAGCACTAATCCGTTAAACGGTGAAAACCGATTTCTACAGAAGCTTAAATCCAAATCCCTATCACTTATTTCTTTATAACTGAAGACTGAATTGAGGATTTGCCGTAACCAAATATAAATAACTCAAAATGTAATATCAGAAAGGCATTTCATTCAAACAGAATGTTATGCGTAAAACTCTTATATTTCTATTTTTTGCCTAACAGAAACTATTCGTATCCTTGAAAGAAAAAAAAAAAAAAACTAAAAAAAATGGAAAACACAAGAAAAAAGAAAACCCCTCCAAAACAAGGCGGAGGAATTTGTCGTTTTGAAGCATCTTCGGGGCTGACAGGCGAGCGCTTCTTTCCCTCCCCCTGCGCAGCTGGTTTTCAATATTTAAAGAATCGGGCCGTACCTTAGGTGGTCACTACCGACTCGGCGAGCAATGAAAATTAAATATGAATAATGGAAGAGGTTCGTGTAGAGATAAACACGATCTGCTGTGGACTAACTCTTGACCCATGATGCACGGTGCAGCCAATCCCAGCCGGAGCCTGGTGTTCCCAGAGGTATTGTTGGGATGCAAGATCCTAAAAGGGATCTCGAGGATATACAGACACGAGTACAAGACTGTGGCATGTGGCCAGTTTTTCATTTCTACTTTTTAATTCTTTACATACATTCATTCCTCTTATATTTTCACTTATGGAATAATATGCGCATACTAAAATCAGAGTTCTACAATTAAATTACATTCAAGCTAGCTGTATGATAAAAATTTTATACTTTTTTTTTTTTATCCGATGTAGTATCTTCTTTATAACAGAATGAAAACATAAACAAATAAAAGACTACATTTAAAAAGTGTTAAATGGTTTTATGTCAACACACTTTCTGTAAAGAATTTTAAAAGTGTATAATTTTTTAACTTTGTATGTAAGGTTATTTTTACAGGAACATTTTGTAATCCTTCCAAATTTTTCTAAATTTAGGTCTTAAAAATGAATTGTGAAAGTAAAGAACTTAATAAGAATAGGCGATAATTTATTGGTAAAATTTGAAAAATTACCTTTATAGTTTAACTATCAATAACGCTTTCTGCACTGACTGATTAATAATATTTAGAAGAAGATATATTAGAGAACTAAAAATTATTTTATAGTTTAAAACATGCATATTAATTAAAGACATGCGTAGCAGTCCACAGATGTTTAAAAACAATAATATAACACTTTTAATAAATAAAACATGGGTATATTTCATTAATTTTTTGCAATTTTTACATTGACTCCGTATATATTAGTGAATTAATTTAAACGCTGTCAAATTTTAAATATCCTTTGCAATCTGATGTTTTATTTAAATAAACATTGTAAAATTTTCTTCAAATTCTCATTATAATGATATTAGCATATTTTTGGTATTTATTTTGATTCAAGATACCAAAAATTGCAATTTTCTTTGCAGAAAGGCTTGTAGTTACACGAGTATCCTGAAGAAGTTAGCTATCTCTATTTGATTACATATGCTCGAAAAATAAATATTCCGCTACCTTTTGTAGTCAAGATATCCGGAGAGAAAATATTCGTTAGTAAATTATTCTATGCTCGTTCAGTGTATAAAGTCATTTATTTTCCTCTTTCGTTCACAGGATAATGCAAATTGTACCACCAGTGCAACTTTCCAAAGTACCTCGTTTATGAACCTTGCTAGCTCACCCCTGCCACATCTAAAAGCAATGAAAAGGGCAAAGTCAACCTTTACATTGTACATTACACCTTACCCTATAACACCATAAAACCCATATAGCTTCATCAAACATGTCCGAACCCCATGTTTGCCAAGAGAATCCCCTCTTCACTCCAATTTTACTGTCGTAAGTCAGCATTTTATACCCAGTAGCAGTCAATCTACTACCACATGAGTTCAAAGCACAGATGTCCTTGGTACGAGGACATTATTCGTCCCATCCTTGTAATGCAAACATTTTCGTACATGTCCCGCTCCCTACTAACCGCAGAAGCTCATGCAAACGGCATCCCCCTTAAATCTATGAGTTTTATTTTATTTGGGTTCGGACCTTTCTGTCTGACTTTAATCCGTGTAATGAGAGAATCAGGCAGGTTTGGGGATGCGTGACAAGCTTTTAGGAGAATGATTTTGGTTACGGCCCGCCCTAATTCGCGCCAAGCATTACAGAAAAGGGGAGTCATAAGTTTTCGCTGAGTATTAAGACTTTAATTCTCTAAAAAATGTATATATATATATAATAATAATAATAATAATCAATAAAGAGTTTTAATGAAAAGACTGCAAGTAGGAATTTATATTTCTCCATTAAAAAAAAAAAAAAAAAAAAACGCTCTTTGTTAGTTTCCAATTAACTTACTGAGAAAATTTGCAAAACGTTCTTGTTTTTTAATTAATAAATTAGAAAATAAATCACAAAGGTAGTTCATAAATTTGCTATTAGAATGCTAATCTTCATTTAAAGACTCGTGAAATGTAAACGAAAATTTTATGTTTTTCTTATACGTTTCCTTTCTTTTATACGTGTACGGTAATTCTTGAAACGATATACTGGTGGTTTTTGAAGTGCTGCATAGTACCAAACTTATTGAGTTGAACATTGAGCCTGACTTACACTGGAGGACAAAACTTAAGGACCAAGAAGAAATGTACACGTAAATTAGAATCTACGTGGGATTGTGGGTCAAGAAGCAAACAATAGTATTAACAGAATGTTACACCGGATTTAATATAAAAATTTTGTAAAAGGATGTATACAGGGTATTACCAGAGGTTCTTTTTATGAAACGTGAATATTATCCGAAAACATGGCTGTATAAAGAAAGCAAAATACTCAGTATTAACAATCGTCAGTGCCATATCAGTAAGGGATGTGGCCACCGTGTAATACGAGATAACTATCAACACGGCGTGGCATACTCAGAACAACATGATTCAGTAGCTGTTGAGGCAAGTTGCCCCATTCCTCCTTCACTGCACGGATGAGGGTTTCCTTGTTTGTGGGAGGAAATTGTCGAGCAGCAATACGTCTCCCGAAGTTATCCCATACATTTTCAATGGGATTCAGGTCAGGGGAATGTGATTGCCAGTCTATGCGATGGATATCTTCGACCTCAAGACAATCTTGTACAGACTGTGCGCGATGACAAGGTACGTTAGCGTTCATAAAACGAAACTTTTCGCCGACAGCACCTCGAAAAAGTGGAACATGTGGAAGCAGGACGTCTTCAATGTACCGTCTACCGGTCCATGGACCCTTGGTCAAGCACATAGAGATCCGTGCGGCCCTTGAAGATAATGCCTGCCCACACCATGATACCTGAAGTGGCATATCGATCTCTTTCTAGAATATTTTCGCAACAGTAAGCACTACCATCCTCGCGCCATATCAGTTTACGTCTGCAATCAGACGATAGACTGAATCTACTCTCACCTGAGAGGAGCACGGTTGACCAGTTGTCATCAATCCAATTGCAATGCATACGGCACCACTATAAACGGGCGCTACGTTGGCGTCTTGAGAGTGGGGCACACAACAGGTCTTCGGGCGTATAGTCAACCCTTTTTCAAACGGCTTGCAACAGTTTTCCGAGATATTTTAGTTCCTGTGGCAGCATAAAGTTGATTTGCTAATTGACCAGCTGCGTTGCGTCGGTTCCTTTATGCCGAAATAACCATATAGCGATCTTCTTGGGCCGTCGTATATTGCTAGGACGACTTCCTCCCGTGCGCCTAGTACATATTCCACTCTTTTGGAATGCCACCCATATCCTAGAAACAATACTGTGCGCGATGTTAAATTCACGAACAACATCTCTCATTTTGCGTCCTTCTTCCAACTTTGCAATTATTGTACCACGAGTAATATCATCTAAATGATGCCTCGAAGACATGTTAAAAATTTCAATGTTCAAGCTTCACCCCATCTCCTTCAATTTTTACATCTAATGACAACTCTCAGCACCCGCCGATTGCCTAAAATCTCTTATCTCTGCTGTGACGTGATCGACAAAAGCGGAAGTACGGAATTTGCATAAGTTTCACAAAACAGAGTACATCTCGCAGTCATGCAAATTTATAAGTGCTGCTGCGGATCTATTTCTAACTGTAATCGTTCAAAAGAACAGTGGTCCTTAAGTTTTGTCTAACAGTGTATTTTCTGCGAGTTTGGAGTTGCGCTTGCTTGAGTGAATGTAATTTGAGTTGGACTAAAATATACCCTGAATTTGAATCAAAATTAAAACTCAAACTCATTCAATTTGTTTCAGTTTACTGAAAAATTTCCTCGGCGTTAAAACTAGTTTTTTTCCTTTAAATGACAGTTCCCATAAACTAGCGTAACTCCTATGTTGAATTCTGAGAAAATATATGGGGTAAACTTGTGTGCTGTGATCTGTTTATAATACTGTTATCTGTTTTTGTGGGAGATTCATAATTTCATTATTCTCAAAATAGTCTCAAAATTAGTCTCAGAGACATGATAGCACTTAAGCTAAAGATACATACAAATGTATTAGGTTATTCCATATTCCTAATGGCAAGTCACATTTTGCAGAGAAAATTACCCTGAGAATTTAACACTAAAAACTACTCAAGTGTATTAAGAATTTAAGATTATTTAATGGAAATTAATTACATTAATTTCAATATTTCATTTACATCGGAATATTTTAAGTCTTGTTTTAATACTAAATAAATTAGAGGATGTTCGTCATCAGTATAGTAATGTCATTAAATTAAACAAAATATTTTTTTTCCTTAGTTTCGATCTTTTCAAAAAATGAGTTTGAGTTGAGCGGATTCGTTTAATTTTTTTTTTTTTTTTTTTTTTTTTTTTTTTTTTTACTTGAGCGAGAACGTGACTATATTCTAGAAGGTGAATATGAGCTTGAATTTTTTTTTTCAACCTGCACTGTTTTCTGTGTATGATAGGTACCGTTATAGGGAAGGTAGGGGTAATAAATATCAGGGGTAATTGGGATCAGGGGAACTTCCGGGGCAGTCTGTAACAAATAAAAAATATTGACCATGCTTATTATGAAGTCTGATTAATATTCTACATGTGCAATTTTTTTAGAGAGAAAATGTATGTTCCTCTAGAAGTAATCACTGTTTTCCCAGAACACAAAGAAAACATTGTCCGCTAACTTGAAAATGTTTTAGTATTCCATAAGATTGCATAAAAAGGTCCTGTGTAAAAAATTGTAGCACTATTCAAATATAGCTATGGATTTAAATTTATAAAAATGTTGTTTTTAAGAGGAAATGGTTACGTTTTGCAACAGACGAAGCATAATGTTAATAATCTGCATTATCCTAATTACCCAAGAACTAGCATTTTCGGGGTAAACAGGATCATAGAGTTTTTGGATTAAGGGTAAATCGGAATCGCAAATTTTATTTTCTATTTAAATCAAATTGTGGTTTAGAGTGCATTTTTTAATCTTTCAGTTTTCAAATCCTGTGAAATACCGCTAGTTTGGTTTACATTACTGCACATTTTGTGTTAGCAAAACATTTATTTTACAATTTTATTTTGCAATTATTCCAAATTTTGGCCTTGGTTGCATGTTTTAGGCCTAATTAGGCCTCAACACTGTCAGTGTATATGAAATTTTCCCCCTTCACAATATATGAGCTTTGACTGATCTTTTTTTTCTCGTTGCTTGCATTTCATGTTATTTTGAAAAACAAAAAGTTTTTTTTTTTTTTTTTTTTTTTTTTAACTTAATGAGTTCTTTAGTAATACAAAAAGGCTAATAATTTCCAATAGAAAATTTTGCATTTGATTTTGTTTTGTAGGCAGAGTGTAAAGTGTAAAATATACGAATATTGAAAATCCGTTAAATACGGGTTTTTTTTTTTTTTTTTTTTTTCAGCGTACTTATCTTTCCAATACTGTATCTCTGAGAAAAGTTATAGTTGTTAAAATAAAAATATCTTGCTGTAAAGCCCACACCGATATCTTTTAATCCATTTTACCCATGACTGTGTATATTGTAAGGCATGAGAGAAAATATCCCTGAAATGGGGTAATTGGGATCAAAGAGGTTTTTTTGAAAAAGACACTTGTACCAGGTAACATGGTACATTGAAAATAATTCTTTAAACATTTCAAGAGACAACTACCTGCTGACTAAAATTATACATAACATTAGTATGTAGTCTACTTCATTCTCTGGCAATTAATTGTCAAAGTTCAAATTGTCAAAAAGTGATCTTAATTTCCCCTACCTTCCCTATGTGTTTTAAGAAAATTGCTTTGAAGAAATAAGAAAAAAAAAATAAAACAAAGACCCAATGAAATAAACAGGGGAAATATAAAGAAAGTATTTGTTCCTGTATAAATAAATGTTTCGCATTGCACTTGAAAATGTGTACTATTAGCTATAAGAATCAAATAAGTGTAGAATATTGCGTCTAAGACGATTTTAAAGAAGTGAAAATTGAGGATTTTTGCATAGTTTTTAAACCCTTTTACAACTTTTTAATTTACCTATATAAAGTATCAGAATGTTTTCTATTTAATTTCCTTTTCAAGCATACTCATTTATCGTATCTAACATATTCTAATGATTCATTTTTTCGGCGACAAATATATCTTAAAGAAATGGACAGCTGTTCTAAATTATAGTGAAAGAAGGGGTTACATGTAAATTCGGAGTGGTTACATAAATAAATTTCTTCATACATGGGTAGATAGGCAGACACAGCTGTAGATAAAATGAGTTCAAATACAATAATAAAATCTCTCTCTCTCTTTTTCCCCCCTTTTTTTACAATGTGCCTTAACACACTAAAGGTTTCTCATTTAATTGTGACAATGTAGCAAATTGAGTAATTCAATACACTTTTATTTTAAGTACAATTTTAATTTTTAATCGCCATCTACGTTTGTACTTAAACACTAACATAAACATTGTAAAAAATGTAAAAAAAGTGCATTATTTTTATTATCGGAGAATCGGTGAAAGTTGATCTTCATCATTGTAAAAATACCTGAATCGTGACATGCAATCGTGTTTTAGTAGGCACGAGAGGTTACATCGACAGATGGGACAAACTGGGGGTTTATCCATCCATAAAGCATGGTTTGTCGTGGCAGGGCGTGCCGGGGCATAGTGTGCCCCCTCACCCATCATGTTGTTCCACCCCGACAATAACACACGCCCGATTTCAATAGTTTGTAGAGTAAGGGGCACTTTTTTCCTAATACCATCTCCCCCAATTCAGTCATTGAAGCACAGACGGGATTGTCCGCAAAAAGGCTCTCGATATGCACTTGCAGACCTGTTACACTAATTGGGTGGAGGCCGACCGGCATATGGTGAACGGAAGATTGAAGTTTGTAATTTTGTTTGGTAATTTAATCAATGCTTCGTGACAGAATAGTCTAGGTAATTGGCAAAACAGTGAAGTTCTGATGAATTATTCCGAGCAGGTTACTCCTTCAGTCACATTTAGAAAATGTAATATCTATGTAGAGTAGGTATAAGCGGTTAGAAAGTCAATATGTGATCTGAAAAAATAAATGTTTAAGCAGAAGTCTTTTAGTTAAATTGGTTGCTAAGTTGAAGAGTTAACATTTTCTTTTTTTTTTTTTTTCGAAATTTAGCTTTTCTAAGGGGGGTACGGGGGGGGGGGGTTATAATTTTTTAAATCCCTATGTCTCGAAATATGAGTCCTGTTTTAATGATTTCGAATTATATTAAATAAATAAGTAAAATAAAGTTGGAAATTAACTGTATTTTACACATTTAATTATTTATTCATTTTTCAATTTCTATTATAGTCTTTTAGCTTTCTCTGAAGGATGCGTCATAAACTGAACACGGGCGGTATGTTTAAACTATCATAAGGAAAATAATTATTTATTTTGTTGTACTATTGCAGGCGTAAATAGATTGTGAAATCATATGCAGCAAAGCTTAAGCAAATAAATGTATTCAATAAAAACACCTAAGCATTTATTGATATATATATATTTTTTCTCTTCTGCTTCGAATCCTAATTTATTACATAAAAGTATGCGCCGTAAAAAAACTGAAAACCTTTTAATTGCTTAACAGAAAGGTTTTAAGAATTCTTTTAACTTTTTACAGAAACATACACTGTCAAAAGAAAAAAACGGGCTAAAGTACAGAAATAGTACTGGAAATAGTACTGGCGTCTAGATTGCCAGTAAAATTTCCGTATTTTAGTCCGTTTTTTTACAGTGTAGTTTCAAACTTATTAAAAGAAACTAAGTTAAAGGATCATAAGGGTGCACAGAATTACAATTCATAGGAAAGAACTTATTATCTTTTAACCACTTTGATCCACAGTGTCATAAATACTGAGTTCCTTATAATTTAAAGGATATTTAGAAAAAGAGTAGCATATTTTACTTTTCTGTATGCTAACTGATTATTTGGCAAAAATAGACATGTGGCAACATGTTTAATATAGATTTAAAACTGACAAAATATTTAAGAAAAAGAACAGACATGGAAAGTAATTTTAGTTAACATTGAAAAAATAAAGAAATCACGATTGCATTTTTTTCATTTACATAATATTTAGCAAAGAAACTTTTAAGAATATTAATTTATAGCTAAATCTGAAATTACTTAATAAACTTACTTAAAAATACAAAAATGTATATAATATTCATTAATTCTTTGATACAAGAAATTTCAGATGCTACCACTTTTATTTTCTCGAATATTTATATCACACACACACATCTTTATATTACATTAAAATTAAAATGTTTATAACATTTTCCAAAACAAAGAAAAATACAAACAGCAGAGATATTGTTGAAAAACAGCGGTTCTCTTAATGCTAAAAGAATTCAATTTTCGTAACAGAGCAATATTCCATAAATTCCAAAACATGATAAAATGTATTTTCATCTTGCGCGATGTAACACCTTAAAGTAATTAAGCTACATCTTCGGATCTAAGATAGCAGCAGTTCAAATAAATAAAATTATATGTGAAGGCAAAGCACTTTTGTTGATTAGAATTTATCGCCTGCACTCTAAGAGAACGAGGAAAAACCATACCGGAAAACATTAAGTTTGGATGCCACATAGTTATTTACCGCCTGCGGGAAAAAACAATAGGCTTTCTTACCTCTAAACCAAAAATAAAATACGGTAGTAAGCATTAATAGATGGTTGTGTAGACGAGCAGGGAAGGATGAGATTGTTGATTGCGCGGTCTGCCGTCATTCTGAGGGACGAGTGGTCAAGAAATTTTAGTGATCTGACCGTTGGCTACCCCAAGGGTGATGTCCAAAAGACTCGAGGGAATGCTACAATCGGCGACAGGATAGCAGGATTACTTTAGGCTTAGTGCTGATGGGCAAAATATACCTTTACTAGATCTAAAGTGAAATTCGATCAATCAGAAGTTCGATGCTCGGAGCTTTTGCCAGCCGTGCTACCAATTTAATTGGTTTTCCCTGAATTACATTTGAACTGGAAAGGAAGGCATCGCGATTTCTGTGAGGAGGTCTTTGAAGTTGCCGTTCCACCCGCTCCTCTTACCACTCACAAATGTGCCGCTCGCATTTTATTTCATGCATTTTGATATGAAACCTGTTTCCACCATTTATCGCATATTCTCTTTTATTTCTAAAGTATTTTTCTCTTTTATTTTTCAAAGCATTATTTTTTGAAGTATAGAATTTTAATATATTCTATGTTTTATGTTGTGCAGCATTTGTAATAAGCTTTCATTGTTAATGAGAAAATCTCCGCATTTTTCTTCTTTTGTGATGAATTTTTTATTTTTTTTTAAGAGTATTTTCTAATTTTTCTTTTTTTCCCTATTATTATAATTTAAGTTTCATTTTTCATTCATATGCAGTAGGCTACAATTCATGTCTAAGTTTTTTTCTAAGGTTTTATTGAAAGAGATATATTGTAAGAGAAACTATAGTTACTTTCGATCATTACTTTTAGATTGTATATTCAAAGCAGGTATTTTGAAGAAATTGTAACTGCATGATATAACTCTTATTTAAGGTATTTACTAGTACTAGTAGAAAACCGATTTTGCTTTCGTAAAAATAATTTTTGCTGCATTTAGTGTAATTTGTGCTGAAAATCACAAATAACTTAAATGAAAAAATATACACTTTCTTACGAATTAAGGAATTGCAAAATGTTTTATGAGTCAAGAGATTAAAAAAAAAAAAAAAAAAAAAAAAATCCTATAAATTTTTCAATTTTTTTCATTTTCTTTCTTTCTTTCTTTTCTGTGTTTTCCTTTTTCGTTTATTCTTCTTTTACATCTCTTTTTCTTTTATTCTCCAAATCTTTGATATTTATTTCATTATTTTCGCAAATACATATACTCACATACACATGCACGCACATATATACATGTGTGATGCCCCCTTTTTATCGTTAAATAATAGCTATTTACTAAACCCTTAGTTTTTTTTGCTACTTGTAAAAATATTTCAAATGTTGTTTTTCATACAATAAAATCCATTTTCCTCAAAATTTTAATTAGTAAGCTTCGAAATTTGGTTTTTTATACGGTTCGTGGGTTATATATTTAGAAAGACTTTCTCGAATCTCTAATAAGTGAAACAGTGATAAATCCATTTTTGTACGACCGAACTTTCCGAGTTATAATACTTTAAATTTTATAAATTTTCAGCGATTACTGGCCATAAAAACGGAAAAATGCGTTTATTATTATTACCACGTTTTCATAATCCCGTTACCTTGGGCCTCTTGATTGATTTTTAATTTTATTACGGATTTACTAAAAACGTGTTTTCCGTTTTTAGGCCAGAAAATGCAGAAAATTCATAAAATTTAAAGTGCCATATTTTGGTAATCTTTGATCGTTGAAGAACGAAATAGTTACTGCTTAACTTGATAAAACATGGAGAAAGTTTTTTCTAAATATAACTTAAAGGACTCAAGGGCCGTATGAAAATTTAAATCTCGTAACTGTTTTTAAAAAATACTATTTTGACTGAATTATTGTGTTAAAAATTAATCTAATACAATTACGCATGCAGCGTTTACTACAATTCCAAAAATAACCTTCGATTTATTCTGTTGAGCTGAATCAGATATCAGACCAGCTGCTGTGATCGTTAGGTTAGCTGGGTGAATTAGTCCTCCAGATTCGTCCGGGATGGGTCAGTTGGTAGAGCATTGGTGGCTTCAGCCAAGACATCCCTGGTTCAAATCCTGGCCCGGACTTTTTTCACCCACTTGAAAATTTACAACTATTAATTCCGGCATATATTTATGGCATTTTAAAACAAGTTGAAAAATGTTAATTACTTCCATTTTGAAGATTATATCTCACTTTCTCTCTTAGAATTTAAAGAATAAAGCCAATCTAAACAAGATTCAAATGTATCACAGTACTGATTATATCTTGAGCTTTATGTATGGGATCACATAAAAATAATTGCAAACATTGCTGCTTGTGGATTTTAATTGTTTGAATATTAGTTTAATTAGGTCATTTTCTTTAATTCAAATTAAGTCAAACTGAAAAATGAATATTATAACCACAGTTCATTTTGTCCAAAGCAATTTTAATACCTGGAAAACGTGAACCTGTATGTGAAATTCTTGTAAATGCATGTTTATAAGGTTAACTTTTCCAATAAGTAAAAGGTATTTATGCAAACTACGCAGTA
Source organism: Maratus speciosus (assembly GCA_963932465.1). Lineage (NCBI taxonomy): Eukaryota > Metazoa > Arthropoda > Arachnida > Araneae > Salticidae > Maratus > Maratus speciosus. The sequence continues at coordinate 460,340,715 of OZ010796.1, read as the reverse complement.
TTCCCGATGTGATGGTTTGGGTTTGTTGGGGTCGCTACGGTTATCTTTTACACGCAAAGGATAAACAGACCGGGGCCTTCGTTTAAAGTGAAATCCGAACAATTACAAACATGTACTAAATCGGGATTCGAATCTGTAGACAAATAGCATCAAAAAATTTCCGCTGGTTACACTAAAATATCATTTCATCTCAATAAAATCTAAGCATTTTTTGAGACATTATTGATTGAAAACTAGTTTAAATGTATACTTTCAAAATCGAGAAAAATCAAAGCATTCATATAGATTGTGAAAATAAATAGCCGAAGGATCGGTGGAGGGGGGTAATAGGCGAGAAATAATACTTTCGACTATAATGCACTTATCCGCACTACTTTAGACATCCCGCCCCCTCTTCTTTCTGCTATTTATTTTCATATTCAATGCAAATGCTTTAATTTTTATCGTATAACTGTCTCCGACCCATTCTCTGCTCATCACGAACAGGGAATCCTCCTGCAGCAAAACCTAATAAAAGCCAACTTTACAGCAGCATTTCTATTATTTTCAATATTTAATTTAATAAATATAAGCATAAAAAAATAAGCATTTAAAAATAATGATTTTTTTTTTTTTTTTTTTTTTTTTTTTTTTGCCCCAAACTGGATATATATTGAACCAAGAAGGAGTAAATGTCATATTTTTAAAATTGCTCCTTAAAGTGCAGTGGTTTTGCAAAACAAATTTTAAAAAGAATATCGAAATACGTATATTGTTGGCTCAAACCAATTTTCCTTATCGCTCAGGTTTTATTTTCTCAGCACCTTTTCAATCATGTAACCCATAAATTATGAAATTTCTGAAATATAATGTGACTTTATTCTTTCTTTAATTGTTTGTGGCTTTTCATTATTAGATTTTTAAATTTTGAACAGAAGTAATGTTTTGTTGTTTATTCAATAAAGTACTAATTCAACTTTAAAAAACTATACAATTTGGTTAATTGCTTTGTATAATTAAAAAAAAATCATTTGATTCGGAATCTTGCCGTCTTTGAATGTTAGGAAGCCATCAAGAAGAAAATAGTAACAAGCTTAAAAATTTGCTACAAACATTTAAATTTCATCACACATTTCTAATATAAACTAAATTTTAACTTCATCTAATAAATTTGACCGATGCGGTAAATTTTACTTTCCAAATTGTAAATTAATTTTAATATTTTTATTCATATCTCTAGTATTAATTAATTTTTTAGTGTACGTTTTATCTTGTTTTAGTATTAAATATCTCAAACATAATTATGTGATTTTCATGCTATTAAAAATTTTTAAATGAGAAATATCAACTATGAAATTAACATTTAAAAAAATTATAAAGAAAAAACCTATATATATATATTTTTTTTTTTAACTGAAATTTATTTCTACAGTAGCGCTCAAAAGTATTTTGACAAAGATAATAATTCACTTAATTGAAAAGAATAATAAAACACAAAAATCAATCATTTATATTATTTATCCATATTCAATGTTTTAATTTTAATAAATTAACAATAAATATTAATAATATTAATAAAATTATGTTTACTAATTTGTTAATATATTTGTGATTTCAAATTTATTATATAGATAGATAGATATATCCATATATATATCTATGCATATTTATATCTGAAATTTGTCATGCTGTAACTCTCGAATTTTTGAACCGATTTGTATGAAATTTATCATATGCATAGTACATACTAATGTCTCGACCAAGTTCATTGGCCAGCTTCATCCGCCATCTTGTTTCAAAATGGCGGCCATTGGAATTTTTGATTTTTTTTTTATGTTTTCTAACATTGTATATATAGAAAATGTTACGTTTCACAAAATGCAAACTCTTATGTATCATTTTAAACAGAATGTTAGAAACATTTAAAGATATTTTAAAGAGTCACACAGTGTAAGTTAACAACATAGGTCATTTTAAAGAGAAAGTTAGGAAACCTAAAAATTTTCAAACGTGTTCACAAGCTTCAAATGGCGCTATTTTGAAACAACATGGCGGATGAAGTTGGCCAACGAACTCGGTCGAGGTATTAGTATGTACTATGCATATGAAAAATGTCATCGAAATCGGTTCAAAAATTCGAGAGTTACAGCATGACAAAATTCAGATATAAATCTATATATATGGATAAATATAACCATTATATAATTACAAATCATCTTCGATTGCCAATTACTAAAATTAAATTAATAAATTTAGCTACAATTCATAACACTGACATTATACAAAATAAATATGGAACCATATATATATATATATATATATATATATATAATTTTATTGATATTATTAATATTTATTGTTAATTTATTAAAAATAAAGCATTGAATATGGTTAAATAAAATAAATGATTGATTTTTGTATTTTATTATTCTTTTCAATTAAGCGAATTATTATCTTTGTCAAAATACTTTTGAGCGCTACTGTAGAAACATATAACATGCCTATATAAAGCTTCAGCTCATTCCGCCAAGTGAGTATTGTAATATGCTTAAAAATATATCATTACAACAGTTCGGAGGACCATACAGTCATGGGAAAAAAGTTATTTCATAAAAACTATTAAAGAATGAAACAGTTGTTTCAATTATTTATCAAAATGTCTTAACGATTTACTTAGCTTTTCTCTAACACTAATTATTCTTTCCAATTAAAATAATTTCTAACATTTGTATTAAATCTGAAACTAAAGTAATCAATTTCCCTTTTGAGACTAGTCCCAAAATTAGCCTAATTTTTAATATTAAATATATGTAGAAGTAAATATAGGATGTTCTTGGAAATTTATATCTAGACTCATTTGAAGATTTAGATTTGAATTATGATATCAGAAATAGGTGTTTGTTCGATTTTCGATATGGAATTAGTCCTCATGCTCCTTTTTTTTAATACTTTAAAGAAGATATAATACGCAAATGAATGGTTATTTTCGTCTTTCTCTGGGACAACGTTTGCGATTTAAATGTATTGAGTGCTCTCTCTCACGCACGCCCTCTTTTTTGTGGGTGGTGCTGGTGGTGGTGAAATTGGGATGTACCCAGGGCTCTCAAATACTCCGTTTTTTGAATAACAGTATTTCCTAAGAAATACTTCTGTGGTAGGTTTCTCTGCAACATTTGCATGCACAGGTTTCCTTAAAATTCTAAAGGAAATCATCTGAAGAGAAGATTTAAAAAAAAAAAAAAAAAAAATCTGGTATTCCAAAAATGGACCATTTTAGAACCCTGCAGAATCCCCCCCCCCCCAAATATATATATATATATATATATATATATATATATATATATATATATAACCAATAATTAAACATAACCTACCACCATCAAAAACCGTAATATTATGAATTAAAGCTGTAAGAATATATATATAAAAAAAAAGATTAAATTAATTATAAGAATAATTATGGAAGAAAAATAAGAATATATATATATATATATATATATGGAAAGTAACTGGACATATATTTAATTTTTAAACAATAAATGGCTATCAGTAAGATAATGACTAGTTTCATCTTAAGAATATAAAGGTAATAGTTTTTTATTGCAGTTTCATCATGTTACATTTAAAAGCAAATATTTAGGAACGTACATCATCATAATTTAGTTACTATTTAAAATAGATAGTACGAATTCTATTTTTATAAATTTTATTTTTTAAGCATTTAAGGAATATTTGTAGTATTTTATATTATTCTCTCAGGTAAGAAACTGTGCATAAGTTTATCTGAGCAAAATTACATGCTCATGCATTAGTTTCTATGTCATGTTTTAGAGCATTGCCTTTTATTCAAACTATTTATTTTTCAGTGGATATTATAATTTTTTACATAATGGATATTCAGTACGAAGGTAAATATATTTCTTTTATTAATTTATTAAGTTTTCTTTCAAATAATTTTCTATGATTATATAATTTTATATGTTGACGATCGTTAATATTTTAAGTTACACTAGCAATCATAAATTTATCATGATATTATACAATTTAAGTTATACTTGATAATCTTAAATTCGATATAAAAAACTATAATTCAATTTTTCTGATATTTGCAGTGATTAGAAAAATTTACTTCTATGATGTAACAGAAATGACAACAGTAGACATAGTAAATATAATGACGACAGCAGTAATTGTAAAATATAATAAATTTTGGTCTGTGGTTATAATTTCAAACCAGAGACAAAAAAAAAATTCTCCATTGATTGAGACTAACTGTAGAGAAGGTTTTTTATTAATCTAAAACCACTAATATAGTAAAGCATCATCATCACTTAGTAATTATAAATCGCTTTAAGTGAAAAATTAAACAATTGAGATAAAATAACTTTTAATGACGTAAAAAATTAAAAGAAGATTAAAATTGTGTCTGAAACTAAAATTTCAATTACTTTTATGCAATAACAAAATATCATTGCTTCAAAAGTAGGACAACTGGAAATATTTAACATGACATTAATTTTACCATAATATTGAAGATTTGAGCCAAATATATCTTCGAGATTTATATCACTAGTTTATTTGCTTTAATCCATTACATGTAACGAGGAAAAAAAAAAAAAAAAAAAACAATCCTAAACCATGATAAAAAAAAAATCATTAAAAAAACAAATTTTGTTTTTTATAATCGAAAAAAAAAATAAAATCTCTCGTACTTTTTAACTAGGTTGTACAGTCGTGGAAAAAAAAAAAAGTAAACACCCCCTACTAACTCCTCAACAAATTAACGTAGAAGAAAGTTACTGGTACCGAACGATTGGAAATAAAGTCTACTTTTAAATGATGTATATAAATTTTGCTTAGGGAACTATCTACATATTAAAACGAACCATAGCTTTGCTCTTTTCAATAGCAGTACACAATTCTGACCCCATAAATCAACTCTAAACCCTTCAATTAGCCTAAAAACAAATTTTTATGCAATTCGTACGATAAGTTTCCGAGAAATTAATTATTTTAAAACGAGGGTATTTTGGGTCGGTATCCAAATTGAAGTTCGGTACTCGATTGTTGACCGAGAGAGCCTCCTTCATTTTCAAGGCATCTTAAGAGCCACTCAAGGAATCATTGAAGACTGCTAGATTACAAGATAGCATAAGAAATTTCAAAATAACTAGTTACTTCTATCATAGACAGCCCCTTAACCATCATTTTGCCGTTTTTTAAGCATAATTTGAAAACTACTTGGAAGAAAAATGTGAAATTTTGGATTTCCATAAAGCAGGACTTGATAAATCTAAATCCATCAAAAAAAATTATAGGTTGCAATTCGTAATTTTTTCGAATATTAATATCATAATTCATAATTCATATCATAATATTATAAAAATTGCAAATTCAGTGTATTTATGTTTGGGTATATTAGTATTATTTCTGCACAAAAAATTAGCACATTTGGAGCATAATTTCTGGAGATATAAATAAAAATATGTAAATGTAATTTAACATTAGAAGCACTGAATTTTGAATGTTTATAATTCAAAAACTTATCATTCAAATGACTTGAAATTTGGTGTCTAGGCATAGTTTGAACCGAAGATTTGAAATATCTCGTTAAAATTGGGTATTGTCATTGGAAAAAATGAAGTTTGGATTCGTTTTAATAAGTAGATGCCCCCCTAAGCAAATTTTATATGCATAATTTAAAAGTAGACTTTATTTCCAATCGTTCGGTACCAGTAACTTTCTTCTACGATAACTTGTTGAGGAGTTAGTAGGGGGTGTTTATTTTTTTTTTCCACGACTGTACATAGTTTTGGTTTCAAAGTATTATTACTATTTTCACTTTTTATAAATTTTCTCATGAATTGCTATTTTAAAACAAATTAATGATAAGAAATTGCATAAATATCATGTCGCATATCCGAAAAAAAGTGCAAAATATTAAACGAAAAGTAAAGATGGATAAATAAGTTACAATGTTCACTTAACATATTCGCACTTAAAAGCATTTTCGTTTCCGAAATACATAATACTACATATACCATCTCTTTGCTAAATAATTTGTATATTTACTCACGCGTAATATTTGTATCCATTTAATATGTAATTTTAAAATAGCCCAGCAACTGGTAACAAAGAGCGTTAGGTATACAACGTGGACAGGGAGTATCGTCTCTAGCTGTCCACGGAGAGAATAATTTAATAGGTCCGAATCAAATTGTTCAGGTTGTTGCTTAAGGGTAGAGCAGCCAATTTTGAACATAGTCACATTTAATTTACACCCAGCTTGTCATTGCTGGAAAAGGGGTGTTATAATCGATTCGAATTGTGACAAATCTTACATCACCTTCGCAATTTTATTACTGATATAATATCTGTATAAAGGGTCGTTATCAAATAATTATTTAACTCCAATTTATAAAACGTGTTTAAAAATCTATTCAGAATAATTTTATACAACATTTCTTAGATATTTATGTCATAAAATAACATAAACTTGATATTTATTATTTGTTTTTATTCTATTTTCTTTGTTTTTAGAAGTGTGACATAAAGAGTGACAATTGAACATTTATAAAATTACTTTAAAGTATTATAGATTGACACTGTGTCATTAAATTTTATAACACTGTTGAATAATAAAATAGGTGCATGTTCTTATTGAAATGAAACTGGCAGTATCAACTTAGGCTTTAATTATTTTATTCCAAAAAGATTTAATTATGTCTGAAACGTTTAGAATTAAAATATATAATTTCAAAAGAAGAACTTTATTAAATTACATATATACATGTTATAAATACTCAAAAATGCTGTCACACTTATATAAATCTGTTATATATAATACTTATATAAATCTGTTTAAGGTTCCCTAAGATAGCCATAGCTGTTTAACAAAAATGTTTTGCATGAAACTGCATTTTTAACGGTTATTTCAAATAAATATTTAAAATTTTAGAATATTCAATATTCTATTACAGAACATTAAAAATTACAAGCAGAGGGGGGGGGGGGGAGAGAGACCGACGGTACATTTTCTATCCTTCGCGGAGGCTTTCTGCCTTCTCTCGGCAACTTTACGTTGCTCACAGCGGTGGAGTTTAGGCTTAATAAAACAGAAGCTGTACCACTCTTAACATTGTTGACAGTAGGGAATGAGGGATTTCCGAGGGATCATAGACCCAGAGGGGAGGTTGACAGGTGAATCCAGTGACTCAGGCTCCAACAAAGTTTCAATTATTTATGTAAACGCGGATGCATCCTTCTAATGCGGTCCTGAAATTCTCTATTAATGGTTAAATCAGGATGCATGCACGCTATACGAGGGGTTTACAGTCATCAGTCAATGTGAAGGGCTGTGAGTAACGTGTTATATGCCTGATGAAAATTTAACGCAGCTGAAAATTAAGATCAATCATAATTGAACATTATCACGCAAGTTATATTTTTCCCATTTTAGGATGTGTTTCGATGTGATAATGCTTACATTGAATGAATATTTTCACATAATTTATAAATATGTAATGTGAGAAAATTAATTAAAGAATTTTTAATTTTATCTGATTGCTATAAATAAAATATTACGACATATGATTAGATATTTTAACGGTAACATAAAATATCATTCAAACTACCATTTCACGACGGTTTCGTATATCTGTTGAAAAAATATTGATGACTACTTTTCTGCAATATTGAACTCAATTTTTTTTTTTTTTTTATTGGATTAATTTTAAAATCTAATCTTGTTTTTAAATAACACATTTGGAAATTGTTCTTCTATTTTCCTCCTATTGATATAAAATTCTCAAATACATTTTGAATGGGCTTAAAAATGAATTGCTTAATCATTCTGTTTTAATTATCCGTTTTAACGTAATATATGTTATGATAAGATTTTTTTTTGTCAAATTATTAAACAATAATAAAAGAAAAAAAAACTTGGATAACTTAAATATTTTGTAGTTTTTTTTATGGAATATTTATTAAAATTTTCTAGAAAAGGGAAATATCTTTTTATGTTCTCTTTCTAATTATCAAATTTTAACAGGCATTTTCTAAAAATATATATATTTTTTTTTATAACTTAAAAACGAATTTTTTATTTATTTGATGAAAATGTACCATTTGAAAACGTTTCCAATAAAAGTAAAAAATATTTTATTTAATAAAAATGACAAGGGTATATATTCTTAATTTCAATTACAATTGTATTTTTAAATGATTTCTTACATATAAAACACTTTACATTATCTTTATAATTTAAATTTTTAGTTTGATTTTTACAAGGGCATTAATGAAAAAAAAAAAAATCAATGTGCAGTGGTGGAAAAGATGCGCATACGTGAGCTGATTACCACCACTAAATTTCGCCTTATTAAATCTTAGACATTCTGTCATTAAATAAAACGAAGAATCCTGTTAAAATTTAGTAATGACAATCGGCCCACTGCGGCGCATCTTTTCCACCATTGTAAATGTATCAAAAAGTAAACTTCCGACACAATATTAGTAAAATAAATAAATATGTTTCTTCATTGAATGGATTGATTTTCTATTAAATATGTATTACACTTTATTAATTGTTGTTTAAATCTACCAAATATTATGCTTATTACATTTGAAAATACCATGCTTTTGTTAATTTCCATTCTTACCTTGATTTCTATTTTTAAATCTTTGGTTTTATAGAAGATCCTCTTTTCATGTAATTTCAAAATTATTACTAAAATTTAATTCAGAGAAATAAGCTACCACAAATAAAAATTTACATTTTTACCTTTTTAAGAGAAAAAATCATATTTTTAAATAATAATTTAATATATCTGCAGCTTTTATTGTGACTATTAATTTTTTTATACGGCGTAATTTACGTTTAAAGATTATCACAATGACAATGATGAGAATTCTATGTGCAGATATTTATATTTTAGCAAATACATGAGATAAACAATAGTAAGTACAATATAAATCTCTCGTATTTCATCCTTTAGACACTCGAGTTAATCAAGCAGCTGTAGTAGTATATGAAGTGCGCTAGAGAGCATTTAACTAAAGACGCATAGTCATTTTAAACGCGCTATATAAATTATCTCTCACCCATGTTTGCATAACTGCCGACTAGCGATACTGCAGGTAACGTTGGTCCTCTTGTTAAGAAAACGGGAATTCAGCAACTAATATTGCATTGGCGAATGTTATTCCAACGCTAATAACATGTGCTTAATTTATATATGCGCGCCGTACGGCGTGAATCTTCCCCCAGATTATGCGCGCTATTCAGCTCTGGCCATTTATGAATAAATGAAGCACTGTCCTTGGACGCTTATAATGCTCGGGAACGCGACAGCCCTTAAACTTTGCTTGTAATTATGTCGTTTACTAAATAAGCAGTTAGGTGGCTCTATTCCCCGATTCGAAAGGACACGTGGATTGCTAAATCATTTCCGACGGGCCAAAAAGGTTGAAGCAGTATTCAGACTATTTGAAATGTGACATACGAATCCGTTCTCGACCTAGTTTCAAATTTTCAAATCTACAAAGATCTCAATAATTACAGAGCTACATATATGTCCGACATACAATGTACTTTTAAAGTTTCAAAAATTGTAAAAAAGTTTTGTAAAACTTATTTTGCTTAAATCAGAGAATTACTGACGTTACACACTTACTAAATAAATAAATCAATCAATTAAGTAAAATAAATAAAAGATAGCTTCCATGGTGCTCTTTTGTAGACTTTTTAATGGATTATGATCGATTATTTTCAACTTTAAGTAAGTTAATCTGTGGTTTAAATTGTGAAGAGTGTTGTATTATAAGAAGTTATACAAACGGAGTCCAGTTCGAATATCGCAACTCTTCTTCAACAATTTAATAAATACAGCGTGGCCACTAAAGTCCCGTCCAACTCCATTTACTTCAGAATGTCTGCAGATATAGTCTTGAATGGACTACAGGATGAGAAAAGTTACAGCGCCACCTAGCGGTAAACATCGAAATATGCTTTTCTAGCTTGAAAACGATACGAAAAAATTCAATGAAAATTCCTAGAGCGCCCTCGATTTATTATGAAATGATGGCTTACAAATAAAAATAACTTTATTCGAAACCTCAATTCTCACACACTCATTTCATCCAGAAGTGTAATATTATAAGGCAGTCGCACGTTTATTATTGAAGCTAACATATACCGGGTGTCCCAGAAATGACTGATGGATTTTAAAATTCAATAACTTGCAAACGGTGACAGATATTTAAAAAATTCTTGCAGAAGTGTTATGTAAGATGTCAGGGGTTTTTCTGCTGCGATTGTCAGTTTTAGTTACAAATAGCATCAATAGTTGGCGCTGCAAGCAATAACCGCTAAATCCAGGCTCGATTTTTCGGCCTCTCTCTTATTTCATGCAAAAACAGGAGATTAAAATGTATTGAATAGATCTCGAGGTACCAAAAAATCGGGTCTAGACGAGCGTCTATTACTCTCAGCGCCATCTATTGTTTGAAATTCGAATACAAAATCTCCTGACATCATACATAACCCTACTGCAAGAATTTTTTTAATATCTGTCACCGTTTGGAAGTTATTGAATTTTAATATCTATCAGTCATTTTTGGGACACCCGGTGTAAGTTAAGTATGTTCAACATGACCATCATCGGCAATAATACATCGTCCATTCTGCACGCGTTCGGATGTTGGACGCATTGAGCACCTGAATTCAAATTGATTTTCTTAGTAGAATAAACTTTTCCATTCTTAAATATGTTAGTTTTACTAGAAAATGTGCGTCTGTCTTATAGTTCCACACTTTGACATGCAATTAATGGTGTATTTAAAGTGATGACTAAAATATTTAGATTCCAGGGGTTTTAATAACGTTAGTTTTACTTGTAAGACATGTCATACTAAATCGATAACGCTCTACAAATTTGTAATAGACTTCTTTTCGTGTATCTCGTGCAGTTTTCGAGTAAGAAACGCTAACTCTGCAGCTTGCCATTAGGTGGCGCAGGAAGAAGTCTCATCGTGTAGCGCATAGCCATTTACTATACCTATTTACCACGACCATGATTATAGATTTTGCTGTTATCAAGTTGATATGGGGGCGAACAGGATTTTAGTGGCCATGCTGTATACACGTTTTTTTTTTTTTTTTATTGTTGTGCTGCAGAAGGTGCTGCCAATAGAGGATAACAACAATCTTAAACGACATATTTCCTGCAAAATTGATTATGCATTGTTTCTGCTTCTTATTTTTGCCATCTGCTGTATCTATTTTTTTAAATAGTAGGTTTCGATAAACTTAAAATTCAATCGAAATTTTTTTATATTATCCTACTAGAATGGTTTGGATTTTTGAGGCTTCAGGGTTATTGGACATATATTCGAGTTCCATTTGAGAATCTTGTCTTTTCAAGATCCAACCACCCATGCATGGCATGTTAATCGCCCGACATACATTCATTATAAAAAGGTGAAGACATTTCAGACACTTGATGGATGCTTTAAAATACCATATAATGCCACGAATCAAGGCTTCCAATTGAAATCACAATAACTTCTGAAAATCAAAATGTGTATGGGACGAGAACTCTCTTAAATCACAGGTGCTTGGTACAATAAAAAAATTTTAATATACAGGGTGGACAAAAAATAACCAGAGGTGTTGTAAGTCCTCTAGAAAGAAATATATTGAGCAAAATGTAACGCTATTTAGCATGCGTGTATAGTGAAGCACGTGATTTCAATTTCTAAAGAAAAAGTAATACCAAATGTCACAACCAGGGGGACATTTGACGCTGTTTTGACAGAAAATTGTGCGTGTGTCAGCTTTTGAAGCGAACTTTTTACTTATTCAGTATAAAGCCTTCATAAACTTCAAAAACTTACACCAACGTAATATAACATTTAAAAAAATATGTAAATTACAGTAACTCCGGTGTTGCGACAGTGAATTTAAACAGATGTCTGTTCAGGAGGAATATTTGAACATTTGAAGGGAAATTTTTACTTATTCAACACAAAGTCTTAAAAAACTTCAAGAACACGCACCAACTTAATATAGCAATATTTTTAAAATTAAACCAACAAATTATAACAGTCCATTACATTTAAACAGATCACATGAGATCAGGACCTTCTGTTCTCAATTTCGTGTTTATGTTTACTGGGCGAATATATATATATATATATATATATATATATATATATATAACCATTAATTAAACATTACCGACCATCATCAAAAACCGCAATATATATATATAACCATTTATTTTAAAACAACACAAAATATCATTACAAATGTGTATATGAAAATCAGAAGTTTTATCCTTTATATATATATATATAGATATGTGTATATATGTATATATATATCCAAAATATTATAAATACAAGCAAAATAAGGAATTGAAAGAACATTAAAACATTGAATAGCATAGAAATATTGGAAAATATTGCAAAAAAAGAAATATTTGTGGAATCAACGCAGAATCCTCAGACCCAAATTAACTTACATTCCACAAAAAATATGTACTATTTCATTATTGCATGAGCCATAACAAGCTAAAAAAATGTAATATCTGGGCTATCGTACATAATAAAAGCAGAAAAAGATACCAAAAATAACAGGAGAACAAAATAAAATGGATTAACGATTGCACTGACCTCCTGTGCAAGTCAACTATAGCACAGCTAATTTCAAAACGAGCTAGTGATGATTTGCACATGTTGCCAGAAGTATTTTAAGTATAAAACTGCTAAATCAGCCAAGGAGTAGGAGAGCTGTGTAAATATGATAATTTAAATCAGAACAGTGCTGCCCTATATTATTAAACATAACAAATAAACAGCCATGTCATGATATTATATAAGAAAAAAAACTAATTATAAGTAATATGTGGATTAACATTCAAAAAGAGTAAATTAAGTTAATATAAATGAAGAATATTAACGAATAAATAAATAGAAAATTAATATAAAAATAAATATAAAAATATGGATGATAAGTTATTTAATTATCATTCAATTTTTAATAGATGTATAAATAAATAATAAATTTAAATAACTTCATAAGAATAACAAATTTAGGTGGTGTATTAAATTAAATTAACAGGTTAAAATAATGAATATAAATAAATAACGTTTAAAGTTTCTGTAGCACTGTAAATATAAAGATAGATAATTCAATATTGGAGGGACGGGAAGGAAAAAAGACAGTTGTTGAATATGTAATTAAGACATACATTTTTTTATTTATACTAATCCTATTATACCTATTGTAATAGGATTTACGAACGATGTGATATAGATATGATAGTGCCCTCAATGGGCTAAAATTGAAGTAAAAATTAAATTTCATCGCTATCATTGATTAATAAAGATGAAACAATTGATGTAAGGCATAATTGAAGCGTACTGAATCAACAAAAGAATTGAGTATGTAATGGTACGAAGTATGGTGATACAATTACCGCTCCCTCTTTTTTTAATATAAATTAATACATAAGTTAACCATTGCGCATAAATGTTCCATACAGCACCGCCATCCTCCGTACTCTAACGACTACCCATCCAGCTATACTATTCTATCTTTACAAGAAGAAAGTATTGGATTCGTAAAAATTTCCGACTTCCGGTTTTCAACGGATTTACACGTTTTAGGGGTCAGAGATTCGTAAAAACATGTTTTTACAAAATGTCTGTCTGTCTGTATGTATGTATGTGACACAAATTTTGTGGGCGCTCTATCTCAAGAACTTATGAACGGAATTTAATAAAAATTTATATTCAAGTAGTCCCTAATATAAATTGGTCCTGATTAGTTTTTGGCTCAAATCGCCCAACAGATGGCGCTTCTATGCTGCCTTTTTCGCCATTTCTGCAATAGCTCTATCTCAAGAACTAATGCACGGATTTTCATCAAACTTCAGATTCAGTTATTCCTTGATATGAATTGGTGCTGGTAACGTTTTACTGTAAATCGCCCAACAGATGGCGCTGCTACGCTGCATTTTCCAGGATTTACACGATTTTCGCAATAGCTTTTTTTTCAAGAATTAATGCACGGATTTTCATCAAACTTCAGCTTCAGTTAGTCCTTGACATGAATTGACGTTTTATGCATTTTGGTGTAAATCGCTCAACAGGTGGCGCTGCTACACTGCATTTTTGCGATTTCCGCAATAGTTCTATCTCAAGAACTAATGCATGGATTTTCAACAAAGTTCAGATTCAGGTATACCTTGAAATAAATTAGTGCTGTGTATGTTTAGGCGCAAATTGCTCAACAGGTGGCGCTGCTATGCTGGATTTTTCAGAATTTCCACTATAGCTCTATCTCAATATCGAATGCACGAATTTTCATCAAACTTCAGATTCAGGTATACATAGATATAAATTAGAGCTGTTTATGTTTGGTGTAAATCGCTCAACAGGTGGCGCTGCTATGCTACATTTTTCAGAATTTCTGCTACAGCTCTATCTCAAGAACTAATGCACGAATTTTCATCAAGCTTCAAATTCAGATATACTTTGATATGAATTGGTGTTAGATTGATGTAGTTTCTTGTACTATTTAAATGATTTAATTGATGTGATTGATATAGAAGAAAGTTTTGTGATGGCCACAACATACTAGTTTATTTTAGTCTGTATTTTGTATTTTTTATATTTATTTTATGTTTTTTGCATTTTTTATATTGTTTTTAGTTTTTTACAATCTAAATATAATAAAAAAATACTCAATGGCTTAAACATGTGTAACATCTTCCCACCCAACCATCCATTGGTGAGATCATGGATGTACTAATTGTATATTAGAGAACATATGGGAGTTTTTTTAGGAAAACGATGGTGTAAAAAATAATATCATAAATTATTTTTTTAATGTTTTTGTTAATACGATGAGAAGAACATAAACTCATTATTCTAAACATAGGATTAAGGAGTGTATTACGATAAACTGATATATGAAGACTTGATTTAAAAAAGGGTAAAAGTATTAAATTTGTATTGAAAATCCTTACGTTTGTCATAAATGTAAAATGGCTCACAACAGTAGTAGACCAAGTCCATTTTGAAAAACAGTAAAATAGTCCATTTAAAGAGTGCATAAAATCTGTTTTAACCACTCCCGCAATAAACCAATCTGTAAACAGATGACACATATGAGAAAGTATCAAAACAGACTTGGTTCCCCGTGGGAGTGGATAAAAGAAATTTTATGCTACTTCTAAATGGACTATTTAATTTTTTTTTCATAATGGCCTTGGTCTACTATAATTGTGAGCCCCTCAAGTATGAGTAATGCTTTTTTCTTTTTCTTTTTCTTTTTTTTTTACTTTTAGTAAGTTTTAGATCCAAAATGTTAATTGTATTGTTGATATTTGCAGTTTAATTTGGCAATTACACATTTATTTATCACAAATATTAGTATTTCAGTGCTAAAAAATTTCCTAGAGACTTTTGGCGCTTTTGTTTTTTAGAAATTGAAACCGGTTGCTTCACTGTTCACATGCAATGGTGTTATATTCGCCCACAGTGTTGCAAGATTGGAGACTTTTTTTGTCCTCAGATTGTTGATTGCCACCGCTTTTTTGAAATAGAAATATTCGGCCTATTTAAAAATAGATTAAAAATTCTGAAAAATAAGGCGAATTATAAAATTTTAAAAAAGTGGTGACAGTCAATCTGAATTTAAAAAGTCTACAATCTAGCAACACTGTTCACCCAATAGATTACCCACTAAGAGGCTCAAAACACCTCACGTTATTTTATGGCCACATTATTTTATGGAAACGTTACTTTATATAAAACATTATATATTAGTGAGTAATACATTATATAAAAGTAATATAATATATTTTTAATTAATATATGATATATTATATTAGTTTAAAATATTTTTTGAAAAACTGTTTAAATTTTGTTTGGCAGAATCACAAAAATGGTTCAATTATAAAATTAATTAAAAAGTTGACTGTATTCAGTTATGTAATTATTTTATTACGGTTTAAATGATAATAATGCAAAAATGGGACTAAAGATATATATATTTCAATTGACATCGCATGTGTGAAACTCAAAGAAAAAAATATACATAACAAATTAAACAAAATAAAATGAAAATGCAAAATGAGAAACTGTGATTATCTTATGGTTTCGTCAGAGGACTTCATAGGAATAATTTATAGTAAATATATGTTATTTCGTTACATATTTTCAACGTTAAGCCTAAAAATGACGTTATATATATATATATATATCATAGCTGCCAAACTGGAAAACTTCCATCAAATAAACATAAATTGAAACCAGAAAAATTATCCACTGAAATGTTTCCATCTTATATGTGGTTATTTATAAATTCTTTTATTTAATATAATGTCTGGTTTTATTTGGCTTGAAGAAACTGTAATGTTGGAAACTTGGTATATATATATTTATATAGCTATAATTTTGAAATAAAAAAAAAATATATACCTGATAAGTTCGTATAACAATAATGACCTAATCTCTGTTTTAAAGATAGCTTGTGAAAATATATATATGGAAAACATCTTAACAAATATAAACTAGTGGGAAATCGTAATACTATACCATATATATATGCATACATATGCTATTAAACAACGGACTTTTATTTGTAAATAAATGTACTTTAATGAGTATAATGCATGTTAATAATTTATTAAATGATGCATATTATTTGTAACTAAAAAAAAAAAACCATATGTGTGATACCTGAGTGAATACGAAAAAAAAAAAAAAAAAAAAAAAAAAAAAAAAAAAAAAATTAAAAGCCGCATATCGACGCTTCCAGTCTCAAGACATTCTTGAGAATATAGAACTACTTGTTAGAGAACAAGTCTGTTAAAATTCAGCTATCCAATGCTCGAAAAAAAAAATGCTCAATGATGTGGTTCTTAAATACTATCTAAAATTAGAATTTGTACAGAATATTATCAAAATTAATGTACATAAGAAATTAACAGAAAAAAGATATATTGAATTATAACAATATCACAGTTTAAAGAACAATAATACAAACAACAAGAACAATAAATCTGTAGTATCTTAAATAATAATAAAAAATAATAAATCTACATTAAGTTCACGAAAGTTTGTCAGAACAGTAATTAGTTTTCTTTGTTTTTAAATTGTCTAGAAATAATTTTACTTTCACTTTATTAAAACTTTTCCACTTTCATTTCATGTAACTTCCAAGGTATTTGAATGAAACAACAACAAAAAAAAAAACATTCGTTTCCTTTCACTCTCGCTGTTTTATTCAATGAAAAACTCTCAAAAAGTATTTTGGAAATTTTAATTCCATGCAAAACAAAAACGGCTTGTTATCGTTTCAATATTTCAAACATCAGATATCCTTCAGCTATATTTACATCCTTCCTTAATATGTTCTTGCAATGTTCTTTTCTTTAGAGCATGAAAACAAGACGACAAATATTTTCTCTCTTTTTATTGATTTTTCACGTCTTCAGCTGAACGTTATTTGTTTATAGCATGATGTGTGTGATGAATTACCGACTAGGGATCCGCAATAAACACTCCATTTGAGCAAGCGATACTGTCACTTTATTGTAAACATTTTCTTATTCCAGAAATAACTATATAAATCTTCTTCTTCAATGTGGAATTAGCGTCAGGATTATGTTGGCTGACATTCATAAGATGTAAAATAAAATATATTTCAATTTAAAATAACACATAAACTTTATGTATTATAAGTAAATTTAAGCAAAAAAAAAAAAAAAAAAAAAAAAAAAAAAAAAAAAAAAGAGTTCGAGGCATTGTTTCCCATGGATTTTATAATTGGACCACCACCAAAATGAGTCTATTCCAATAAAAAAAGAAATATCAAAATCGGAGAAACTGTTCAAAGGTTATTATATAAAAAAAATAATTAATATCCAAAGAATCGGCTAATTTCCTTTATGGGGGGGGGGGCATAGCATTACTTCTTAAAGCGTACACCCCTTTCCAAAATTAGAAGGACACTAAAAAATGTAAACAATCATATAATTTATATATTTCAAAATAAGCGTTATTTAATATGTATTTGTAAGTTTTGCACATTTTCATTTAAAAATAATAATAATTTGTTAAAACGTATATTAATTAAGGAAAATTATTACATTTTTTATGCTCATAATTAACATAAACTGATCATAAACTCTGATCATAAACTGATCATAGTTCATCTACGTATCCATCGTTTATATGGAGGTCCTTTACCTGCGGTTTATTCTGTTGAGCTGCCTACATGACAGACCAGATGTTCCAACCAATAAGGTTATCTGAGCGAAATATGCTGGCTGGTTGTCGGCCCAGTTAGCTTAAACGGAAAAGCATTGGCCTTGTAAGCCAAGGATCTGGGTTCGATTCCCAGCCTGGGCATTTTTTCGCTCAGTTGGAAATATTCAATTCGTATGATAACTTTACCAGTCAGTTTGATTGTGTTAAAATAATAGTTGATCATAAACTGTTCATAATTAACATCACACTGATTATAAGCTCTAATAGATACAATTGTAGTAAGAACTGTAACCAACTTTAGTTTGTAGAATATCCGCCGTACGATTTGAAATGATTTGATGACAAGATTTGATAAGTGATGTGGGTATAGCTGCCTAGAAACAGTGTTTTCATCTGCTCCTTTTTTTCTCCTTTGAAATTTCACAATTACCGTCACTGTGTTAAGACCCTTAAATGCGTGATTTTTTATCCTGTTTCGAAAAAAATATATATTATTCTCAGAAAGGTTTATTACACAGGAAAAATAATGAAAAAAAATATAGATACATTTTTCGTTTAATACGTCAACCTTTTCTTACGTCACAGATAGATCTGCAATACAAGTGAAAACTACTGTCATGACTAAAATATTGCAAATTAGTAAATATTTTACTAACTATGAATCCAAATACATTATTTTATATAAATTATTATTTCGTAAAACTTAGCCCTTAAATGCATGAATTATTCTTCTAGACTTTTGTTTTTCATTCTTATATTAAGGATTATACTCCAGAAATTTTAAGATAGATTTTAACTTTATTTAGTAACACATTTTTGTAATTTTTACAGGATTAATATTTTTGTATAAATCTAGGGGTTGCTAAGAGTTAAATAAAAAGTTATGCAGACATGCATCACTATGCATTTAAGGGTTAAAATACAGGGCGAACCAAAACTCCTGCCCTGATTATAAATATTTATGTTGTTCAAACTATTATAATTAGACATATGTTTGTTTGTATACATTGTAAGTATACAAACTTACATTGTTATAAATTTTTTTGTAAGACCACGTACCTCAGTAAATTTTAACGTGTGCCCCCTTGGTAGCTCGGAGAATGTCTAAGCGGTATTCTACTTCCCCCAAAATGCTCTTTAATATGTCTTCTGTTACAGTACACACAGAAGCTTGTATCCTAGTCTTCAGGTTTTCGACGTCAGCAATCGGTGTGGCAAATAGTCTGTCCTTGATAAAGTCCCAAAAGAAAGAATCCAGAGGATTAATATCTGGAGAGCACGGAGGCTAGGGTGTTGGTGCATCCCTTCCAATCCACCGATCCGGAAATCTCTCGCATCTATTGTACGAAAAAAAAATTACTAAAACTGACCTATCCGAAGATACAACAAGTTACATTATTATACAAACGGTTAATCTCTAATGAATTATTATAATCAGGAAAAAACATGTGGTTCACCCTATAGAATATTTCACCTTATTTTCGCATTATTTAATCTGTCATTAAATAAAGGGAATATTTCTACTTAAAAAATGTGGTGACATTCAAGCAGTTTGATTTTTTTTTTTTTTTTTTTAATGTAGCGAACAGGCAACGCAGCACAGGAATTATAAATAGCTTCCTAAAAATCTTTTACGAATGAATAACACTTGTCAGTTGCATAAAAAAGTTCACCATTGCACTCCATTCATTTTTTTTTATATATGATGTTCATATCGTGCGATCGAGGTGGCCAGTTGAATAATTGTTATCGTTGATTGTGTTATCGTTGAACAGCCTATACGTAGCTTTTTAGGTATGACATGTTGTATTAACTTGTTGGAAAATGAATTTTTCATTTCCTAAAAGGATATCTTGGCTAAAATTCTGCTTTGCCTTTTATCACTGAACCATGACTGATCCTTCTTCATTTTGACTGCTGCGTGTGATGCTTCTATTTTTCTAAAAATCGTGCTAGTAGTAACACACAAGTTCAGGGGTATGTAAAACAACTTTAATGGGCCTAAAGTTATTAATGTTAGTAATCGCAAGATTTGCGGAGGAATAGAAATGTATTAAAGTAAATAATTAAGGAAAATTTTTTGTAGCTAGTTCATTTTTCAAAATATCCCACAATTTACTACAATACAAATACAAAACTACAAAGACTTTAATTTAATAAGAAAATAATTTCAGTCATAGTGACATATAAAAGCCTACTTGCAGTCATTAATTACCCCCCTCCCCTTCCTTACCTCTTTTCTCTTTTTTCGTGCGGAAATTTGTAGATCTTTATATGTGTGGAATTTGACAAATCGTCTCTCCACTCTAAATGAGTCGTGTATTTCCAAGTATATATATATATATATTAAGGCCCGTTTCTTTCCATATATGTAACATTGGGTTTCAGTAAATATAAAAGCATTGGTTAAGAAATATGAAGACAGCAAACTAATCTAGTAATACGCTAAAACATATTAAGATAAACTCGCCCTCTATATTAACCACATAAATGTGTTATGGATAATAGTGAAAATAAGAACTGAAATATCTTCTTAAAACACCATCAAATAATTTTAAATGCGCTAGGTCTTTCGAAAGATCTTAGTCTTTCTTCGTCAGACGCAATAAAGACGTACTTCTACTACGAAAACATCAGCAAGCTAAAGCTTCTTTCGAAAAGCCTAGCGCATTTAAAATTTGTTGATGGTGTTTTAAGAAGATCTTTTAGTTCTTACTGTTTTACACCAGATTCAACATATATTCTTTAATTGTGAAAATGTTTTATAAACAACGAAAAACAAATGTAAATCTATTACTGAAAAAAAAATCAGTACTGTATATGGATTTCTTTGGCATTATAAACACTGAAAAAAATGGGTACTCAAAATTGAGTGAAAAATGCCCAATTTTAAATACGTCACATACTCAAAATAACTCCGATACAAATGTTCTCAAAACTGAGAAACAAATGTACTCATTTTTTATTTCATGGTTGTATTTTTTATTCCATGGTTGTGTTCAAATATGAATCTTTATGTACTAGCCCCCCCCCCCCCCCCCAACCTGAATCTAAAAATGTACTGACGTTTATTTCCCATTCAAAATTATTAACAAGAAACATTTAATTGATTATTTATTTAAAAAAATAGCAAAATTATTAGCAAGATACACAAATCGAATATTTTTAAGACAAGAGCAATGCTTGCAAACACTTTTAAATTATTTTAAAATACTGTTCGTAACTTAATATTTACATTCATAAACATGTTTTATGCCGCCATAAACGAAATAAACCATTAAAGAGTACAAAATTATCGTTTTGTTTGAGTTTGATAATATGTGATGTTTCAAAATTGAGAAAGCATATGTACATTTTTGATCCAAACATACTCAATTCCATACTAGTACACCGATTTACTCGTTTTTGAGTACTTCATTTTTTTCAGTGAATAGAACAAATTTCACAGTAAGAAATATATTTTTGCAATATTGTCTAAAATTGTTTTTAGTAATAAATATTTAGTTAGAGATTGTTCTTATTTTTTTTAAATAAAATTTTTCAAATTTAATTCAATATTCGTAATCCAATAGTTTTAAAGTCTAAAACGCCATAATCTTTTTCCAATATTTCAATACATATACTTTTCATAACACCTTGTGAAAAAGATTACACCGTTTTATATATTTATTCATTTATTATACCGTCTTTACGTGTCATTAGCCGAACACAATTTATTTTGAAAATAGTGCCTATAGATCATCAGTACTCAAATGGAAATGAGCAATAAACACTTAAGTACAATGGAGGGACTTTTTTCAGAAGAACATTCTCTTTTTCTAAAGATAACACTAGAATTCGTCGCTTTAAACCAAGTTCAACTTTTACGGAATGCTGCAGTATACTAAGAGAGACTGAAAATCGTTACGGTTTGAGTGCCTGGAAATAAATAGGAGATAGCGTCTAATGCGTGCCTTTTAACTCTATGACTACTCTTAACTCTTTTCAAGGCAGGAGTTCTTTCAGTTCAACACCTCATCACCCAAGGATTGCCCATCCTTAGGTCCATTTCTGCTACACATCTTTCTCTCAACTCAAAAGAAGGGAACTCATACAAATTGAATTGAGTTATATACTGAGTTAGAACGTAGTTTTCTAAGGCTTCCATAACTTTATAGGAATTTGTGTTGTGTGCAGAATATTTATTTGTGCTATAAAATATAAATTTACTCATTTTGGAATATTTCTGAAACGCAGACTGATTGTATGTGTGCATTAGAAAAAAACTGTTGGTTAATAATGAGACTTAAGAAGTAGCACACCAAAGTATAAAACCATTCTTATGTGATAGATATAAATTTAAGATGCGCTTTTGGCAAAGAAAAACTTTTTATACTTTGGTAGATTTAAAAAATATTTAAAACAGTATAAAATATTTACAAGTTTCAGTTTGGTTCTTATATTTATTTAGAAAAGAAAGTAAGAGACATAAAATACACACTCATATGTTCTATTGGCCAATTAGAATAATTGTGTTAAAATTAACGGAGTGTAATTACATATCCAACGTTTACTTGGAGTTCGGCTACCCGCGATTTAGTCTGTTGACCTGTTTAAGAGAACAGACCAGATGCCATTATTAAAAAAAGAGTTCTCTGAGTGAATTGCATCCGCTAGATTTGTCCCGGATAATTCAGTCATTAGAGAATTGGAAGCTTAAGCCAAAGGTCCTTAGTTCAAATCCTAGTCAGGGCCCATTTCCACTCAGTTGAAAAATTACAACTCATATACATAAAATCATTTGTACTGGATGACACATTAGAAAAGTAAATTATCGTATTTTTTCATGTATGCCGCGCCTTCGTGTAACACACGCATCATAACTCTTAATACCTACTGTAGAGGGGAGGGGGGGGATATAATAATAATAAGATAAAATAATTTCTAACAGATTTTATTCTGTTAAAAGCTAATGTTTTCAATTAAGGATGCACAATAATATTTATAAAATACTGCTTCGTGGTTTCGTAAACTAAAAAACAAAATGACCGCATAACGATCATATATACAACAGCCAGTGATGACGTAACGGAACAGGAAACTCCACAAATAAATATGAAGTTCAATGTTTACCAACTATTAGTAAAATAGAAAGAAACGTACAAAAATATTGCCTGCTACAATGCAAGTTTTTTACAACTGAGGGGATTCAAGGGAATTCAATACCAAATTTTTCGAAACGTAATGGTCACCTTATTTAAAGAGAGATTTTCTTCATTAAGGGGGTCCGGGAAACAAAAATCTCCAAATTTTCTAAAAAACTTTTATTGCATTAAAAATTTCTCTGTGTTTTTCTTAAAATGACGTTTAAATAATGTTTCTATCTTATTTAGAACAGGAAATATTAAATTTTTCGTTTTGGTGTGTTTTCAAAATCTAGCTTTCAAGCAATGGTTGTCATGAAAACGATTTCTAGTGGAAATACGTTTTTCTTCATGATAGCTTTTTTCACCATTTCTCTTTTTTAAATCGTTATAAGTCAAGAACCGTTAAAGATAAATGGTTCAAATTTGGAACATGTCTTTTTCAATTGTTTTACTTTAATTTTGATTCAGCAAATTAGAAAAAAAAATATTTACTTTTGAAAATGTGATTTTTTTCAAAAAATGTTACACCATTTTTTTTTTTTACTTTTACGTTAAGTATTTTTAATTTTTTTAAATTAATATTTTAAAAAATGCTGAATCTAAATTAAAACTTATTTATTTCTGCTTATTTAAATGAAAAAAAAACTTAAATTATACAAATAATATTTCGAGTTATAACGATTTTAAATTACCCCACTTTTTTGAAGAGTTTTAAATTTTACATTTTTAAAAAACATATATGAGGAGTTTTATCATGTGATTTTGTTAACAAATAACGTGGTTAACCATCACAGAAAAAAATTCAAAATGTTAACTCAATAAATACAAGTTATTTTAAATAGTGTCCGGATCCCCTTAAATAAGGCAAATATTACTTACCGAAATATCTGGTATTCAAATCCCTTCGGGCGTACTAACCCTGTAATAATAATATTATTCGTAATTAACAATAATAATATAATTAGCATAACCAATATTCTTTTTCGCCGATGTATTATTACGCATTGAATGCGGTAAATCTTAAATCCTCATTTATCACCTACGCCTCCAATTCTTAAAGATATTTTTTAAAATACAAACCTTTCGGCATACGCAAAAAAAAACTTATATTCCTATAAATAAATAAAAAGTTATGGATACAGAGCAGGGCGCTTTAAAGTAAGAAAAAAAGGATTATTGCGTATTACATAAAAACATTTTTTGTTTGAGCGTTTATTGAACGTTTTGTCTAAAAATTATACTTTCAAGCGTTACTGAATAAAAATGTACAAGATGCACGTGAGATAGTGTCAAAATATCAATATAACTTAAGAAATATAACTGTGGACTAGATTTTAGTTTAAAAGTGGTGGATAAACCAACGGGCTTGTTCTGAAATTGGTAATAATGTAATATTGACGTACTGGACGTTTCACAGAAAAGGTTGAATTTTAGTTGTGAGATTACAATCGGAGTGTAACAAATCTGTGTTCTGAAATGAAACAGTTAAGATATGAGGGGCTCACAACCATAGTTAGACCTTGTCCATTTTGAAAAAAAAAAATAATTACATAGTCCATTTAGAAGGTGCATAAAATCTGTTTTATCTACTCTCACAGTAAACCAAGCATGGTTTGACACATACTTTCTAATATATGCCATTTGTGATGCCATATATGAATTTCATATATTGGTTCAATGTGGGAGTGAATAAACCAGATTTTATGCACCTTCTAAATAGACTATCTCCATTTTTTTTTTCAAAATGGGCTTAGTCTACTGGTTGTGAGCTTCTCATATATTCCATCACTTACGAGAAAATATCGGAAGCGAAAACATATGAATATTTTACGCTAAATATTGTAAGTGTGTGGTATAAGTGGTGTTATTTATAAGTATTGTTGGCTAAAGTGATAAAAAATAAGACGTTTAAATTATTATTCCATCGACTAAATGTAGATATTTAAGCTAAGAAACCAGAAAATAGAAATATTATGGGTTTTGTTTTTCAGTTGTGCTGTTTATTTAATGTTGTTAGTTTTTGCATCGCGAGCATTTAAAATTTTGCAAAGTTTTTTTTTCTCAATAATCACACAACGATTTCTTCTAGACGAAATCATATTTCATAAAAACTAGTCTTTCAACAACACTTAATAATGTATCATAAGTGCTACATACCGAATTTCGATACAATATGGATTAAAAATACATTTCCCTTTTCATATTGATTTCACTTAAACACGAGTTTCTGCCATGTATAGATAAAACAAACATGTTCAATAAATTAAATTTTCTGTGTTTGACCTGTTAGGTAGATTTCGTATGAAATACTACCTATTGGGATCGTTCCTATGTTGGAATTTCTGAAATATTTTTGCAGATCTACACCGATCATGACCCCTAGAACCCAAAACCACCCTCAGTAAAAAACTTTATATATCTATCTATCTATCTATCTATCTATCTATCTATCTATCTATCTATATATATCACTTTCTTCTGGACACGATAACTTTCGTAATTCTGCACCAATCTCTTCCAAACTGATACATAAAATCAATGGGCATAAAATCTCGGTCAAGTTCGTTAATGGGCAAAATCGGACCAAGGGGAGGGATATAGGGAGGGGTTTTGTGAAAACAGAAAACCCCCCATAACTTCTTAATTTTTGTACATATCAAATCAGTTTAAAGTTTTTATTACTTCTAAAAATAGGGCCAAAAATTTATGTATCACAGATTTTTGATAAAGTTAAGAATGGGCTCAAGGGGCGCAAAAAATAGAGATTTTGGTAGAAAAAAATTCATAACTTCGTCAATTCTCAAGATATCAAATTCAATTAATTTTATTATAAATCTCCTTAACATTATCTAAAACTTTTATATTCACAAGTTTTTGATAGGAGCAATTCGTACCGCAAAAAAAAATTAAAAACGAAAACAAAAAGGGCGTTTGAAGAAGAAAAAAATCCATAACTTCGTCAATTCTCAAGATATCAAATCCAATTAATTTTATCATGAATCTCCTTAACATTATCTACAACTTTTATATTCACAAGTTTTTGATAGGACCAATTCGTACCGCAAAAAAAAATTAAAAACGAAAACAAAAAGGGGGTTTGAAGAAGAAAAAAATCCATAACTCCGTCAATTCAAAAGATATAAAATCCCCATGAATTTATCATATATCTTCTTAATATTGTCTACAACATCTATATAGACAAGTTTTGGATAGGACCAATTCTTAGAGCAAAAACAAATTAAAAATACATAACGGTTGAAGTAAAAAATGATCTTAGTAAGGGTGTATTCAAATCCAAACTGCTTATTTTCTGACTCATTTTACAATTCATTTTTGCTCTCAAAGGCTTCCAATTGGTACGTTTTCTTACTCAGAAACTATATAATGTACCGTAATGGTCGATTTTCTGATAGGGGCAGAATATATTTTTTTAAATGCTGTTAAAAAGGGCATTTTGAACCGAATTTACCGAAGCGGATTGTGTTGGAAAAATCATTGTATTAAGGATGCACTGAAATCCAAACTGCTTATTTTCTGACTGGTTTTTAAATTCATTTTTGCTCTCAAACGCATTTAATTGGTAGATTCGCTTATTCAGAAACTATATAATGTACCGTAATAATCGATTTTTAGATAGAGGCAGAATATATTTCAAAAAATGATGTCAAAGTGGGCATTTTGAACGGAATTTCCCGAAGCGATTGTGCTAGAAACGAAAAATATTGTCCTTCTGAGAAAATAATTGTTTATATATCAAGTTTTAATTAATTGAACAAAAAATAAAAACACAAGTCGCTTATAAATCTCTTCAAAAATCACGTCAGCAAGTTTCATATTTTTTTAAAATTAAAAATGAATCTGGAATTATGCCAGAAAATATCGAGTTGTTGAGCATGGAAAAGTATTTTTTTTTTTAATACCGCCCTAACATGATTCTGATAAAACCAGCTATTATATGAAAATGAAATAAAAACTCGTCAAGAGCGGCCAGATAAAATTGTTCAAGTGGATTTATCTATAATCATGATTTAGTTTTTGTTTGTGAAATTAGTGTATTTGACTTCGAAATCTACCTCTGCCTGTAGGCCGGGCCGGCAGGGATTTTTGTAATTTATTTTATACATTCCGCTATTTCTTTATATCAGGGGTGTCAAACTGTGGTCCGCCGGATACCAGTAAAATTTTATAGTTATATTTGCCTTATCTAATAGTCGAATATTTGCGATTCAACTTGTCGACAATTTCTTTAAAATTATACTGGTATCCGCCGGGCCACAGTTTGAAACCCCTGCTTTATATAAAATTCTGATTCTTATATAATTATAATTCTTAAATGAATTTTATTAAAACTGTTTATTTTCTGTGTCTTTTTTCCTTTCTCTTCTTCTATTTTTTTAATGTTTTATCGTTAAAAATAAAAATCTGTCTTTTACCCTTTCTAAATGGAATAAGATAAAAAACATGTGTATGTTTTTGTGCGGGAGGCAGTAGGCTTAACGATGAATATAATCTTCATTGATTAAATATAAAAATGAAATTGAAAATAAACTGTCAATGAAATGCGTATTAAGAGCTTTTTTATTGCTCAATAAAATAAAATATAAAAGAGTGAAGTAAATACTTCACATTTAGATGAAATACCACTTGAATGAACCAAAGATACTTTTGTTGTAAAAGTAAAGACACATGCATTCTAGGAAATTGTGAACATTGATGAAAATTTTGTAATTTTTCTAATTAGTCTAAAGTTGTTTTGAATTTAAAAAAAAAAAATGTATAAATGTTTAGAATTTTTAGGGATATATCTTTAAGAGTAATAAAACAATCTATTTGTAGCAATGGAATTTTCATTAGAACAGATTACTTTGAGTTATTAATTATTTTATAAGTCGGACTATTCTCTGAACCGAAGTTGAAAGTTACAGCAATAGTACGGTATAGTAGATAGCCTAACTTAATACAATATCAATTAAATTATCAACTGTAGAATGTTATAGGCGAAAACATTTTACTTGTAAAAATGACGGGAAAATATTGTAAAATATTTTATATTATTTAAAACAAATCAACGAGTTTTTTTAGATGAAAAAATGCTTTTCAATGCTTTTAATAAGATACAATTTTAGTAATTATGGTCAAAAAGAAATTACATAATTATGTATTTAAAATAATACTTTTTATTAAAATACGCTTCGTAGTATCTTGTCAAATCGTTTACATTTATTTTGAAAGATATTATGCACTGTAAAATATAATCCTGTAAAACTGACAGAAAAAACTGTCAGCCGAAATGATACCAAAAAACTGTTTGGTTTACAGAAAAATTATGTTTTTTAACTGTTTTTTAACTGTTTTTTAACTTAAAAAGAGAATCTGGGCGTTAACAACAACAACAAGAACATATTTCTTTCGTAGAATTATTTTATTTTTTTGTACTCTTATTTCAGTTAGCATTTTTTTCTGTCAGTTTTACAAGATTCTTTTTACAGTGCGGAGGAAAATGTATATAATAATACTCCCTAAATTAATAACTTGATCATGCCAAAATTAATATTAACTATTAGACTGCAAAATCCAGTTTGAAATTGTCCAAGAAACTTCTTTTAAATATCATATTTTAAAAATCGGAGGAAACATTTTCTATCTGACAAATAAGTGACTTCCGCATTCCATCCTTCAAATCTTTTC
Source organism: Maratus speciosus (assembly GCA_963932465.1). NCBI lineage: Eukaryota > Metazoa > Arthropoda > Arachnida > Araneae > Salticidae > Maratus > Maratus speciosus. The sequence continues at coordinate 460,311,640 of OZ010796.1, read as the reverse complement.
CTCACTGGGAGCAAAGACTCTCTCCAAAGGGACGTGATTGCTAACAGAAAGACCGAAAGAGAGAGCCACCTTTTCAAATATGTTAATTATTCACAGGTGCTGATCTTTTCTGGAGTCTTCTGGAACCTGTAATTTAGGCTTCCCCTTCACGCACGGCTCGACTTCTAATTGGTTTAGCCACCACGCCGTCGTTTCCTTTGTTTGTTTGTAATCTGATAAAGCGTTTAAAGATAATATCCTTTTGCTGTGATAATCTGGATGGGAAGAACTAAGATCTTTAACGCAAGTCTTGGCAGCGAAAAATTTTCGCTGTCTATATTTAGCTCTTTAGTTGAATAAAAACTGAGTTATAATACCTACAGAAGCACAGAAAAGAAAAAGCTGTATTAAAATGTGTTGTAAAAAAGTCAAATATAGTACTTTGTCTTAAGTATAGTAAATCTTGATCTGATGAAGTCTGTCAGTGGGGTTTTTTTTTTTTTTCTTTTTGCATTCTATATTTTTTATTTAGAACGAATTTCTGATTTTAAATTCTTTGTAAATAATGTTAATAGAATAATGGCTCTATTTTAAAGAAGGTAGCTTTAAGACTGTGACAGTGGTAGATGTTAAAATATTTTATAATACTGCATATAAATCATTTAGAGCATTTTTAACATAATACATATCATATAGTATGAAAAAAGATGTATATTTTTCACATTTATGTAATGAGCGCTCTCTGCGTACATTAATCAATGACAATAATTTCCATGATTATATGCATTCATTTGTAATATTAACATGAATGCATAAAATATCTTTTATTGGATAATCAAGAGTAACGCCCATGAGTTGAGTTTTCCCCCAATTAAAAAAAATATATAAATATATATATATAAACAACTATATATGTTGATAAATAAGTCATAGCAATAGGTTTACTAGTGCAAAATATTGAATTGCTGTACTTTTATAATTTCATTTAAGCATTGTTTAGACTCATAAATTTTGCACAATTAAGGATTGAAAATAATGTTTCTAAAAACATATCTATTGGGTTTTACGTAATAAAAATTCGTTAATATATTCCTCTAGGAAATATTATTTTTCTCTCTAATGTGCAAATGATTCTGATAATTATATTTATCCTTTTAATGCATTTATTGTAACCATTTTCTTTTATTCGCGACTGTACGTTACTTAGTTTAAATATCGCGAAAATCAAAAAATATTTGAAGTGGGAAAAAGTAACTGAGTACTGAGTCCTATATAAATTTGAATCATCGGGAAAATAATATTCCTTTAAACACCAGACTTATAAATAAGCAAGTGGTTTTAAAATATTAAATATAATATTTATCTGCATCAATATTAATGACGATGAAGCAAACACATATGTAATATGTAGGAATATATGTATATCGGTATTCCCTTACTTACTCTAAAAAAGAAAATTATATATATTTTTGCCAATACAGTTTTATAAATTAACTAATTTGTAAAGTACCTTGAAAAATTGTGTTGCTCTATAATCAAATTAATCAAATTGAAATATGTATATAGAAAATGTATAAATGAAATGTTCTTTTTTTATTACTTATATATAAAGCAAAACTAGTTTCTAGGAAGTTAAAATAAGTAAGCATTTAGTACATTTAAAAAAAAAATTCTATATTGCATAAAAGTTGGATATTTTGTACTGTATTTTTTTTTTAATTTCTATTGCACTTATAAATTTTCTATCGCATATCATAATCAACACCTTTTTTTAAGAAAAAGCATATCCACCCCTAGCGTGAAAGGAAGTATTTTTTAATGGCTGTATCTTTCCCAGTGGTGTTTTTTCAATTTGATTACCATTTTTAGTGAATTATTAAATGAAGCAAAAACAGCATTAAATGGAACGCAAATGTTATTTTTAACGCCAATTATAAAACTTTATTTTTTCATTAAGCTAAAGCGAAAAAAAAAATCTTTCCGCAATTTTCTACGTTTAGAAAATCTAAACTACGGAAGTAAACATTAATTATACTGGCACTTCTCAGTAGACACTATTCATACATATATTTGATCTCAATATTGTTAGAAATGAGATTAAGAGATGATTTTTTTTTTTAATATTTTTAATGCTTTTTTGATACTTTCCTCCAGAAAGGCCTTAATACTCGAGTAATTTATTAGCTTCTAAAAACTTCATCTTGTAAGGTAATTAAAATTGTCAAGCCAGGCATGAAAAACTAAAGAAAAAACTCCGCAGCTCAAACCCAATTTTTATTAATAAAAAAAAAAGTGTCGACTTAATGTTTTTCTCAATGGGCCGGAGAAAATTTCCATAAGCATGGTGGAAAAAACTATCTGTAATAGTTTATTTGGGACATATTTTTTTTCAAGCTCATAATAAGCACAAATGTATGCCACTGAACAGTTTTTTATTTTATTTTATTTTTTTCGAGAAAAAAAGTGAGTTTTTTCGTCCCTGGTGCTTTTCACTTTTTTGAGCACATTAGGGATTGATTTATGCGGCAGAGCGACTCAGGAGGGAGGAAAGTATTCTAAGAAGAGTCCCTGAAAGAGGGATTGACACCCATTTTTGTGTATAAATCTGTGTAATCGACTCTGCCAAAAGTGCTAATTCATGTACTCAAAAAGTCCCTTCACGATGTTTCCGATTCCCTAGTTTCTTAGTGGCAGGAATTTTCCCCTATGTACGGTGGGGAAGGCAAATAAGTACGACGCGCAGGGAAAAAAAATTAGAAAGAGGGGGAATTTTTTATTACGACTAACACGATTTAACTTTCCGGAAGATATTCATTACATGTTTGGATACTCCATAATTTTATGCTTAATGATCAAAACCAAAAATTTAGTTCTCGGTAATTTCAATGCTTCATTAGGTTTGTGATAAAATTTTAGAGAATGCTATAAACAGTGAATTAATTTTTAACGTCCATATTTTATCTTTCAGCATTGAAATTTGTAAATGTGATGCATCAAAAAAAAAAAAAAAAAAAAAAAAAATAATAATAATAATTTTAAGTGTAACTTTAAACATCGCAATAATCGTGAAATGAACAATTATTCCTTTTTAAAAAAAGAAAGAGAGAAGAAATTTTCAGATCTCTTTAATTTTTAAAATGTTATTAAATAAAATATTATATTGATTTTAAAATTATAATATCAGATTTTCTTTACTAACAGTGTGTATACTGGTCTACGAGAATTTTTGAATCAAATTTTTCGTATTATATAATATCAGAAAAGTACTACAAATCTTGTGATTCGACGCGACGTGTACGAATGCTGTGATTTAACTATTATATAAAAATCTTTAATCACAAAAAGAAGACTGTCAGACTTCTTGTAAATTCCAAGGAGTATATGCACCTTGACTTAATACAGTACTTTTGTTGTAATTAACGCATGGATTTTTATGTTTTATGTCAAGACCTTCAGAATATTATAAGTAATTCTGATATGTTTTAAAAATTACATTTTCATTGTCAAGGTTTAAGCGCATATTCACTACATTATTCAGATTTTTTTTTAATACTCCTGTTTATAGATAAAATTTCGTAATTTGCAATATGAACCATCTTGATTAATTTAACTATTAATAATTTTTTTTTATTTATTTTTTTTTATAAAATAGGCAATAAGAAAAAAAATCATAATAATAATAATTTCTCTAAAGAAAAAGGTCGGTTGTATATAATTTTATCCCACAACATTTACCGAAAAGTTTATTATATAGCAAAATAAATAAATAAATGAAAAATAATTAACGAATAGATGTTTTAATAATTTATGAATATTTTATTTCGGTGTATAGTTAAAGTGTCTTCAAACTTTTTTTCTTTGTGGTTTAAATTTCATACAATTTCCATTTTATTCACCATGTTTTTAAATTATAAAATTATTTAATAAAAATGAAAAAAAAAAAAAAACTATGTTTGTTTTAGTTTATAGCAACACAATTTACTTTAAAATTTAAAAAATTGCTTCCCGTCTTTATAAATTAAACATAATTGTTTTGCTTTTACCCAAACCGCTTTAGTTGATAATATGTGATATTTTAAATAAATATATAGACAGTAAGTTTTCGGTCCTTTGTTCATTCTTTTTTAGTTTTATTTATTCCTTTAAAATTATGTAATACTAGTAATTTGAATAAAAAGTGCATTATTCATACTATTCTATAATTCTAATATATAAATTCTATAATTCTATAATTAAAATTTTAATCAAATATTAATTTAAATGTTAATATATTGACTAAAACTCACAGCATATTAATTTAAATCTCAATACATTGACTAAAATTCACTATTTTCTCTAGATTAGATAAAAAAGCATATAGATTTCAGAAAAAAATGGTCCCATCTAAACGCTCCAAAACAATATTTACGTTGTGGACAACCTTGGATAATAATTGAAATATCAAGCTCAAGGCAGCAAAGTTTAACTAATGCGGGTGAAGAAAAAAGACCTAAAAGATATACTTGAAATCGATAATTTTGACAATGCCATATGTTTAAAAAATAAATAGAAACAAGATTTTAGTTTATTTCTTAAATACTACTTATATATATATATATATTTATTTATTCTGTTAAAATTATGGAGTAATATGCTAGAATTTGAATGTAAAAGTAACTAATATACAGGGTGGTTATAATTAAACTTCCCCTATAAACAGCATCCTACAGCGCAAACGGGAGGACAGAATGCAACGAAATTTGGTATATAGACTATACCCGAGATGCGCTCATGGAATTTCGTAAAAAAAAATTTTAGTTCCAAAATGTCCACCAGAGGGCGCCTTTTCAGGAAAAACATTAAATTTAACACAATAAATGGCCAAAACAGCCGGTTTTACATTTTATTACTTATAATTCTTGTTCTGGTTTGTTAATATTGTTTCTGTATTCCGTTTTGGTCGTTTATTGTGTTAAATTTAATGTTTTTCAGGAAAAGGCGTCCTCTGGCGGACATTTTGGAACTATTTTTTTTTTTTTTTTTTTCAAAATTGCGTGAGCGCATCTAGTGTATAGTCTATATACCAAATTTCATTGCATTCCGTTCACCCGTTTGTACTGTAGGATGCTGTTTATAGAGGAAGTTTAATTATAACCACCTTGTACATTCTCCTCATAAACAAACAAATTAAATTACTTGTTAATTGTCTTCCACAATATTTTAGGTCAATTACTAATTTAAATTGCAATACATTGACTGAAAATCCCTAGTCATTACTGTTTTCTGCCCATTAGATAAGAGATCATATAGATTTCAGAAAAAAAAAGGTCTCATTCAAACGTTCAAAAACAATGTGCGCGGTCTCGACAACCTTGATTAATAATTAAAAGTTCAAGCTCAAGGGGGAAAAGTTTAACTAATGTGGGTAAAGAGAAAATTATCTCAAAAAATACATGAAATCAATGATATCATCAACGTAATATGTTTAATAAAATTTATTGACTACGTTTTAGTTTATTTCCTAAACATTAACTTATAAAATTAGATGTAAATTTCCAACTGGGCGAAAAATGTCCGGACCAGGATTCGAACCCGGGACCTCCTGGCTGAAGCCGCCAGTGCTCTGCCATCTGAGCTATCCCGGACGATTCTGGTCAAACTTTTTCACCCAGCGAACCTTGATGATTACAGCATCTGGTCTGAAACCTGGTTCAGCTCAACAGAATAAATCTCAGGTAATGGAACTCCAGAAATCGCTGGATACGAAATTACACTAGATTAATATTAACACAATTATTCTAATTGGTAAACAAATCATATTAGATGTAAATTGATGTTCGACCAGAATCGTCCGGGATAGCTCAGATGGCAGAGCACTAGCGGCTTCAGCCAGGAGGTCCCGGGTTCGAATCCTGGTCCGGACATTTTTCGCCCAGTTGGAAATTTACATCTAATATGATTTGTTTACCAATTAGAATAATTGTGTTAATATTAATCTAGATTAATTTATAAATTCATTTTTCAAAATTCTGTTAAAATTGTCTAATACTATACTAGCAATTCGAATGTAAAATTGACTATGTACATTCTCCTCATAAACAAACATTTAAATTACCAAATTACACCGTTAAATTACCTTTTTAACTGTCTACCACAATATTTTAAGTCGATTATTAATTTAAATCGCTATACATTGACTGAAAATCACTACCCATACTATTTCCTCTACATTAGATAAGAGAGCATATAAATTTCACAAAAAAGTCTCATCCAAATGCTCCAAAACAATGTGTCCGTTATCGACAGCCTTGGTTAATAATTAAAAGCTCAAGCTCAAGGGAGCAAAGTTTAACTAATGCGGGTGAAGAGAAAAAGATCTTAAAAAAGACTCGAAATCGACAATTACCTTTCTGCATCGTTTATGAAATGTTTCTTAAGGTCCCTGAAGAACCACAAGATTAGAGCAAGGCAAGCCAATGCGGGCTTTGTTTGAAGGTGGAAATTAGTGTATGCGTATGTGTTTGTTTCTTCGTTTGACTCTTAATCTTTCTCACATTTAAGAGACGCGTCGATGGTAAATACTATTAATAAAGCCGTCTAGAATTATGCCTGTCATTAACATAGCGCAAGCTTCCCGAAATTGCCTAAAGTGTAAGTTAATTGGATCCACGTTTTTGTTCATAATCCTTCTTCGTCGAAATGCGGCATTTCGTAGTTGCTTAATGATGGAAATTATAGGGATTTCAAAAGTGCAGATGAAAGACATTTTTGATCTCTCAAATACTGCTGTTTCACTAAACGGCATTTAAGTCGCTGTTATCAGGCTTCTCTTTTTTTGCCTTTTAGAATTACGATACGCTACTTCTTCAATTAAAGAATAAGAGAGATGGTGCTTAGAAAAGGGTAAAAATTAATTATTTCTATTAATGTGTTCTGGACGGAAGTCAGAGTATTTTCATAGCCTCAGGCTGCAAAAGTAAACGCTTCATTTAATCAAAAATGCAAAGTATGAAAGCGGTCGTAATATTTGAGAAAATTTGTTCTTTTATGAAAATAGGAGATAATCGGAACTGAAACAATAAGTATAAAGATGCTAATATTTTTATACATAATAATAAAAAGATGATCTTTTCTACCTCAAATAAAAGTAATTATTAGTTTTGCTGCCATAAAATATGCTAATTAAGATGAATTTAACGAACGATATTGTCATTAAACATAAAATAACAATTGCAATATAGATAATGTTTGAAATATTCTCGTATTGCTGAAGTAGAGGGATAATTTAATTTGCGTTAACTTAGCTGCAAACTTTTACGCTTTTTTCCCACCATTATTTTTGAACAGAAAAAACTGCCTTATTTAATATAAATTTTCTCGGTGATTAAATAAGGTAAAGAATAGAGGCAGGAAAAAAGCGTAAATGTTTGCTACTATCTGTTAAGAGGCTGACAATCCTGGATTTTGATTTTCTGTCATATTTTAGAGTTCCAAAAAGTCGGTATTTATGTACAGCAAAAGTATATTATAAGTAACAAAATATATACGTAAAAGTGTATAATAAATAGCATATAATATAAGGTAGTCTAACAAATGATTTGTTCAGAACCAAAGTAGATTAAATCCATTTTTAAGTTCAACCAACTTTGAGGTGAATTATTGCTCCTTAGACAATAATTTGTTCCGGACTATAACAACACAAAGTCATCGGCCGAATATGAGCAACGGGATTGGCGCTAGCCACTTTTGAATTTGAATGAAAGGCATGACAGCCATTAACTTTACATCCAAATACTTATCTCTCTATAATGTTTTATGGACATGAACCACTCTGATTTTGAACGCCTTAACCCTAGAACTACCGGAAATTTTACTCAAGTTTTATAAAAACATTCTACACCAGAATTTTTACTTAAAACTATTTAATTTGTTTATTTAACTTATTATTGTCTGATTTATACATTTAGTTTGTTTTGAAGATATTTCTGGTTTGAATAAATATTTTGAATGTACATGTCGGGTCCATTGGACCCTTCTGGTAGACAGAGGGTTAAATGACAGAAAAATAAGCAGCATTAAAAACTGAATCAATATTTCGCCCATGAAAATTTCATTGACTGTTTGCTTTTTTTTAAAGCTCTATACAGATCACGATGTTTCTACACAAACCAACGGTCATGTTCATTTTGCTACCTGGTATGACTTGAAATCTACCAGTTGCATAAGCGCCAACTTTACGGGTGCGAAATAGGCTATCAGGCGTATTTCTCCGACTAATTAAGAAAAAATGTTTTATATTCAAGTACTTTGATTAATTAAGACAAAATATCATTTTTAATTTAGTTGTGAAATTTTGCCTGGTTTGCCCCCATTAAGCCTTGGTTAATAATTAAAAGCTAATATAATCAGTATATGATCAGTTGACAAAAAGTGTAAAATCTATTTAAATGTCACAAAGCGCAGCCCACACGAGTTCTGTTCCTCGAAATCCTTTTTTCATGAAACAGCATTTCCACGGAAAGTTAATTTCTTTTAACAGTGCATATTTATAAATGCTCTCTTCGTATAAAATTTTTAAATAGTTAGAATATGTTTCCTTTTTTTTTTTAATTCACAGTTGTTACAGACTATGGAGCACAATGGGAGCACACTAAGATTCACAATTATGTAACATTATATTTTAACAATTTTATCGCAAATAATAAAAAATATATACATTATTTTATGAACTTAAAACGGATTTTATTAGGGATTAAATTATGAGAGATATTATTGAATATTCTGCCTAGGTAACATAAAACAAAAAATACATAAACAATGAAAAAATGATTTCGTAATTCTAAAATGAACAATGTTTTATTATTTGATTTTACTTTCGTTAATTCAACACAATTATTCTAATTCATAAATAAAACGTAGGACTTGTAATTTTCCAACTGAATTAAAAAGGATTTGTCCACGGTAGTTCAGTTGGTAGAACTAGAATTTTGGCAGCTTAAGCCAAGGTCTAGGGTTCAAATCCAAGCCAAGGTCTAGGGTTCAAATCCAAGCCAAGGTGTAGGGTTGAATCGGCCTTAAATCTTTTACACTCAGTTTCAAAATTAAAACTCCTATCTTGATTTTAGTTGAGAAAATCAATCTTTCATTTCTTTTTTAAGATTACGATTTTTTTTAAATGTTTCAGTTATCACCAAATTAGACTATTTTTTAAAATATGATTTTTAAATAATTATAAAACAAAAACCAATCTTTATCCAAACCTCCAACCTTTTCAATTTTTTAATTTTTAAATTATTTTTTTTTAAAGCTCTTTCAGGTGAAAATGCTTTCAGCTTCATTTAAATAAATGTAAACATAAGTTTTAAAACACTAATTGCCAAATTGTGTTAACCATTACATTTAATGATGCTTGTTTATTTAATATTTTATTAATATGCTCATATTCATGGTTATATGAAATTATATTGTTTACATAATGTGGTTATTTAAAAATATTAAAAATGGGAATCCGTTATCAATATACAACTATATAGGGTTCAAAAAGTACATTTTTCTAATTACGATTTTTTATGAACATCAAATGCACAATTCAAAATTTAAGCATAAAATTTCACCAGATATTTTATTTTGTTCATTTGAAACAGCACTTAAATTTTTAATTTTATAATGATCAAGCATGAAAAAAATTACACAATATTCTAAAACATTTATTTTTGTGTAAACATATGTTACAGTTACAGTGAATAGTCTGTTTATGGGAATAGTATTACAATCCTTGGATATTAATGATAATATTATCTGTTTATTATTATATTAACTGAGTTTCCTACGTGAATAGTTATATAAATATATATAGAGAGATAAATAAAAAAAGAGATAGACAGATTGGAAGAATAGCAGATATGAAAAATATTTAGCATTTGTACAAAGCGATAATCTCTTTATGGGAATAATATAACCGACAAATACTATTAATAATCATCGGCTATTAACACTAATATTGGAAGATTATTGTTAATAGTAACTGTATTTATTACATGAACTGAAGCGTATGTATATATAGATAAATATATAGAGACATAGATAGATTAGAAGAATGATAGATATGAAAAATATTGATCATTGTTTGGTGCAAAATGTCTGCATAATGTCTGATACAAAACACAAGAATGACACAAAAAGTTCGCTAAAAAAATACTCCATTTTATGATTTATAAGCATTTTTCAAGCGTAAGATAATAAGAAGCTAATGTTACGGTAAAGTTGTTTTTGCATAGATTAAATAAGAAATTTGCCTACGCTTCGATTGAAATTTTTAAGATTATTTCGTCCATGGGGAATGAAATCAATTTTGAAGTATAAAAAGTTTTTGGATTAAAAAGTTTTCAGACAGAGGTTTTTTTATGTATGAAAATTACTCCGTTGATTTTAATATGGATTCAAACTTTTCTGTTTTATTTTAGTAGAAGGAATGTTGGTAGTTTTAATTATTTTATGATTAAATTTTCTTAAACTTCGGCATGAGCAAAACCTGGAACTTTAGTCTAATAAATAACTTATTAAAAAGGAATTGCTTTTTTACTTGTTACTTATAATGCATTTCAATTCATGATGCCTACAAAGAACGCAGATTTTAAGATTTTCAACGTATAAAAATCTTATGTCGATTATAGCGATAGGGTTATTTCGAACAATATTTCACGGTATTTCATTTTAATATCAAAACAAATTTGTGCTCAATGTTGATTCTCTAGCAATTCCCTGGCTGTTTAAGATTGATCAGTACGGCTATTTAAATGAAATAATAATAATAATAAATCTAAATGTCTTTATCTGAATAAAAATATGCCAATGCGTACTCGATTCATGAGCGGAATTCATTTTGAGATTGGATTTTGTTATTTAATTTCAAGTCGGAACTTCGTGTTTACGCTTATGCTTATATTAGGTATATCTCTCAAAAGGGTTTATTATTTTATTATTTATATATTTCATTATTAAATTTTTTTTCGGAAATATGTTTTTGTTTTACTAGCACCCGACTTAAAATATCTATACTTATACTTTTTAAAATGCGAAAATAATTGAATATAATTTGGTCGCATCTGAGCTTTTAAACTCAAATGATGATGAGTTAAATCTCTTTTTATTTTCCTCCATTTCAGTTTAATGCATTTCAAAAGTAATCATACAAGAATTATAGAAGCAGACTTGTTAGAAATTAAATTACTATCAGTAACTCTTGGTCGTGATAGTAAAAAAGGTAAGCGGTAAATATAAATCAGTTTAGGTATACATTAGTATACCTAAATTGATTAGTATAGTAATCATTGTATTATATAGAAATCATTGATTGTTTAGTAATCAATGAATGTATAATAATCAATGTAGAAAGTATAGTAATAATTTTATTTATTAATTTAATTAAAGCTTAGTAATCATTAGAAACGTTTGGATTATAGCAAAGATACGCAAGAAGAGCAATATGTTTTGAATAAAAAGATGACAGGATGCTTTAGAAAAAAGATGATGACAGATATTACAATCAAGCATTTAAGTATAAGTCACTTATGAGACATGTTTTATCAAAAGTGTATTTACTAATGAATATTAATGATGTGAATTATCACATTGGTACAAAGCGTAAACCAACTTAGTGAAAAATGTCCAAGCCGGGAATCGAACCCGGGTACACAAACCCTGCAGCACAAGATTTGATTTTCTTGTGCTGCAGTAGCAGCCTTACCGACTTATATAAGTGAGATATGCCAAGCTGGACATCGTCCTTGTGGTTTAGTGGTAGAGCACTGGAGATCTATTCCAGGGACCCGGGTTCGATTATCTTGTGCTGCAGTAGCAGCCTTACCGACTTATATAAGTGAGATATGCCAAGCTGGACATCGTCCTTGTGGTTTAGTGGTAGAGCACTGGAGATCTATTCCAGGGACCCGGGTTCGATTCCCGGCTTGGACATTTTTCACTAAGTTGGTTTACGCTTTGTAGCAATGTGATAATTCACATCATTAATATTCAATAATTTCAAGCGTAATTTCACTGCTGAAATGTATTTGAAAAATTAATTAAAATTGTATTTACTAATCTTTAACGATATGAGATACAATATTTTAAATAGGGGAAGAAGTTATTTCTTTGATTAAATGAAATTTTTAACTTTCCAAATTTTATTTTTCTGCAAGTAAACAAGTGAAACCATTCTTATTAATTACTATTCTAAATTTATATTTTAAATAGACTTGATTTCTATAATTATGAAATCTTTCGTTCTTATATGAAATTCATAAATTCATTAAGTATATATTACAATATTAATGTTTAAGTTTAGTCTTTATTTCGTTAAATGATTTTTTTCTTTGATTTAATAACCATTAATTGAGAAACGAGATAATTTTATTTATAATACGGATTATAATATCAAAGCAAAAATTTATTACGTAAAAAATCTCAACATTATTTCTATCTCAAGCTGGATTGAATAAACCAAATCATAAAACAAACCAACAAAAATAAACTTCGAATCTTGGTGGTTTCCCTTCATAGCTGAAAGCTCCTATTTTGGACGGTCACCAGCCGAAAAGGTGCTGTTGGAAAACGATCTTAGAGAGGCCAATCCCCGCTTATCTCTGGGAGAGCCTTATTTTTTGAAAGAGAGAGAGTGATAGAAAGCCAGGAAGAAACAGTTAAAAAAAAGAAAAAGAAAATCTTTGTCACATGGAACCTTCTTCTTTTCTTACCTCCTCATATCTTCTAAGAAACGATGGCCTATTCCATGGATTTGCCGATGAAAGGACCTCTAAGACAGAAAGCCGATACATTCAGGATTTTCTGAAGGTTTGCTTAGAAAAAAGCGTAAGTTTATTTCAGATAAAATTCGGGTATTGATAATTATTAAAGGACATTGCATTATAGATGCTATTCAAAACACTCTGTCCTACGTATGAAAAGTTAAACTTTAGCGGATTTTATTTCCATGTAAGTATGAAATATTTTGCATGAAAATAGTAATATAATTATTCAAGTGTTGTAAATCATATGTATGATAAGTGCAAATATCCCTTTTATTACCCAAAGTCAGCCCAGTGGTTAGGATGCTGGCTGCAAAATGGGTTACTTAGGCCGATGCGTGGGATTTCGATAGCGTGATCTGAGTTAGGTTACTGCACAGAGTTTAAGGATTTTCTTTGTACAATAACTGTAATTCGGGTAACTTTCCCTGTGAAAGTCCTTCCTATATGCATTCCGCGATACCAATCAGGCTGATATATATTTATTAAAAGAGACCCCCCCTCTCCTTTTATTTCCGGATTCATACCGGATTTTTGAAAAGTTCGGTGCGAAAGTAAAACGCGATAAAAAAAGATCTATGGGTCGGAGAGACATGCGGTTTGCAGATTAATATTTAGCGTGATACAGGATTTTGCATGACACCAAAAAAAATTAGTTCAAAATATCGACAATAGAGGGCGCTGTTGCAGATAATTCCATGGAATAATTCCATATTTGCTCACACAACGCAAGATTTGGATACCAAAAAGTGTGCATGTGGTATTCTCTAACGTTTTTGTAACCAAATGGTGCGTTGTATGAGCAATATGGAATTACTTCGTGGAATTATCTGCAGTAGCCTCCTCTACTATCAATATTTTGAACATTTATCGCGTTTTACTTTCACACCGAACTTTTGAAACACCCGGTATATATATATGTGTGTGTGTGTGTGTGTGTGTGTGTGTATAATTAAGAGGAAATCACAAATATATGAACAAATTGGTAAAATCTAAAGATGAACAAGATATGAACATTGGAGACCAGATATGTAAAATAAGAAACTGTGAATAACCTACAGAATCATCAGAGGAGCTTGCAAGTTTAATTTATACTGAAGATGCGTTATTTCATCCAGTTTTCTCAGCATTAGGCCTAAAATGACAAAATTTAGCTCCTTATAGTGCATCAAAATTAATGATAAAAAAAGCACAAGAGATCTAAAGAAAGCTACACCACACACGGGATATTAAAAAATTGAAAAATGATTCGAATGCAATACCTCAATTATAGACAAAAATCCAAAAGTCCAGAAATTTGAACCACAAAAATATAACATGTAAGGAGGCAATCAGATTTAAGACTATTACTATAAAATATGTGGCATGAAAGTGTAAACAAAATCAGCAATTAGTCAATAAAGGCAAAAATAATTCTGCCATCTGGTGTGAAAAGGGAAAACTATATTGTAGCTAGATTTTTAGAAAAAATGTTTTTAGAGCTGCTATCAATACCCAGAAATCAGCAAATGACTTAAATTAACATTTATTTAAAGTAGAATGAAAAACTAGGAATAAAATTAATAAGTATTGAGTAAATAAAAAATAAATAAAAGGGCATTGATTAAATTGACCATGTTAAAACAGCTCTTAGAAAATACAAAAGATTGTATATAAATAACATTTTTAAAAAATGAGGATTATTTAAAGATATATAGATATATGTATAGATAGATAGATGGATATATGTATCCTGCACGTATTTAATCCATGCACGTACATGTATGTGTCGTGTTGTATCTTGAACGAATGTATATATATAGATACACACACACACACACATATATATATATAATTAATTTTTATTTAAAAAAAAAAAAAGATGATGAATTGTATATATAATATTACATATAGGGGAGACTAGGGAGGGTTGACCCACTTTTTACAAATTGATTTTTTATTTTTTAAATATTGAAATTAGAATAAAGTTTTGTATGTCATTTTATTCGTTATACAATCAGTTATCAAAATAAAATTGCTACATAAGTGTAACACATAAGAATTTGAAAAATGATTGATTTTATTCATGAAAAAATCATGGGTCAAGGCTCCCCACATATGGGAGGCTTGACCCACTATATGGGAGGCTTGAACCACTTTGTTTTATTTTGCACTATTTGTGAAGAGAAATAAAATCAGTTTAAAAAAAGCAAAATAATTTTATTCTACATGCTTTAGTTATTATAAAAAAAGTATATTTTTTAAATATGAGGCTTAAACAAACTTGTTAAGACGCAATCGCAAGTCAGAGGAGAAAAATTTTGTTTTAAACAGGATTTTGTCTGAGCAGGTATAATTGTACAGCAGGGAAAATGAAATTTTAACATTTAAGGCAGTATTCTGTTAGAGACAGGTTCCGTTTTCATAGTGTTTCATGTTATTATGTCCGGATTGAAGAGCCACTGTCCCTCTTTTTTATCTCCTTGTTCTATTTTTTGTGACACTCGATCTGACAAATCTAGTTGTCGCATAGTTTGGCTTCATCTCACTGTGTTCACCCTGGTGAAATTTTTCTTCATACCTTCCTAAAGTTTTTCGATCGATGCTATGTTCTTTTGCAACCGCATGAGCACTTAACTTATCATTAACATGATTTAAACCTTTAAGGGGCAAAGTACTTTCAGTACTAAAATGTTGAAATAAATGACTGGCACCGGAATTTATGAACAAATTTATTTGGAAATAAGAAAAAGGCTATATTTCCCATACATGTTAAATGAAAAGATTTTATTAAAATTCTGGTTTCATTGTGATGTTTCGGAATTAAAATTAAATGGTTTTATAAACATATCACTGCCCCTCAAAGGGTTAAGACTGCTGCTTTCATCTTTTCTAGTCTTTCCCACTGTTTCTATTTACCTATTGTAAGCAATATTTAAATGGAAAAAAGTTCCTATCAACTTTCCCATTTTCTAGCAATTTTCACATTTTTCTATAGTCAGTTTTAAACATTTTCTTTTACATCAGACCATTTTACTGCAGCTTTACAGAATAAATTTACTATCTTTTATCTATATACCATTAACTTTTCATTATGCGCAGTGCATAATAAAAAGATTTCCAAAACCACTTAATTAAGGGAGCCTTGAGCATCTGGTCAACCGTCCCTCACATTGACTAGGTCAAGCCTCCCTACATAGACCTTTTCTAAGGAATACCACATTGTTATGTTAAGCCTAACTTATTGTGCAGTCTTTATGCCTGGAATGAAAGCTCGATATTTCTGCATTACTTTAAACCTACTTACTTAAATTTCTATGATATAATTTATTTGAAAAAAGTTTACAAAATATTTCTAAAAAACACAACTTTTAGGTTGAAAGCGCCTCACAATTGATTTTTTCCACACCTATTTTGATTATCTCTAGGAAACGAAGACTTGTTTGAGCATTCCAGTATCTTTGGTTGACACCTATTGATAAAACTCTGAAATTCTTTTAAATATGAAAATTTGTGGGTGGGTCAAGCCTCCCGTATGTTCAACCGTCCCTAGTCTCCCCTATATATATATATATATATATATATATATGTAGCCTGAACGTGTGTATCATGTACGTATTGTGTATGTATCACGTACACTGTAAATTGAAATGTCTGAAATTCAGACACTTAAATGTCTGAAATGCAGTGTTCAATTTTCAGACATTTTAAAATGTCTTACCTTTTTCACACATTTTTTGCGTCTGAATTTCAGACACTTCAAACGTCTGAATCGCAACCACTGTTTTTTTAAAGATTTATACGCAGCCATATTTGACCACGTTGAATCCTGGGAAAATATATGGCAATAGACCTGCCCCCTCCACCCCATACAGCCTGATTTTTGGGGCTCCAAAATTTGACATGCAATTTTCGGAAAGCTAGTAATTGAAATCTTTTTCTACATTGTACTAATTATAATCAATATTTTCAATTTCTAAAGTAGAATAAGATTAAAAACAAAAAACGTTTGTCTTAAAACAGTAAAATCTCTGAATAGCGGGCACCTCGGAACCTTGGAATCTGTCCGCCGTTCGAAGGTGTCTCCTTTTCTGGAGAAAAAGTATATAAAAAAATGTGCATGTTGTGAATAAAAAATGTGTTTCTCTATATGTGTCCTCTATTTAGGAATGTCCGTTATGGAGATTTTGCAATAAAAACAATGTCAAAACACATTTAAAATATAAGCTCTAAAAAATTGCATATCGAATTTTGGGCCCTTAAAATTGTAGGGGTGGGGGGGGGGGTGGGGGGGGGGGCACTGCCCAGTTTGCCCACGCTTTATTTAAGTCCTTCTTCTTGAAAAAGTCCAAACCTAACCCTCGATTATGTTTCGTTAAATATAGATGTCAGCTTTAAATGCAATATCTAGTTATGTAAGTAAATATAGTACTATAAAGTTCTACCTTTTTACTGATATTCATTTTAAATTTAAAATTACTTTTTTACTAAAAATAATCAAAAAATCAATATTATAATTAATTTCAAATCAAATATATCTGTATATATTTTTTTACAGTATTTTTACAATTAGGTTAACAGCACATAATTACATGAATCTAAGAATCTACAAATAATCATTAAAGCCTAATAAAGTGACTAGTATAGAGATAAGACGAAATCATTTTCTAATTCATTAAATAAGATTTATAGATGACATCAACAAAACTTTTTCTACCTCTACGTCTATGGACGGTAGCCGATTTCTGATGAGAATATCAAGTCTAGAAGTTATGGTTTTGAATCACACATGTTGAAAGTGAAAAAAAAAAAAAAAAAAATCAGAAGTTCACTATTTTCAGTATAGCAAATGGAATATTTCGGAAAAACCAACATTATAGCAGAGAGAAAAACTGAGATTCCTTTAATTAGAATGGCCGGATTTCATTTCGGTAAAATTTTAACATGGAAATTCCATAGGCAAATTGCTTTAAACAAATTTTGGCATAACTCAGGAACTAATAAAGCTATAGACTCGTGCGAGGTCTCCATTTAAAGGGAAAACTTTCACAAAGAGTTTGCGATACATAGTGAAGGTTATACCCACTTACCTGCAAATATGTCTGATTATTCCAAAAGCGCGACCGCCCAGAGGACGTCCGGATTGGAGGCTACGTATCCATGGACAGTATCCATGGACAGTATCCATGAGTTAGACGGTCTTTGATATTTTAAAAAGAAAATCTCTATAAATATCTGGCGAGCTGCATTTAAAGAAAGAATTTTCATCCTCAAAACATAACTCGCCAGACAACAGTTCTCTTTTCCTGCTTTGACAAGACGAAGAACACTATATTATTGTTATCAATTAACACGAATTAACACTATGTCGATACAAATTAAATCACGGAACTTCACATTCCGCAAAACATTAATCAAGTCAAATTAAATTATTAATTAAAATCTACGCGTACATAAAAACAAACATTTCGTTTGAATTATAAACGAATATCACGTTCGAACGAAAGAAATCTAAAACGCATGCGCAACTGACAGTGCCCCCTGGTGGCTAATGCGGCACAGAAGCTGATGTCTTAAAATAAGATGCTTGCGGATTTTTTAGACATTTTTCTCAGTTCGTTTATACCATGATCATAGTAAGACACTCATGTGTCTTAAATTAAGACATGTATTATGACTGAATTTTCAGATTCAGACACTTGAGTGGCTGAAATTCATTTTTAGTCACATATGTGTCTTAATTTAAGACGCCTCTATTTGCAGTTTATGTATCATGTATTTATCATATACGGATGTATATAATGTATATATATATAAAGAGAGAGAGCATTACATAAGCTTAATATATACATATTTATTTATTTGTTGAGCTTATATATATAGCTGTATATATAAATATACATATATGATTAACTTAAATTATTTTTATAATTGTTGGTTCACTTTTCTATTGACAATTTTTCGTGTGACTTATAGTTAATTATTCCAAAAAGTTTTATTAAATACATGCGTGTGCGTGTATCTATATATGTATATATATCCGGATACATATATTTCCATTCAATATTTAGTAAAAATAGTTAGTCTGCATGTTTATTTATTTTATTAATTTTTACCCATACAAATTTATCCTGATAGTATTTATTTATGAAGTCTGTCATACTTATCTATTAGATAGTAATTCAGTATTAAATTACTCAGCATTATCGTATATTTACTCCGCATAATATAAAAATAGAACTTCGTATGAAAGCATTTTCCATAAAATAGAAAAAGAGAATTCGTAGTTTGTAAAACGACTTTCTGAATTTCTCATTGAACAAGAACCCACAAAACACTCCATTCTGAAATTTGCTGCTTTGTTATTTCAAAAATTTCGAAGCTCTCGATTTCAGTTTTAATTTTTTATTTCTGTTTTAAGGTTAAAATTGTTTAATCCCGGCAGAGTCATAAAATCTTTTAATCTCAAATGACAATTTTGAGGCACTTTTAAAAAAGTGAATGATTTAAAAGTAATTATATCCATTAGTATGGTTAATAGTATTATTACATTGTAAATTTAAACAATCCCGAGCATCCAAAATACAGTAGCATTCTGTTATTCCTTTAAATTTTGAAATCTTTTTTATGCATGAAGAAAATTACTATTCAGAATGGGAAATTTAAACATGAGATCTGTAGTGATACCATTTCTCCTTCTGTCACTGCTCTCTATAATGTTTATACGTTGGCTATGAAATACCACATTATGGTAACTAGAGAATTTCAACTCCTGCTTCCAGGGTTACAGAACATAGGTAAAAACCACTTAAAAAAAAAAAAAACCCTCTAATAGATTTTTTTTTTTTTTTTTTTTTTTTTTAGATTTAATGTACTATATTAAAGCAACACCAAACAGCATTTTTATATGGAAAATATGAATAATGTATTCAAATATATTTTTTTTATTTATTAAAATTAATACATATGTATTAACAGCATGATAAGGGGTTAATTGCTGAAGAAATCGCCAACGATCGCTACCTACAGCAACCTTTTTATTCTGATAATTTCAGTGATTTTAGCGCGTGCACTGTTAAAATTTTGACCAACTTTGTCCAACCAAGTCTGACCAACTTTTGGTGTTGCACTACCTCCAACCATAATATGGGGGAAATTTCGTTCCAAGATTCGGTGCTGTAGTTCAACTGAGCTCCAAATGTTGGAGTGAAATTTCACTATCTTATGTTTGCAGCTACTGTAGCAAGAAACGTTGGTTGAACCCAGCACGATATAGTTTGATCACATGCCTCGTAAATTTATGCTTTATTTATATTACTGTATTTGTTTATGAAATTTTGATTTTGTTATGCAGCCGGAAACAAATGCTAAACTGCTGTTTTTTTGCAAACGGTAATCTTCCGTAATCGGGCTGCACACAATAGAGATATATTTAACAAAATCATGCTTAAAACTTATTAAAAAACGCATTCAGATGAAGTTTTCAAACAAATTGCATTTAAAAGAACATTTATTCTCCGATTCAAAAATTAAAATTGTGTAATGTTTTAAAGTTAAAAAAAATTGCAGTAAAAGCGAAATTTATTGGTCGGGTGTTGAAAATGTCAATATGACGTCATCGCTACTCACGGAAAGGTTTTTGCTTTACAATATAGATTGCAAAAAATGTATAAATTAAATGAGTGATTTCACACTGTTACCTCAAAAGTTTTATTTTAATTACTTGGACACATTTCACTTACTTTAAATTCACTCACTTGAAGGTCTTTATAATGATTGTAAAATTCAGTGGTTACATTCTGCAGTGAAATGATTAAATTTAAATTAAGCACGCAATATTTTAAATGTCGCCATTACTATTTTAACAAATGCGAACTAAGAAAATGCTTGTACTTTTCATTTGAAAAATAAATTAGAGATTTCGTACGAAATATATAGTGCGTACCACTTATTCAAATCGCTGATTAATCGAACGAGGCGCTTATTTGAATCAAACAACTCAAACCAAAACGCAAAACAGAATGATATTTTTGCTCCGTATCCGAACTTGTCACTTAATTGAATTAAAATGTCACAAATGTGGTTCAGTTAAGCGACGCCTATTGCATGATTTTCAAATATAAATGTTTCTTCTACATTTTTTTCCCTTCTTACAAATGTAAAGCAAAATATACAGAAAAGTGATGATTTCATTCTTAGTTCATTTTAGAGTTTCACGCGGAATTTATACACAAAACAATGCTCTTACGTAATTTGACACAAATATATTCAGAAAATTTTCCCCTTTACCACTCGACATATCTTCTGTAGCGAACTTCTCAACCTTTCATCAGTATCCCGAAAATGCAATCAATATGTTGGCTTAGAAAAGTTTTATGCGACTGTGATATCTCTACCTTCTGTAAGTTTCGTATATTTACATGGTCTCGTACTGTGTATCTAAAGGGAAAGGGGGGAGAAGAGTTATTTGATCCTTAGGAATTGTAAAGCACTTTCCAGATCAGCGCTTGAGCCATACAGGTACATTTTCGTCTACGGATATAGATTGATATATTCGGATATAGATATGTCTTCCTTCGGTTCAGTCTTTCTCATGCATAATGGAACAGCTATCTCCACGCAGAGAAAAATATTTGAATCCATCTTATCGTAGCTCCTGTGGAAAATTTTAGTGATGAAATCGGTATCTATTGCCAAGAATGGCAAAGTACTTATTGTACGATGGGTGCTTCGGTCAGGTTTAGAATGACCTCAGAAATGATCACTTCGATAGATTTTTTGAGTTGCAATGCTCTCGAGAAAAAAATTGGCACATGTCAGTCAAGCCGTGAGCATGCGATAAAAGATAAAGAAATTTTGTAGAAAACTTTTACATTATCAGATTTTAGCAGGGTGAATACAACTGTGTAGAAAAATAGGAATAATGATACTGAAAAAAGTTTTGCTAGTTGTGTGTGTAGTTCACAGATTTAGCAAGTAAAGTCATGAAATCTTAGTACATTTTACTACAAATATATTGTCAATTTCGTTTCATTAAAATTATTATGATATGTTAATGTTATTTTAAAAACTATCACACATACGTAAAACTACATTGTTAATATTACTGGAAAAAAAAAAATTCAGGAATGGATTTAACCCTTTCGTTGCTTGTTGTTACAAGTATGTACCAGTGGAATACTTTTTATTCTATTCGTACCACTTTTTGATATCTAATCTCTACAATACAGTTATATTAAGATACTTTCAAGAGAAATCTAATACAAAGAAAACATTTTGTAAAATGTGTAGGATTGAATATAAAAATAATCGCTAGTAATGGTCAAAAATATTACTTGGTCAAAAGTAGCTTTAAAATCCCACAAAATTTTGCAAAATTTTCTCGTATGAAATACCAAGTATGCGCTTCAGATAAAGCTTAGTTTAAATATTACTTGCTTCAAAGTACTAATTTCTTGCAACAACGGAAGAAAAAGAAGGCTTTAGAAAAGCTTTTTAATTCAATAAAGAAAAAGTTTGCATGATTTGAAAAATCGAATCTCCTAGGTAAATTTTTTTCAGTGAATCACTGAACCACGATTTTGTCTCTCATGTCACCATTCTTTCACGCTTTCTCAACCTAATAGACAATATGATCTCTTAGTGTGAAAATGACTTTAAATTTGCGCTTATCGAACGGAGTAGCCCAATATATTTGTAAAGATTTTTTTTTGTACGCAATATATTTAGATCTCAGAAAGTCAACAAATCGTCTCTCTTTTGAACAGCGTGTCAAGTTGCCAATTAATACTTTTCGCATTCTGTGTTATATTCTACTACCAGTTTTATGTCAGTTTTATTTGCTTTGTTCTTGTTTTTAATGGAATACAAGATGTTGTTGTTAGGAATTAAACATATTTGATCTTATTTTCATGAAAACATAAAAGAATTGAAAAACCCTTGATAAAAGCTTTGGTAATAAAATCCGAATCGCTTCGCATGGTAATAAGTCGACAATCACTAAATAGTAATTACTGGGATTTTTTTCGCCATTCCTAATGTGGGAAGTTTAGACGTTATATGCATTATATTTCCCTAAACTATATTCAGGCTTCTTACAACATGATACATGCAAGTTAATCTTCCATGCAACGCAACGCCAACATTTTCTTATAGAATATAATTTTGTGTTTTATTAAAATGTATTGACTTTTTCTATAATTCATTCTAACATTCTCTTTTGTACTAACCTGGTAGATTAAGGGATTAAAAT
This sequence comes from Maratus speciosus, assembly GCA_963932465.1. Lineage (NCBI taxonomy): Eukaryota > Metazoa > Arthropoda > Arachnida > Araneae > Salticidae > Maratus > Maratus speciosus. Next base: position 460,288,648 of record OZ010796.1, on the reverse strand, counting down.
AAGATTTTAACAAATGAATGACTGTTTGGAAGAAGGACCTATATTACAAATCAAAAATTTTGCAAAAATGAGGAAAAAACTATAAATGTCACTGTCCTGAGCACCAAGTACAACATACACTGCTCAAAACAATTAGGGAAGCACATGGTTTTAACGAAATTAGGCAAATACTTACTCCGATAAGTAACGTAAAATACAACATTCATAATTTAAAGCGTAGTACTAAACAGATGAAGAAAACTTCACATGTAAATTAAATTTTATGACGTCAAAAACTAGAAAAAAGAGATAAATTTAGAAATCGAGATTTCGCAGAAACGTCTGTTTCGCTGTCTTATTTTAAAAATTCAATTGCTCAGCATTTGTTTGGAGAAAAGGTGACTTGAAAATGTCACAACTACATGATTTACCTGAATACATGATTTGGCGAATTCTCAGCACTGTTGAATCCTGGCAAACACAACGACGAACGAGCGGAAACTGTTGCTGTCTCAAGAAATGTTACTGCAAGGCTGTGGAATCAATCCTAGAAACAAGGAAAGTTAGACGTCGACCAGGGAAAGGTCAGCCATGTCCTACCACAGCAACTGATGACCAGTATATCCTGATGACAGCTCATCCTGACAGAACAGGCAATGCTACTCAGCTGCAAAGGCAGTTGTTTTTGGCAACAGGGCTAAGGGTGTCCAGCCAAACAGTCCGAAATAGGCTTCATTAGGGTGGTCTCTATTCGGGTAAGCCAATGGTGTATATTCCTTTCACCTCGAGGGGCACTGTGCGGCCCAAAGAAGTTGGGCAACTGAACATTGAGATTGGAGGCAACGTGATTGGAGTCAAGTGCCGTTTACAGACGAGTCCCGATTCAGTCTGAATGTGACATCCGACGCGTTTTGATATGGAGGGAAAGGAGCATTCGAAATAATCCTACATTCGTTCGTGAAAGATCACATTACAGACGAGGTGGGATAATGGTATGAAGTGGAATCAGCATAGGTAGAAGTACGGACCTACATAACATTCGGAACGACGCTTTGGCGCTCCAAAGATGATCAGGTGAGGTACTGAGACTTCATGTCTTACTATACGCTGCACCCATTGGTGATTCCTTTGTTTCCATCCATGATAATGCCAGACCGCATATAGCTCGTCTTGTGGAAAACATGGTTAAACCTGAAATAATACAGCGTATGGGGTGGTCAACATGCTCTACTGACCTGAATCTGATCAAGCATGTTTGGAACGCATTCGGAAGATGCATTGCACCGAGGTCAAGGCCTCTTTTTACTGTCCGGGACTTGGAGATTGCAATTTTTAAGGAGTGGAACAGTATCCCCAAAGTCTTATCGATAATGTCATCGAATTCACGGAAAACAAGTGTACAGCAGTTCTAACTATTCGAGGGGACCACACGTCATATTAAACACATTTGCGTTATTTCTAAACAATACATATATATATATATTTTATCATTTACATGTAACTAAATTGTTGGCCTAAACCCTCTTTTCATGTTCTTTACATCTTTTCAAAGAACTAAAGCTCCTTTATTATTTTTTTGCATATTTTTTTCTGTACTGCGTATTGATACACGTGTACTCTCTATTTTATGCCCATGCATGGCTATCTTGCATGGTTTTGTTCACTTTGGTGCTTGCTCCGCTAGTTTGTTTGACCAGTGTAGATCCTTCTTCCAATCTTAATGTCTCTCCACTTTTGTCCTCATGCTCAACCTTGACAAGTAACAAACATCAAGTTAGGAGGGTAGGGTGAGTAAAGTAAAAATATTATTAGGTCATCAAGTATGAAACTTGTGATTAGAGGGCCAGATAACCAATAGGGCGAACTTCCAGCAGTAAAAGAGAATAGAAAATTTTGTGTTATTCATGACAGTAATTTTTCATGAATATGGCGTTTATATAAGAGGAAAATTTCTATTACAATTTACTGGTCGAAGATTGCCCAGTTGCTAATCTAGCCCTTTTGTAATCACAAGTTTCATACTTGATGACTGATATAATGTAGTTTACTGTTTTAAATTTTTGCAAGTAAAAAAATAAAAAAGGGAACATATTTGTATATTATAAAATTGCTGCTCTTAACTCTGGGTAATCATCAATCATTCCACATAGGCTCTTTTCCAACAAAACCCCGAATTTCCTAAATTTGTAACATTGGCCTTTCTGCGAGACACCCATTCAAATGTTTGGAAGGTTAATACAATATTATCAACAATCGCCAAGAATGTGTGTTGTGAAGTTTTAAAGAATACTTTTAGATAAAATAGAGATCAGAGTCACGTCACAACCTCAGAAAAATTCTTCATCAGCATACTAAAATTTCTTTATCGCTTCATTAACAGTTCTCATTTCCATGTCCTTACAAATAAATATCTAATATTTATTAGGATATTTTTTATGCCATATTTTTAGATAAAGTGTTGCTACTTTTAAAATGAATTTTTTTTATTTATTTATTAAATATAAATTGTAACATAAGCATTCAATTGTCAAAAATTCTCTTGATATTACAAGTTTACAATTCTTTAAATTTAATTACCATTTAATTTTTAGAAATTTCAACAAAATAAGTCGTCTTGAACATTTTTTCACTCATTTAAAAAAATGTGCAACATCAGAATATTCAAAATCGTGGGAACATGCGATGCCAAGAAAATGATTCAATGCACTTAAAACTATTCATTTTTAAAATATAAAAAAAAAGAAAATTACAATCGAAATTCATAGCATAGAAACTCTTTAAATAGAAACGTGTCTTTCAAGTTTTTTTTTCTTCAGTAAAACCACGAAATATGAAATAAAATTAAAACAAAAAAAATCATTCAGCTCATTCAGTATATTCTGAGGGAAAAAAATTACAAAGAAAGACTTTTATAACCAAAAGAAGAAAATAGGAAAAGTAAACAGCAATTTTTTCCTCAAAACTTTTGATACAAAAACTACTGCATTTGAATTTAAGTCACATCCTTCAAAGCAGTTTTTTTTTTTCATTCAGAACTCAAAGAACATTCAAACAAAGCTTAAAACGAAAAGAAAACCCGTCCTAATGAGTAACTGTGCACTAATTAAAAAGGAGTAGCAATTGCAGCATGTTAAATAAGCACTACATCACTGGGAGGAAAAAAAACATACACACATAAATCCTAAAAAGCAGAACTTTTGCTGAAGTGCACCCTCTTTGTCGGCTATTTGGGGGTAAATTAACAAGGTACGCAATTGTATCGAATAAAACTCGCCGTACATCATTTTACGTGAACTTTGCAATTCGTACTTTCGAGGTCCAACTCTTTGCGATGCGTTCGCAAGTTAGGGAAATAGGAAAAGAGAAAAAATTCACGTTGACGGCTTGGTATCAGGTTACCTGCGACGCGTGGGTTTGGGGTGGGAAAGAAGAAAGCAGGGGCGACCGGGTAAGAGGGGACGATAATGGGCCCTAGGTTCTATGGCGTTTTGCCCAAGGAGTAGCCCATTTCTCAACAGAAGGGGAGACCCATAGATATGGTAAATAAAACAGTGAACTCTCATTTATTTTTTAGAAAACACCTCTTAACATCTTATTTGTCACAATAAAAACAGGGGTATCGATAATAAAACTTTAAGCTTGTATTGTAAGGGAAAAAATTTCGAGTAAAACATTAAAAATAGATATTTTGAAAAAATTGAAATAGAATGGATATACAAATATTTAATAAATTTTAAAGCACTTCATTTGGTTACGTGTTCGTTTGTTTGCTTTTATTTGAGGGAATTATTGTGAAAGGCACGCGTGATTAATCTTCAAAAAATTATTTCCTTTTTGAAATTGGTTGAAAATTGTACCGCTATTTATTTCATTATTATCAATTTGGGATGTCTAACACGCCCTCCCCTACTCACCGTCTTCCCCAAATATTTCTTTATCCCTTTCCAATTCAAAACTATTTCCAATCAATCTTGCAGTTTCAGTTTTGAAATTTTGATTTTCGGTCATTTTATGTTCTCGATGAGACCAATCAAATTAGATTTTGAAAGTATGCAAGCCAAAACCAGAATTCGAACCCGGGATATATCAAATAAGAACCAACACATTAACCACTAGACAGACTAATAGCCTGTACATAAAGCCATTGTACCTCTTTTGTAATGCTGTGATTTTCTTTTTCATTATTCTTCTAAATGATGGTATATTCCTTACATTAGTTTTTTGTTGTTTTTGTTAGTTTATTTTACTTTTCTAAGCTGTACAATCTATCTAAACATTATGTACTAAATTAGGCTGATACATTTTTTTTTTCTGTCACTTATACATTATGCAAAATAAACTCACCTTCATAAGACTTTCAAGAAAGAAAAAGTATAGTTTTTGTAATCTTGTCAGAATTAAATAATAGCTACATAATCTTCCAGACACTAATATGAGGATTTTTTCTACTTTGAAGACTTTTTCTTTAAAAAAAAAAAATACCGTTTTTTTATGAAAAAACTTTTGTATACATTTTTTTGTTGTTGTCTGTTTGTTTGTTACTTTGTAATGAGTGGAAATAAAGAGTTACAAACCACCAAGATAGACATCCTTTTATTTACTTATTATTTATGAATTTTAAATCGGCTTTTGATTGTATAAAAAAAATTCTCTTCAGTAGTAACAATATTCTTTATAGTTTTAGACATATTTTCTTAGTTTGCGTTTTTTTTCTTCTTTCTCTTTTTTAAGAAAATTTCATTATATTTATGTTTTGTATTTGACACTGGCTATTTTATTAATGGTTGTCAGAACTCGAATATACAATTAAAATTATATTAATTATTATATGAATTATGCTACATAAAATAATAATAATAATAATAATAATTGATAAAATGCCATTCGGCTGTAAATATTAGATGTCTCTTGAATCTTGTTCCTAGAATAATGCTTTAAAAAAATTATATCAACATTGTTTTTTCTACATAGTCTAATTTAAATAAATTTACCTCTGTAATACCATTAAACACGTGAAATGCAGTAAATCATAAAAAATTTCCTGTTATCAATCCTTACAAATCTTTTAAATAATAGTTGTCGGAGAACCGCAGCATCCTTCAATATCAAAAATCAAACTTTAAACTTTCCCCACTTATATGATCATACTGGTCGTAATATCAAAGCTAAACACTGTGACAATACATAAACTTGACGAGGCTGTGGCAACTGTTTATTTGGCTACATGATATGTCGAGGCATCTCAAAGCAGCGTTGGAGCATGATTCACTAAGGATTAATATGATAAAGTCAAGGTCGCGTGCATATTTATCATAAGCCACTCTCTGATCACGATATTTATAGAGAAAGTGCATATGAATATTTTTCTCAGTTTTTCATTAAATGTACATCTTTTCATTAAATGTACCACTGTAACAGAATACCTCTTATATTCTGTTACAGTGAATATTAAAATATGCCTTAGATGATTTAAAATAAATTGGTGTGTATTAAATGAGACTTGAGTAATTTTAAACTAATATTATATTTGATGTTAAAAAACTACAAACGTTGCTTTGTTTCTGCGAAATCCATCAGAAAAGAACATTTGATTAAAAATTGTGATATTATGAGAATCAAGTATTATGATTAACTACAATTTATCCACAAATCGGTAAATCATTCATGTACAATGCAAAAGATTATTTTTAAAGTGTAACGGAATTTCTTATTTTTAAATCGTATTTAGGTAAATTTTTGCTTTATATGACATTTCATGTTAACTATATGAACGTAACTTTGTCAATTTGAAATACCATATTATAGTCCTTTTCAGCGAAACGAAGGTTGCATAAATATCTTTATTAAATATTATATCTGGACAAATATATTGGCTAAAGGTCTACGTATGTGTATGTGGTGGTGTAGGGGGAATGTAGTAAGCTGTTTTTTAAATGCACATAATGTGTCCATGGTTTTTATACAGAAATTTAAAATTTATTTTTGAGTTTTTAATTATAAAGTGTAAGAAATTGTACATCACAAGAAATAGACTCTACTGTATTATTACATATTTCTTTTGCAGTATTACTTGAGCTATTTTTATGTGTGTTCTTTATATGTATCCAGAAACTTCAAATTATATTTACTTATTTTTATTTTTTTTTAAATTGAAATTATGGAGAATTTCCTGACACAAGACACAAGAGAATGATTCTACTCTTATATTATTACACATTTCTTTTGCTGAAACCATTTTATTCCGTCCTTTTAAATGTTTCCACAAAACAACGGTTTTTTTTTTCAAATATTCATTTATTTTTCCTAATATCATTCATCTTACGGATTATTTCACAGACAAAATACATTAAAATATTCGAAAAGATATTTTTTATTCCTTAAAAAAATATGTGATTATAATCTTTTTTCTCTACCTTTTTTGCAACTGCTTTTTTTGTGTGAAAATCCCCGTGTGCGACAGGAGAAAGTGAGAAAATTTTAACATATTTATGTTTTGTATTTCTTTATTCTGTTTTACAAAACTTACTAATTCTTTTCCACACGAACCTGTGTAAGCCGTCCTAAGACTCTCTCGTGCAATTACTGAAAATATAAAATGAAGGCGCGCCGGGAAATAAGCTTTGCATCTGTATTTCTCCCCCTTGGGTCTTTTTAGGGCAATACTATTCAAGATTTTTTTTTTTTTTTTTTTTTTTTTAATACTGAAACATTCCTATGTATAAGACACAGAATAAGTGGGAGGGGGTTAAAAAAAGGCGAAGGGAAAAAATGAACTAAAAAATAATTCTGCGACTGATTTTGTAAATAAAAAATAATAAAAATACTACTAATAAATAAAACATGCACGCTCTTCAGCTTATTTTTCATATGACGAAAGTGTCAATCACCAATTATTCTTTTCTATTTTGTTCTTTATTATTATTTTGCGTTCTCGCCGTGTCACTGTTTTAAATTAACCGTCCGTATACTCCTTTGCTTTATATTTTAGTTTTTTACCCTCTGAATTTTTATTTATTAAACTTTTTTCTTTTTCCCTTTTTTTTTCTTTGCCTATTCCATTTTCTCGAAGATTTTTATGTACGGCGGGGGCAGCATCTAACTCATCCAATCCTTCGTTTTATTTTTACATTCGTTCATTTCTTTTACTTCGCTAATGTATTCAGCGGTTGAGGAAATATCGGGCATATTTATTTGATGTTGCTCATCTCTTGACTCCGAATGCCGTGATGCCGGAGCTAATATTATATTAGTATCTCTGCGTTTATACTTGATTTTTTTCCACTTTTTAGCTCCCGCCTTTTCCCACTTAGCAATTTAAAGATAAATCCTTTTAAATTTAGAAAAGGAAATTTTCGATTAGATCCCGCAGAGCCCGAGACAGATGGGGTCTAATAGAGAAACATGACTAAACTCTTATATCTGATTTTGATCAATAATAAGTCGTACACTCCAGGCTTTGCTGCGATTTTTTTTTTCTTTTTTTCCCCACATTTACATTTTATCTCATCACACTTCCCTTGTTGGTGGATTTTCCACTTGGGCTTGCAAATGGATTCGCATTTTTTTTCACTTGAATTCGCACACACAGACATGGTTTTCGTATTAAGCATTTTGGTTTCCAGAGAATGTTTTCTAACACGCTTAATTGATAGATTGTTGTTCTTCCTCGGATATTTGAGTTGGAGAAAGAGATGTTTCGTCATCTTGAAAGTTAATTCATATTTTTATAGGGCAATTTGATCCAAACTAAAGGGATTTCCTTTTTTAAAAAATCATGTTTCGATAAACATTATCATGCATTACATAGATTGCATAAACTAAATTCATTTTATGAAATTGGTATTATTTAGAAATAAAAGTTCTGTTACATTCTCCGTTGAAATAATGTTTTTTTTTTTTTTTTTTTTTTTTTTTTTTTTTTTTTTTATATATAAACAGTAAAATGTATTATTCTCTTATTTTACGCTGATTTTTTTCAGTTAACTTTAGAATCACCGCACCTCAATTCTTTAAGAAAGTTTTATTTTGCAAATATTCACTACATAACTTAATATAGTTAATGATAGATAAATAAAAATTATTATTAGAACTGTGAAAGGAGGTGGCTTTATAAGCATTTATCTTTTGCCCTTTCAGCAATATATGGTAAAGAAAATTAGAATGCTATGAAAAAAAAAAAAATACGGTGCTGATACTAACTTTTTTTAAATCAAAAAATAAGTAAGTAGAATTTATATAAAATTGAAATACATTAAAAGTTTTTAAATGAACTCGTGTTTCTTATCTTGTACCCTGTAAAAATAAAAAAAGATGTAAATCTAGAGAACTTAGTATTTGGAAAAGGTACAGAAATCTGCATGCTTACTCAAATTTTATGTGTATCACTGTACAGAATAAAAATGTAAATCTACGAAACTATTTTTGTAAAGCAACAGAAATAGGTATGTTTACTCAAATTTTATCGGTAACCCGAAATAATGACATGATTTTTTTTTTTTTTTTTTTTTTTTTTTTTTATTGCAGTTACATAAAAAGTTTAGGCATCTCAGTTTCCTAGAAAATTTTTAGTAACCTTATAGATTTTTTTTTTTGTTTTACACTAGGGGAAGGTGGCCTATAATGATCCCCTTAAGGGGAAAACTTGTGTAAAATAATATAACTGTTTAAATGAAACTTTGTCCCTATGCTAATATCTTTTACACTATATTTTGCATTATAAACATGTTTTAATAATATTTTAAACCCAATTTGAGTAATGAAAAAAAAAATATTTTGAAAACGTGTCCAAAGGATCATTTTACCTTCACCACAGGGCAAAATGATCCTTCTTTTAAAAATAATTGTAAATTGTTTTTAATCGGCAAAATAAAGGATATAAAAGCAATTATGACAATACATAATGAAATAAAATAAGTTTTGCAATCAAACAGAGTACATAATTTATTTTATTTAAAATTTAAAATAAAAAAGTGACAAATAATTTTGAAAAAAAAACCCCAATAAAATGGAATATTTGAAAATTATAATCGGTAGGATAACACGTGGACTCAAAGAGAAAGATTTGGGCAGTCACACATTTGGCTCCCATGATGGAGGACGCGGTACCGGATTTCCTTCAGCCAATGAAATGGTAGTAAAACGATCCACATAATGATCATTTTACCCGGCAACATGGCCGTCTACTTTAGGTCATATAACTGGATGAAGCCGAGAAACATAACAAACTTAGCAAATGTAATTCACATCTAAAAACATACTCTATTAAGTTAACCACATCATATTGCTGTATACCAAAGGCTCTATATCTAAATAAACATGAAAGTTAGTGCTTATCTTATAACAGATGTTATTAAAACTACTTTTTCAAAGAATTCTTTTCAGACGCGTAATACTGCGATCGCTTGAATACCACCATTGCTTCTTCTTTACTTGGCACAACTAGTTTATGTGTTACCCTGTAGATAGCGCGAGTTGTTTGGAAGAAAACCTATGTGGATCGTTCTGCCCGCTAGGTTCATTTTACGCCACCTTCCCCTATATAAGACATTTGAACAATCTTCAAACAAAAATAAATTAGACAGCTAGTAAATATAGATCCTAGATTATATTTAACGTAGTTTCTGTAGGAATAATATGCATTTTTACCCCTATCGGGCGCCGAAAATCAATTTTATTTATCAGGGATGTGTTTGTATAATTATTTATTTTACTTAAGTGAAAAAAGAAATGACATTAGCGTTTTTATTAAGAAAAAATTGCAGTAAATAAGAGTGGACTAAGAAATTTGAAGAGTTATTTGTAATATATTTACTTGTTGAATTAAAGACATCTCAAAATATTAAAATTACATTACTTGCCGCTTGCAACTTCAGTTCCATTAAGGTTAGATTTTCACTTATTCACCTTTATTATCTTCTATTTCTTCAATACTTAATTATTCTTTTATATTATTTTCTGATCAATATATTGCTTCTGACTCGTAATTTTAAAACAATCTTTTGTAATAGCAATAAAAAATATTAATACGTTTAAATATGTATACTGTTTAAATACAAATATGAAATTAATGAACTCTCATATATTTAATAACTAAAAGACTTTGAATGACGAAAAAAAAAACAGAATAACATACGCATTTAATATTAAAAAATGTGTATTTTCACATTACTGTTATTTTAAGGGGACACAGTACCTTTTAAACTACTTTTCCGATTTTGAATAATACTGTAATATACTTAAATATAATGTCACTACAGATATTAGGTACTATAAAGCAAATATTATTTCAAATAATTAAAAAAAAATCTTGTAGAACAGCCTATTTAACTAAAATTAAACAAAAATAAATAAATATATATATATTTTAATCCCTACTACTCTTTTAAATATGAATATTTTTGCTTCAATTTTTTTTTCCATATTCCTTAGATTATACTACATAAAACTGTACATGGATTTTTAGATGTATGGGATATTACATTTAATATCAATCTTTTTCTCTTTTGTATAGTAAAAAATCAAGAAAAAATAATTGAAATTCTTAAAAAAAAAAAAAAAAAAAAAAAAAAAAAAAAAAAAAAAAACTATAACCTTGAATGTTAAATCCATGCCCAATTTTATGTAGTATGTTTTTAGGATTATGGAAAAAAAATGAAGCAAAAATATTCATATTTAAAAAAGTATTAGGGATTTAAAAAAATTATTTTTTTTAAATTTAACTTTTAGTTAAATAGGCTGTTCTACAAGATTTCTTTTTTGAAATTATATGAAATTATATTTGCTTTTTAGTATTAAATATAATGTCACTACAGATATTACAGTATATTACAGTATTATTCAAAATTGAAAAAGTAGTTTAAAAGGTACTGTGTCCCCTTAAATAAAATTTCCTAAGTACAATTTGCTATTAAGAGTTTAAATAGATAAATTTTTGTATAACATCGTTTAATTTCTTTACTATTTTTTTTTAACTAAGGAAGTATTGTATTGATTTTTCTCACAATACTTTACATTTGTATAACGAAATTTTTTAAAAAGTTAAGTAGAAAAAAAATAACGCATTAAATTAAATTAAATAATGGAATTTCTAGATTAATTAATGAAATATGTCAATGTACACAAATAATAAGCTATAAAATAAAATAAGATATTCAAAATACATTCATTAAAGTAGAAAACGCTAGATATATAATTAAATATTTCACAAGATATAAAATAAAGCAAATATTTTAAGCCTAATTTGAAGCTGAAGATAATTTTCAAAGGTCACCACCTAACTGCTATTCCAAAAGACAAGCTAAAAAAATATTCATTGTTTTAATAAGATTCTTTCCGTCTTTAAAAAAATCGTGGGTGTTAGATCAGAAGATTTTTTTCCCTTCTGTTACAAAGTTTACGCGTTAAAAAAATAATTAAATGCTTTTTTATGCCCTTGCATCACGTTTTCTCCCTTGTTCCTTATTTTTTTTCTGCATGGAGTTGAATATAAAAGGTTGGGGAAAAAAACTCGAGAATTAGGGTAAAACTGTAGCAGCTCAAGCCTTGTGTTAATCAATGCACTGCCTTAATGAGTCCAAGCCATGCTTCAGAGGATTTAATAAAATTCCCCGAGTCAGTATGTACAGCTCTAGTTAAAGACAGCACAAGGGAAGAAAGAATCTTAAATGTAGATAAAAAAAGATAATCGGAAGCTATGGCAATAATAGGAAGACAATTCCCCTAATAAAATTTGAATAAGAATGGGGGGGAACAGCATCGTTAAAATGTATGCAAATTAAGTTTTCCGTCGGTAACACAATCTGTGATTAAAAAATCTTCCCCGTTGCTTCTAAAAAGCGCCCGCGACTGGAAACAAATTTTTGGCATTGTTTCGTATCAGTAAATGTAATTTTATATTATGCGTTAACAGTTTATTTTTATAGTGGGTTTTTTGCTGTAATTTTTTTCACATCACATTTCCTCAGCGTGTGCACTTACCTGAGCGGTGTTGTATTAAAGTCCCTCTGCTAATTTAATAAAAGCAGCTTACTACAGATTTGCACTTTTAGTTATTGAATTACGGGCGCATTTTTATTTGCAGATCAACACAGTAATAATAAAATTAAATTTTTTCGAACGATGTCTGTATAGTGTAAAGGGAAGAAAAAATGCCCCGTGCGTCTATCAGGCGAAAGAAAAAAAGGCAAGAAAAAGATTTATAAAGACATAAGCCTGGAGAGTGTGCTCCCTCAGATTTACTTTAGGGTAAAATAAAGAGTTTTTGTCTTTATTTTAAACGGAGAGAAAAACACAGACAGCCAGATTACTTGTTAATAAAATCATGTTAATTGGATATTTTATCGAGTCTCTTTTTTATTTATGTTAACGAAGTTTAAGCAATTTGTGTGGTTGGCTCATTATTTGGAAAGAAATTGAATCTTCCGGTGATCTTAGCTTAGACTCTTTTCTACAGTTTTTTGATTTATTTTCCTAGTTCTTCTTTTCACATCATTTTCAGTGGTTTCTTATGCATTTTCAGTTAAAATTAAGTTATATATTTTTTTTTATCTCTTTGTTACTTGTATATCTAAAAATTACCGCATCTTAGAGATAAGTAGATTATGATAAATTATTGAAGAATAAAAATTAAAGAATCATTTGATTATTTTAGTAATTTGCACAAATATCTTGGTGTAACCTCTTTTTTATAATATATAAGTGTGTTTAATTCTTTTTAAAAAACTTGAGAATTAATTTGTTTAGTGAAGTATTTTGAATGCATATTGCTTTCATTCATTAAATATCATGAAAAACTTTATTTTAAACATTCTGAGTTATTTTCGTAAATCTGAAAAGAAAAAAAAAAGCAAAGGTTCTCAACGAATTTATGCAAGGTGATGTAACAATATTTAACTCGAATATCTAAGTGGATTATGTGCTCTGAATACGTACGAGATTTTCAATAGATTTTTATAGCATAAGCTTTAGGCATGACACAAAATAAATAAATCCATATTAATGCTTGTTAAGTGATAATCATATGGAAAATTAATATCGTTTTATTTTGTTGAATAGTATGCCCTTTAATACAAAGTAGATTTTTCCACAAAGATTAAAGGGTATATCAAACCGAAATAACACATAACATGCTACAAATATTCAGACTCCATATAAAACGTTTCTTGAATATATGAAAACAAATTAGACACGTTAATGTGTTACTTCGGAAGAATCTTGTGAAATATTGAGCATAAATTACTTTTTTTCTGAGTAAAGTACTCAAACCGTATATAGTTATAAACTCTCTATTCATCAATTCATATTTATTTGTTGCTTTGGCTTGACGATGTCCTTTAAAATGTGTTCTGTTGTGAATTGACTCTTTAATTATCTTTTCTTTCTAATCTTCGTGTTCTATACATTTTAATTAAAAATCGTGTCCTGAAGCCAATTGTCATCACTATTTATAATACTATAATCGCTGTTAGATTAGTAATCTTCACCTCATTCTACGACAGAAATTATGCGATTAAATAAGGCGAATATTACTATTTAGAAATAGCAGTGATAATTGGCCCATTGGAACATGGGTTTTCCATCCTTGTACTATATATTTAAAAGTGTGTATAGTATGTAAGTTATTTGTATGCTCTTATAATATTTCAATAAAAATTAAACCTTTAATCATAAGCTACATGCTTTCATTAATGGAATGCATTCCAACTTTTTTTATATTTAAGCTTTGAAATTTTATGATTTTAAATTTATTTTCTCCAAAACGTTTCGTAAATCTTTATATTCTAAACTACATGCAAAATATGCAAATATATATATATATACATATATATATAACAGAGATTTTAAAGCACTTATGAAAATTAAAAAGAAAAGACTACTGTAGGGAGTATAGCCCATCTGCATGAGTGAAAATATTTCTTTAATCCTCACGAGGATTGCAGTTTATGCAGTTGTACCAAGTCCCAAACTGCATCTCAAGCTTTTCTAATATAAACTCTCAAATCTCATCCACCTTACGAAAAGAACCACCAGAAAAATGATAAAAATAAAATGAAAATAAAATCTGGTGGACAAAAATATTACAATAATTTATTGTGTGAAGGAAGTTCTTTCTGCACAGCCAACATTTTCGTATCAATGCAATTTTGAAACGAAAAGTATTTCAAAATTTTATTGAAAAGATTTTGTAAGAATGCGTTCTACAGATTTAATGCTGTTCAAAAGCTTTAGCTTAGAATGTGTTAAAAGTTATCATTTAGAAAAGAAAAGAAAACTTTGAAGTTAAAAGACAATATTTCATACTATTCTGAAAATGCCTATCAAACTGCGCATATCTATTTCTCCCTCCCCTAGTACCACGTATAAAATTGCAGGCGTCTTCTTCAATTTTCAAGGATCCCTTCGGATATTCTTAAATTTATAGCTTTTATAAGTTCTAAGTGCATCATATAAATGCATTTAGTGGAACAAAATAAAACAGCATATTTTATTTGTTTCTTATTATTCTTAAAAAATATATATATGTATATATATAGCTTTCGAAATATGGTTATTTAAGCTGAGGTGCAAGTCTCTTATTATCAAACGGTACTTATAACAATAACGACAAGAACAAGTGAATCTCTTGTTTATCAAATTTTACTCGATATCTGTACGCTTTTTAAGTTTTTCTTTTCTTTCTATTGTAAACTGAAAAAAAAAACTTATGCATGCATATTTTCCATGTTTTAGACATAAAACGTGTCTAATTCCTGAAATTCATTTGCGTTGCAAAATTAAGAGATCCGTTTGATTTCCTTAGTTTTTCAGAATTTATTGCAATGATCAGTAAGTTTAAGACTTTCATAAAACAATTTTCAGATTAAAAATGCCATCAAATAGTACAATTTTTGCCAATACTTTCTACAGAGTAAAAAAAAGGCAAACGTTTTTAATTTAGCACAAATATAATATAAACACAAACTATGATATACAATAATCTCTTCTGAGTAAACCACGATTCCGAAAAGCGTTCTATTAGAAACCTCAGAAACCCTTATATTTTCGAGATTTAAGGGGGCTGGTCACTCAGCTTCGGAATTCTTAAGTCTATGGACTTGTGATGCATTCGTATATTTAAAATATCTTCTTTTGAAATTCATATTTTTAACATCTTTTTTTCTGTGTACTCTTCTTAAAGGATGTCTCTTTTTTTTTTTTTTTAAGTTTTCAAAATATTTCTAAAATCTATGCTGAATTTAATATTTTATGTGTTAAAAGCGGACGAACTGTGAGTAAGATTTTAACACTTCTTATAAAATTAAGTCTATACTTTAGAAATATTTTGAGAACTAAGAAAAAAAAGACATCATTTAGGAAGTGTGCACAAAAATTAGAAGTTAAAAATGTTAATTTCCCGAGAAGATATTTTAAATATACGAATGCATCCAATACCCATAGACTTTACATTAGTGAGAGGAAATCGGAAGCTGGGTGACCAGCTCCTTAACGTAGCATTTATATAAAATAAATTATTTCTACTGCCACTGATTCTCGGAAATGTTTCTGGATAGTTTTTATTGTGCGTTAATCAGTTTTCTTAGCCCGGAATATAGGTTTTTCGGATGCTATGATTTCTCAAGTAACCATTTTCATGTTCCAGAAATATGTTTTACAGACAAGCATGATAAATTAACAGCATTAAAATTGACATTAAAGTTTATATTACTTGTTTAGTTTGTTAATGTTGTTAAAGTTTATATTATAAAGTTTGTGTTACTCTTGCAGGTATAAACTCCATTACGCGGCTGATAATGTTTAGATAGCATCCTAAAGTCGATATTCCGATTTGAGAAAAATCTATACTAATAAAAGAAAAGATCGCTCTGTGTTTGTGTGTGTGTGTGTGTCTGTCGGCGATGGGTAGCAAAATCTACGGCACGTACGAGGTTCAAAATTTTTGTGAAGTGAGTCCAAAGCCTCTCCTAATGTACCTGGTCCTCAGAATTTTCATAGTCAAATTATTAGCCGAGTAATTAATTTATTTCGGACATCACTCTCATCAAAAATACGCCTTTTTTTCCCTTCCGTTTACTTTCGGTTGTTTGGTTTATAAAGCATCGCTCATCCAAAATACGTTGTTTCTTTCCGCTTGCTTTCGGTCGGTTGGTTACATAAAGCTTTCGCTTAAATAATTAAGTAAACCGGGGTACAATTAAACCAATTTGAGTGATTAATGTTTCAAGAGTGACTGTTTTTTAAACTAAACATTAAATTTTAGCATGAAGGTGAAACACATGATTTGAAAACATATTTAATAATAATGAACGTTTAAGAGAATATATTAATTTCAAATGACGTCACGGCCTAGCAACCAAATTGACAACATGGCAGGCTTTTTGTTTGTCACACTGTTTTCTTTTTTTTTTCGCTAATTTGATTGGTTGAGCGATAATATCTGCTAAAAAAAATCGGCGATTTTGGTTTGTTTACGGAAAATTGAAGGCGCCTGTTTGATACTGATCCATTTAGATAGCTAGAAATGTGATTTTTAAACGTTAAATAAAAGATTAGAATACTCCTTACTGGCTCTTTTACCACTAGAAATTAGCAACGATAAGTCTTTGCATTCTAATGCTTTCTGCAGCTGTAGCGAGAAGCAACAATTTTAATAGAATTTTAATAATAGATAACAATTTTAATAGATAAATTCTCATTTTTGATACTGTTAATAATATTTTCATAATTATAATAATAACATCCCATTGCATGATTGCATAACAATATTAACGAGATAAATAAGTTTTGGAAGATGTTGGGAGTCCAAATACCAGGAAAACACCTATACCGTCCCGTGTCCCTGATGCTGATTTTTAAGTTTGGAGCAGTCTGTATGAAATTGTTTCAATAAAAATATTTCGAGATAATTTTTTTCCGAAACTGGAACTATTGTTTTATATAAATATGTAGCAAAAAATTAACTTGCACACATTTTTAGGGTTGTTATATATTTTTTTAAAACTCTGTCCCTGGGTTTTAAATTCCTTACCGTCCCTCTTCTAAAATTACACAGAAAATCACTTCAGATGCAGCCACAGAATTTCTTTTGAGTTTTTTCTCATGCAGAAGTATGCTAGAGAAAGAATGTCTAAAATTCTTTGACAGGAAATTTACTGCAGAATTTAAATCAGCATTTAAATATCAATTTCAAGCATCGTTGCTTTATTGGTAGTCTTACCGTCCCCAAGGTTTATTCCTGCACTTTTCGAGGTAAATTAATTCTTTTTTTAAATTTAATCTAGTGTAAATGACTGTTTCTAAAAATCAATGAACATTGTGGCTACCACTTAGTCTTAATATGATTTGCCTAAAATAGGTGGTAATTTTCCTTACCGTTCTATCCTTATCATCCCTTTTTTTCCCATTTCGTCACTTTTTTCGTATACCGTCCCCTTTTTTTACCTTACCGTCTCTTTTTTAACACCCCTTTAAGACAATGTTATACCAAAATTTTGTACTAAAAATACGACATTGTTATTATTTCTTATTTGAATGTCCTGTGAGTACTATGCAAATTCATTATAAATAAAAATTTAGAAAAAAATAGAAAGTTATAGTGGTAAAATGGTAAGAAAAATTAAACTCGCAAGTTTAACTTAAACCTCAGTTAAATAAAAAAAATTTCGCTGCTGACCATTTTGTCTTTATTTTGAATCATTAAGGCATTCGTCTGTCAGAGTAAAATGCTATTTTAGCAAGTTTATTTTCACCAGACTTTTATTCCCGAAAGTCAAAAGATTGTGAGAATGCCCCATATCGTCCTTTATGATTGTACTATATTTTAGTACATTAAGAAGTAGGTATTTTCTTACAATGTAATGTTTTTTCTGCAATTTCTACTGGTTTTTAATATATATTTTTAATTGTGCACTTTCTTATAGTTAAAAAAATTCTCATTTGCATTCAACTTCTTGAGCTATTTTCATCTATATTTCTTTTTTATCGAAACATATTGAGATTTAATGAACATGTTAAATGGAATGTTTGAATTAATGGGTGCGGGGAATGATAGATGAAAACGTTAATAATTTAATTTGTATTTTTGCTTTGTTTCCTATATAGAACACATGACGACTGGTACAGCCACATCAATCTTTTCAAATCTTCTAAAGTACTGTTTAAAAATCGTGCATTCTGGCTATCCTTGCTCAGTATAAAAGAAAATTAATTAATTATAACTATTGGGGGAAAGTTTGAAAAATAGAAACTCTTGAAGAAGTTATCAGAAAAAATGAAAAAAATTAAAAATCTACTGATCAATTCATTTGTTTGTTCATAAAAGATATTTCAAGTCACTCAATTTGTTTTTTAAAAGTCATATATACCTTTTAATAGAGTTCGATTTATCAGTTTATGAACAGTTAATCTTAGACTATAATGCGAGCAAAAATTGTGTGTGTATGTGTGTGTATGTGTATGTACATTTTATCTTAAAAATGGCTCAAACGATTTTGACTAAATTTTGTATTTTACCAGTTTCGGGCACGAGAAAACCAATGGGCTAGGTCATGTGTTTGAGAAAATTCGATTAGTGGATCATTTTGGGTCATAATGGGTCAAGGTCAAGCTAATTATATCTAAAAACGGCTCAATCGATTTTGACTAAATTTTATATCCAACCGTTTTTGGGCACGATAAAACTATTGGGCTAGGTCCCATGTTCGAGAAATTTCGATTAGTGGGTCATTTTTGGGTCACTTCGGGTCAAGCTATTATTATCTAAACAACGGCTCTAACGAATTTGACTAAATTTTGTAATCTATTGTTTTGGATTACGAGAAGACCAATGGGGTAAGTCACATGTTAGAGAAAATTCGATTAGTGGGTCATTTTTGGGTCCCTGTGGGTCATGCAAAGTTTATCTAGAAAACGGTTCTAACGATTTTGACGAAATTTTGTGTTCTATCGTTTTCGGGCACTAGATTATTATTGGGCTAGCTCGCATGTTCAAGAAAATTCGATTAGTGGGTCATTTAGGGTCACAATGGGTCAGGGTCAAGCTAATTGAATCTAAAAAAAACTCAAAACATTTTGACAAAATTTTGTAATATACCGTTTCCGGGCATGAGATGACCATTGGGCTAAGTCACATGTTCGGGAAAAATCGATTAGTAGGTCATTTTTGGGTCACTGTGGCTCAAGGAAATGTTATCTAAAAACGGCTCTAACGATTTTGTCGAAATTTTGTATTCTATTGTTTTCGGGCACGAGAATACCATTGGGCTAGGTCGCATGTCAAGAAAATTTGATTAGTGTGTCCTTTTGGATCACAATTGGTCAGGGTAAAGATAATTAAATCTAAAAAAAGGCTCAAAACAATTTGACAAAATTTTGTATTATATAGTTTCTGGGCATAAGAAAACCTTTGGGCTAAGTCACATGTTCGAGAAAATTAAATTAGTGGGTCATTTTGGGGTCACTGTGGGTCAAGCTAATTGTATCTAAAAAAATGGCTCAAAACATTACGGCAAAAATTTCTATTATATCGTTTCTGAGCATGAGAAGGTCATTGGGCCAAGTCACATGTTCGATAAAATTCTATTAGTGGGTCATTTTTGGGTCATAATGGGCCAGTGTCAAGCTAATTATATCTAAAAAAAACGGCTCATTCGATTTTGACTAAATTTTATATCCAACCGTTTTGGGGCACGAGAAAAGTATTGGGCTAGGTCACATGTTCGAGAAATTTCGTTTAATGGGTCATTTTTGGGTCACTTCGGGTCAAACTAAATTTTTCTAAAAAACAGCTCTAACGATTTTGACTAAATTTTGTAATCTACTGTTTTGGATTACGAGAAGATCAATGGGCTAAGTCAAATGTTAGAGAAAATTCGATTAGTGGGTCATTTTTGGGTCACTGTGGGTCAACCTAAGTTTATCTGGAAAACGGCTCTAACGATTTTGACGAAATTTTATATTCTATCGTTTTCAGGCATGAGAATACTATTGGGCTAGGTCGTATGTTCAAGAAAACTAGATTAGGGGGTCATCTTGGGTCACAGTGGGTCGGGTGTCAAGCTAATTAAATGTAAAAAATGGCTCAAAACATTTTGACAAAATTTTGTAATATACCGCTTCTGGGCATGAAAAAACCCTTGGGCTAAGTCACATTTTCAGAAAATTTGATTTTGGGGTCTTTTTTGGGTCACTGTGGGTCAAGCTGATTGCATCTAACAAACGACTCAAACGATTTTGACAGAATTTTGCATTATAACGTTTCTGGGCATGAGCAGACCATTGGGCTAATTCGCATGTTCGAGAAAATTCGATTAGTGGGCCATTTTTAGGTCACTGTGGGTCAATGTAATAGTATCTAATAAAATGGCTCAAAACATTACGACAAAATTTTGTATTATATCGTTTCTGAGCATGAGAAGGCCATTGGGCCAAGTCGCATGTTCGAGAAAATTCGATTAGTGGGTCATTTTTGGGTCATAATGGGTCATAGTCAAGCTAATTATATCTAAAAAACAGTTCAGTCGATTTTGACTAAATTTTATATTCAACCGTTTTGGGGCACGAGAAAAGTATTGGCCTAAGACACATGTTCGAGAAAATTCGTTTAGTGGTTCATTTTTGGGTCACTGTGGGTCAAGATAATTGTATCTAAAAACTATTTCGACAAAATTTTGTATTATACCGTTTCTGGGCATGAGAAGACCATTGGGCTAATTCGCATGTTCGAGATAATTCGATTAATGGGTCATTTTTGGTTCACTGTGGGTTAAGATAATTGTATCTAACAAACGACTCAAAGGATTTTGACAAAAGTTTATGTTATATAGTTTCTGGTCATGAGAAGACCATTGGGATAGGTCATATGTTCGATGAATTTAGAGTAGTGGGTGCTTTTTGGGTGACCGTGAGTCAAGCTAATTTTACCTATAAAACGACTTTAACGATTTTGACAAAGTTTTGTATTCTATCGTTTTCGGGTGCGAGAAGAGCATTAGTTAGGTCGCATGTTCGAAAAAAGTCTTTTAGTGGGTCGTTTTGGGTCACAATATCTCAGGATCAAGCCAATTGTATCTAAATAGCAAGAATGATACTATGAGAATAAAATATCGAATTGAACACAAGGCTATTTTTGACCGAGTTTAGCTCGGTAATCCCTACTAGTATTTACTAACTAAAAAAAAAAAAAAAAAAAAAACAAATAACGTTGTCAGAATAATTTGGTTACCACATATGTATGTGTTGTTTTCCTCACTACAACTAAAACACCTTTAGATTCCTGTTTTCCACATTAAAAAAAAATATATATATATATATATCACAAATTGTTTAAATTAATGTCTGTGAGGTTAAATACACTTACGTATGAAAATACATATGAGCTATACTTGCAAAAAGTCTAAATTTATGCAAAGTGGTATTAAGTTTCAAAGCCAACTGACTTTTAACTTCAACAAAAAATTAACGTGGATAAAATAATAAAAAGACACATGGGTAAATTAACAATAAATATCGAAAAAAAAAAAACTTACAATGAGTATTCAAAAAATTAAATAAAAAAATAGTTAATCAAATTTCGCATGTTTTCTTTCATTTGTGTAGAAAATAAATTATTGCAATTCCTTTCTGTATTTTATAAAATACATAAGCAGAAAAACTACCAGTGATCTATACTGTCTTTACTTACGGATGAGGAGAATGAAACATGTAATATAAAGTAAAAGTTTGCATGAAATTATAAAGTTTATAACATTTATGATAAAATCCAGAAATTGTAGAAATATGATTAAGAGTACACGCTATATAAAACTGAAATAATGTACTGAAATAAATTTAATAATAAAGCACATTTCAAAGTCATGATGTAAAGATCCATTTTTCAGTTATTATTAAAACTTAATCATTGGTTAATCAAACTTTTAAGAAATTCTGCCCATGCTGCTACATTTTCAAACATTGCACATCAAACATGAAACATGCAGATAATTAAAGCAGTATCAGCTCTTTGAAACCGATAAAATTCTGCCCTTTTCTGTTCTAAAAAATGCTGTGTAGAAACGCTTTTATAAATTTTCTCTTCAATTAAATAAGGCTAATATTTCTATTTGGACATAGTGGTACTTAAAAATTGGGAGATTTGACAGCTATGCTTTCCAAAGTCATTAAAAACGGTTTGACTTCAATTCTGTCTCTCCATAGGAAAATTTAAAAAAAAAATAAAAATGACGCAAATAATATGCAAAGATGAAGCACAGTGTGTTACCTATGAAACAGGGTCAATATATGATTTTTTGTTCGTCAACAATACCACCCAAAAGATTCGAATTCACTATAACCTACTTTTTGAAGTGCGTTTTCATATTATAGTATTAAACGTTTTCAAACTCAGCAATACTTTATTGTGAAATTTAAAATGTTAGAAAATGATCCGTAATGTATGAACATCTCATGAGTTTTCTTTCTTATTCGTTCAGAAAATATTTTTTCTGTAACTACAATTCTGAGCTTAATTTGCAGAAAAAAAGGTTCAATATGTGCTATTCAAAATTTCTAACACTTCCAATTTCTACTTTCAAATTTTACTTTAAAAACTTAGCTGGTGATCTTTTCCGAGCTTTTCATTCATATTCAAACAATATAACGAATAAAACAACATAAAAAATATAAAAATTCAAACAATATAACGAACATTTTTATAAAATCCCTTTATTGATACTTTTGATTAAATTCGATTTTCTCTCCCTTTGGTATTTTGTTCATAAATGATATACGAATAATACATTATAGAAAAACAGAAAAAAAAAATACGTTTCAATAACGCCTGTACAACGTAAGTAAACTAAGTTTGCATTGGTACAGCGATTTTATACGTTATTCTTCATTGTGCTTCCGTCAAATTCAAAATGAATGCTGCACTCCATATTTTGATTACAGCTGCTACAATATAGACTTACCCAATTCCCTTGTGACTTTAAGTTGGATTCGTTCTAACGAAGTCTCTCCCTGATCTAACGAACTAACGCGTTTCGATCCTATTGATACCTGCCTACTACCTTAAAAAAATTGATTATGACCCGATCCCCTAGTCACCCTACTTGACACACAGGCTGTACATCAGTGCAAGTACTCTCCCCATTTCTCTTACATATAATGCATGTCTACGGGTTGGTAGAGCAGTACTAGAGCTCGGATAGGGAAGCATAGATGGGGAGTACACTGATGCAGGAGGACATGCGAAAATAAAAATAAATGGTTCAGTTTAGATTCGACCTGGTACTCTGCACTTATCTGTCTCTGAGCCATCTTTGGCTTCTCATAAAGGATTTATAAGGCGTCGTTGACTTCACATGCACTGTGCTTTTATGTTCGCATTCTCCACTTTCCAGGGTGGGCAAAGATTCTACGTGTACTGGGGGGTGGGGTGGGGGGGGGATGATCTAACCTTTAAAGGACGTTACTAACAATCTATGATCTTGAAAAATGAAGTTGTGCGTGAATATACGGTCAGCAGGTAAGATTTTCGTTCAAACATTAATAACATATGACATCCATATCAATATTTTATGATGCTGATGTTGGCATGAAGAAGATACAGATTTTTTTCAAAGTCGCAAAATATTTTTAAACAAGAAATTATGTGTGCTTTTTATTACACATTTTGTAATATTTGTATATACTACAGTCTATGAAATTTTAAATTATGTAACTTTAAAATACAAAATATGTTATGATTATTAAAAAAGAGTTCTGGATTGTGTAGAATTTTTTGAGCTAAAAGATCTGATATAAATTTACCGAAAGTGTGCACCGGGTATTTTATATTAATATTATCTTGTCTTATTTTATGATTCCATTGAAAAATCCACCTATGCCTAGTAAATAAGATATTATGAGATCAAATATTTTTCACCGTTGAGAAAAATGGAACTCACATTTCAGAATAATCAGACGCATTTTTTGTGATATGTAAATTTTTAAGTTTCAAAATACTTATACAACATAATTTCTGATTAAAGATAATATGTTTATTTATTATTGTTGCAGCATCAGAGGAATCTGCTTTCATTTATTTTGTCATTTTTTTAAAAAGATGAAAGTCTTAGAGATTTCAAAAGTCTACTTAAGTCTATATACAGCGTTTTAGTAAAGAACTCTCCAATTTTAAAATTCATAATGCTTTAACTTTATTAAAATAAAGACGAAATAAGTGACATATTTATCAGGTAACTTATATTTTTTTTACAGATTACTTTTAAAAGTAATTCAAATATTTGCAGTTAGATGGCGCTGCGCACCCAAAGAATGCTTAACACTTCCAAATTTAGCTACAAAACTTTAATATGGAAGCTTTTTTTCACGCGTCAATAGGTAAATATAATAAAAAGAAAAAGCTGGGTGATCTTTGATACAGTTTTCCATGTAAGTTTGAGCATCGCATCGCCATCTATTGACAAAAAATTGAACTATTTTTTAAAGTACTGCAAATAAAATTCGCAAGCTATGAGATAAAGATGACACTTATTTTACTTGTTGAAATTTGCCACAATTTTAGAAAATCTGGCTGTTTGAGGTAAGTTAATTTGTTCAGAGTTGTAACTAAAAGCAAAAATGCGTTCATATCCAGATTAGACGAATGAGACTACAAATTAATTGCTTTCTAAACTCTTTAGTTGCTCTTTTTTTCACTCATTCTTTCTCTCTTTCTGTAGAATTCAAATATTCCTTTGAATCAAAGAATCCCTTAACTCAAACTCATCGAAACTTTATAAGGAATTCTAAATACCCTTAAATGATACCTGAGAAATCAGACGAGAAATTTATCAAACGTTACATGTTGTTCATTTAATGAATTTTCTCTCACACATATAGAGTCAAGCATACACATGATATCATTTAGCAGCTATAACACAGCATTTCTATTAAACGTTTGTTTCAATATCTCCTAAGGCATCAGCAGTATGAATACGCACAGAGAAGAAATTGGATCGTGAAGAGAAATTGCAATTTTAGTGTCCATAGCAGCAACGTGAAACATTATATCGCCTTGTTTTACAACTCATAAAATCTGTATAAGCAAGTGAAATAAATAATGGGTTTTCTTAGTCAAAAAAGTTTCAGTGTCTACTTGAGCTAGGGTGCCTCTATATGAAAAAGGAGAGATACGGGAAATAAAATTAGATTGGTCAGGACGATTTTGGACAAAAACGAATCGCCAAGCATGTTGGCGAATCTGCCATTATCGCCAAACTAATTTTTTTGACATGTCTCTCTTGTCTAATCACACTTGTTGAAGCGGATATTGCCAAATTTCGGAATGCTGGTTTCAATAGTTTGGACAAAATTTTCAGTCTGAGCATGCATCATTTTCGTATGTTGCCCCTCTCTTATAGGGGCACATTTCTTGTTTGTGGGGTGCATACAGGCATCAACATTGTCTAAAGAATAATCATTCAGATGGAAAAGGCTCATTTGTGCGGATGATTGCGGATGATGCGCGGATGATCACAATAGTGTTGAATGTCAACATTCTAACTTTTATTGTTTTCGAAATTTTTGTCCTCATTTCATTGATCTGAATCGTTTATATTCATACTAAGCAAAACGCCTTTGAAAATTTAATAACAATATTTAATAACTTATGAAACAAAAGAAAATTCTTTAAAGCTCAAGCACCCAGACTTGTGATTTTATATTTATTTTACACTATAACAAAACTAATCTTATAAATGACCAGTTTGATTGGTGGACAAAAAATTATCGATTGTTTGGAAGAAACAAATATATATATATATATATATATATATATATATATATATATATATATATATATATATATATATATATTAGTAGAATACGTAGGGTGCGCACATTTCTCCCAGAATATAAATATAAAATTTTTGACCTCGTTAAATAACAGAAAATATTACTAACTCTTCGATTAATAGAAAAAAAAATATTATCTTAAGAAAAAATATTAGGCAGAGGTTTCTAATTTGAAATAAATTGTGTCACACTTCTCCGAAATTCTAAGGAATATAAGCGAAAAAGCGTGAGAAACTTTTTTGTACTGTAAATTTTACTTTAAAGTAAAATTTAGAACTTCACAAGTAAATACTTCTGAATATTTTAGCTTACGATTTTTTGTTACTGTAAAGTTCGGCAATTTCAAAAAATTCAAAGTACCATAACCGAATACGTGTCTGTCGTAAAATAATTAATTTTTACTGTTTTACTTGTCAGAGCATGGTGATTTTTTTTTCTAAATATAACTTAACCCTTTCAGGGGAAAGTACTTCTGTTGTTAAAATGTTGAAATAACAGTTTCAATCCAGAATTTAAAAACAAATTTATTTGAAAATAAGTAAAAGCTTTTCTTTACGTACAGTATCAACGTAAAATTTTATTTCAAAATTCTGGTTTGCAGTTTCAAACCACAGACCTTTTTTTTTTTTTTTTTCAGTAGCTAAACACAATTTAGATTAAAACCAGAGAGATTTATTTCAAGCGCTCTAACAGCTAGAGACATTGCAGAACGATCTATCGGTAATGTTTGGAACTAAAATAAATAATCGCAGTAAAGAAATTTCCTACTTTGTACATTAGTCTCCTGCAAGAATGACTTCACCGTATAGATTTAATGAATTTTAAATATGTTTATTTAATATAGGGCACTTTGTATAGTGCGCATTCTTTAAGAAAAAATACATCCAGTATTCATAATTAAACATTACATCTACTCTCTTACAAAAATTCAGCGATTTTAACTCCGACTGAGTGTATTTTCACTCCTTTCCAGTATTGAAAATGCACTTATCCTATAGGAGTGAATTTTATCCATCTTGCGGAGTGGTTTTTTTCATTCCTTTTTGATAATTGTTTTCGCTCTTTTTTCGACTAAATTAATAGGCAAAAGGAGTGACTGCACTCATTATTGACAAGTCATTTTTAAACCCCTTTTTTTTGTCAAATTTAATAGGCAAAATAAGTTATTTCCCTCTTATTTTCAGAATTTTTTTTTTAATTTTGTTTTTTAACATAGATAACTCCCAGTTTGCAAAATGTATTATTTTTAAAACTCCATTTCATTTTATTTTAATCCAGATGCAGAAGAACAGAAGAAATTTTGTTTTTCATTTCCGAAAGATAAATTAAATAATAATAATAATAATAATAAAAGATGGTCCGCGTCATAACAAGGCAATATTTTTTACCTTGTCAATATCCTGAAATGCGCTGTGTTTACTTTATCTTTCTTATTATGATTTTTTTCTTTTTAATATTTTCACATTGTATACATAATTTTAACGTTATTAGTTTTAATTCGGAAATGTCGATTTCTTTAATTATTTCTGATACTATTATATCTTCTTAATATATTTTGCTTATGAAACAGATAAATAATTATGGAATATAGAATTCATGTATTACATAACTGCAGACTTTTTTTTTTTTAGTTAAGCTTTTGAATATGAACAAAGCGAAGTATAACACAAAAATAAAAATTCACAAAATCATAATATAAAAAAAAGGTTAAGTTAGTTGTGTCATAAAATAAATTAATAATATTTTTTACTAATCTATTATTTTCTGATACATTTTAAAATTATCTTTTACATTTCGTACTACTTATATAATACTGAATCAATTAAAAAAATAATAAATAAAATGTAGATGTGTACAACTATCTAAATGAACACAATTTATTAAATACTTGTACTTACTGAAACATAAAAAAAAAAACATATATTATAAGTAAGTAATAATTTAATAATTTTTATAATCATTGGTTGTGTCCCGCAAATATTTCCGAGTGTCATGAGCAAAGTACTCTTTTAATAATAATAATATAAGCACAAAATGATACATGTTTAATAATGTAAATACCAATTAGCGTAATTTTACACAATTTGAATACGAGAAAACTACATATCTAAGCGCATTTTATTGATTATAAAAATTATGGAACAGATGCATTGAAAAAAAAAAAAATAGTAATTTAAGAAATTCATGTTTCCGGTTTAAAAGTAATAACGTTAAATAACGCAAAAAAACATACATACAATGTGAAAATGTGAAAATACAACAAGGAATGGGAAAGAAATTACAAGAAAGATGAAGTAAAACAATGTACTTTACCTTAGAATTTTCAGTATTAGTAAAATCCTAGAATCGCCGGTAGCCATCTTGGTTTTAGCTGGAAAACAAAAACGAAATTTATTCAGTACTTTGTGATGATTGCCCCCTCCGCCCTGCTTTCGTGAGCATAATCCATCTATCTTATTCTATAACATTTTTAAATCAATCAAATTATAATTGTAATATTGTTTTAATCGTATAGGCAACACTAAGCTTTGACGCTTGAAACAAACAAGCGACTCCCTTTTCAAAACGGTTCTCCCTCTGCTAAACTATATGTCGCGTTACAGGATTACAACCAATAGGGAAGCTTCTTAAACCGTTCTTTTAGAGATATTTTTCTGTTCCAATCTGAAATGAACGGTCCAGGGGATGCTACTCCTAAAAGAGTAATTTGGCAAACCAGTTTTTTGTGGAAAATGTCTCTTTTTGATAAAACAGATACTCAGAAAGAACAAAAACACGCGTAAAACTTTTCGTTCTTTTGTTGAGTTAATAATTCGATCTTTTGAATTAAGAGTGTAATATCCATATAAATAAACTGATATCAACCATTTCTTTTAGAGACATTCATTTATGCTATAAATATTAATATAAAAAAATATATATACACTCTAAATAAAAAAGAGTGACTCCGGAGGAGTGAATATTCACCCTATCGCAGAGTCAAAATATGCCCGACCTCTTTAGCGTGACTATTCACTCTGAGCAAAAGTGGAAATGTTAAATCTCTGAAACAGTGGATACTCATTCCTGGGAAGTTAATATCCACTCTAAACAGGGATGAATACGAATAATCACTCCTTCAGAGGATTGACTATTCACTCTTGCTATTCACCCTGGTCACCCCTGGACTATTCACCCCTGGTAGGAGTGAATAGTCACTCTTTCATAGGAGTGAATGTTCATTTTTTATGGACTGAATTCTTATTTTATGGGCACTTTAAAGGAATTATACCATTTAGAGCATGCAATGAAAATAGATACAAGCGTGGTAAAGAGTGGAATAAAATTTTTTACTGGGAATATTTATTTAATTCATAGTTTGTAACACTTATAGAACTTTAAAGGAGAAATTCAATTAAAGTTACATATTAATTAAATTAGATTACTGACAGGAATGAACTAAAATATTTTATTCCAATCTTATCAAATGTGTTTGCTTTCATTTCATGCCCAATAAATATGTGACAGTTTTAAAATGCCCATAAGGGCAAGTAATTAGCCAAAATCTTAATCAGATAATATTATTTCTTTCTTTTCAGATACCCATTCAGTTGTATTTAGTATTTTAATGATTCCCGTGATGTACGTTAATTATGTAGTTTTTCATGTGTAATTCAAGTTTTAAGTATTTAGATCTCAGTATTCATTGCTAATGAATTTAAATCTAATCAAACGTTATTGGTTACTGTATTTTAGTTACTTTTAAACTTTTATTAATAAATGTATAATACACCTCTTCCCAAAAGTTTAAACAATCAATAAAATTTGCATTAACATAAAAAGTAATAAGGTACAATTAAAATTCGTGAGATAGGTAACAAATAAAAGCAGTTTTGCTGCTATACACATATAAATTATGATGAAAAGTTTGAAATTATAAAATATACATTAAATTATATAAAAATGTGCTGTCCGAAAAGTATAGACACCTGTAATTTTTTTTTTTTTTGGTTTTACATTCATAAAAGTAACTAAAAACTTACTTTTAATATTTAATTGTTTGTCGACGACACTTTAAAACATCAAATGCATGTTGTTCCATAGAATTAACTAATCATTGCATTACAGAAGGAGGTATTTCATACCACGCTTTGTCAATTGCAATTTTTACATCATTTACACATGTAATATTGCTTTCCATTTTCATATATTTTACGAGATAAGATCCCTCATATGTTCTCCATGGGATTCAAATCTGGACTAAGTGCTGGCCAGTTTAATAGTGTGATGTTGTTTTGCCTAAGCCATGTTTTCGATGATGTGGAGGCATGGATGGAAGCCCCAACTTGTTGGAAAACACAGTCCGATCCCGCTAGCAAATCCAAATTACGTGATGATAGAACGTTATTAAAAATGGCTTCAGTTGATTTTTTATCTGTGCGTGAAATTGCATCAATTTTCAGAATTTCAAAAGTACTGTACACAGAAGAATTAAAGCTTTCAACAAATATTGTTTACAGGAGAATGAAAGCAAAAGCTTGCTTAAAGCAGAGACAAAAAGATGCAAGTCTAAAGTGGGCTAGAAAACATGTGTCATACGGTGAAAAATGGATTTCTGTCATCTTCAGTGATGGAAAAAATGGAATTTAGACGGCACTGATAGTCATAAATTTTACTGGCATGACTAAGAACAGAACCCAAGAACTGCTTCAGCAGGCAACAAAGTGGAAGATACGTAATGACCTGTGGAGCTTTTCTTTCAACGGCCAAATATTTCTAGAATTTATGGACAGAAAAATGAGATCAGATAATTATCAAGGTATTTTACGTACCAATTTACTGCCAATTATGGATTTTCCAGCCGGACCGGACTGTGTTTTCCAACAAGATCCATCCATACCTCTACATCATCGAAAACATGGTTTAGGCAAAACAATATCACAGTATTAGACTGGCCAGCACTTAGTCCAGATTTGAGTCCCATGTAGAATATATGGGGGATCTTATTTCGTAAAATATATGAAAATGGAAAGCAATATACATGTGTAAATGACTTAAAAATTGCAATTGACAAAGCGTGGTATGAAATACCTCCTTTTGTAATGCAATGCTTAATTAATTCTATGGAACAACGTGTATTTGATGTTTTAAAGTGTCGTGGTAATACAATTAAATATTAAAAGTAAGTTTTTAGTTATTTTTATAAATGTAAAACAAAAAAAAAATTACAGGTGTCTATATTTTTTTGTGACAGCACATTTTTATATAATTTAATGCATAATTTATAATTTCAAACCTTAGATCAAAATTTATATGTGTATATCAGCAAAACTGCTTTTATTTATTACATATCTCACGAATTTTAACTGTACCTTATTACTTTTTATGTTAATGCAAATTTTACTGATTGTCTAAACTTTTGGGACGCGGTGTTATATGATTAACAACGTGTCATTTCATTTTAATTTTTGTTTTAAATATAAAAATCTTATCTTTTTAGCTTATTTTTCATTAAAGTATCACTATTTAGCAGTGTCCTATCGTTCTAAAATATTTTTAATTTTTCCAGTAAAGACACAATGCTTATCAACTCGCATCTTTTTTTAATAAGTTCTAAGCTTGATTTAAATATTAAGAATGTATAAGTTTTTTTTTTTTTTTTTTTTTTTTTTTTAATGTGTTGTGATTTGTCATTGTTTTATTAAATATGAACATGGAGTCTATATTTTTATATTGTCTCGAATTTGTTTATATTTTTCTTTTAAACATATTCCTTAACTTAATCATGATTTCGAATTTTCTTCTGCTATAGCTGAAAAACGGATATTAATGCAACGCTTATTTATGGAGCGACATGATAAGCCATATTTAATTTAAATCTTTTATTTTCATATGTATTGTATTTTGTGAATATGAGCTAAATAGATTTCGTATGTTTTATAGGAAAAGATTGATCTAGGAAATAGAAAAAAGAAATAAATATAAAAAGAAAAAAAATGACTGCATATGCACTTTTCTTATTGTTTGAAAAAAAATTTTAATGTAAAAAGTAGTTATTTATTTCTTTAAAATATATTCAATCTCATATTATATAAGTGATACTATGAACGTTTAAAAAAATATACAAAAGCAGTTTTATCTCTAAACTTCATATCAGGCATAAAAAACATTTTTCTTCAATACTTAAATATCATGTTTTATATTTTAATGCCAATAATTACGTGTATCATAAAGGTAGAAAATGTGTTTACAATAAAAGAAAATTTAATAACTGATTCAGAATGTCTATAATTAAACGTTTTGATTAAAACCATAAACAGCAGAGAAATGCTTACCTACAATTAAAAAAAATAAATATGCCAATTTGAAAAACACTAAAAATAGTAATTAGTATTTAATAATTGTACTATTAAACAACAACAAACTACAATAGCTCAATTAAATACATTATTAGATTTAACAATGTCCCAAAAATCTTGCCATATGTTATAAGAAATTCCTATTATTTTAGAAAATTGGTAAATGTTAAATCTGAGAACATTAATATGTAGTTTTAGGATTTTAAATAATAATTTAAAATATTATTAGTAATAAAAATAATCTTTGAAAAGCTTCGCTTCTTAAATTAAAAAAATTAATATGTGAAGAGACATTTTCCTAGTATAATGCTATTTTTCAATCTGAAACCTTTTCGTAATATCATTATAAATGAATATCATATTTAACTCCAAAATACTAATAACGATAAATAAAATAAGTGTTTATAATCCGAAAACAGTAAAAAACCGGAAAAAATCCAACAGCACACTATCTCAACACATTTTCAACAAATCTCATATCACTACAAATTACTGTAATCTGCACGAAACTGCATGCATCAGCATGATGAATCAAGGTATCTCTGTGTCCTCATTTCAAGTGTAAGATATACCACGTTTTGTTTCTGTATTCGAGTGATGGGAAATTAAAGGTTTTACATCACAGTATTGAATAGGAAGAACATAATATTTATACTCATTTCTTTTATTCACAAATGCCAAACGAATGAAGTTCTGATTATTTTTTTCTAAGCATTGTTTGTTATTCAATTGTTAAAACAATTATATTCCAAACCGCTTAACTTAATTTAACAGACAATCGCTTCTGAAATCAGCAAAACAATTCCAGATCAAACTTTTTCTATGTAACGTAAAACTATTTAACTCATAATCGTAACATACAAAATCTACAGGAAGAAAAGATTAAAATTAAATAAAACTTACCTATACGTTCAATAAATAATCACTTTAATAATATCCGTATATTTTAATCGTAATATGGCGGACGTCTTTCTCTTATCTTAAAAAAAGCGTCGTAGACAAGAGTTTTCTGATTGGCTGATGAGTATTACCAATGCATACAATACTCACTCCTGCTTAGAGTGAATATTCACACTATGCAGGAGTGAATAGTCACTTTTTCAGAGTACTGATTATTCACTTTTGAAAAGGAGTGCGTATAAGTACCAAATCAGCGTAATTTTCAAGGTTACTTTATGAAATGGAGTTTTAGAAAATTAAGAAGTGACATATTTTGGTGCTTTTCATTATTTTACTCCATATATTGGTTCAAAGTTGAACAGAAATTTTTTAAAGTGTATAATGCCAGGCTTGCACTCTCGTCAGCGGAGTAAGATATTTCACTCTCGACAATGGAGTGAAATATTTCACTCCTTTCTGGGGAGTGGAAAATTCGACTCTTTAAAGAGTATATATTTTTAAAATTCACTCCAAAAAGATTGAAAATGCCTGTCTCCCTTTCAAAGAGTGAATTTTTCACTCCTCCCAATTTTAGAGTGTATATATTTTTAATAATGCAATATGATACCAATGGGCGAAGCTTTGTCTGATATTTTAGTTAAATTACAATCGTTACTTTTTCTCAATTACAAGAGTTTCTTTGACCGAATATTGGGAAAATTACATGTATGATATATATCTACTCCAAGACTCAAACGTTAAAATAAAGGTTTTTTTTTTAATGCTAACCTAATCTGCAATGATAAGTAAGATGGAAAAAAATAGAGTGACTTATATTTTCTTCATTAGTTTTCTTCTCTTGAAAATATATTAATAGAATGTTATTTTCTTACTTGTCTAGACACACGTTATTTAACTCGCTTAAAATTCCGTACAGAATATTCTTTCGAAGGACGTATTGTAATGTCATGTGCTAATCCATGCTTAATTTTTCATGAAAATTCTCGATAAGAGGGCATATTTCATTGTAATTAAATGATCCTTGAGCTCCAAAATGAGCAACTGACATAACAAACAGAAATATTTTATTTAAATTTGAAAACTATTCATGAATATGTTCAATCAAGTGTAAAGAGCTGTTCAATTGTGTCTAATTATTTTTTTACTTATCCAAGAATATAAAAAAAAGTTCAAGTTAAATATTTCAACAAAATAACATTAAACTCTATTCACTAAAAGCCTATTTAAGTTAATAATTCCATTCAGATTATTTGTATAAGGATTTAGTGTTGGTGGTAAAAGTTTTATTCCGCATTATTTAAGTTTATAAATGTTTCAACAGGGAAAGATATTGCGAAATTTCATTTTTGTTCTCCTTTATATGTTAAAAATGCCGATCACAGCAAAAGAAGAAAAAACCCTTTGAAAATGAAAATATATTCGTTACTTACTGTCCTCATGCTAAAAACGACACTTAGAAGAGTTTTTGGCGTAGTGCTTTAATGACCATGTTTCCTACAAATATCAGGGGAAAAGAGCTCATAAGGAAAGCAAATGAATATGCAAAAGAATATAAATTCTTTCTGAGAAAAGTAAAACAGAGTAGACACTTTTTCTTCGCTCCAAAATATGAAAAACAAATAAGCTCATTCTTTTAGCGCCGACCCCTGAAGTTCACTGGTTAAGGGGAAATAGTGTGAAATAATAGAATTTCAAGGAAACTAAGACAAAAGCCAAATCAAATGGAGTCGAGCATAGGCCCGTTTGATGGTTGCAGGGGAACCTAGTAGATTACGAGGACAAATGCAAATGTGCAAAGGCAATGAAAGCTCCTTTATTCCCAAGGAAGCCTCAGGGAAATGCTTTTCCCAACTTTTGCTCAGCGCAAATATCTTTTCCTTCAGCCCCCCCTCCCCACGCGCTGGAAGGGGAAGACGTTGGAAAATTGGCCTCCTCTTCGTTGGTTGTCCCTGGTGTCTCTACCCCGCTGCCTTCTAATACCGTTTCTAATGTGAAGTAATAAACGGGGCCGATGGCACCAGGGCCCAGGGCCCCGCGGCGACCGACTCTCATCAACACCGCACGCGTGGCTCCGACTTGGTTCTGGAGCTCCCCGGAGCTTGCGACTCGATAGAGTGCGTTGACAGCCTCATTAACAAAAATCACTCGGCTCATAAACCAAAGCCTTTCTTGAGAATACTTTCCCCGCTTGTATACAAATAGGTTCTCAATACAATTACTGAAAACTCAAATAGGCGCTGCTATCATTTTGTTAGTTATTTTTTTATTTCATACCCCTCCCGATTATTATTTATTTGGTTGTTTTTCATTCCATTTTGCTTATCTCCATCCATTTCTTCCGTGGCGTATTTACCTTTTGTTTCTTGCCTCTTTTTATTTTACATTGTTTTATTTTTTTCTCTTTTCATTTCCGGTATTTTGTTTGTTTGTTTTTTCTCTTCCGCTCCTTATGCTTCGTTCTTATTTATAACGAGTTCGAGTAGCATACAGCTAAAAAGTTTAAAAGAACGCTTCAGTACATTGCTCGATATGAGATTTAAAAGAGATCAAATTATATAATTCGGATTTCCTCTAGTCACTAGAGACAGACTCGGAACGACAGCAAAATAAACAAGCAAGAGTGAAATTTAAAAAAATAAATAAATCCAGAGATCTGAATCGCCTGTACGTTTTTCGTAAAAAATTGGCGCGCTCAGGGATTAGTAATGGATAAAAGAGAGACAGATAGATATAACATGTACGTCCAAGGTGAAATGCTCCATCAACAAATACGATGAGGGCTAAAAAATTCGTATGAGGATGCAAGATGATTTAAATCCCTTCTAACTCACAACTTGATCCAGAAATTCTGAGTTTGAGCCTAACAACCACACAGGGGAAAATCAGTATCAACAACACAACGTCGCATTAAACTCACAACCTGAGATTATACCTTAGCGTCTAAAAATGTCGTACCAATTACCAGTTTTCTCTATTTGAACACTTCACTTTTCACATTTTTACTCAAACTGGCACTTTATGAAACCATCAGAAAATATAATTATATTTTAAAAGTAAAATTATTTATTAAAATGCTTTAAAATCGAGACTGCAGAAACGTTTTTATTTAAAAAAAAGTAATATAAGCTAAGTCACTCGAGGGTTTTCGACTTTTACAAATTAGAGAAAAAAGCATTTATTTTTTTCAATACTGTGTCTAATTAGAAAAGTTTAAATTGCCTGAACTCTGCATCGAAAAATTTATTCTTTTTTATAAAAAAAATATTGTAGTTTTTTTTTAGAAAGCAGTATATTTTCTTTTAAATTAAAAATGCATTTTGATACCTAAATTTAAACGTATATGCCACAATGTCAACAGTGAAATAAATAAAGGAAATAGAAAAGAAATGTACAAATCTCAGCACTGAATACGAAATAATAACAATTATTAATAATAATAATAATAATATCAATTGGAAATAAGCAGAATATCTATTGAAAAGGAATTAATAATTTATTATAATCAGATCATTTTAAGACACATGTAACCCTGATTAATGCAAGCGACGAAACTAAGTTTATAAATTTATTCAATATTTCAATGGTAGTCGTTATGAATTTCATGTAAGATTAATCTTGCTTACATACTTTCCTCTTCATTGAAAATAAATATACAAATAAGCGATTATCTTCATTTTTTAAAATTTTAAACGAAATTTACTTATTCATGCTACCAAGTTATATATTTAGAGAATAAATTTAATTTCTTAAGAAGAATTTCGACATTCAGGTCATTTTCTTATCAAAATTTATATTTTCAGTATTAATTACAGTATTAGATACAATTTCAGTATTAGTTACAATTAAGTTTTCAGTAATATATTCTAAATAAAGAATGTTAATTCAACTTAATTTAAACCAAACCAATATACTCATTGATGCATGTATTACACAAGCATGATAATCTTATTAGTATCCACTATTCATATTCCACACATTTGTCAAGAACATTAATACTCCATGCATTTTTCACCGTGAAAATTCTAAATAAAATATATTTCAATAGAATCTTTGTAATTAGCGATAACAGTTTGTAGAGATATATACAGGGTTGTCAAAAGTCCCACACACATTTTAAAATTTAATATAAGATCAAGTAATTGTCATACGGGAGTGCGGTCTGTAATAAGGCTTCTCACAATGAAAAATTTTCTTGAAGCTAATAAAAAATAGTTCCAAAATCCGTCCATAGAGGGCGCTTTACCTTAAGTTATAAAAAAGAAGCATCAAAAACTTAAGGCACTGAGTTACAGATCAGTTATTTTGTCACAAGCCTTTATAG
Source organism: Maratus speciosus (assembly GCA_963932465.1). Taxonomy (NCBI): domain Eukaryota; kingdom Metazoa; phylum Arthropoda; class Arachnida; order Araneae; family Salticidae; genus Maratus; species Maratus speciosus. The sequence continues at coordinate 460,251,298 of OZ010796.1, read as the reverse complement.
AACATTTATTTTGTGAAATCCATTACTATATTTCTTTGCGTGCGCCCTTTGTAAGCAAAATAAATCTGTCTTCAGTTTTTTTATGCTTATTTCTCATAACTTAAGGTACAGCGCCGTCTATCGGCAAACTTTGGAACTATTTTTTTCACTCGCTTCAAGAAAACTTTTCTTCGTGTAAAGCATTTTTTTCGAAATCGCACATCAGTACTTGATTTTATATTAAATTTTAAAATATGTCAGGGACTTTTGGGAAACCCTGTATTTTAAAGTGATAATCACAAAGGTAACAAGGACTATTACCCGGCCCTTTCTAGGCTTCTGTATCTGTGCTTAAGACATTTTTAGAATTTCTCTCTTTTTAATTACGGTAAGTTAAGATTGCAAGAATGTTAGTAGCATTACGTAAATTATCGCCGAGAATTCATTAACTGGACAAAAAAGATAGATTAATATGACATTTCTGCGTACTTTTCTCTCAATTTAAAACTAAGTTTTAATATCAAAGTCTGCTCTTTGGATCTTGATTTTCTCTAGCAGTTAAATAGTCCTAGATTTTGTGCCATCAAAATAAACGAAGCAATGCATTATAGTAGTGATTAAACTAGGCATATTTAGCACGGCGCGGCGCCGTGCTATTTTTTAAATACGTTGAGAATTATCTGAGAGGGCCGCGCCGATTTTCCTTGAGCGAGGGGTTATTCTATTCCGAAATTTCCGCAAATTTAAGGTATTCAGCTGCGAAAAAAAATCATCAGTGCGAAAATTCGCGGTCATAAAAAAAATTCATATTTTTTCTTAACATAAGAGAATCATAATTTATATTAACTACGAGAAAATCCTATTTTTGCGAATATTTACATCACGAATCAGGTAAAATGAATCTCATCGGGTCAGATTAACCAATTTTTCCACGGATCGGGTTCGGTCTTTCTTTTTTTCATAAGCACGTTTGCGATCATCTTACTTTTAGTTTATAATTATTGTTCAATGCAATAAAAATACTTGAGATTAGAGTCCCGCAGCGGTGGATTAACTAGATTTTACAGAGGGTCTTTTTTTAGGGGGGAGGGGGGAGATAAATACTTTTTTGAAGTATTGTAAGAGCGTTTGCAATATTGTTCAGATGACATCATTTACCAAATTTATTTCTTAGCATTATAAATAAATAATTAATAATAATAATTAATAAATAATAATAATTAATTAATTAAAATAATTAATTAATAGTAATTAATTAATAATAATAATAATAATAATAATAATAATAATAATAATAATAATAATAAATTATGAAAGAGAGAAAAAACAGAAAATTTTATTTAAAAAATACTTCCTTGTGAAAGAAACCCGAATAGTCTGGCGTCTTCAAATCGAGCAGGATGTCTGTTGATTTAGATAATCTCTGTTTTGTCCTTTGTTTGATTGACTTATTGTCATAACATCTTTTTGTCACTCCCATAGGTTACTTTACTTTAAATATTTTCAATGTAATTTTACGTATCAACTTAACTTTAAAAAATGACATATATAAAAAATTGTTTGAATGAATTTTTGACATTTAATATTCTTTTTCTTAAAACGCTTTCATTTCTTTTGTTTCAATAAGTTTGAATTATTTTCGCTTAAAGTCGGAATACTCAAAATCCTTACTTTTCAGTACTACTAATTTTGTGTAATAATCTTCGCATTATTTAATCGCAGAATTTGTAATAATATTTTAAAAATAAATAAGGCGAAGATTGCTATTCGGAAACTGTGATTTTCAAATGTAAGGGCCATACGCAACCTCTAATATCTATCAATATTTTCAAAAATAAAAATTTTATGCGTTCAAATTGCATAAGATGGCACTTTGAAATATATTTCCAAATAAAGTAAATTATTTTCTATCATCGAAGTCTATCTAGCAGATAGAATGAAATCCATTTTTCAGCTTTGGCACTTCATAGTAGCTTCTAAATTTCGATCGAAACATTAGCGCGCCAAAGCCCCTTTTAGTGACCGATAGCCGAATAATTAGTGGTTAATGATACAGCATGGCATTAGCGCCGCCCATGTTTTTGTGCACGAACCGCGCCTAACATTCGGGTGTGGCTCTTTTGCTCTATCCCCATATCTGATGAGCTATTATATCTGCATGGATAAGCCGCCAGCATATGGCATGATACACTCTCAGATGTTTAGAACACGCACTAAAATGCAAAGATTTATGCAAGAAAAGCTTTCTGCTACTTTGGCATCGATAGTTAGTCAAAAACGTTGGGTGAATTAGTTATAAAAATTTGATATATTATTTTCGACTAGCAACACAGTAGTTCATTCAATATCAGAAAATTCTGTTAAACTGACGATTAATTCAATTGAAGGATTTGGGGGAAACACTAATAGACAAACATAGTTAGATTACTTTTATTCATCATTCTTTCATTTTTATGCCTATACTCAGCTATGTTTTTGAAAAAATTAAACTCAATTTTTTCCACGATCGGAGATTTTCAAACGATAGTACACCTCTGAAGCTAAAAGATGACACTGTCATCTTAAAGGGAACTTTCATAGTTTTCCCCCAAACTCTTCAATTGATTCGTGGACATAGGACTTATAACCTTATAAAACTCTTTCAATGCATTTGTTAATTTAAAAAAGTAGAATAGACATCAATCATAAATATGTGACATACTTACAGTATACAAGATTAAATGTAAATGTTTCATTAACGATGAATATGAAAAATTCTTATTGAAAGTTTGTTGTTTAGTTTAATAATTTACAATTGAGCCAAGAAAAATGCGTTTGAAAAATTTTTCGTTTTCTGTTAAACTCAATCTTGAAATGAAAATATATTATTTTTATTTTTAATAAAATAAATTATAAATTCGATAGCTTCATAAATGTTAGTTAGTACTTTAAAAGTTATACTGCATGATGTTAAGTTAAAACATTTTAATTTCTTTTAGTTTTTAAAAAATTCTCGGATAAGTAGTATAGGTGTGCCTGATAATACTTAAAAAAAACTCGGTATTTTAAATCTACTTTATCAATTGTATATGTATAGCTTCTTTTGTGTAACATCTCTCATGCTTATAAATTTTATCTGGCCAGAATTAAATAATTAACTTTGAAGCTAGAGAGTACTTTAATATGAGCAAATATCTTATTAGAATTTGAAAATTAAAGGATATTAAAAAAGTCCTTCCGGCCAGTGCCGGGAGGAAGAGGTAGCTTTCATATTCCTTATTTTAAAAAAGCCAACTAATATCATTCAAACACACGAAGTTCAATTTAGTGGAAACCGAATATAGGAGATTCAATACTAATTTTTATCAATATAATGAATGAGAATTTCGCGAAATTAGTCAGCTTTATCCAAGCTGACACAAGCTTGACAAGCTCACTCACATCGGAATCGGTTGATATATACGAGCACTGTCGCATGCAAAATATCAGATTTTTCAAAATGTCGCCCACAATAGATATTGAAAATCCGAGCCATTTTTTAAGGTAAAGACAAACAAAAAATGCTCCTGAATCCTTATATCAAGGTCAAATACTTAAGAAAGAAACCTTTTTCAATTTCTAATTTTTTAGCACCTCAGTTTAAATATATATATATTTTTTAATTTAATGGCCGCCATTTTGAAACAAGATGGCTGATGAATCTGGCCAGCGAACTTGGTTGAGGTATTGATGTATACTATCCACATGCCTTCTTACATCGAAATAGGCAAATACGTGTGTTATCGCGTGACAAATACAAGATCGTTTCAAAATGTTAGCCATGCTAGAAATTCAAAGTCTTATAATTCAACCATTTTTTAAGATATAAACAAAAGAACAAATTTTCAAAAACAAAAACTGCTCCGGAATCTTTGTATCAAGGCCAAACACATATAAAAAATCTTTTTCATTTTCCAATTTTTTAATACCTCATTTTAAATTTTAAATTAAAATTTTTTTTTAAATGGCAACCCTTTTGAAACAAGATGACGAATGAAGCTGGCCAACGATCTCGGTCGAGACATTGGTATGTACAATGTACAGACCAAGTTACATCCAAATCGGTTCATAAATACGCCTTTTATCGCGTGACAAAATTCAGGACGTTTCAAAATGTCAGCCACGCTAGAAATTCAAAATGCTGCAACTCAGCCATTTTTTAAGATATAGACGAAACTAAAACTGCTCCGAAATCTTTGTATAAAGGTTAAATACATAAGAAAAAAATATTTTTCCATTTTCAATTTTTTAGTACCACATTTCAAATTTAATATATTTTTAAAAAATTTTAAATGGCCGCCATTTTGAAACTAAATGGCGGATGAAGCTGGCCAACGAACTCGGTCGAGACATTGGTATGTACTATGTACACACCGAATTACATCGAAATCGGTTCATAAATACGCCTTTTATCGCGTGACAAAATTCAGGACGTTTCAAAATGTCAGCCACGCTAGAAATTCAAAATGCTATAACTCAGCCATTTTTTAAGATATAGGCGAAACAAAAACTGCTCCGGAATCTTTGTATAAAGGTCAAATACATAAGAAAAAAAATATTTTTCCATTTTTAATTTTTTGGTACCACATTTCAAATTTGAATTTTTTTTTTAAATTTTAAATGGCCGCCATTTTGAAACAAAACGGCGGATGAAGCTGGCCAACGAACTCGGTCGAGACATTGGTATGTACTATGTACACACCGAATTACATCGAAATCGGTTCATAAATACGCCTTTTATCGCGTGACAAAATTCAGGATGTTTCAAAATGTCAGCCACGCTAGAAATTCAAAATGCTATAACTCAGCCATTTTTTAAGATATAGGCGAAACAAAAACTGCTCCGGAATCTTTGTATAAAGGTCAAATACATAAGAAAAAAAATATTTTCCATTTTTAATTTTTTGGTACCGCATTTCAAATTTGAATTTTTTTTTTAAATTTTAAATGGCCGCCATTTTGAAACAAAACGGCGGATGAAGCTGGCCAACGAACTCGGTCGAGACATTAGTATGTACTATGTACACACCGAATTACATCGAAATCGGTTCATAATTACGAGAGTTACAGTGTGACATAGGTCATATATATATATATATATATATGGATATATATATATAATCAACTTTTGAACGGAGGGTGGTTTCGGGGTCTGGGGGTCATGATCGATGAAAATATACCGAACTTTTTTGAAATCGCTTTCCTCCGAACGGCTGCAATAAGTAGCGTTTTGTAATGAAAGCTGCCTAAAAAAAAAAAAAAAAAAAAAAAAAACAACAACAACAAGGATATATATTTTGTTTTATTCTTTTGCATTGATTATAAACTATGGTTGAAATTTCGATAAAATTGCTATCGATAGGTGATATAGTTTTGTTACTATAGAAATTATACACTTGAATGTCACCTGAAACTTTTAATGTTAAATTTAAATTTTTGATTTTTATTCAAACAGGCCAAAAAACTCTTTAAGGTGTTTCTATGATTAACACCATTGCGATTGCTGTTCTCATTCTTATTTTTTAAATTTACCGGGAAAAAAAATCTAAATTTAACGTAAGCATTGATTACTTTTCGTTTTCAGTGTCAAGCATTATATCTTTTTATACATTTAAAATAATTTTTTAAAGAATGGCATTGACTAATAAAAACAGTAAATGTAAATTTTGGCTTGCCTAAAATAACAATAATAATAATAATAACAATAATAGTAATAATAATAATAATAATAATGTATCAAAAATAATGAAATCGTGCTTAACATACTGCCCCACTCAATAACGTGACTATATTTTTTTTTATTATATTTTCCTATAAGTTTAAATGTCCAAAAAATAAATGATTATGATCAAACCTAGAGAATTTTTACATTCGTATGAATTATGGATTAATTTAAATTAATTTTCTCTATTATTGTAATTCTTTTAATTGCATTTTAAAGGACTCCAAAAAATGGTGGATTAGGAATTAATTTAAACAATAATTTTATTTTAAAAATTATTGGTTGTAATAAGTTTTTATTCTTTCTCACACTCATTCAAAAACAAAAGAAAGAAATAACAAAATGAACACTTTAAAAGGATACTTGAAAGCTGTGCTTAATACGGTTGTCTGATAAGAATACCGATGTGTCTTGTATCGAATTCGTGCTTATGAATTTTTCATCGGATGTTACAGTTTCACATTGGCAATGAAGTCATCTATTATTTAAAATAATATATATTCGATAAATTTAATATACAGGGTGTCCGGTCTCAACGGTGTCCAATGGCTAATTCCTAAACCGTTAGTCATAGACATATAGTTCCAATTACAAAAATGTTTTTAATCAGGTAAAGAAGTATTTTTAAAGCGATTTGGGTCAAGAAAAACATTTATTAAAAAATTACGAAATTTAAATTTTTATACGGTCCCCAGGTCTTATAAGTGGTATTCAGGAAAAATATCCCATTGTACTGACAAGTAATACAAAAAAAGTCCCATTCCTCAGCGATTAAAACTGACCGAGTAATAGATGTTTAAAGTTGGAGTATCTTTTTTGCTGCAAAATAGGAGTCAGACACAAATTTACTAGAAATAAAAATAATCATCAGATATAAAATTTAACATTAAACATTGAGAGTAAATTAATATTACAATTATATTTTGAGATTTTTGTTCATCCTGACATATTAAAACAAAATATACAACTTATTAGAGGTCTGCACGGGCCGGAATTTCCAGGCCCGGGCCCGGTCCGAAGGAAAGCTATTTTGGCCCGGCCCGGCCCGGTGTAAAAATTGAAAGTTCGGCCCGAGCCCGGCCCGGCCCGTTTACATTTTTACCGTTCTCGGCCCGGCCCGACTAAATTTCTACAAAAAATTCCGTTTTTTCTCGACATACAATTAAGATTCTTTTAATGAATACTACATGCATATTTACGGGAACATTTTACAGTATATTTTAAATTACCATGTGTTCGCAAAATAGAAAACACACAATAGTAAACATTAACGATTACTGACAGTGTTTTAGTCAACGTCTCTATAGATGTTTCAAAATTTAAATAAGGGTTCATTAAAAGATTATTGTAGTTTAGAATAAAGGGTTAAAAAACATGATAACTTTTGAAGCTTATAATAAAAGGTACATTTGTGAACATATTTCTGTCATTTTTAAGGCTTTTCTCAAATCCAAAGGAGCTACATTTTGATACATTTATGAATTCATTTCTTTCGGAAACGCATGAAATTGGCAGGTATTCTTATTCAGAAACCATGTAAATGCCGTTTTTTTCTTAGATAAAAGTAATATATCTTTCAGAAAATACTGGCAAAGTTAGCGTTTTGAATCGAATTTCCGGAAGCGATAGCACAGGAAAGGAGAAAAACATACAGTCACGTGACAAGAGTCTCTGTTATCTCTGTACGTAATTTAGGAAAAATGAACCGCTATTCGATCCCAAATGACTTCAATACTCCGGCCTGTCAATTTTATGCCTTTATAGTTAAAAATGAGTCAGAAAATGTGTCTGAGAGTTTCGCATTGTTGACCAGTAAATATGAGAACCACCTTAAGGTACATTTCCAAAGATACTGTTAACAGAAGTTCATTATTGCTATTAATAATTTTACAAAACATAATGCCTGTCCTACACATCCTGAGAACGATTAATACCAGTTCCGTCCCGGCACAAGTTTGCCGAAAATTAAACCCGCGATCAGGCATCATGTAACTGTACGATGCCGATCTCTACGATGGACATGTTACATTTCTGTATTGATGTTGTAAAACTCGCATCGGCTCGTAACGCACATTTATACTTCTCGAAAAAGTCATATTCATTGCAAATGGCCTCGTATTTTATCTACTACTCTCAAATTCTTATATCGGGACGATAGGCCCGATTAATTTTTTTATCGGCCCGGCCCGGTCCGCTTATTTTGTCTGTCGGCCCGGCCCGGCCCGCGGGCCGGGTACGGGCCCGTGCAGACCTCTACAACTTATACTAAAAATATAACCAAAAAAAAAACAGAAATTTTGTTAAATTATTATAAAAGCAACAGTCACAACTCTTTAGAAAATGATACATAGTTAGATTACCTAATCTAAAACTTTTTTTTTTTTTATGCGTATATTTTTATACATAACTTTTGAATGGCTGCTCTGAATATGTTAAGGAAATTCAAATGTCCCTTTTTGAAAATGATCCTCATATCACTTTTATTTTCTTTTACATTAAACATCAATTATTTGAATTATATGATTCTACCTGTGCGATTACTTCGATGATTTAAATAAACATAACAAAATTGTTACAATATTTTAATATTTTGTTCTAATAGAGCACAGATTTATCCATTAAAGGTCGGACATCATATAACCGCCCACATTCTCTCTTTTTAATTAACTTTTCCTTTTTTAAGATCTTGTCCCATTTGTCATTTTATAGTAATGATAAAAAAATAATAATTATTATTTTTTTTTACATTTTCTTCTGAAAATTTCACTGTCTCTCCCCTCAGCAAATATTCATTACAACAGTTATTTTTTTTTATTAAAAATTAGGGGGAAAATACTGTTAAACCAAAACATATGTTAAATTATTAAATTTTAACATTTAACAATTTATATATATATATATATATATATATATTCCGTACTTCCCGCTAAGCAAGTTTCAAAAGCATATAAATCACTTTTGCCATCAAACACTTGCCTGTGCACTTGCCAAGCACGAATACCGCCAAGATGAGTCACTTTGATGCCGAAACCTCTGGCCAAACAGATTACAAATTGGTAAAACATGGTTGGGAAAAAAAATATGCATTTTAAACCTTAGAAAGTATTTGTATGTGCATGATTTGAGGCCGCAAGTGTTTTGGCACATCTATTATACAAATAAAGTTGTTTACCTCATTTTCCTTGTCCAACAGGAAAAATTTTCACTCCATTTAATATTTATTTTTTGTTTAGCAAGTACAAATTGCATTTTGATTTGGGTCTCTAAAATATTTTTTTCAAACAAGTTTTTATAAAGAACTAAAAAGTTGAATTTGAAAAAAGCATAATATCATCAAAATGTATAATAAGCAATCCCTGCTCATACATCGTAATGTATCTGACATCTTTTGTGCGGCACTGTATAAAAAATATAAACACAACGCACTTTCATTTGGAAAAATTACATTGTGAATCTTAGTGCCTTACATAAATGTTACTGATTTTAATTTTAAAATATCTGTTTGTAGGTAATAATGTATACGAAATTTTTGGAGTGGTCCTGTAAAATAAATATAAATGGTACGTACCTAAAATCATATTAATATTACATTGTCATTGGATTTACATAATTATGCGAAATTTAATCTTGATCGGATATTTGGAAGTGAGTTAAAATTGGAATACAAATTTTGAATTAGGAAGACATACATACGAACGTCGAAGTTAAAAGCTTGTTAAAATAATACAACTTTTTAAAATAAAATCATCAAAAGAAGCACACCCATTTCCTTACAAAAAAAAAAAAAAAAAAAAAAAAAAAAAAAAAAAAAAAAAAGTCAAAATACAATTGAAGACGTCAGTTTCGAAACTCGCCTTATCCGAAATTTTAAAAATTGTGTTTCTCTGTCAATCTATTCTATTGGTATAAATGTACCAATCAAGCCCTACAATCTCCAAATTTTCAATGAATAACAATGGACGCATTTAAAGGTTTTACGCGATTTCCCAAAATTTGATTTTCTCGATAAGGCGAGTTTTGAAACTCACTTCTTCAATTATTTTAACCAATCTGAAAGTTAATTACTAAAAATTAACACTACCGTAATATTTATACGGTGGCAGCGCCTTCAGTTAAATCGCTTTAAAAATACTTCTTTACATTATTTAAAACCTTTTTGTAATTGGAACTATATGTCTTTGACTAACGGTTTAGGAATTAGCCATTGAACATCGTTTGGAGTGGACGCCCTTTATAATACTTTATGCACTTCGTGTACGACCCCTGAAAGCTTGGTACAACTCATCTGTTTTCAGTTACAGAAAAGTGGTTTAAGTCATAAAATTGAAAATGTCATAACTCGATCAATTTTAGAGCTAGATCAATGGGACTTTTTTTGCCGTACTTGTTAGAGAAATAGGAAAAGTTTACTAAATATCACTTATAGGACCGGGGGACCGTATAAAAATTTAAATTTCGTAATTTTTAAATAAATGTTTTTCTTGACCTAAATCGCTTTAAAAATAATTCTTTACCTCATTTAAAACATTTTTGTAATTGGAACTATATGTCTATGACTAATGGTTTAGGAATTAGCCATTGGATACGGTTGAGACCGGACACCCTGTGTACTGGTTAATTGAAGATTTCTGACACTTATTTTTAAATGACAAATTATATCTTTCACTCGCAACATTCCTAACATTAACGGACAATGCCGATACTATTTTTACGTTAAAATATAAGGTAGGGCTGCACAATCTTTTTGGATTTAAGTAGTTTCCCACCACGATTTAAAAATTGATAATATTCTCCGTAATGATCGCAAAGTTTCTATCATTTGGTGGCCCACCTCTAATATTATGTGTGTTAGAATTCTCATTTACGTCTTTAAGTTATTATGTATTATTAATATAACATACACTGAATTAATAGTACAGACAGTCAATTTTTGACAGAATATATTTTTAAAAAAAGTTTTAGAAGCATATATACCTGCCACGCTTTACGCTTTTTTCCTACCACTATTTTTTAACAGCGAAATTTGTCTTATTTAATTATCAAAAACATAGGATTAAATAAGGCATTTTTTCTGATCAAAAATAGTGTCAGGTGAAAAGTGTAAAATTTGGCAGCTATAGGCATATATTAGAACACATAAAATATATATATTTGTCGACAGTTGTTGATTTGCGATTTATGTTTCTTATGAATGGAGGTATACCATGCTGTTCTTTTACATGTTAAACCTAATTTACTTTTATTAGAATCTTTACTTATTTTTTGAATGAAATAAATATATTATTCAATATTTCTTTTGCTCTGAAAATTCTAATATCCGTAAAATAAATTTTATTATGAAATATATAATTTGTTCATATATTTGTGATTTCATCTTTTATAGATACTAAATGATTATTATCGATATTCTGATGCGCAGATTAAGAATTATAAATGTTGTATTGTTTTAATATGAATTAATGTGGATCTAAAATTTGCAAAAAGCAACTTTTCTACATATTAAATTCAGTAATCTCCGACAGATGGATGCACTACTAATTATTTCTACTTCTATTAGTTGAGAAAGTAAAATCGGATGGAAAATTTTAACTTTATTTAATTTTCGGTAGATGGCAGCACTATATAATTATTTAAATTCAGTTCTAAAATAATTATGTTGCCATCATATATTGTATTTTTCTTCTATTATACCTAATTATTTAAGATATAAACTTCTTTAGTCCTATTTAGTAATAATTTACTCTAGGATCTTCAGTTGGCATATAAAATAATTTATAATACTTAGACTACTTACGATAATTTATAATTATTATAATTTTATTAGTGCTGATATGCGCAAAGAAGATGAATTGAAAGGGATTCGCTTTTAACTGTGACCATTTAATTAGGCGGGATATTCACGTGTTATACGAGATATATATTGCGATTTAAATATGGTGATAAAAACACTCTTGCTAAGTAAGTTATTAATTCACATGTTCCAATTTTGTTCATGTTGTGCACTATGTGGATCAGCACGAGTCCTACATTGATTAATTATTTATTTCTTTCATTTTATAAGACGTGGTTAATTTATACTTCTTGGTTTATAGTCGATTGGGTACATAATAGAATTCAATTTTCAGCTTATAGCTTGATTCTATTACAGAAATCGACTATGTATTGCTTATATTTGTATGTCATGTACCCCTGATGAAGTGAAATACAATATAAGCTTTCTTCTACATCCATACAATTGATCTTTTTATTTGTTGATTATTACGTCTTTTATTAGTTCAACATTTTTTAGATGGATTTTTGTATATTTTGTCTTTAAATGATTTTTGCATCAAATTTGGTACGTTTTCATGTGTTTATGGTTTAATTGTCCACAATTTACTAATGATTTCGTAATATTGCCCATGATAATTAGTTACCAATCATTAGTTCCTGCTGGTAAGTTTAAGACATGGTGTAATTACGCCATCATCTCCAATTTTATTTTGTATAATGTCATTGTAATATATTGATGCTCAATTTATTAATTTTATTTTCAGTAAAAGGAAAAAGATGATGAATTGTAATTATATAATGTATATATATAACTTCCTGTACAGTAATACCATTGAAAAGTAATGAAAATTACCAATAATATGAAAACACAAACACCACATTAACCAGCTGTTATGTAAAAAGTATAGTTCCATGTACTACCTTATGGGGATTCAAATGCAAGAAAAAAGAATAATATGGATACAGATAAAAATAAAAATAAATTAATGAAATGCTTATATAGTGAATTACTTTATGAAGGGTACAGAATTCACATATATAAGCAAGGCAGTCGTTTTCTGTAGAGAATAAAGCTAAAAGCTGAATAATTTATTCTCTCTGCACCCGAACAACCACATGACCAAAATAATAGAAGAAAAATTATCACTGAATTATATGAAAATCCTTGAAATGGAAAAAATAAAATAAATATTTAAATTATTTATATTATTATTTATAAATGGAATGATGTATTATTACTCAGCTTACCCTATATAATTTTACAAGATTTAATCCCAATCTCCTGCTGCACATGTTGTATTTTGCCGCTCTAAGGTTAAGGTTAATTTTTACAGTTAAGTTAAAACAAATATTATATCCAATGGTTGCAGTTAATCTAGATAAAGCCCCTTGATAAATGCATTCAATTAATAAAAATAGAGAATCATTACAATACTAAAATTTAAATTACCAATTAACACCTTTAAATTTATATAACTAAGCTAAAAAATTCCCAAATCACTTAATTTTACAATATTTTTGGCTAAAATTTGGCTATAACTGCCACCTAGTGATAAGAGAAAAAATAAAAGAATGTAGCCATGTTAGAATCCATAACTGCATTATACATTTATTTTGTGGTGCTGCCATCTATTATGTAAATTTAAATATAATAAAATCCTCTTATGCATCATCAATGAATGTAAATTTTAAACTATTTTAATCTAGATACTTTAGCTACCATTATTTCCTTTTACAATTTCCAATATTTAAAAGAGAAAAATAATAAAAAAATAAACAAAAATTACAATAATTAAATATATAAACTAATAATGTTTTGTATAATATTTTATCCAATTTATAATTATTATTAATCATTTAACTGTCCAATTATATTATAATTATGTTTAGTTGTAATGAAAAATGATATTTTATCCCTATTAATTAGTTTCTATTATCAAAAAATAAAAGTAACTAATTAAAATTAAAATATAAATAAATATAATAAAAAAGAGGATAAAAAAGATGAAAAAAGATATTAAAAATATGGTAATATTAATATACATATTCACATATATTTTCCTACTATTAAATTAAAAGCAGCATAGTAAATTTTATTGAAGCTATACGCACTCAATTTAACCATCTGCCTTACCTAACATTATACTAGGAATATCCTAATAAATAAATATTACCAATAATATATATCATTATTCACAAAAATATTAAAATTAAATATATATGTAATTAGATTAACATCATTATTAATCTTAAGTTGCTACATATCATAAAAACATAAATACACTTGTCCGTAATGAAATTTAACTATAACAGATTTAATTTCAAGTTATTAAAATATAAGTAGCATATTAATGCGTACGATATATTCTGCTACCCTACCCAACAAATCTATACGGAGAATCTAAATAAATTTATAACAGTGATAATAATAGATAGTAATATGCAAAAACATATAATATAAATTTATTAGTAACAAAAACTATTTTGTGGTATTGAACATATAATGAGATGTATCGTAACATTTATAATTATATTTACATATGCTAGTTACACTATATGTTTAAGATAGATTTGACCAGAAATGATGGATACCCATATTTGAGTGCTTGCTGATGAACAAGTTTTAAATTTTGAGATTTAAAATTATTTGAACAAAGATTATTTATTCTGTGAGCAAAGTTTAGTAAAATATTGATGTATACTGATTTATGTAGACAAGAATTATAATTAGTAAATAAATTTACATGAAATGTAAAATCATCACGTTTGTCAAATATGTCGAATAGAATTTTTCTTTTTTATCACAAAGATTTATTTTTAGGTCAAGGAAATCAATTTCATTATTTATCATATCATTAAAGCTATAATTTAATTTTCTTTCAATATTTTATTGGTAATAAATAATTTTATTTACTTTTAAAATAGAAGACAATAATATCATCTAAATAACGGTACATTTTACAGTCAACAATATGTGTTTTACGTTCATAATAATATAGGTACAATTCGGCCAGAATAGATGATTCAATTCCGCCCTGTGGTAGACCGCATTTCTGTTGATATATGGTATCATTAAATATAATATCATTAAAATAAAGAATAAATCTAGTTAACGTTTCAAAGTAAGATAAAGAAATATTATTTATTAAATTTAGAGAATTCCTATTTTCTTTGATTAATAAATTGATAATTCTGAACATATCTGTGATGTTAATGTTATTAAATCATTAAAGTCAAAAGTTTTTATATATTTTATGTTATTTACTATTTGAAAACTGTTTTTCATGCCAAATACATTATCCTCTTGTTTTGTTAGATCAAGTAGTTTAGTTAGAATAGTTACTAGATAGTTACTAGCATTATTGTTATATGTATTACAACCAATAGTTACAGTTCTAAATTTTAGAGGAGTTTTATGGAATTTAGATATTACTACAACATATGGGTAATTATAGTTAACATTTTTAATTTTTAGTAATTTATAATACTGAATTAAATGTCTATCATTTATGATTGTATCTAGATTAGTTTTTTTCAAAAATTGAACTAGTATTTATAGCATTAGATATTAACTTTGAATAATAATATTTGCATATGAAAACATAATTGTTGGGTGATTTATCAACATGTGTAATAATAAATTTATTTTGTAAATTAAGAATTTCACTATTTAACCGTTTAAATTTAAAATTATAGTTGTCAATATTTTTATAAAGTTCAAGATTTAATTTGTCTAAAACATTCAGTTTCCATTGATTGAAATATGCCAAAGGTTTAGTATAGTCAACCGAAGCTTTATATATAAATAAGTCAAGATCTAAATTAAATTGTTTTAAAAAATAATGAATTGTAAAACATGATGATATACGAAATTCACAAATATATGAATAAATGGTAAAATTCTAAAGATGAACAAGATATGAACATAGGAAAACAGTATGTAAAATAAGAAAATATGAATTATATATATATATATATATATATATATATATAATTCGTCATCTATTTAAAAAAAAATAAAAATTAATAAATTGAGTATCAGTACATTACACTGACATTATACATAATAAATCTGGATCAACTATTATTAATTTAACTAATCATTAATGGGTTTTTTTAAATAAACCAATATCCTAATCACTAATATATGAAGTATTAAAAATTAAAACATTCAAAATTGGCGAAAGGAAAAACAACAGGAAGGCGAATTAATAAAAAGAACAAATATATAAATAAATATATGTAGGAAATCATTAATATTTGAAATATTTTCTAAAACCATTTGTAACTAAAACAATTTAACAAATGAAAAAAAGACCTGAAATAGTGGATCATTGTCAAAATCAACAAACCCTTTGCACGAAATGTATAATCTCAGAATTGAAAATTCATTAATTAAAAAAAAAAAAAAAAAAAAAAAAACTACAAAATGAACATAAAATGAGAGAATAATTATGAATAAAATTGGAACTAATGATTCGTAACCCGTTTTCAAGGGCAATATTACGAAATCATTAGTAAAAAGTGGTTAATTTCTGAGGAAGAAATAATAAGCTACAGCTTAAATGCTTATTTCCTCCATTGTCCGATTAACTACTAGCATAAAAAATGAAAGAAATACATAATTAATCAATATGTAAGACCCGGACAGAACAATGTCATGCACAATAGAAATAAAAATGAAAAATGTGAGTTAAAAACTTACTCAGCACTAGAATCATACAATTTTTTTAAAATACCATACTTGAATCGTAATCATGCTTCCTCACAATCACAGCAAAACCCCGCCATATTAATGGGTTACATTCAAAAGCGAATTCTGACAGTTCAAAATCATCACACCAAGAAAATAATATTATTAATAATAGAAATATAATAATTATAAATTGTAATCGTAATTAATCTAAACATTATAAATAATTTTACAAGCTAATTAACCCGGGAGGAGTTGCGTGGGGTATAACATACCCCGGGTGCGTACGGTTTTTACAATTGTCACCACTATTTTTCGAAGAGTAATCTTCAACTTACTTTATCGCATAATTTGTAACAATTGTCTCCGACTGAATAAGCTGGCGATTATTATTTGCACTTCTTGGTGACAAACCGAAACCATTCATACCCTGTTTATGCGCGACTTCCCCCGGGTTAAAGGATCCCAGAGTAAATCCATTACAAAATAGGACTGAAGAAATACAGTTATTAAATTGAGTGGTAGGAATGACAATATAAGTAGGCAACACAATTTTTTCATAAAAAGGAATGTAAATAATTTATAATGCTGCCCTCTACTGATGATTCTTCAAGTTATAAACTAGTTTAAATTAATATTAAGTAAAAATACAATTAGAGCTGTCATCTGTCTTAGATTATTGAAATTAAGTATGGAGAATTATAATGCAAGTTTGCATATCATAAATCCAGATTTATTCTTAATTTTTAATTTTGTAAAAGAACCAAACAGCACAACATGTATAATTCTAAGTCAGCTAATTAGATTATCGATAACAAATGATAACAAATAATTAGCATCTATAATGTAATGTTTTCATAACTATTTTTAAATTAGAATTCAGAATAAATTAAGTAAATATATAATAATATTAGAAAAATAAGTAAACAATATAAAAATACTACACTACCCGTCCCTTTATAAATTTATTTTTTAATTTTTTTTATTCTTTTTTCTTTTCTTTTTTTTTTGGGGGGGGGGGGGCAGATACAACTAAATATAACATTTTTACATGTTTATAGATATATCATATACAGTATTAGAGTCCACTACTTATAAATTATAAAATATAGAAGTAAATTAATATAATTTAAAATTTGCTTATTCATCACAACCAACATAAACTTTGAAACTAATTATTACAATGTACCTTTCCATTTTTTTATTATTATTTTATTAAATCAATATTTGCGTATAAATTATCCAGACAACGCCTCCCTCCTCCATAATGTAACATCTGTCCACCCAGTCAACCTATTAAAATTTTTATATATATTTTGTATTTTTAATTTTTTATGATTATTTTATATATTTTTAATTTATATATATATATTTTTATAATACGCAAAAGGTTAATAGTAACATACAATTTACTTCCCTACTATCCATTGTTTAGATCATTAATAAACTAATTGTAGATTAAAGAAAACATGAAATTTTTAGGAAAACCATGATTTAATGCATCAAATATCAATTGTTTAATGTTTTTATTAATAAGATGTGAGGTACATAAACTCTTGATTCCATACAAATGATTAAAGACTATATTACGTTAAACTGAAATATGTAGACAGGGTTTAAAATGAGTAAATGTATTAACTTAGAATTGAAAATCTTTACGATTGTCATAAAGATCAGTTATTGTTTTGTTTTCTGCGATTTTAATTTTTAGATCTAAAAAGTTAATAGTATTGTTTGGTAAAAGGTCAATTCTAAATTAGTTGGATAATCTACAGGAAATTGTGAAATATTTGATTGGTTAGTGTCAATTAAAATTATGTCATCAATGTAACGATACATAAGAATACTGTCATTAAAAAAATACGTTCATATTAACATAAATATAAATCACCAGACTGGACGTACATCCGCCTTGTGGGATTCCGACTATTTGTATATCAATAATATTATCTTGTATAATATAGTTATTATGTATAATAAAATTAGTTAAAGTGCGAAAATAGTTTGTATCCATATATGTAGGAAGAGTTAATTGATTTTTATATGTTTTAAATAGTGTATTAATTATATTACAGGTCAAGAAAATTTATATTATTAAAAAGAACTTTGAAATCATATGTTCATATATTTTTTACACATTTAAGGTCTTTTAGTACACTAACCAGTTGATAACTATTTTTTAAACAATGTGTATTATCTATTGCTGTTGTAAGTATATAAATTTGACTAATATTTTTTAATAAAATATTGTTAGCTTAATTGTTATATGTATTACAGCCAACTGTAACTGTTCAAAATTTAATTGGTGTTTTATGAAATTTAGGAATAAGCACTAAATATGGATAGTTAAAGTTTGTAGGTATAATATTTAGTAGTTTATAATAACTATTAATTTTACGATTGTTCACTGTTGTATCATCATTAATTTTTAGAAAGAATTATTTGATGAAATATAAGATGTGATAAGATGGTGATAATACGATTTGCAGATGATTGCATAATTATTTGGGGATTTGTCTATATATGTGATTAGTTTTTTTTATTATTATTATTAATTTGTTGGAAAATGTCTTTAGTATTGACTTTAACTAGATCAGAGATATTTGTCCTAAGAGCACCAGTTAACTTATCTATGATTAATATTTTCCATTGATTAAAATATGCAATAGGTTTATTGTAATAAATATAAATTTTATATATAAATAAATCAATATCATACGTAAATTGTTTTATAATTGAATTTATATTAAATATATATATGTTTGAACTACTGTTAAAAGCCTTTCTTGTATCATCCGTTACAGTAAAATTCTGTGCAATAATAGAAAAAAAATGGCAATTGTCACCTAATAAAAACTTTCTATGTATGTTTCGATAACTGTTGATGCTAACAGTAAGCATCAGGAGACATACCTTTTTATTTTCGGTTGTTAACTGTGTGAATATGCACATTGTTGTCACTAATTTCGAAATATTCACTGTGCAACTGGAGACGGCCCGGAATTTTCAGAAAAGTCCTTTTTTGATTAAAAATGTAAGATCCTTTATTTATTAAAAACAAGTTTTTAATTCATATACTGAAAGATTTTTTTGAAGCATGCCATTATAAAACAAAACTTTTTGCAATTGTATTCTCCATAAACGTATCCTCCATTTCAATATTATCTTATACTATAATGCGAGCAAAAATTGTGTGTGTAAGTGTGTGTATGTAAACTTTATCTTAAAAACGGCTCTAACGATTTTGACGAAATTTTGTATTTTACCATTTTCGGGCATAATAAGAGCATTGGGCTAGGTCACGTGTTCGAGAAAATTCGATTAGTGGGTCATTTTGAGTCATAATGGGTCAAGGTCAAGCTAAATATATCTAAAAAACAGGTAAATCGATTTTGACCAAATTTTATATCTAACCGTTTTTCGGCACGAGAAAAAAACTATTGGGCTAGGTCACATGTTCCAGAAACTTTGACTAGTGGGTCATTTTGGGGTCACTATGGGTCAAGCCAATTTTATCTAAAACACGTCTCTAATGATTTTGACGAAATTTGTATTCTGTTATTTTGGGCTACGAGAAGACCAATGGGCTAAGTCACATATTAGAGAAAATTCGATTAGTGGGTCATTTTGCGGTCACTGTGGGTCAAGGAAAGTTTATCTAGAAAATGGCGCGAACGATTTTGACGAAAATTTGTATTTTACCATTTTCGGGCATGATAAGACCATTGGGTTAGGTCACGTGTTCGAGAAAATGCGATTAGTGGGCCATTTTGGGTCACAATGGGTCAAGGACAAGCTAATTATATCTAAAAAACAGGCAAATCTATTTTGACCGAATTTTATATCCAACCGTTTTTCGGTACGAGAAAACTATTGGGCTAGGTCACATGTTTGAGAAACTTCGATTAGTGTGTCATTTTTAGGTCACTATGGGTCAAGCCAATTTTATCTAAAAAATGGCTCTAATGATTTTGACGAAATTTTGTATTCTGTCGTTTTGGATTACGAGAAGACCAATGGGCTAAGTCACATGTTAGAGAAAATTCAATTAGTGTGTCATTTTTGGGTCACTGTGGGTCAAGCAAAGTTTATATAAAAAACGGCTCTAACGATTTTGACGAAATCTTTTATTCTATCGTTATCAGGCATGTGAATACCATTGGGCTTGATCGCATGTTCATGAAAATTCGATTAGTGGGTCATTTTGGGTCACAATGGGTGAGGGTCAAGCTGATTGAATCCAAAAAAGGCCTAAAACATTTCGACAAAATTTTGTAATATACCGTTTCCGGGCATGAGATGACCTTTGGGCTAAGTCACAAGTTCGGGAAAAATCTATTAGTGGGTAATTTTTGGGTCACATGTGGGTGAAGCTATTTGTATCTAAAAGACGACTCAAACGGTTTTGTCAAAATTTTGTATTATACAGTTTCTGGGCATGAGAAGACCACTGGGCTAAGTCACATGTTCCAGAAAATTCAATTAGTGGGTCATTTTTGGATCACTGTGGGTCAAGCTAAGTGTATCTAAAATAACGGCTCAAAACATTATGGCAAAATTTTGTATCGTTTCTGAGCATGAGAATACCATTGAGCTAAGTCACATGTTCGGGAAAATTCGATTAGTGGGTCATTTTTGGTCACTGTGGGTCAAACTAATTGTATGTTAAAAAAAGGCTTAAACGATTTTGACAAAATTTTGTATTATATTGTTTCCGGGCACAAGAAGATCATTGTGTTAGGTCACATGTTCGAGAAAATTCGATTAATAGGTCTTTTTGGGTCACTGTGGGTCAAGTTAATTTTATCTAGAAAACATCTTTAATGATTTTGATTAACTTTTGTTTTCTATCGTTTTCGGGTTCGAGAAGACCATTTGTTTAGGTCGCATGCTCAAGAAAATTCGAGTGTGGTGTAATGTTGCATCATATATATATTTGTACTATACATGGGAATTTATATTAATTTAAAAAACTGAAAATCAAAATAAAATATAACAATATTAATAATAATACACTTGGGATCTTGTAAAATTATTGGACATCGGTTTAACGAGGTTTGCATCCAGTTATTTCTTCCAATTTATCTCTATTTGATATATTTTTTGCTTCCGCATGATATATTATGTATAATTTTGTATACTCGTATGTTGTTGTTGTTGTTGTTGTGCCTCATTATAATCATTTTTAATGATTTTCTTCCATTCATCATGTACAAATATTTCTGAAATACGAATGTTCTCATCTTAGCATTGCATGTTTTTGTGCGTGTGTGGAATTGATGATTTATTCAAACTTCGTTTCTATTATTGTGATATCGTTTGTTGAATGCGATTGGGCAATGTTGGATAGACAATTTTCCTTAAACGCAGTCTGTCTTTCACAAAAATCCTTGCTACATTCTTATATTTTAAAATATTTTTCTTTGTAACATGTTTCGCAATACAATGTTCATTCTTTCTGATTACTTTGTTCTTTACTATTGGTTTAGAAGTTTTACCGATACAGTAGATTAAGCACATTTGGATGGAAGTTATTTATATGTGAATTAATGATTGGTCACGTTTTTCTCGCCTCGATTTTATCTTATGATTTAATTTTTAATAGTCATTATAGTTAGATTTTTTTAGCATATATTATGCATATTATTTACATCATGTATGTATGTATATATACATACATACATACATACATACATACATACATACATTTATTTAATATACACATATATATATAATCATTTCTTCATACGTCAGTTTACCGTAATATACTACATAATCATATGTATATAAAAACGAGTTTGTGTTCTTCTCATTTTATTAACAAAAACATTAAACTGATTTATGATGCATTAGATCATGGTTTTCCTAAAAAATTAATATATTCTCTAATATAGAATTAGTACTTCAACGATCTCATCCATGGATGGTTGGGTGGGTAGTTGCTAGGCACAATTAACCCATTGTGTAGTTTTATTATATTTATATAATAAAAACTAGAAACAACATATAAAAAATTAAAAAACATAAAATAATTATGAAAAAATATATATAATAGGATGGCTGGGTGGGTAGATTTTAGAGTACGAAGGAGGGGAGTGTTGTATGGAAAATTTATTTGCAATGGTTAATTTATATATATATATATATATAACCAATAATTAAACATAACCTACCACCATCAAAAACCGTAATATTATGAATTAAAGCTCTAAGTATATATATATAAAAAAAAAAGATTAAATTATTTATAAGAATTATTATGGAAGAAAAATAAGAAAGTGGACACCGACAAATAATGGAAATGCTTATATATTGAATTACGTTTTCAAGGGCACAGAATTCAATGATATAAGCAAAATGGTTGTTTTCTGTGGGAAAAATAAGCTAAAGCTAAAAGTTATTTTCCCCTGTGCCCTAACAACCATTAAAATCGAGTGAATTGATTAAAAATGAAAACAGAATAAAAACAAATAATATGAATTGGAAAAAACAATAAAACCTATTTAAATATTTATAGGATATAAAATGAAATAATAAACACCATACCGATTAATATTTTAGAATAAATCCACGCTCACATGGCACCCATATCGTAAAGATTAAGGTTAATAAAACAGTTAAGAAATCACAGTAATTGATACCATAGGATGCAGTTAATACATATTGAAATAAATGTTAAATAACTTTTAATATAATATAAAATAATATAAATAGAAAGTAATTACATAATTAAAATGCACTATTAAATTAATTAAAAACCGTTAAACAATATCGTCAAAATTTAGCTAAAAATTCCCCCTGGTGTAGTAAATTATAACTGAAATGTAGCTGGAAGAAGTAAATCTAGAACTTATCGAGAAAAAAACACAAATTGTGGTGCTGCCATCTAGTATTACATTTATGATTTAATTGTCAAAAGACTTGCTTCAGTTGTAAGCAATTGAATGTAACAATTGTTTTATTAACAGCAAAACCAAAAATATCCTTATATATAGATAATTATAAACTGAATATAAACCACACAATGTATTTAAAAAAAAAAAAACTATTGTTAATAAAATTTAAAAAGCATACAAAATATTGTATTAGCAAAGTTATTTAAACTACACTAAGAATTTAAATAATTCTAGAACATCGATAAAATATAGCATATAGCTATATGCTATAAAACAGAATAAATTCATTAATAATTAATATAAATAATTATTAAAAATATAAAAATCTTTAATAAAAACTATTATATATAAGATAATTATAAAATGAACAGGAAATAAAAAACATATGGTAGTATAAAGAAGGTGAACTGATACTTAAATTCCAATTACCTAAAAAGCACAAATATAGTGTGTGGATTATTTTATACATCCATAAAAATCCTAAAAGTATGAATGTGGGACATTCAAAAACAATAAACCGATAATAAATTATATAACACTAGGTGAAAATAAATAAATATTAAAATATTAATAAGAATAGAGGAATAATAATAAATATAATTAGCCAATTTTAATCCATACAGTATAACTTTATTTATATTAAATATACTTATATGTATATTAATCACTATAAAAATGGCATACTATTAGTAATTAATATGATATTGTCCTTATTAAATTAAAATTTATAACAAATGATTGTAAATAAGATTAAACAATAATAAAGCTAATAATTAATGAAATTCACCAATTACATATAAAATATCAAATCAACATCCTTATAAAATACGTATTAAAAATATAGTAATAATACAAAAGCCCCCTTTATATATATATATATATAAATTAACCATTGCGTATTATCCAGACAACACCACCCTCCTCCGTACTCTAACATCTACCCACCCATCCATCCTATAATAATTTTTTTATGTTATTTTACAATTTTTATTTTTTATAGAGATTTTTTTATTTTATAATTTTTTTGTAATTTTGTTTACGCATGTGTTAATTTGTTTTAAAAGATCATGTAAGAAAAATACTAATTGTATATTAATGAATATATGAATTTTTTTGGAAAACCATGATTTAATGCATCATAAATTAGTTTTTTAATATTATTGTTAATTAGAGGAGAAGAACATAAACATTTTATTCTATATAAATGATTAAGTATTATATTTCGAAATACAGAATGATGTAGACAAGATTTAAAATTTGTAAATGTATTAACTTTGAATTTAAATTCTTTACGTTTGTCATATAAATCTGTGATTGTTTTGTTGTCTTTTATTGTAATTTTAAGATCTAAGAAGTTAATTGTATTGTTAGATAAAAGGTTTTCCGTTAATTCCAAATTAGTGGGATAATCTACTGGAAATGGAGTAATTGCAGAATGATCAGTATCAATTAAAATTATGTCATCAATATAACGATATAAATGTAGATTATTATTAGTAAAATTACGTTCATAATGATATAAGTATAAGTCTGAGAGTAAACTGGATGTACAACCGCCTTGTGGTATACCGACATGCTGTAAATATAAAGTGTTATCTTGCAAGATATAATTATTATAGATAATGAAGTTAGTTAAAGATTTAAAATATGCAATATCAATATTAGATGGTAATTCCAGTTTTTTATAATACTTTTTAAATAATGCATTTATAATTTTATGTAAATCTAATAGGTCTATATTATTAAAAAGATCTTTGAAGTCATATGTTGTTATATTATATACACAATGAAGATTTTTTAAAATATTGACAAGTTGATAGCTATTTTTTATACAATGTGTATTATCATTGTTTGTAGTAAGTACATATAATTGATTAAGAATTTTTAAGAGAAGTTTATTGGCTTTATTATTATATGTATTGCAACCAATAGTTACAGTCCTAAATTTAATTGGAGTTTTATGAAATTTGGGAATAAGAACTAAATATGGATAATTAAAGTTAGTAGATAAAATATTTAATAGTTTATAATAACTTCGAATTTTACGATTATTTACAATTACATTTTCATTAGTTTTTTTAAATGACTTATTAGAAGAAATACAATTTGTAAGAAGTTGGTGATAATAAGATTTACAAATAATAGCATAATTATTAGGAGATTTGTCTACATATGTAATAACGTATATATATATATATATATATATATATATATATATATATATATATATATATATATATATATATATATATATATATATATATATATATATATATATATATATTAATAAAATAGAGAGAGAAAGCTGTTGTATAATAATACTTCGAAACGTTACATATTTTATTTCGTTTGTTGATTCAGCACACTTCAATAATGCCTTACATCAATAGTTTAATATTTCTTTTTTTGGCTTAATAATATTCGTCAATTTTTTTAATTTTTATTCCAATTCCAATTTTTAGCCCATGGAGAACAATATCATATCTATACCTCATCATTAGCAAATTCTATATACAATAGCATAAATAAAAAATGTGTGTATTCATTAAATCTCTAACATATTCTTTCCCCTCCACCTAAAATTAATTTACACATTTTTATTATTATGTAAGCTTACAGACTCTTTAATTGTTATTAATTTTGATTCATTATTTTGAACTTTTAATTTAGTTTTATACACACCTAAATTTATTATTTTTATGATTATGCATTGTTGTGAAAATTATAATTAAGCATCACTTTATTTAAATTTGTTATTCTGTTATAATATAGTGCATTTATTTATACATCTATTTAAAATTGAATTATAATTAAATAACTTATCCATATCAAATATTTATTTTTTTTCTTTCAAATTCCTCATTTATGTTAAATTAATAAAGTTACTGTTTTAAAGTTACTCCACATGTAATAATAAAAAGAATAATAAAAATTATTATTTCCTATATAATATAATGGCAGTACTGTTTAATTGTTTTATCTAATGATAGAGGACAGCACTGCATCTGATCTAATAATAGTGGGCAGAACTGTATTTAATCTTATTCAATATTATCACACTATTTTTCTTAACTACATGGATGTGTAAGAAGTTTTATACTTATAATATTTCTGGCAACATATGAAAATCATTACAAACACTTTTTGAAATTTGTTCTGTTATTACTGACTTGGTTCATTCTTCAGGAGGTAAATTCTTTCTTTAATCCATTTTATTTTTGATATCTTGTTATTTTTGGGTTTTTTTCTGGATTTACTGTGTACGACAGATTTTGCATTTTTTAGCTTTTTATGGCTAATGCAAGGATGAAATCGTACATGTTGTTTGTGGAACTTAAGGTACTTTGGGCCTGACAGTACTGCCTTTGTTCCACAAATATTTCCATTCATCCAATATTTTTATGACGAGCAGTGTTTTGCTGTATATTTAATTCCTTGTCTAGCTTGATATTATAATATATTTTTTATAAAGGATAAAACTTCTTTTTTAATTTGCATATTCACTATTGTAAATTATCATTTGTGTTGGTTTACAATAGTTATATATTAATCTATGTTTAGTGTGTTGGGGGAACTGTATTATTGTCAATTAGTTAATTTCGTTTTATTCATAATTTCACAGTTTCTGTTGGTGGTTAGTAATGTTTTTTAATGGTTATATGTATATGTATATGTATATGTATATGTATATGTATATATACTTAGAAATACGTAATTTGTGAAAACAACAAGAAGCAGAAATAAACTCAAAATAATTTAAAAATCTATTATGAAATAAAAATATGAGGAATGGCGTAAAATGAGGCACTCATCAGGGGCTAACACCTCCATATTTACAAGCAAAACTAGGACACAAGCAAATTTCTGTCATGGAAAAGAATTGTTTTTGCAATACATCTATATTTTATTTTTTTATTTTTACATGGATTCTCTATATACTTGCAAAAACATATTAATTGAAAGAATAAAATAAAATACTGGAGTGACATTTAACAATACAGCAAAGAAATACAGAAATAAACTAAAACCATAATCCAAAATAAGAACAATATATCTATATTCAAGTATTTTATAATTAATAAGAAATAAGAGAAACAAATATGCCAAAAATTGAAGGACGTACCAAAAGAAAATAATAATTTAAAAAACATTATCTCACCGTACAATATCTAAAAAAGTATTATGTAGTTAAATACAAGATAGAGCTAAAAGCAATAATGTGAAAGATTTCCCAACAAAGGAAATAAATTTATATTAGGTAATATACATATATGTATATTAAAATAATGTAATATATTTAGAACAAAATAGTTAGAAATATAATTAGAACAAAAGAACTACATATTTTAAAACAATAGATTTGTAAATTCCGCTTTTTTCTCTCATGAATGTCATTTTTCCAAATTGTATGTTTGTAGTATAAAAATACTTTTATAATTGCTTACAAGCGGAAATTCAGAGCATCATTTTGATAAATATTACATGTGCTGAATTGATTAAGTTAATTTATACTTTTTACAGATCGTATTTCACTATTAACACTTTGTTCAATTCGTAATAAAAAAAAACAACAACTTTATTTCCATTAAATATTCCCTAATGCCCAATCAAATAACATATAAAGTAATTCCAAAACACGCTTCAAAGATGCAGCATTTATTTATGTCTGCATAAATACGGCTTAAATGTTAGAAATTTAGAAGAGTAGTAAGTCTAGTTCTCAGAAAAGATTTTCAAAACTGTTACTCGAAGTAAAAATTGAAAGCTGAGAGACATGTTAATATTTGGCTTTTGTACTCTTTTTAATAATTTTTTGTCTTTCGTGATCTTCAAAGAAGAAGGACTTCAATCTTTTAAAATGCATAACATTTTAAATGTATTGATAGAAATATAAAAATTATTTCATGTTATATTTAACCGTCAGTAATTACAAATGCAGTTATGAATTTGTGTTTGCTCTTCGAGACGGGACAAAAATATCACACAAATACTAACAAGTATTAAAAAAAAATATCCTATAAGTTCTATAAAAAACGATAATGTGTTGTTCTATCACTACAAAATTTATCTATGTAATAATTCCTAAAGAAAATGCTTAGTGGGAAAAAATCGATTCCCCAGGAACAACTAAGTACTTTTATGCTTATGATGCATCTAAAGAAGTTTTAACAATTTCTTATTGAGTTTATGTGGTTTATTGATTCTCTTCACTGATTTCACTGTATATATATTCTTATCCAAGCATAGAAAAAAATCATTTAGTTTCCCAATAGTCAAATACACAAGTCAGACGGGAGAAATTCCGTAACTGAGTTTTCCAAGGGAAAAAAATCATTCGAAGAGGAGTCAATTTAATTCTTCTCTGCCTACGGAAAAAATATAGACAAAAAATAAGAGGAAAAACTAACGAAAAACCTAACTGATGTTCAGGTTTGCCAAAATCATATAGAAGCCTCCAGGTCAGGAAAACCACAGAACAGTTGAAGCATGTTTGCAAACAAAAATACATGTACGGTAACTGTTGTCAAGAAACAGGGAAGTTAACTCATAAAAGGGGAAGCTTTTCCCCGTTGTTTATCTAAGTCAGACCATTGAATAGATAGATTGGAAGAATGGAATGGGAGAGATAGCTATATAAGATAAAAGACACTGGCTTCATACAATAAAAAATGACCTACTTGAGATTGTTACAAAAATGATTGTGTTATCTAATACAATTGAAAAAAAAAATATTTAAAAAAAGCAATTATACAAAATCACACAGAATCGATCGCTCAAACTTTAAGGGTTGGTAAAACATGCTACAAAAAATAATTTTTGTGTAGAAAATCAGAAACGTAATCAACTTGTTCATTCAATAATATAGGGTGTTTCACTCCAAAACCGGTGTCACTGTTGCTCAAAACTCATAACCATCAACAAAAATAAAGAATTTAAAACAAATTTTCAACAGACATGCCTTTTATGTGTAAAATACAGCGACATCATGAAAAATTATAGAAGTGTACAGTTTTTGGTAAGTGAAACATTACATTCATGATCAATTGCATTCTGATATAAAAAATGGATGTGGATGATGGCCACTTTTACCACATTTCGCGATATCGTTACATTTCAAAACAAAAAAGGCAAGTCTTTTGCAAATTTTGTTAAAATTTCTCCATTACTATTAAAGTTATGAGCAGAAAATCTGAGTTTGAATTGGAGTAAGATATTCTGTATTTTTGTCTGGGAAAATGAATTACGACCTTGGTATCCTACACAAAACTTACACTGTTGATGGTCAGAACCAACTTTTGGTGCTAGAGTAGCTGCTACCAGCGAAATCTCATTTCAACATATAGAGCTATGGTTCAACAGGAACTCCAAATGTTGGAACGGGATTTCATCATCTTAGGTTGAAGCTACCGTAGCATTAAACTTTGGTTCAAACATGCCCAATATTTTTAACAGTGTATTTGTTATGCTACCAAGACTTAAAGTTTGAAAGATCAATTCTCAACCACCCTGCACAATAAGGGACGATAAACTGAGTAAAACAAAATTTGATTCCATTCCATGTAATAAGTGTCCATCTCATCAAAAAACTCACCTTGTAAATGGTCCCGCCAAGCTATAAACGTAAAACTTCAGCCAGAAAAAGAAGTCGTATCTAATGACGCAGTGCCGTGTGAAAATCTATGACTATTCATAATTATTGCAAATGCCGGGAAGGGGAAGTGATGTACAGTATATGAAAACTCCTGCAAGCATGTGTATATAGGACAGCATACTTTATCAGTTAACTCTTACTATGCCTGCTCTGTTTAACTGCATTTTAAGACTATCTGTGAATATTTCAAAATTCTTGAATGTATATTCTTAATTATGAACTTTTTATTCGAGTATTAAATTTTTTATTCAATCTTCGTATAAAATGCAGACGTCATTGAATCTCACTTCTTTTTTATGGCTGACATTTTAAGTTAGGGATTGGCGGGACCCTTTACAGCGAGGGTTTTTTATTTTTATTTTTTTTTTTTTTTAAGAGATGTATCGCTACTTTTTGAGTGATGATCCATTAATGTGGTATATTGCATTGTAATTTAGAAAATGGAAAAAAATATAATAAAATAGATTAAAAAAAATAAATAAATTACGCTTTACTAAAAATGCGTAAAAATTAATGAAATAAGAAGACACATTTTTTAAAAATTGTTTATTAGAAAAAAGAAAATTGCTTTTTTTAAACTCATTCAGAAATTTTATAGTCATGAATAATAAAAGTGTTGGGTTCCCTTCTCTTAATAATAATTTATAAACAATTACATTTATATTTAACAGTTGACTAGTCGTATTCTGAACGTGTCAAGAATTATTTTCCAAAGACACAAGCCGATCAAAATTATTAGATTGCTTATAATTGAGTTATTTATATTTTGAGACAATACTGAATTACGTGAGAAGATTTTAAAAATTTATTTTAAGCTTTCTCATAAAAAAAAGTTAAGTTTTATATAGATTATCATGGCCCACACCTATGCCATGGTCTTTCAAGTTTTACCAAACATTAATTTTCATTCACTTGACCTTACATTCCTTATAAAAAAAATCACTTCTATTAATCTCGATGTAAAACTACAAATGAATTTTTTAAAGAGGATTATTTAATTTCTTGTTTTTATTAAGTATATTGTAGGTTATATCTTTTCTTTCAGTTCATTAATTAGTTTTCATTTTAATCAAAATTTACTTTATAAAAATGTTTTTCTCATTTTCTACATTTTAGTAATAGGTTAACAATTATTGATTTAATTTTTTTTCCAGAAATTTATTTTTCTTCTTATTTCGAATTACTTTGAAATTAATTTACATTATTACGATTAAATACTTTTATAACTTAAATGTACATAATATTATTTACAATGTTTCGACCTTAAACTATAAGTACATTTAACCTTAGATTATGCTGAACTTCATGCTTGC
Organism: Maratus speciosus; assembly: GCA_963932465.1. NCBI lineage: Eukaryota > Metazoa > Arthropoda > Arachnida > Araneae > Salticidae > Maratus > Maratus speciosus. Next base: position 460,220,253 of record OZ010796.1, on the reverse strand, counting down.
TTCCTTTTTAATTTTGCTAATGCATGATTGTTACACTTTTCTCGGTTACTTTTGCTGTACATAGCTCAATAAATCTACTCTTCAAAGTAAATTATATTCTGGATTTCTGGAGAAATATTTTTACCATTTACTATACAATCTACTGTTGTGATCTTGCGTATTTGTGCAGTGTTGCCAGTGGGCTACTTTTTTTTTAATTCAGATTTCTTGCTTGCCACCACTTTTTTGAAACGGTAAAATTACCTTTGCTTTCGTCTTAATTAATATGTCATTAAATAAGGTGCATTTTACCATTTCCAAAAAGTGGCGCCAATCAAGAATCTGAGTTTTAAAAAAGTAGCCCATGTGGCAACACTGTATTTGTGTAGTAATTTATACAACTATAGAAAACAACCTTCTTTCTATAGGAAAATTTTATTGATTTATACTCGATGATATTTAAGCACCTATTATAAGCACCTATACTATTTGAGAGTCAGCCCATTTTATACGTTTGTTCGTGCAACAAATGTGACTGTTAAATTTTTATTAAAAATCAAATGGGGATATTTAGAACCTCTCAGATAATATCCATGTTAGATTGTAGGATTATTTAGGTCCAACGAAAGTCTCTAATTTTCTTGGCACAACTCCTGTTTTATTAACTTTACAGTAGCAGTTCTGTTTTTTATGACCCTTGTCTATAAATCTCGCATTTTACTGCATGTAACTATAAAGAAATAAAACTCCTTAAAACCCCACTCCCATGTTTTCAAGAGTCCGAAATACTCATATTGTATCATCAGCATGTACAGCAATCATGAAACGATCTAGAGTTTTCTTTTTCTTTCTTTTTAATTATTTTCAATGAGGTAATTATGACTTTTCTTCACAGTGCGGAAAGACGCATTCTATATCGTGATTACCGTGTACTAAATTTATACAGTTTCGTTACAAGTAATGTTCCACTGAAAATCCCAATCATAATGGGAAAACCCGAAAGCGAAAAAGACAAAGAGTAAATATTATTATATGTGAAAATTCTAAAAATTTAAAACTACGAGATAAATTTTATTGAAATATCTTCAGAAGCATTCAGAACATTTTAGTTTGATATAAATTTATATCAATCGAACATAAATAGTTACTTAGTTTTTTTTTTTTTGCCATTGTTTATATTTTTAACTGGATTCATTTGGCGATGAATTGGCTCTTTTTTCCTGTCATTTTGTCACATAAAATATCTCACTCTTTGAAAGGAAAATAAATATAAGTTGATAATTTTTAAGAAAGAAAAAAACTACTTCGATTGGTCTTCAGTTTACTACTCATATGTAATTCCACGACAGTTGATATAATTTAAGGTTGGTTTGGAACAACAAAAATTAATTGAGGCTTTATTGATGTCCATATTAATTTTTAATAACATTGTTACTAATATAGCTGATTTTGGCAAGTAAGTGACAGTCATATATTCAATTTTTCACGTGTGTCTGTAAAAGAAACTATAGGTTAACACTAGAACTGTCACAGTGGTCATTTTGACCGGTACCAGATGAAAATATTTCTATTCGAACCCGAAATTTCTTTCTAAAATAAGTTAAATATGTGTCACGAAGAAATAAGTTAAATAAATGAGTTAAATAGTTTTAAATAAAAATTCTGCTGTAAAATATTTTAAAAACACTTGAGTAATAGTTCCTGCGGTTCTACTGTTAAACCAATTTTAGAATAGTATTTTATATGTCCGCAACGTTGATTTTGTTTATCAGTATATAGAGAGAGACTAATAAAGAAAAAATAATCTTTATGTAAATAATGACCACCCATTTATCATTATTAACAATAATTTGTTCCATATTTTCCTGTTTAGCTCTGAAATTATGCTAATCGGATAACTATAAGAACAACTTTAAATATACTGTAATGTTATAAGAAACGAGATATTTATCTGTATATATGATATACAATTTTAATAGTTTATTAAATATGTTTTAATTAATTAAAATATTTATTTTTTATTTAATACATTTAATTTAACTCTTGTCTTTGACATCTGTTATTACATTTACATATCACTACGATACATATTTAAAAAAAAAAAAAAAAAATTCACCAGACAGTTTTGTTAATTTATATTGCAGAAAACAATTTCTAGAAAAGAAATCGAAATTCATTTTGAAATTCCTCATAATATTTCTTGGATGTAAGCAGTACTTCCTTGATATAGAATAAGTTTGCTTTCTGTTTGTAACTTCCGTTGCTTTGATTTTAGGTTTAAATATAGTTTTAAAGATAAAATTTCTGTTTAAATTATATAACAATGAACAAAGAAAACATAAAAAAATGCATTTAACTTTGAAGACATTTTTTTTATATTTTAAAACGTAACCTTTGTTAAATGTCGACTCTGTACACGCAACCTTTGTTTAAAAATCTCTGTCACTTTTTATGACATCTGTTACAAAGCTTAATAATTTACAGAACAGAAGTAACAAGAAGTAACAGACAGTAACAGAAGTAACAAGCGTCTGTTTCTCAAAATATTTTCTTTTTTTTTTTTTCCTTTCCGTACACATACACTAATGTGGATCAAATTTAATATTTATAAACGAAGGCCTTATTCTTATGTAAAGACGATACAATGCAGCTTACCTTTAAAAAAATTGTTTGACTGAATATTTTTCATAGTAATAAGCATTACATATTCATATAATAATATATATTTTTTTTTATTCCCGTGTTCTTAAGTTTAAAAGAACAACAGCATTTTTTACTATAAGAAGCAACTGCTAAAATCACATACCAAAGTTACCCTTTTTGCTGATGTATTTGTATCATAAGTTGATAAAATGTTGTCCAGTAACAGAACTGACATTTTTTTTTACTTCTGAAAGAATTTTGAGAAGTTTTAATTTAATTTTAAAATTGGTTTTTTTAATGTAGGTGCAAATTCGGAAGAGATTATACTTATATTTAAACATTATTGCTGTTAGTCAGTAAAATTCGCGAATCTTACGAAAGCGACGAAAAATATATTGAAACGCTTGTGTAAAATTTGTTTAACCCTTATAGATAAAATGACTATTATTAAAACAAATATTATTACTGTGACTTGCACCTTAGAACAAATAGTGAGAGCACCTTTAATGAAGTCTTTGTAAGCATTCATTAAATAAGGAAACTGTTCGAATTATTTTTCATAACAAATATTTTCAAGTATAAAACTAACTCAGCGAAGAAATATATTTATTAATATCTGAACATTAAATGTACTAGGGATCGAACCCGAGCTCCTCGGGTTACATAATATAGGGGTGTGTATGTGTGTGTGTGCGTGTGATAAACATTTTTTTTAACTCTAATTATTTTCTTTAATGTAGTATATATTTTAGATTGCCCACTAATATCAAAAAGAAATTTTATATGAAAAATATCAATTATGCAATCAAATAAAATTTTTAAATTTATTAAAAGCGATACTTTCACATGTCACCGCATGCCAGGAATTATTAACCAAAGATTTTTCGACTTACGTCCGTCTTTCCGATCATTTCGGTGCTTTAAGCGCATGGTTCTATCACATGTCTGATAAATTTGTTTCTTATTTACATTATTTTATTTATTTTTCTATAGAGGAAGTTTTAATTTTGTTATAGAACATTAGACGGAAACAAATGCTGAACTTTTTACATTGTTTTAAGGGCAAGCAGATTAACCTTTCGTAATCGAGCTACACGTGATAGAGATAAATTTAAAAATAATTTATGCTTGAAAATCTATATATATATATTACGCTATCGTACGTGGCACAGACATCGCGATTACTTGTTATTTGTTTAATGGCAACGCCCAAATGAAACGCATCTCACTGGTTATTGTGTAATATTTTTAAAAAGGGAATAACAATAAATAAATAAAAAGTTTAATTAATAACTATAGAACAAAACAATTTATATAATTTTAAAAATAAATTAAAAGTAAATAAACAATTTATTAATACATAAACAACAACATCCGGGTTACCATATCAAGCAAAATAACGACATTTTGGCGCCAGTTAAGTACCCCGGTGCGTATATGACATTGACGTCAGAAAAAAGTCGTGCCAACGTAGTGCGTATATGACACCTGTGCCGTCTTTTATTCATCTAATTTAAAATACACTAAATAAATAAATAAATGAAGGTACTTTTCCAGTATAGGTACTTGGCGAAATAGAGAAAAGGTCCATGGTGAGAAAAGAATTTTTTTTCTGGCAACCGATTTAATCAAAATATTTTTTTCGAATAAAACTACATAAAAGTTGCCATGACCGCAAAGAGTTCCTACTTTTATGTTAGCTGGGCGCAATTCTCACCAATAGCATTTTTTTAACTCGCCAGCAGCATTTTTTTATTTTTCGAGGGGTAAATTAAAACACTGCTTTGATGTTGAAATTAAATGGTTTATGATATTATTTATTCTTTTTCTTTTTTTAAAGAATTTTTTTTTTTTTTTTTTTTTTTTTTTTTAAGTGAAAGTCATGAATTTTAAAGGTTTCATTTTTAAATTAAAGTTATCCATTTTAAATAAAATGAGTGAAAGGATTATATTTTAATCTGAATTAACGAAATATGGAAAATAAAATGCGACGGGTACAACGTTTGGCGATTTATCACCTGTGCCCGACTAACATAAAAGTAGGGAGTTCTCGATTTCTCTATCAGAATCTTCCAATTTGGCGAAGGATTGAGCAAGTAAATTAAATTATGAATAAAAGTAACATGATACTATGCCTAGCATACATTTAAGGGTTGCCAAACTGGTCGCCACGGGTGGCTAGTTATTTTAAAAACCTTAATAACTCAGTCAATTAAGATACAATTTTTAAACAAATTGCATTTGAAAGTAGATTTTTTTCTCTATTTGACGGTTTAAAAATTGAAAATGTGCGATATTTAGAAATTTAAAAAATCGCTGACATATAGCAGGTATTTTAATTTCAATATTTTTTTTCACTTTTTATGAAAAAATGGCAACAAAAAGGTACAGAAATATAATATTTTCTTTCCTCCGTGATTATTTTCCCTTTACTTTCAAACCTCCGCGACTTTCAACAGAAATGGAGTTCTTCAGTTGCCACAATTACAAAAAATGTATTAAAAACTACAAAAAAATTAATAGCTCAAAATTAAATTGAGATACAGCTTTCAAACAAATTGCATTTAAAAGAGCATTTTTTTTTCCCTTATACGACGGTGTAAAAATTTAAAATGTTTAGAAATTTAAAAATTTGCAGTAAGAAAATTGCAAAACCGAAATTTTATTTCAAATTTCAAAGTGTTGCCATTCGCAGAATGACGTATGCGTTACGCACAGATATGTTTGTCCTTTATAATATAGATTAGTTTGACTCAAAAATTACGCAAAAAATGTTAAAGCTCCTACGTAAACTACATTCAAACATCTTTGAAGTAATACATAAAAACGCTTAAACATTTTGTTTAAAAGCTCAATTAAACACAAAACGTGCTAAAATAAGGCAAAAAAAAAATTTAATCAAAAATAAAAATTCAATATGGTCTAATCGAAAGCATTTATTCCACCTTTAATGGCATAAAGGGGATAAAGAGGAAAAAACTCATTTTGTTTTTAGCAAGGAGCATAACGAAGGAGGAAGAAGGATCTCCTGAAATAGAAAAAAAGAGGTCCATCTGCCTGAAATAAAAAAAAAAGGTCCATTCGCCTGAAATATATAAAAATGTGTGGACGGTAGCTTAAAAAAGTCTAGACCACTCAAGAAACTTGTGTCTTCGAGGCCATCAACACTGGCTGCATGTTCTCAAATGGCCTTAGTGGGGTCTAATCCTAGAAAAATACCAAATGACAAGGCATTCTGTTCCCTTCCCCCATCACCTTTTTCATTGGAAACGGCAGTAAAGGCAATGGTCCTAGAACTTTAGAAACTCGTAACACTAGTGAAGTAAAAATGGGGAGTTTAATGTTCGAAGAGGAGAAAGACAGAATTGAAAGAGAAGGGGATGAGCTAAATTCAGGAGAGGTAACGATTGGGAAAAAAATTCGTCGAAGGCGATTTCGGTGGGTTCAAGTTCGCTTGATTTCGTCATTGTCTTAAAACATTGTATCAAAAGAAGTTAGGCATAAAAGTGGCATAAAAAGTTGAAAGACTGACACCTTAATTTTTTTTTTTATATAATGCTAGTATATATTGTAGCATATTGTTTTTGTTATTATTTATTTCTATTGCTTCAATTATTTTTAAAATATATTGTAAAATGTTATCTCTTTTTTCCTTCAGTTTTCCATGCACATATTAATCTTTCAAATTTAAGTATAAAAAGTTACGTTTAAATGTGTCAAAATTTAAATATAGAAAAATTTATATGATATAATTTAATTAATAAAAAAAATCACCAAATTAAAAATCTCTGTGTAAATCAACACCAAAAGCCAACACTAATATTAAATAAACACACTCAAAATATATACATAAGAATAGTTTAAAAATATACAATACTCAATGGAATAATTTCACTTAAAATAAAGCATATACTAAATTTAAAAATAGGTATGTAATCTGCGTGTATAAGGTAAAATATTGTGGGACGATAAATATTTTTACACAGGTGCGGGTATTGAATTCCTTAATTACAAATTTGATACCCTTTCTCTCTCTGGAAGGAAAACCATATTCATTATTTATATTGTGGTATAGCGAATTTCGGCATAGATAAAGGTATTCTGTTTTAAAATTCACCCCCCCCCCCCCCGAGTGTGAAAAACCATAACTAGGACATAGAATCGATGCAATGATTTTGTTTAAAAAGGGTGACAGTGAAGAAACCATTACTAGCGTACCTATTTCCTCTATTCTAAGTTACAGCGCAATAAATGTACTCAGGCTGGATAACAACATTTACAGGCATAAGTAAAGGTAACTTTCTTGCTTATTTTCTCCCTTGAACTTTTGCGCTCCAATGTATATGTTTGAGTAGGACTGTTTCAATATATTCATGCTGCGTAGCCTTTTTTAATTGCACAAAAATTATAAAATATTTAATAATGCATAAACATTGACAGTGCATTAAAAAAAGAAATATATATATATATATATATATATATTGGGTATTATTTAAATCGATCTAAGTGTAAATAGAGGTAAATCTGAAAGTTGAAATAAAATATTATTTATATTATTTATAATAATAATTTTTTTTCTTACTAAACTTATATTTCTTCTCCAGAGCATTTATAGGTACATATAGTATGAAATAATAAGCATAAAAGATAGAATTTTTAAAAATAATAATAATAATAATTTCCCTAGCTTTTATGAAAGTAGCTTTACCAAACTGCTATAAGCGATAACTCTTTTTTCAATTCAAATGTTATGTAAATAACAGTTATTGAAGCATTAACTGCGTTGCAACCCGTTGTGTTGCATTAGTATTTAACACTAAACATACTGGGAATTTCACTCAAGTTTTATAAAACATATTTCACTCCAGAATTATTATTTAAAACGATTTAACTTTTTTATCTTACTTAGTTTTGTGTGACTTACATTTTATTAAATTTATGAAGAAATTTATCGTTCGAATTTAAATATTTTCATTTGGTACCGGTCAAACGACAGGTTATTAGTATGTTTAGTGTTTTAAAATTCTTTCGACTTTTTGAAATACTTGTCTATCCAATTTTTAAATTTAAATGTACGAGTATAAGTCATAAGCTAAAAAATATAATTATTATAACATTATTAATAATTATTTTCATGAGACCTTTCAATTGCCGTAAGATTCCCTAAAATTGATCAGATAGTGCCCAAGTGTTTGGGTATTGAAAGACTGGTTGATTGGTTCCTTCTCCTGGTTTTTCACTAACTTCTCCAAAATTATTTTAAATATCTGAATACGATAATCTACGTATTGTATACAGAAACATTTTCTACCTGCCCCTGATAAGTTTAGTGTGTGTTATGCAACCTTTTCTGAGTCTTTTCTGGACCAATTAATAAATAAATAAAATAAATAAATAAATAAATGTTATTTTTGACTATACGTCCTCTAAATAGTCGAATGAACATAGAAATAGGTGTTTATCTGAAAATAGCTGGTAGACACTTAAATTATATATTATTGTAAATGAATTACACAAACTGAGTTTCCTTTAGTACCACAGCATTTTAGTATTCATAAGAAATAAAGCGTTTTTCTTTTCTTTTTCCCTTAAAAAAATTGTCCTTTCGATTTGCAAACATGATTAAAGATAGATTTTCAGATTTAAATTTCAGAATTATCTATTAAAATGCGTTCACTCCTTGGAATTTCCAAGGCGTCCGTTTCAGATTTGAAAATTTCTATTTAATATTACAATCACAGAATTCACAATCACCCCCATTTAATCGCAGAACTTGTAACATTTATCTGCTATTAAATAAGATTAAAAATTCTTTAAAATAATTGTCGTAAAAATGTTCGCACCCTGCATCTAATTTATGTATTAAAATCAATCAAAAACTTTCCACAGTAAAAATAAAAAATCCTCAAAAATAAATTTCACTTTCTTTAGTTTGTTCATGAGTTTTTGTCAATTTGAACCCCACGTATATATTTTTCTGATGTTCTGATATGCTTTGTCAATTAAACTATATTCACATACATTCTACAAATTTTGGTATCGATAAGTGGTTTTTTGCATAAAAAATCATAAAAAATTAAAAAATCTTAGTGGTTTTGTTTTATAAATGTCTAATTCCAATAGCATATGTAGCTATTTCTTATCCTTACGTAACTTGTGGATGAAAAACAGATTCTTCAAAATCTTAAGTGAAAATCATCTTTTTGCGTTCTGCGTGAATTGTATGAAAAAGTTGTTGTTTTTTATGAAAGGTAAGGCTTTTTTGAGCTAAATCTTCGAGATGATTTGAGAGAAAGTTTTGAAATATCCTCTTATGTTGTTTCTCGGAGTTTTTTTTTTTTTTTTTTTTTTTCACACTGCAGGATGTGTGCAGATTCTAGCTAGTTATTTTTACGATAAAGATGAACTGTTTTATTATTTCGGATTTGTTTATATGAATTCTTCTCGATGATAAAACATGCATAACATATTTGTGTAAAAATTGTTGCTGTCACTTAAGTTTCATAAACAAGCTTATCAACAGATGTGTTGCATTACAGTGGATGTCTCTATGCTCATGATAATTCGACTCCCTCCAGCAGCATCAAGAAAATCCCAAATGCCTCTCAAAACAATTGTCAAAAATTGATGCAGATGCTCGATCGAACCCCTAAGCTAGTTCGTTTCCTAGCCGGATGCAATTTTCTCGCCATTCCTTGCTCTCTTCATACCACAATCTCCGTCCCTAAAACTCCCTAATTGTGAGCGCGGGCGTCAGCGCCAATAGGGGTAAATGAAGATTAATGGCTATCTTTCTAGAACACCCCCTCTTCCACTAGAGCTCATCTTTTTCCCTTGCAGCATCCTAGCTACGTGAGTTGCTGTAGACGCGGGATCACGTGTTTCGTAGGCACGTTCAGCGGCAAATGGCTATCTACGGTGGAGATAGCGCGTGCAGAATTGTCAAACATTGCCAGCTAGGTACCTAGAGGTATCTCCGCAAACATAGCTCTTTTTTGCCCCTTCTTACTTTCTTTGCTTTTCAAGTAGTATTTTGTTCATACACGCGATGCGATCAGCAGGCTTCAATCTTACATCGAGAGCGTAGTCTACAGATTGAGAGGGTCATGGCGTTTAGGCCTTTCCTTGACGAGCCTTTGGGGCGAAGCAATCGCCTTTTACACTTTTTCGCACTTTGCTGGTCTTCGTTAAATAGAGCCCAGAGCGCCAATTTTCAAGGGTTAACCCTCAACATTCCAAGATACTGTGGAAGCTGATTGAACTTTAGATGTTTTACTCCTTTTTAAATGGGACCAGGAAATAGGGGGAAAACGAAGAGCAGAGTAGCTTAAAAACTTTATTTTTTTTGTTGTAACAAAATCATTTTCGATTTATAAATGGAAGTAAATGGTTTTCTCTCACTTTTTTGTTTGAAAAATGGAAACAAAGGTGTTTTAAATCGTCAAGAGAGTTAGATTTGTTTTCTTTCTTTCTTTTTTAAAGTCCGTTATTTTCAAAGTGATTTCATTCATGTTTTTCATTTAGAGAGATTTCACAACTTCAAGATATAATGAAACTTTGCTGTTAAATTTATTTATGTAAAGATTTCTTTTATTATTATTTTCGTGAAATTGGTGTAGAAGTATTTGGAATAAAACATATCAATTTGTATAAAATGATTGAAAATTTAAAAAAGCTTGTTATCAATTAATGAATTTTGCTATTTTTTTATTTCTAAGATTAATGTGAAAATAAGTGATAAAAAATACATTAATTTAAAATTAATGAAAGTAAATGTAAATATTTCCTTTGTTAGCAACTGATATGCAAAGATTAAAAACAAATGATATATTTTTAATATTTTAAATTTTTATTTATAAAATCAAAGCAATTATCATCTAATACAAGTTCGAATAAATCTATAGCATTTCGTGGTAAAATTTCTCAAAGTCAGTGCAATGATTGTGTTAAAAACAGTGAGAATGTAAGGACATGGCAAATGTACTTATTTCCCCTGTTCACAGCTACAGCGCAATAAGTGTATTTAGGCAGAATAACAACATTTACAGGCATAGTAAAAGTTGCAATTTTCTCTCTTATAATGAAATTCTGCGCAATAAATGTACTTTGAAGGAGTAACAGTATTTACGGGATTTGTAACTTTTGTGATGAAATAATGCTCTGCTAATTCTTAACGCATAAAAATAATTTACATTCTTTTAAAAAAGAAAAAACTTTGAAAAGAATATTGATAGTAAATACGGACTGATATGTATGTTTGTATATGTAAAATTTATTTATGTACAGATTTCCTTTATTATTATTTTCATGAAATTGGTGTAGAAATATTTGGAATAAAACATATCAATTTGATAAAATAACTGAAAATTTAAACAAGCTTGATATCAATTAATGATTTTTTTTTATATTTTTTATATTGAGATTAATGTAAAAGTAAATGATAAAAAATACATGAAATATAATTTAAAATTACTGAAAATAAATATTAATTTTTCCTTTGTTAGCAACTGATATTTAAAGATTGAAAAAAAAATCATATATTTTTAATATTTTATACTTTTTATTTATAAAATTAAAACAATTATCATCTAATACAAGTTCAAATAAATGTATGGCATTTGGCGGTAACATTTCTGAAAGTCAATGCAATGACTGTGTTAAAAAACAGTGAGAATGTAAGGGCATTACAAGTATACCCAATTCCCGTGTTGAAAGTTACAACGCAATAAGTGTATTTAGGCAGAATAACAACATTCACAGGCATTGTAAATGTTGCAATTTTCTCCTTTATAATGAAATTCTGCGCAATAAATGCATTTTAAAGGAGTAACAGTATTTACCGGCTTTGTAACTTTTGTGAAGAAATAATGCTGTGTTAATTCCTAACGCAGTTAAAGAATTTACAGGCTTTTTAAAAGAAAAAGAATGTGTGTGTGTGTGAACACCTAATATCTCATTCACATCAATGTTATTCATATTTACTTACAATACAAACATACACGCACACAACACACACACACACACACACAGAGAGACGCCGACAGACATAAACATATAAGTTATTTATTTATTTTTAAGAAAAGGACATTTCATTTAAACAATTGTAAAACAAAATAGTTGTAAACATTAAAATCGTCTAATTTTTTTTTTTTTTTTTTGTGTTAATTTTATGAGGGTAAAAAAAATTCAAAGTAACTTTCGTGAATAAAATTTTTAAATTAAAAAAAAAAAACTTAAAAATTTATTATTATAGTGTTTTTAAATGTTTTCAGTTCATACCCGCTTGAAAGAAAAGAAAAAGAAAAAAGAATAAAACAATAAAACAAACAAGTACTACACTGTTAAAAATTTACAGCATTCTGGCAGGTCATTTGACCGTTTTTTTTCGAAAAACGGTTACACAGCCGTAATTTTAACACTATTCTGACCATATTATTGACCATTTTATGGTCAGAATATAGTTAAATTATGCTTATGAAACCGTTTTTTCAAAAAACGGTCGAATGACCTGCCAGAATGCTGCAAAATTTTTAACAGTGTAGAACAGCTGAAGATTCAGAAATTAAAATTAGAAATATAATCAGTCAAATATCAAATTATAGAAACATATTTATTATAAAATTTACTTCATGTGCACAGCCTAAAATGTAAGATTTAGAAATTGATACAGCAATTGGAATTCATTAAAAAATAATATTGAAGACAAATTTAAGAACTTGTTATTTTAGCCCTCGTATGCAATAGGTTATCGTACCGTCATCCAAATTAATCAACTACCAGCTTATCTGAAATCATATGTTCATTATGTAATAAGCCTAAAAATTATTTAATGAAACATATCGAAATATATACGTAATAATTAAAAATTGCCATAACATGTTTTAAGTTAAACTACACAAAAATAAGCAAGTTAAAATGATTTAGAGGCAAGTTTTTGTAAATTCAACATTACTATAAGGTATGAACCGAGACTGCTATATTTTATTAAATCTAAAGTTATGAAATATTTCATTAAAGCTGAAGGTCGTATATATGTATAAATTTGATTGATGATTTTTTAAAGATATTAGATAAATTCAATGCCTCAAATTTTATGCTGCAATATTTACTTTAAGTATATTTGCCGTAGCATGTTTCTAAGTTTTCAATTGATATGATCAGTCTCAGCGTTTAAACCTAATATCCATATATGCTGTCAAAAAGCACTGAGTTAAATTTTAGTTTAAAAATGAAAAAATAACCTAGCAGCTTTTAAGATTTTCGTCAATCGTTAGTTTAGTAGACTCTTTAATATAACTTCTTTAAAATAACTGAAAATTTAAACAAGCTTATTATCAATTAAGGAATTTTGCTATTTTTTTTTTCTAAGATTAATGTGAAAATAAATGATAAAAAATACATTCATTTAAAACTAATGAAAATAAATATAAATATATTCTTTGTTAGCAACTGATATTTAAAGATTAAAAACAAATGATATATTTTTAATATTAACTTTTTATTTATAAAATCAAAACAATTATCATCTAATACAAGTTCGAATAAATGTATAGTATTTCGCGGTAACATTTCTCAAAGTCAATGCAATGATTCTGTTAAAAAAAAAACAGCGAGAATGTGAGAACATTACACGTGTACTTATTTACCCTGTTCACAGTTATAGCGCAATAAGTGTATTTAGGCAGAATAACAACATTTACAGACATGGTAAAGGTTGCAATTTTCTACCTTATAATGAAATTCTGCGCAATAAATGCACTTTGAAGGAGTAACTGAATTTACAGGCTTCGTAACTTTTGAGATCAAATAATGCTGTGCTAATTCCTAATTCGGCGTTTGTTTATTATAAAAATAGAAGCAAATTCCTGATTATACTTGAAAAGTCTGATCATCTTATATAACTAAAAAAAAATATTTAAAAGTCTGAGAATGATTATTGAAAATCACGGATTTTATTATACTAAAAGAACTTTGAGGTGCGCGTAGCATTTTTTAAATTTGCGCCTTGAAAATTGAGAGCGTGCTAAATTAAATAATAATTTAAAAAAAAAAAGTTAAATATTTTTTTGTTATATTATTTTTACTAAGAGTATTTCTGTGATTATGTTAGTTGAAAAATTATTTGCCCTAATCAAAATTTGTTTGCACAAAACTTTCAGTAACATAAATCACATAAAATTTTCTACTGTCATTTTCGAAATAATTATGCAGCTCATTGTGAAGTCACAATAAAGTCATAAGTGTTCATAAGAATCGACATGACAACATAACAAAAATATGACTTATTCAGTTACGTACACAGTGACTCTGAAGCGGCCGTAATTTGGGGATTGAGATGTGAAGTCGCCCAAAAGCCACAGATTGATTATTTATTAGTTGAGAAGCGTTTAATAGCATTAGTTAAATAATCACTTAATAAATGCTTTTATGGCGTAAGCAACTGCGAATTTTTGAAAATCTTCAGCTTTTCTTGACTATAAAAAGTTCCCGTTCCTCCGATTTTCCCCGTTTTGCTCCTTTTTATACTAAAAAATCTGATCACGTTAAATTACTAACAAAAGTATTTAAAAGTCCGAGAATGGTTATTGAAAATCACGAATTCTATTTCTAGGGTACCATGCCGGCAATTTCGGATTATCCGAAATCTTCAGTGTTTGTTTATTATAAAAATAGGAGCAAGTTGCTAATTATATTTAAAAAGTCAGAACATCTTACATAAGTAACAAAAATATTTAAAAGTCTGATCATCTTATATAACTAACAAAAATATTTAAAAGTCTGATAATGATTTTGAAAATCACTGTTTTAATTACTAAAGAACTTTCAGAGGTGGTCATATACGCTTTCATGTCACTTGTGTGTCGTCAGAAAATGGGGCATATCTACCTCCCTATGACTTAGCTTAAACTCATTTCGGCGTCTTGTGACGATAACTGGATTCATTAAGAAACTATATTAGTCACGCAAAAGATAACTCGCAAGGTAATGTTAAATCTATGGGCGTGTTCTTTTCAAGTATCTCGTTTGCATTGTAATATATATACAAGGACGGGAGTTTCAAAACTCGCCTTATCCTACATTTAAAAAATCGAGTTTTCTCTATCAAGCTATTCTATTGTTGAACCTGCATCGAAAAAACACTACAATCTGAAAAATAAAACTAGCTTTATCGTGTATTTCTGGCTATGTAAAATCTTGGTTTACAATGAAAACCAATGGACGCAGCCAGAGGTTTTTCGCGATTTCCCAAAATTTGATTTTCTGTATAAGGCGAAATTTGAAACTCGCTTCCTCATATATATATATATATATATATATATATATATATATATATTTACTTTTTGTTGTTGTTGTTACACTTTTTTATGAGGATACTTTCCAAAGAGGTACTGAAATATAAAGTGACCTATAAAAAAGGCAACCAAAGTAGGAAAAGAAAAAAGAGGCCTGTTTTGAATCGACCTCGGCTATACTATGCAGGGAAAAAATCCTTTTAAAAATATTGAAATTCAAACGAGAAATTGGAAAAAAAAACTCTTTCGTTGGTTTAACATTAGCTTGCGAGTGTCTTTGCGTCATTAGTGTAGACCCTTAATAAAGAAACAGATTTTGGTGCTGGTCCTATAAGGAAAGTATGGTTTTTTTTTCTTTTGTTAAAAATTCTTTTATGTTCCATAGTTCACAATTTCTTTTTTTTTTAAGTATCTTAATTTTTGATATAATTTTGAGACAAATTTTTTGCGCGTTTTTAAAATTCCCTCCCTCAAAAAGTGAGGTTTATTTACTCTGTTAAAAAAATATCTATCGCCTTTTGTTCAAACAGTTCCATACCTTTATGTTAAAAAATCACGAGATGATCTCATTAAGTACTAAGATATAAAAAAAGAAATACTGTAGGACACTCCATCATTATTTTTAAAGAGCATTAAAGTGTGAATCCCCGTGTTTTGTGATCGCATCTTTAGGCTACGACCTTTCCTAACCACGGCTCACTTTAATACCAACATCTCATGTTCGCCTTCACAGCGGAAAAGACTCCAAGGGAATACAGTGATGACTTTTAAGCACAGTGGGCCGTTACTCTCAGGAGTACAATTGTGAGCTCTGGTCTGCCATTATGTACACGGAAGAGTACAAAGAGTTGCTTTGACACCACAGGGACTTGGCGACGCCTCACTCGCTCTATTTCTCTGTCTTTCATTTTCTCGCCCCGATCTGTGACGTTGCTGAGTTTTGGCCAATCGCTGCCGGCTGAATCGCGTGCCAGAGAAACAATGTTATTTTCTATGTAGTCTGCAAAACGGAGTTTATAACCGAAAGTCTAATTCAATACAAGCGCATGGAGATACATTGTTACCACAGCATAAATAAATTAATAAGTACATGGAAAAATTTAAATATAAATTATTTTGACACTTTAAAAAATTTTTAGCATAAAAATAGTTATTACTTTTATGTATTGATTTAGTTCTTTTCGTTTATTTATTCGCTTTATTTGCACTTATAATTAAAAATTTTTAAACGATCTCTCTCTCTCTCTTCCTCCCCCCCCCCCCTTCTCTCTTATGAATTTAGGTTTAGGTGTAAATTCTGAAAACTCAAAATTATCTGAAAAATATTCCTTTGATCATACGCAAAATAATATTATATTATTTTACAAATGTTCTATAATAAAATTTAAAAGAAGTATTTTATCTATTTGTGCTTATTTAATATCATAATAGGTAACTGTGTATATTATGTAGTTTTCTTAATGTCCTTCTTCCGTTAATTAATTTAAATGCTTGTTTTTTTTTTTGTATTACTGGCAAGAAATTATTTTAAATTAATCTATTGTAAATATTATGTTATTGCTTTTCTTTATTTTGAGGCATTCATTTTGAAATCCGTCGGATAAAAAAAAAAAAAAAAAAAAAAAAAAATGTTTAATGATCTGCATCTAAATTAAAAAAGAATTGCAAAAACTTTTATATACTAAGATATTTATATTAAGATACACAACTTATATATAAATAAATATATATATATATATAATTTAACTTATATACAACTTATATTATTAAGATACTCAACTTTTATTAGCCAACAAAATTAATAATTACATAATAAAAAATGGAACTAAACACGCACCAGAAAAGTTGCAGAAAAACATTAGTGTGAAAAAAAAAAAAAAAAAAAAAAAAAAAACAGTTAGTAAACAAAAACATTGAACTTGAGAATATATTTCAGTAAATTAATTATCTGATGCATTTTTAACTTTTTTTTCTGCATGTTTGATTTGCTTTAATTGGATTAATATTATAAATGTAATATACATTAAGAAAATCAATTACGTTATGAGCGCTAGTTCAGTCAATTTAATTTTCGTTATTCACTTTGCTGTTCGGTAGTTCATTTAACATTTTCATCTATTTTATATTTTATTTTATTTTATAAATTTTTGTTTAGGAAGCTTTTTCCATTACTAAAATACCTCAGTTGTGTTTTTCAGTGAGATCTTAAATTCCACTAGCTAATGTTAAACCTACGGGTGCAGAATACATTCGTATTTCTTAAATATATAATCCAAAAATTAATATTTGTAACTTCTTCTTTCTGTGTACTCTTCTTAAAGGTTGCCTCTTTCTTTTTTCTTAGTTGTCAAAATAATTCTAAAATATATACTTAATTTTATTTCAAGTGTTAAAATATTACTCACAGCTCATCAGCCTTTAACACATAACATATTAAATTAAGCATAGATTTTGGAAATATTTTGTCAAAAATATATATATATATAATTTATATATATATATTGAGAACGCTCACAAAAAAAGCGAACTCAATTTCACAAAAAGGAGTCAAGTTCACGCTCAAATTCAAAAATTTTTAAAAGAACTCGCTCAGCTCAAACTCACTCATTTATGAAAGTGAGCAAAGTTCACTAAAAACACGTTTTATATATATATATATATATATATAGTTAAGTTATTTTTTCACAAGGTCTGTCGTCTCTTGCAAATGTATTAGTATTTATTTTCAAACGGATTATTATATCCATTTTGCACCGGTCGAGAAAATTTTTCGTTTAAAACATGATTTCGTCATACACAGATGCTTATAACAAGGTTTTACAGTAATGTATCCCACCTCCCCCTAGAAACGTATATGTACGTCTTTTAAGAGAATTCTAATAGGAAATATGTAAGTCTTTTAAGAGAATTCTAATAGGAATTTTCACCTAAGGACGTTGTTCCTTAAACAGATTTTTGCACGAGTCAAACAGGGACGGGTGAATGATTTTCATTCAAGCAGGGTTGTGACCGGGCCAGAAAATTTCGGTCGGTGCAGGCTTCTAGGAAGAATAAAGCAAAGGTTCTGAAATAAGTCCGGTTCGGCCCGGCCTGAGCCTCCAGAGAAAGCAAGACCAGGGCACAACCTAGAAAAACTGATGATCAGACTCGACCCGTCCCGAGTCCGTGGCATTCGTGGAGTCTACCTGGCATTTGAATGGGGAAAAACGTGTTCTTATCAGCTGCAAAAATTTTAAATAAATTACGAATTGAGTTTGCGTTGTAAATTTCGTTCAAACTCACGGATTTTTTTAGCTTTCGTTCAGCTCACGTTCGTTTATCAAAAGGGAGTCAAGTTCAACTCACTGTTCACAGGAAGTGAGCTAAACTCGTGAGTTTTCGCTCAATGAGCGCGCTCATACACTGTAAAAAAAAATACAACCAGTTTTCCTGTATCGGAAAAATAGTTGCCCTTATCGTACCGGAAAAATTTCCGACCCAGCTCGGAATAAAATCCGTAAAATCGGAATAAAATCCATAAAATACCGTTTAATTGACTATTTCTTTTTTTTTTACGGATTTTATTTCGAGCTGGGTTGGAAAATTTTCCGGTACGATAAGGGCAACTATTTTTCCGATTCCTACAGGAAAACTGGTCGGATTTTTTTTACAGTGTACCCAACACTGTTAAAAATATTCATTACCTCAGTATGTATTTAAAAATTACCAATACATCTCACATCCATACATTTAATATTAGCTAGGAAAAATTGAAATATTTGACCAACCACCCTTAAAGTACGTGGACTATGTCGAGCTGTATGTTGATTATTTTTTTATTTTTTAAAATTAATACCGAAAGTTTTTTCAGTTACTTAATTTCTGAATTTTCTTTCCTAGACCTAAATTGTTCAATATTCTTTCACAATTGAAGACCTAAATGGAAGAAGATAGTATATTACATTTTCCTTAAAAATTCTCATATTTTAGATGATCAATTTGTCGTAGGGTAATCAATAATCGGGCAAAAGTAAATTATTAAAATTAATTACTCTCGGAGATGTGAGGTATTATTTTTTAATAGTTAGAAATTTTTATTTAATAATTTAAATACTAACAATATTTATATAACTTTAATAATGCAGTGGTAGAAAAGATGCGGAGCAGTGGAACGATTGCCACTACTAAATTTTATTAGAATTCTTTGCCTTAATTAATAGCAGAATATCTGTATCTGAGATTAAATAAGGCGAAGAATACTTCTGAATTTTAGTAGTGACTGAGCAAAAAACTCAGTTGGAAATATTCAATTCGTATGATAATTTTACCAATCAGTATGATGGTATTGAAATAATAGTATATCTACGTACCCATCGTTTATATGGAGTTCCTTTACCAGCGGTTTATTCTGTTGAGTGACAGAACTACATGACAGACCAGATGTTATTGCCAATAAGGTTATCTGAGCGAAATATGCTCTCCGGTTGTCAGTCCAGGTAGCTTAAACGGTAGAGCATTGGCAATGTAAGCCACGGATCTCGGTTCGATTCCCGGATTGGGCTTTTTTCACTCAGTCGGAAATATTCAATTGGTATGATAATTTTACCAATCAGTATGATGGTATTGAAATAATAGTATATCTACGTTCCCATCGTTTATATGGAGTTCCTTTACCTGCGGTTTATTCTGTTGAGTGACAGAACTACATGACAGACCAGATGTTATTGCCAATAAGGTTATCTGAGCGAAATATGTGCTCCGATTGTCAGCCCAGGTAGCTTAAACGGTAGAGCATTGGCAATGTAAGCCACGGATCTGGGTTCGATTCCCGGATTGGTTTTTTTTTCACACAGTTGGAAATATTCAATTTGTATGATAATTTTACCAATCAGTATGATGGTATTGAAATAATAGTATATCTACGTACCCATCGTTTATATGGAGTTCCTTTACCAGCGGTTTATTCTGTTGAGTGACAGAACTACATGACAGACCAGATGTTATTGCCAATAAGGTTATCTGAGCGAAATATGCTCTCCGGTTGTCAGTCCAGGTAGCTTAAACGGTAGAGCATTGGCAATGTAAGCCACGGATCTCGGTTCGATTCCCGGATTGGGCTTTTTTCACTCAGTCGGAAATATTCAATTGGTATGATAATTTTACCAATCAGTATGATGGTATTGAAATAATAGTATATCTACGTTCCCATCGTTTATATGGAGTTCCTTTACCTGCGGTTTATTCTGTTGAGTGACAGAACTACATGACAGACCAGATGTTATTGCCAATAAGGTTATCTGAGCGAAATATGCTCTCCGGTTGTCAGTCCAGGTAGCTTAAACGGTAGAGCATTGGCAATGTAAGCCACGGATCTGGGTTCGATTCCCGGATTGGTTTTTTTTTCACACAGTTGGAAATATTCAATTTGTATGATAATTTTACCAATCAGTATGATGGTATTGAAATAATAGTATATCTACGTACCCATCGTTTATATGGAGTTCCTTTACCAGCGGTTTATTCTGTTGAGTGACAGAACTACATGACAGACCAGATGTTATTGCCAATAAGGTTATCTGAGCGAAATATGCTCTCCGGTTGTCAGTCCAGGTAGCTTAAACGGTAGAGCATTGGCAATGTAAGCCACGGATCTCGGTTCGATTCCCGGATTGGGCTTTTTTCACTCAGTCGGAAATATTCAATTGGTATGATAATTTTACCAATCAGTATGATGGTATTGAAATAATAGTATATCTACGTTCCCATCGTTTATATGGAGTTCCTTTACCTGCGGTTTATTCTGTTGAGTGACAGAACTACATGACAGACCAGATGTTATTGCCAATAAGGTTATCTGAGCGAAATATGCTCTCCGGTTGTCAGTCCAGGTAGCTTAAACGGTAGAGCATTGGCAATGTAAGCCACGGATCTGGGTTCGATTCCCGGATTGGTTTTTTTTTCACACAGTTGGAAATATTCAATTTGTATGATAATTTTACCAATCAGTATGATGGTATTGAAATAATAGTATATCTACGTACCCATCGTTTATATGGAGTTCCTTTACCAGCGGTTTATTCTGTTGAGTGACAGAACTACATGACAGACCAGATGTTATTGCCAATAAGGTTATCTGAGCGAAATATGCTCTCCGGTTGTCAGTCCAGGTAGCTTAAACGGTAGAGCATTGGCAATGTAAGCCACGGATCTCGGTTCGATTCCCGGATTGGGCTTTTTTCACTCAGTCGGAAATATTCAATTGGTATGATAATTTTACCAATCAGTATGATGGTATTGAAATAATAGTATATCTACGTTCCCATCGTTTATATGGAGTTCCTTTACCTGCGGTTTATTCTGTTGAGTGACAGAACTACATGACAGACCAGATGTTATTGCCAATAAGGTTATCTGAGCGAAATATGTGCTCCGATTGTCAGCCCAGGTAGCTTAAACGGTAGAGCATTGGCAATGTAAGCCACGGATCTGGGTTCGATTCCCGGATTGGTTTTTTTTTTCACACACATGGAAATATTCAATTTGTATGATAATTTTACCAATCAGTATGATGGTATTGAAATAATAGTATATCTACGTACCCATCGTTTATATGGAGTTCCTTTACCAGCGGTTTATTCTGTTGAGTGACAGAACTACATGACAGACCAGATGTTATTGCCAATAAGGTTATCTGAGCGAAATATGCTCTCCGGTTGTCAGTCCAGGTAGCTTAAACGGTAGAGCATTGGCAATGTAAGCCACGGATCTCGGTTCGATTCCCGGATTGGGCTTTTTTCACTCAGTCGGAAATATTCAATTGGTATGATAATTTTACCAATCAGTATGATGGTATTGAAATAATAGTATATCTACGTTCCCATCGTTTATATGGAGTTCCTTTACCTGCGGTTTATTCTGTTGAGTGACAGAACTACATGACAGACCAGATGTTATTGCCAATAAGGTTATCTGAGCGAAATATGTGCTCCGATTGTCAGCCCAGGTAGCTTAAACGGTAGAGCATTGGCAATGTAAGCCACGGATCTGGGTTCGATTCCCGGATTGGTTTTTTTTTCACACAGTTGGAAATATTCAATTTGTATGATAATTTTACCAATCAGTATGATGGTATTGAAATAATAGTATATCTACGTACCCATCGTTTATATGGAGTTCCTTTACCAGCGGTTTATTCTGTTGAGTGACAGAACTACATGACAGACCAGATGTTATTGCCAATAAGGTTATCTGAGCGAAATATGCTCTCCGGTTGTCAGTCCAGGTAGCTTAAACGGTAGAGCATTGGCAATGTAAGCCACGGATCTCGGTTCGATTCCCGGATTGGGCTTTTTTCACTCAGTCGGAAATATTCAATTGGTATGATAATTTTACCAATCAGTATGATGGTATTGAAATAATAGTATATCTACGTTCCCATCGTTTATATGGAGTTCCTTTACCTGCGGTTTATTCTGTTGAGTGACAGAACTACATGACAGACCAGATGTTATTGCCAATAAGGTTATCTGAGCGAAATATGTGCTCCGATTGTCAGCCCAGGTAGCTTAAACGGTAGAGCATTGGCAATGTAAGCCACGGATCTGGGTTCGATTCCCGGATTGGTTTTTTTTTCACACAGTTGGAAATATTCAATTTGTATGATAATTTTACCAATCAGTATGATGGTATTGAAATAATAGTATATCTACGTACCCATCGTTTATATGGAGTTCCTTTACCTGCGGTTTATTCTGTTGAGTGACAGAACTACATGGCAGACCAGATGTTATTGCCAATAAGGCTATCTGAGAGAAATATGCTCTCCGATTATCAGCCCAGTTAGCTTAAACGGTAGAGCATTGGCAATGTAAGCCACGGATCTGGGTTCGATTCCCGGATTGGGCTTTTTTCACTCAGTTGGAAATATTCAATTTGTATGATAATTTTACCAATCAGTATGATGGTATTGAAATAATAGTATATCTACGTACCCATCGTTTATATGGAGTTCCTTTACTTGCGGTTTATTCTGTTGAGTGACAGAACTACATGACAGACCAGATGTTATTGCCAATAAGGTTATCTGAGCGAAATATGCTCTCCGGTTGTCAGCCCAGGTAGCTTAAATGGTAGAGCATTGGCAATGTAAGCCACGGATCTAGGTTCGGTTCCCGGATTGGGCTTTTTTCACTCAGTTGGAAATATTTAATTCGTATGATAATTTTACCAATCAGCATGATGGTATTGAAATAATAGTATATCTACGTACCCCTCAATTATATGGAGTTCCTTTACCTGCGGTTTATGACAGAACTACATGACATACCAGATGTTATTGCCAATAAGGTTATCTGAGCGAAATATGCTCGTCGGTTGTCAGCCCAGGTAGCTAAAACGGTAGAACATTGGCAATGTAAGCCACGGATCTAGGTTCGGTTCCCGGATTGGGCTTTTTTCACTCAGTTGGAAATAATTAATTCGTATGATAATTTTACCAATCAGCATGATGGTATTGAAATAATAGTATATCTACGTACCCCTCAATCATATGGAGTTCCTTTACCTGCGGTTTATGACAGAACTACATGACATACCAGATGTTATTGCCAATAAGGTTATCTGAGCGAAATATGCTCGTCGGTTGTCAGCCCAGGTAGCTAAAACGGTAGAACATTGGCAATGTAAGCCACGGATCTGGGTTCGATTCCCGGCTTGGGCATTTTTTCGCTCAGTTGGAAATATTCAATTCGTATGATAGCTTTACCGATCGGTATGATTGCATTAAAGTAATAGTATAAAGCTTTCACTTCATCTTTCCCAAAAACTAATTTTCGTTGAACCATAATCTGTGTATAGCATTTGGAATAGACCAACAAACTTTATCTTTGACCTTTTATTAATTCTTCCAGACTCTTTTACCATTCTTTATTCTAAAACTTTAGAAAAAATGAATATGTTAAGAAACAGAAATGTGTTATTACTTCAAAAATTTGGAAATACTAAATACCTTTATATAAAAGAAAAAAAGTCGTTTTCTCTCCCTTTCTTTCTTCATTTCCGAACTATCGTGTACATTATTGGATAACAAAAAATAGCCACTGGATTTTACCGCTTGTGAATGCCATGAATGGAAATTGAAATAGGATGCTGGGTGCTGGGAATTCTTTCCCAGGGGATTGGCTGAGTAGAAGGACTAAATCGATTTTTTGGAACCCTCACACTTGTGGTTCTAGAGCTCATTGGACAAATCACCATCCTCTAGGGTGGTCTTCTGACGAAGAACTGCCCACTACATTTTATTCATCGGTACAGGTACACTTTTAGGACTTAAACTTCCACTGAATATTAATTAAAAGGTCAAAAGAAAACCATAAAACTAATTGTAAAATAACAATAATAAATACAATGTAAAAGTTTTTGGAATTTTTAAAAAATTGCTTTTCAGACTTTCGGAAAAATTATTAAAAAATAAAAATTTGGTTATTTCAATCATTTCATGATTAATTTTACCTAAATATTTTTAAGTTTTCCATTTTCCCATCAATTGATGACAGAGAAAATTTTAAGAAATTTCTTCATAATAACACAATTGTGGAGAAAAATAAAATAAATGAATAAAAGTGATTTTCTTTGGAAGGTGGTATATTTTAAATACACAGTTTTGTATAAATTAAACTTAATTTTACCTTTATATCTATTTTATCCCTTACAGTCTTAATATAATCTAAAATGAGTATCAATAAATGAACTCGTGCTCTCAAAGAATAATTTCTACATCAGTTTCACCCTCCTAGTATCAGGTTTTAGTATTTTCTGAGCATTCTTAGTTTTACATCAATTGAAGTAGAAATTTAATTTTATTATATGTAATTTCTTCCTAGGAGGTGTCTATTTAATTTTATATATTAAGTATAAATTATTCATTTCTTTCTGGTTTGAAACATTAAAAATTTCATACTCGGAAATAACTGGGGTCAAATAAGACCCCAGTGGAACTAGGAGGGTTAATAAACATCTTTTTAAAAAATGAACAGAATGTTATCTACGAAGGTACCGTTTTGGTGAAATTTTAATTTCATTATATTAAAACAAACGAAAACTTAATATAAAAGAAGATATTTCGAAGAATAGTTTCCTAAATATAATATGTCGAATATACATTGTGAATAAATGCTATATTGATGGTAAAAAAATGGAAATTTCTTGTTACATTTTCTTTAGAAACTAAATGTAATGAATCAAAATTTTAATGCTTGCCCATATTCATGTATAAGTATGGCTGATTTCTATTTGCGTAACTAAATTTCACATATTTTTATAAAAGAACTGCTTATTATCATTATTATTATTATTTTAACCAAGATATGTATAGTTATTCTTATTTTTCTAATTTCTATTTCAGTTCTAAAAGCTATCTAGTAAATATGAAATGTGTCACAGAAAAATAGAAAAAATAATAAATGTCTATTTACTCTACAATCATAACAAAATGCTTTTTCCAAGATCTATCTATTTAAAGAGACTAGTTTTATACATTCAATTTAATAAAGAATTTTAAACGAATAAAATAATGCTTAACACTTAAATAATAATAAAAGAAAATTCTTGAATACAAAGCAATAAAAAGCGAAATAAAAAAGTCGCAAGTAAATAAACAGGCAAAGGTTGTAACTTCTGATGAACATAAAGGAAACGTGCAGCGGATGAAAAAGGCTGGTCGTTTATGTTTCAAGGCAATAACGCTGCCTTAATACTGACTTTGCGCAATACCCTTCAATTTGGTCTTCTGCAAATTGTTCTCTGAAACCAAATGACTACTATCAGGCAAGGTGATGAGGCCAGGGGTCTTACAGGAAAGTCAGGCTGTACACCTCCCAAAGGATCAAATGTAACTGTAATAAAGACCCGAGACTAATGAAGGAGCTTAATGTAAAGTTATTGCTTCCGAGTCGTTTCTTCTGAAAGTGCTGACTTGCCGCCTGTATATAGAAATCAAGGGGAAGAAAGATGGAGAGTTATCAGGCAAATACCAAATGGTCTTTTTTTCCGCTTCACCCTACTTTTCATTCGTTTCATTCTTGGTTTGCTCTGTCAGTCGACACAGGATTAAATGTTTCTATTTTCGCCAGTAAAGTGAACGGGAGAAAACAACATTTCTGGATTTCTTATTCCTGCTTCAGATTCCGCTTGTTACTGATCATCGTATGACAGCTTCTCTTTTTTCACGTACTCTATCTCACTATTTTTCCCTTCTACGAAAATAATTGAATTTATCGATATATATAACCAGACTATACAAGCAAAATATATTTATATCTTAATTTTTTAAATAGCATATTTTCTTTCTAACAAATATTTTAAAGTCCAATATATGTTTCTGAAACATATTAGGCGGGAGGTAATTTAAATGCATCTTTAATCTTTCGGTTTCGTTTGAAAACACAGTTTTGTTTGAACATATCCCATTCCTTGCATTCTTGAAACGTCTAAATAATATTCAGAATATTTTGACCAAGGGCAAGGAGAAGGCGCCTTCTTCTATGAAGAATGGGTGCATTCGTTTTTATTACCCAAACATATCGGAGGAAGCTCCAGCTTAACGACTAGTATACATCACCAGAATCCAAGCATTCAAATCTTCCACATCTCCAATTCAAGTTTCTTTCTTCAATATCTTGTCTCCCACATCGTGCTCCATAGCTCGCTGTAACTAAAGCAGCGCCACCGAAACTCTCGCTTTTATATCAGCCGTAGCACTCTGGGTATGTGTTGGCATATGGATCCTAGGAGACCCATCGAGTTCTATGATGGTTTTCATCTTCTCTTTAGGCCTAACGACCCCAGCAGGCCGATCTGCAAAGGTAACTTTAGCGCCGTATACGTCACCCAAGAGGCTTTCAGTAATAGGCCCCTGACGCCTAGACCCAACATGTCCATCTTCTTTCTTCCCCTCAAGTAATGGAGCCCTGGGAGATCTATGTTAAAGGAAGAAATGGATTTTAGTGGGTCGCTGTGCTCGTGGCGATAAGCGAAGTGAAGGGGGCCTCGAAAAGGCAACAAACGATTCCCCTCCTCATATCCATCGGGTGGTGCGCGTCTGTTTGACCAACTGAGAAGCATTCCCTGGACATCAGTGTTAGGAGAATCCTATGCTTACGCCACTGGCCATCCTAAACGCTATAGATTTGCACAGAGGCCTCCCTCATTTTTTCGCAATATTTTTGTGCGCGTCTTCAAATTTTTTTCGCAGTCGGAGAAAGCTGCACCTCCAGATAACGAAGGGGGCTAGCAGACCAGTGGATAGAGTTTTCCCGAGCTAACTCGGCTGGTCTATGGGAGAAGCGCGGCAGGGAGGGAAAGAAAGAAGATAGGAAAAAGGACGTAGACGAGGGGAAGACCCTGCACTTCGAAAATCGGCCGCTACAGCCGGAGGGCGGAATCCCTTGGGACATCCTGCATAGGCGACTGCTCTCTCCATCTCTGTTTCTCTCTCTATCTTCTTTTCTCTCTCTCTCTCTCTCTAGAGCTCCCGGTATAATCAGTGATGGGGATCGGGAGAGCTTTCTGCCGCAGTCCACCATACGCTTGCATTTACGACTTGCAGGTATCATTTGCTGACGAATCATCTGGCCTGCATATTGGCTTAGACTCGCTGCCCGGCACACGGGGTAATTGAAGTATCCGATCCACCCGCCTACTCTTTCATCTTACCATGTCCCCGCACCCAAATACCATTTATTTTACCAGACCCTTTTTTTATACAGCTCCTCAGATATGCCCGCTCACATAGCCCTTTCGGAACGCAATTCTTAAAGATAGAGGATTATTTGTTCATCTAGCGGAAAGAAAGACATTCTCGCATTTTGAAGAAGGAAAAAGAACTTCAATAACTTTTATGACATGGCTGGAATTACTATTAACTATCATTAAGAGTTTTAAAATATTGCAAAGAATATGGAAGCAGATAAAGTAAATCACTTCATAAATTTCCAAAATGACCATGGTAGTATTTAATGTATATTAAAATCTTTATTAAATTTGACATGTGGGCATTAAAAATGTTTACATTCAATAAACATGTGTTCTTAATATTTTTCGTTTAAAATGTTTAAACTTATTGATGTATTGATATCAAAACTATTACTAATTGAATATCACATGATATTTTTAATAAGTGCGTCAAATGAATCATAAGTGTATCTATGCTTTTTTATTTTCACGGAGAAAATTTTTTTCATATAGAGCTTTCTAAGAATTTTTCTCCTTGATATTTGGACAAAATACAATATTTCTTTCTAGCCTGAAATAGACTGTCAAATAATAATTATTATAGCTCTTTGTGAAAATATTTTTACAAGTATATGGCAAATATGGATTTTTTTTTTGTATATAGGGGAGACCGCGGCTAGTTGGCTACAGGGGTAAGTAGGTGCAGTCCTCATAAATCGCCTGTTTGTGGATAGATTGCGCAACCAGTCACAGACAGTGGAGTACCTTTCTTATTGCTTTTTACAATCCTCAATATAGTTTTGCATCGTTACCTACGTGCAGTGGACATTTATTACGATTTTTCTGTTTTTTGCACTCATGAGTAATTTTTTGTTGCTTCATTCTTTTTCTAATTTCTAATACTTATCTTAATAATTGCGATTTAACAGTTTTTCTTAGTGTATGATTAACTGCACCTACCCCATATGTGATTTACTTGGATTATTTATGCTTAGAGGATTACGTGTCCCTTTTGTGAAGAAATTTATTATGGGGCAAGTATCCGCATTGAACACGGGACAAGTTGGCTCGGTGTTTGGTGTGCACTGGTAGCTTGAAAATCAGCAAACAACGAGAAAAGTGGTTGCAATGCAAGATTTTGGGCACACGGTGCTTGCCCAAAAGGAGACACTCGATTTTTTATTTGTGGCAACTGTAACTCTGATGATGATATAGAGTAGGATAGAAGTTACTCAATGTTAATGTTTTATTCATTATTTTTACGTCTGTATAATTTAGAATTTACATTGTACGGCTATAACACCCCAGTCTAAACTTATTGGTAATAATGAAATTGATTTCGCATAACTGCGTGTCTTATTTGAGCTTCATTTAAATTTTTATAAAACGTGTGCCAACTTACCCCATAGGTATAGGCAACTTGCCCCGTAACGGGGTAGGTTGGCGCACAATTTCCCTTTTACTTTAGGCTTCCGCTAAACATAAACTACAAAAGCTAGAAACTCAAAACTCCGGGTATTTATAGCCAAATGTCTGTTCTTTAAAAGTGCAGTTAAAGTTTGTTAAAAAACTTAAATAAAAAATTTATGAAAATCAAAAACTAAAAACTGCGCCTACTAGGCCTGGTCTCCCCTACACTATATTGCCATTAATGACTGGCAACTTTCAATTTTAGCCATTTTGTCGAATATTTAGAAATATACTTGACAGATTCTTCTGGAATTCGAGGATTGAAAAGAATAGGTATTATTTCATATTTAGCAACGTCGATTTGATAAGGGGGGCAATTAGGGAGCCAACAAAAAATCAAAGAAAAAAATAATACTTAGGATCACCTGTAAAATAAAATGCACGAAATGATCTACTGATACCGAATATAAATAAACAGACATTGTGCAAAATGTGTATTATTTTTTGTAAGAATAGCACGTATATTAATAGAAATATAGCGATTTATTTTTTTAAAAAATTAAAAAATTCTTGCATGTTTTTTGCTTATAACATGCAGGGTTTTCAACCAAATTTAACGGCGGTTTCAGAAAAATTGACAAAATATAGTAGAAACAATATAGTGCAATTGGAATATAAATATATTAAATATTTTAGGAAATATGAGCAGTTGTATGAAATAATTTTTATCTGCGCATGCGCGAACGATAACAAGAATCATTTTACATAATTTAATAGTCAACTCTATGGAGCAACTTATTAAAAAAAATCTAGTCAAATATCGTAAAAATTCAGAAAGATATCGACGTTAAAGTGAGCAAATTTTTAGTTGTTCTCTAAAAGCAGCTGAATGATAAGGGATTTTACACAAATTGTCATCTTTTATTAACTGACTTTCAGAAAAAAGTTAGTATTTAGTGCGTATCAACGAGTAGATTTGGAAAAATTGCTTCGATTTTGATACTTCTTTTGATCATGGTATAGGCTCGTTCTGGTGGTTATCCAAGAAGAACTAAAGCATCAATAAAAAATGAAATAAAAAAAAAATAAAAATTAAAAATGACAATTTGTGGAAAATCCCTTATCATTCAGCTGCTTTTAGAGAACTACTAAAAATTTTCTTATTCTAACGCCGATATGTTTCTGAATTTTTACGATATTTGACTAGATTTTTTTTAATACGTTGCTCCATAGAGTTGACTATTAAATTATGTAAAATGATCCTTGTTATAGTTATTATATTCTGTCAATTTTTCTGAAACCGGAGTTAAATTTGGTTGAAAACCCTGCATGTTGTAAGCAAAAAACATGCAAGAATTTTTTAATTTTTTTTTAATAAATCGCAATATCTCTATTAATATACATGCTATTCTTACACAAAGAATACACATATTGCACAATGTCTGTTTATTTATATTCGGTGGCGATAGATCATTTCGTGCATTTTATTTTACAGGGTGATCCCAAGTATTATTTTTTTTCTTTGATTTTTTGTTGGCCCTCTAATTGCCCCCCTTATCAAATCGACATTTCTAAATATGAGGTCATACCTGTTCTTTTCAATCCTGAAGTTCCAGAAAAATCTGTCAAGTATATTTCTAAATATTCGACAAAAATGTCTAAAATGGAAAGTTGCCGGTCATTAATGGCAATATAGTGTATTTTACTTCGAAGTTTTTTATTTTTATTTTTATTTTTATTTATTTATTTTTTTTTTTTTAAGAGAGCGAGAGAGAGAGGAAACTAATTGTTAATCAGAAGGCTTTTGTAATAGTACGTGCATTGTTAGACATCAGAGTGCGTAAAGGTGTTTATTTTTGAATAACACTATTTCTGAATAATCTTTGCGTTCCAATTGAAAATTTTCTACCTGAGTGAAAAAGCGTCCAGGCCTGGAATCGAACCCAAAACGTTTGGCTTAAATTACCCATAATCTTCCAATTGAGTTACAAGGAACGACAACCGGATGACACAATTCACTCAGATAACATTTTGGCAATAGCTTCTGGTCTGCCATGTAGTCAGCTCAACGAAATAAGTCGTGAGTGTAGAAACGCCATTAAACGATTGAAACGTAGATCACTTTTTATTAGTTTAACTCAATCATACTGATTATAAAGTTATACAAGTTGAACATTTTCTAAGTGAGTGAAAAGGTATCTAGGCCGGAATCGAAACCAGAATCTCTAAGTATGAAAAATTTCTGTTTGTATGATAAATATACGCATCAATATTATTGTGTTAAAATATTAAGTGAATCTTTGTTTTATTTATCTGCAATTAAATAGGGCAACGATCACTAATCGGAAATAGCGGTACTCAAATTTACCCACCTCTACGTATCCTGGATATATGTTATTCGTCTGAATATTTTTCCCGAAACGATAATAAGAATTTATAATTTCAATTTAGTGAGTCATTTAAACTTTTGTTTTCACCTCTCCAGGAAATCTTGTTTTAATCACAGTCTGAATTGTAAGAATGTATGACTTTCAGACTTGTTAAAGTTTAAATTTAATGGGGCTCAATGCATTTAGCTTCAGCCTTTTTTTTTTTTTTTTTTTTTTTTTTTTTTTCTTTTTTCTGAATGATTTACTAATACAAAATTTAGTTTAAAAAAATACAGCACGGTAATTTAATCTTTTTTTTATATATTGAAATAGTTAAGCTCTTAAGCATACCACATTCAGTTTAGTGAAAGTACGCTGAATACCAGATATATTAAATTTTGCCAAAAGTAGTTTATGTCATCATTTTTTATTACATGTTAATTATTTTATTACATGTGATGTAAGGAGATGAAATAAAGGTTTATTTATATTTACACAAACAGAAATAAGGTTCGAAGTAAATAACTTCCATGATCACAATAGCAAATAGCAACGAAAAAAAAAAATACAGATGCTTAGAACATTGCAGTCTGGACTTAAAATGACGACGTACGCACATACGTTCTGGTATTTCAAATAGAAGAGTTCATGGATGCGGAGGTACGCCGTGGTGCTTAAGGGGTTAAATGCGAAATATTCCTTAAAATCTAATATACATTCGTTTTCTAATTATAATAAAGCGAAATGGTTATTTCATCAGCAAATATTTGAAATGGGAGTAATATTATGCTTGAAATAATATGCTACTCTTTTTTTATTTTATGTACTTTGAAAATTGTTTTTACGAAGCTTTATTAAAATTTGTGAAAGACATTATCTGTAATAACATTAAAAGGTGTATATAACAAAAAATTAGTCTGTTTTTTTTTTATTTTTTTATTGAGCTTAACTGTAAAATCAAGATTAAATATAACTGGAACACTGTAATTCTGAACATTAAAATATTTTAATTTATATTTCTGCACAATTGTTTGAAAATTTTGGGTATAAACCAACCAAACTTCCTCCTTTCAAATGCTTTTGTTTTAAATGAAAATGTTACTTTCGTATATTTAATCTATAAAACAATTTTGTTGCTATTATAAAACTAATTTTTCATTAATTCAGTTCGACTTTTTTTGCCTTAAAGTGAAACTATGTTACATTTGATTTTCTCATAAGATACGGTGAGATAAACTGATTTATAAACAGTAAAGAGTAAACATTTAATTGAAGAATTTGCATTCGCTTTTCTCGCAAGTAAATGAGTTGATATTTCATCTTTAGAACACTGCTCTTGTAGCTGTCTACACTAGTTAGCGTAAAGCGGAGTCATAATTAAGGCGGAAACAGAAGGAGCGCTTTTACCCTGACCTCTTATTGCTCTTATTCTATTTCTATACTGACCGATTGTAGTGGACACTTTAAAATCATCTCAGTTACATGGGATGAATTATAGACAGAATTGTTTTCTTTCTCAATAAAATTAAGGAAATGATTAAAATTTGAAACTAATTTGGAAATATTTCTAACATTCAATAAAATCAGTATTCTCCTTATACTCCAAATAGTGATCTTCCTTAAAATCATTATTTCATGAAATATTATATTATATTATGTTAAAAAATGCTTACCATATTAAAATTCTTTAAATGCATATGTTTTTTAATTTATTTCTACTAAAATCTGGTGGTGTAGTGTCTTTAAATGTAAAGCTAAAAATACACAAACGTACTGTGGTTATTTATTATTGTATTGTTAACTATTATTGTTCCACAGTGACAATAAACTATAAATAATCTTTAAAAATAAAATTAGCATTTTTATTTTTTTGGTCAATCTTAGTCTAAGTTATTCTAGTTTTATTTTCATGTATTATAATATTACAAAATAGGTAAATCACTTACCTATGTAATTACACATAATTTGTCACACTAAATATCCCGAGTTAACTCGTACAGTCAGATTATCTATATTTCGTTCATTTTATTCGTTCCAACATTTCTATTTCATTTATTTTTATATATATTTACATTTTTTTTATTTTTTTATTTTAGATTTTTAATGAAATTTAAAAGTTATTAGGTTTTTTTTTTCTTCACATATATTTATTGGATCCCAATGAGTTATTATTATAGTGTCTTGGAAAGACATGACAATATCCGTCTCAAAAATAATATAAATAGTAAAATCGAGATAGTTGATTTACCATAAATTTTGTGTAAAAAAATGTAAAAAACAAAATGTTTTGGAAAACTTTAGTAGAATAATTTATAGTTCGCTGCTTGAAAAAAAAATTAAAAAATGGACAATTTTTCCAAGAAAACGGTAAGGAAATGGACTAGTTTCACAGGTTAAATTGAATTTTTGTTTTTGATATTTCATATGTTGCAAAAGACCTCGTCAATTTTAATTCATTAGTACATAGAATACGAAAAAAATTCTAAATAAGAAAATGTTTCCCATTTTATAAAGATCGGGAGATAAGATTTAAAATTAAACCGATGCATTTATTTAAAATTAGTTAATGCCACATATTACATAATTTAATATTATAATGCCATGCTTATAAAATAAAAATTTCTGCTACAAACCGTAAGTCCTAAGAACTAAACTACGTTTAGATATTTTTTTTTCCTTTTACATTTAACTGAAGGTCCCAATCTCTTTTATGATGTCGCTTGTGTTCAATGTATCCCCGGAGGAATAATTTATGGATGTGACTAAGTTGTCTTTAGAACCTGCCTATTGTCATGGAGAGCTTTGGAAAACCTGATAACCTCTGGCCTCCTATTGCGCAAGTAAATTTAGCCACGTGCGCACTGTAGATTTTCTGTTACCTTCATGTCGCTATCTCCAGCTGTAATCCGTATCATTAAATCCAGTCATCCCGCGTACAAGTCCGCGCTATTCACTCGTAGATAAATTTCAATTATGTCGCTCTAAAAGAAATAAGAATGTCAACTAAATGATAGAATTGGAGTACAATGTTTGTTTGATCTGACAAAATCATATAAAACGCAAACTCATACACTATATATGTGAGTAATCATTGAATGCATTAATTATTATTACGCGACGTGAGAATTTAGGTTTATTGATAGTATACAGTGTGTATGTTTTCTTCTTCTTTTTTTTTTTTTTTTTTTTTTTTTTTTTTTTTTTTTTTTTTTTTAAATGCATGTAGTCAATTGTTGATTTTTTTTTTTTTTTTCAGCATTGATAATTATTATTTTCTATTGCTTTTTAGAATTACAATATTTTAAATATTTTTCTGTTAATCGAGTCTATGAAGGTTTGCCTTAGTTATAAAAGCTTCGTCAAATATAAGCGATGAAATTGAAAAAATGCACACTACCTCTACTTTCTGATATATCTTGAAACACTCGTGACGCAAAGCTTTTACCGAAAGCAAACAAAAATAATTCTAAGTAAAATAATATCAATATATTATCCTCCTAATATTGGTTTGAATAGATGTTTGTCTTAAATTGATTTTCCAAATGCGTAGGTGAAATTTTGCTAAATTTGTACATAGCTTTTATAACATTTCAACTGCACAACAAATTTACAAATTTCTAAGCTACTACTGTATGCCGTTCTAATATACGGATGAATTAGATTCATTTACTGTAATATAATTTTTACTAAAATAAGTTTATTTTAATTTTTAATTAGCATTTCACTATCAAAATTAATTTTTTATTAAAATTTCATTAATTCAAATTTCAGTGTTTTGATGCAATATTTAATTAAACACATAGATTTCAACGTCGCATGTACTAGAATGCAGAATCTGAGACAATTCTTTTAATTTCGGTTATCTATCTATCTATCTATCTATATGTATATATATATATAAATCCATTGAATTTGCTTTGTCTAGTAGAAACAGGCGAAAAAATTCTCAAAAAATTAAATTTAAACGAAGTTTAAAACATTTGGAATATAAAATGATGATCGAAAACTGTTAAGAATTCAAGAATGTGAGATGTATTTGTTATGCTGAATTGAACTCTATCTTTTTTATTCCGATGAAAACCTCGTGTCATGTTGCGCTCCGAATTTGAATAAAATTTTCTTTCCTCAAACATTGACACCGAAATCAACATTCAACTCTATACATGCCTTCCGTATAAAGGAATAAAACCAAAACGAAATCGTCAAAAGAAATCCATTTTTACTTATTTATTTGCTTTTCTTTCGAGCTTTTTTTTCTTTTGGCGTCAAGGAAGAAAATAAGAAAAAAAAATTCTGAGTCTCTTCTATATATTTTGTACTATATCTTGGTTTGTTTCTACCAAATCAACTGTCACTCACACTAAAGAGCATAAATTCCATCTCCACATATTCCTCCCCGCCTTGCATGAAACTAAGTTAGGTAACAACCACTACAAGGCTTCATCGTACTATCGAAAACACGAAGCTTCAATACAGATGTTGAGGACGACATAGCGAAATTTTTTTACACTTTTATTTTTTCTCTCCCCCCTTTTCTCCTTTGCTTGAGGATGCAGTAAGAAGAATCAGCATCGAATAAAAGTCACCGGGTATCGGATATCGGCTCACTGTGCGTATATGATTATTATTCTAGTTCCAAATCCAAAGTTCCGGGAGTATGATAGTTGGGAGGTGTCGATAATGATGTAAAACCTGTTGCCTGAACAGCAGTTGCAGAAAGTAAACGGAAGCCAGCTTTGGGAGCTTCGTGCGAGAAGGAATAATCCTTATAGAGAAGGATAGAGCGTGTAAAGAGCGGCCGGATGTGCCGTACTTAGCCTGATACGTTGCATCAAATGAGGTTTTCCTGCATAGTACTGAGACCTGGAGTAATCCTGTAGTAATTACCTTGCTCTCGCGTCTTAGGCAACGTATCCGTTGTAAGCAAATCCAAAGAGTATTCGGCATTATAGTCAAACCGGAACTAGTGATAAACATGCGAATGTTTGCCTGCATAATTTAGAGAAAAGAGACTCTGGTGTGAATTTCTCGATAAGATTGTAAAAATACTATTTACAAAGCAGTGCAAGAGTTTTTAACTTTATATTTTACTGTAGCACTCATTGTAAAACACATTTTATTTACTACACAATGCATTTAGGGCCCCAGCGTATGTGTGGGGGTATAACAACAACCCTTTTTTTACTTAATTTTTTTCATCTCTCTTTCCTCTTCCTGGTGATTTTACTTTTCCCCCTTCCAAAGGGTAGTTGATTTTATCTTTTCAATGCAAAGCTCTCTTGGTATTTGTTGTGAGATTCAAAGAAACATTTCAATTAGAGATTCGTAACCATTCTGACTTCTAATTTAAAATAAAAGAAACTTATTGTCAAATCTATCCAAGAAATTCAATTAAAAAATGGTGATGCAATGGGATCTATCTAATTTAAAATGGATTCTAGTCATAGATGATTCAGAAAGAATTCATCAACGATGCTGAGGTTTACAAATGGTTTTTGGATGAACTCTTTTACTCTTGGGATTAAAGGAAGATCAATTACTTTGTACTAGGAGCTCATGACGCAATTTCGTACTCATCCGTGACAGAAGCAGAAGAGTGAAGTTCCTTTGATGCGAAAGGATGCAATTTTATGCATATACTACTGAATAAATTTATTAATATAAGGTAGATTTTTGAATCCCTCTGAGAAGCAGCAGAGATGGGATATTTTTTTAATTGAAAAAATAAAAAAAAAATAAAGGCATTATAAATATTGGCTTATGACATATAGCTGTATTGTAATAGAAAATGTATTGGTCTATCTCGTAATATGTCATTTTATGGTAGTCTAAGGTTTTTGAAAAAATGTAAAAAAAGTCATATTTATTTTATTCATTTGAATAAAATAAATATCACTTTTTTAACATTTTTTACACTTTATTTACAAATGTACCGAGAAGGTACATTTGTACCTTCTCGGTTTTTATAGACTTTTCATTT
Organism: Maratus speciosus; assembly: GCA_963932465.1. Taxonomy (NCBI): domain Eukaryota; kingdom Metazoa; phylum Arthropoda; class Arachnida; order Araneae; family Salticidae; genus Maratus; species Maratus speciosus. The sequence goes on along the minus strand of OZ010796.1, from coordinate 460,182,871 downwards.
ATTTATTTTAAATCTTATTTATTAAATAATTAATATTATCGGGATAACTCAATCAGTAAATTAAAGATATTTCCAGTTTGTCTATAAATCGATTTAAAATAGGAAAAAAGAAAAGTACAAAAGCGTTTTAAATATTGGATCATGACATATGGCTATATTGTAATAGAAAACGTATTGGTCTATCAAGTAATATGTAATTTTATGTAGTCTAATGCCTTAGTCTGTGCCTAGGCTTTTGAAAAAAAGTTTTAAAAATCTGATATTTATTTTTATTTAAATGTATCTCAACGGTTTTTATAGGCCATTTTAAATTTTTATCTTGCTGACAAAAATTACTTATTAAATAATTAATATTATCCGAATAATAAAATAAGTAAATTACAGATATTTTAAGTTTGTCTATAATCGATTTAGAAGGGAAAAAAAGCACAAAAAATTTATAAATATTGGATTATGGCATGTAGCTTATATTGTAATAGAAAATGTATTAGTATATTAAGTAATATGTCATATTATCATATAAATATTTGAAAAAAAAATATTTTTTTTTTAAATTCAAATTTATCTTATCTTCTGTTATAGACATTTCTAAATTTTAATCTTGTTAACAAAAATTACTTATGAAATCATTAGAATGATTTTGTTATTAGAATAACAAATTCAATAAAAATAAAGACATTTTCAGTTTGTTTATAATCGATTTTATTAATTACATAATTTTTTTTCTTGAAATCACATTTGGAGCACTTTAATTAAATGCATTCATGTCGAACTAAGTGCAGTAATTATGTAAAAATGGCAAAACCAATTAAATAAATAACTAAATCGATAAATTGGTTTCATTACTATACAAGATATATATTTTTTGTAGTAATGAAGTAAAAAATGCAATGTTTTTAATTTATAACCAGAAAATGCGCATTTGTATTTTTTGAGAGAGATCAGAAGCTGTATATAATGTTACAATTGTTTTACCAAATGATTTAACCACTCTTTGTTAATTTTGCTATAAATTTTAAATGCGTTTAAAGAAAATATTTATATTATTTATATTTATGATTAAAAAAATCAATTTATTAATTTATATTTTACTCAAAACTTACACAGTAATAATAATAATAATAATAATAATAATAATAATAATAATAATCCATGCATGCTCTATGCACTCAAAGTGCGTATGTGACTGCATAAATGATTAGCGGGGTTTTTTTTTCCGCTAGCTATTTCATGTTACAATGATTTCAAACTTTTCGAATTTCCAGGACCACTATTGCTGAATAGAGATATTCTGTTTAATAAATTACAGAATTTTGCTATTAAATATGACAAAGCTAGTATTCGGAGAAAGTGGCACTCAAAAATCGGAAAATTTGGCAGCTATGCATATATATGTTTTCTTAAATTGAAATAAGAAAAAATAATATATAATTGTAACTTAAGAATGATATGTGTATGCTATTAAATTTGAGAAAAGTATATACACAGATTCGTGTGTATGCGCAAACAGAATTGTGAGCAACTTCACTTGGAGGCAATTGTTGCTAATTGTGGGGAAAATTTCTTTATTACAGATTACTGTATGATGAAGTTAATTCAAGTAATATGTTCATATATTTGAGATGCATCAAGAACAACTGTCTGTCTCGCGATTTGTTAGAAGAATAACATCATGATTAAAGCGTTACCTAAAATAAAGAGCATTATTATATTTTGTTCGAAAATTCCCTTAACTCCATTTAGATAATCTCAGTCAAAAAGAAAAAAAAAAAAACATTGCAGTGCTTTGAAATGAAACATAGTCGAGCTAATTTTAGAGATGAGCAAACGAATCGGGGTTCTTCAAATATTAAATGCATTTTCTAAATAAAATATGGATACGCATCGCCGATGAAATTGAATTTCCTTAATGTTCCGACATTAATTAGAGAAAACCGTTTTGTCATACGCGTAGTTTTGCTCGTTATTCTCATTCATTACTCGTTTCCTTAATATCTTTTCTGCAATTAAGCTTTTCATATTCTCTGTATCCAATAATTCATTAGCCTGGAAACCTTATAATAATGATTTTGCTTGTAATATGCGAAGAACAAAGAGATGTTTGTTGCGCCTTTCGAAGAATTTGTTGATGTTTTTTTTTTTTATGCTGATTGCTAAAACAGCAATGTAGAAAAATCGCAATGACAGATCCTGTTTGCTTAATATCGCTGCTTTAAAAGTTAATAGTATTTTCAGAACACTTGGCCTCTTATTATTCAACTTCGATTTTTTAATGTCGTGCGTTTTAAATGGTACTAATTTATTGTTTGAATACGCTTATTTAGTAATTTAGAATATTATAAACTAAATCAAAATGATATATTTTCTGGTATTTCACGAAAAGTAAAATGCTGTTTCTTGCGTTGAAAACTTTTTTTTTTTTTTTTTTAAATCTTTTTTTTTCAGACTGGTGGAACAGCACTGTAAAAAAATGTTGATTTACAGAAAAAAATCTGTCAGTCAGGACGTCAGTTAAAAACTGTTTATTTTACGAAAATAATCTGTATTGACTGCAAACTTTCTGTTATTTTAACATATTTTGTTCGTAAGTTTGTATTAAATACATTTTATTTCCGGAAAATTAACAGTTTTTTTACTGGCGTCCTGGGTAATAGTTTTTTTTTTTTTTTTCTCTATAGAATCAACAATTTTTTTATAAAGAGATAATTTAGAGAAATCTGAATCGGTGACAGAACTTGTTTGCTAAATATTGAGGCGTGAAAAGCTAAAAATATTTTAAAAGCACTTTTGGCCACATATGTTTCAACTTAGAATTTTTTATGCTTACGTGTTCTTTTAAATAGTAATTTAACTGTTTGAGTACATATATTTAGTAATTTAGAACTACACAAAATAGCTTTTGAAAATATACGTGTATAGTATGGGACTAAATTATTTTTGAAGCTTGAATTACGTAGATATGGCGAAAAATATATTTGTATATACAGTGGATTTCAAGAAGATACAGAAGGGTCCGAAACTTGCTTGACGGTTTAAGTTATATATATTTCTCCTTTTCTAATTAGAACCTGAACACTTTTTAGTTTTATCATGCAGAAATATCTCATTGAACAAAGTTAATTTCTAAAATAACCTCATTTATTGTGTTCATGATTGTGAGAAATTGACACAGATTCCGTTGACAATTCACAATTTAAGAGCAATTTTTGGTATAGGTTTTGGAGCCGACTTCATTTCAGTGGAAGACTGCACTCCAGAACTTGATTACCACTGGGGCAAACTTCCACCAGTAAATTTGAATAGAATTTTTTTACTTAATTAAACGACTTATTCATGCCGATTTTCTCTCATAAATAATTTTGTTCGTTTTTACTGGTGGAAGTTTGCCTCGGCGGTAATCAACCCCTGCTGCTTTAGATCACAGAATATTAATCATGCAATAAATGAGTGAGATTTTGAAAATAAAGTTTTACCACTGCTATATTTTCTCAACGATGTATTTCTGCATGGTAAAACTTTAAACAGCGCAAATTCTAAACATAAAAAGGAAACGGAAAACATATAAATATCTACGTTTCATGAAAATTTCTTACGTATGCTTTTTTATAACAACAAGGTTTTTTTTTTTATACATTCATAATTTCATAATTATATTGATTTCTGAATGTATCATAACGAACTTCATTCATATGATATGAGAAGAAAAAGATAGAAACGCTATTCAAACTTTTAATAATGTATTTGATATACCTATATCTGAGTTGAACTAGCAAAGCTTCAGTAACAAAAATTTTAAAATATCCGAGAGTGCTGTAAAGGAAATAATTGTCAAATACCAATGCGGAAAGTGTGATTCGTCTTTTGAGTTGTAAATGTTTAAAATGCAACAGAATTGCTTTAGATAAGGAAAAACCAATTAACTGTAAATTGATTCATATTTGAAGATTCGTTTTAGGTATTAATAATTAATAACTGTAACATAATGAATAAATTCATCAGTGGAAAAATTAATTTGTTACTTTTAGGAGAAACGTTAAGGTCTTACATTTAGAAAACAATTATTTTCGTCCATATATTTCTGTCATTCACATCAAATATATAACTCGTAATAGTCGTAAAAATAGTCTGCCATTGATAACTTTGGTAATTATATATACTGTAGAAGAAATTTTTTTAATATTCCATTTCAAAGATTTTCTTGTCGTTCAATGTTCTTTTTTTTTTTCCTTTTATTAATCTTGTTCCACAGTCGATCGGGCAGAGAGATATACAATTTTTAGCTTAAAGCTAGTGTCTCTATGGAAATCGACTGTTCTTTGCGTATTTTGTAAATCCTCTGCCGTTGAAGAAGTGATTTACAATATAAGCTTTCATCTGTGTATATACTCTTGTTATTTTCGTTTGAATTTTACTTATTTCATTTCATATGACTGCATAATTTAATTTGAATTTTGCCTCTGCTATTTATTATAGTGATTTCATAATATTTGGTCAATATCTTATGTTTGAATGGTTTAATTGTACAGAAAGTTTATATATATATACATACCTTTCATATATTTTAAATACTATGATTTTTTAATGCTTCATTTATAAGTGATTGGATCTGGTTTTTAAAAAATTCATTAGTGATTAGTTAATTTAAAAATTGTTGATCCAAATTTAATATGCATAATATCTGTATCATGTCTTGATACTCAATTTATAAATTTTATTTAAATGATGATGAATTATAATATTCTATAATGGTTATACATATATAAACTTTCTGTACAATTATACCGTTGAAACAAATTAAATTGACCAATAATTATGAAATCAAATATATATATATATATATATATATATATATTAAAATTAGTTTGTGTTTTTCATTTCAGATTCGTGTATTTTCTAAAGGATAATGTAAAAAACAGTGTACATAACGGTATGTGAAACATGCACTTGTAGATGAGAAATACCGATTACAAACTCTACATTTGTATTTTAAAAAACCCAGTTATAACAGTCTAGAAACTATTTTATAAAATAAGGTTACAAATGCATAATACATTGAGTTTCTGAAAACATTCATGCTTTCCGAATGTGTTTTCGCTGTATTTTGAAGGACCTAAAATCGGATGAAAGGGAAAAGACGCTATATGTAAAGGCCATGCAGATTGTGCACATTAAGCTTTAAAAATGGTACGGCTACAAATGGCTCACCCTTCCATGCAATCCGCGTCTTATTCCGTCTCCATTTATCTGCAGAAAGCACGCTTACATCCCAAGAAAAAAGATGAAAGAAGAGTGCCCAAACAGAAAAATTTTCCGACCTTTTTTCCCCTTTTCTCTCTTCCATGTTTGTCTTTTCTTTTTTACAATTCTTCTTCAACAGATCCTTTCTTTAACTGAAAATCGAAAACCCTGTCGCAGTTGTCTCTGTACAGGAGAAAAAAAGTGGTGTACATTTCTTTAAATATCTCCATATGATAATATTATAAAATTATGTTACGTCGTAACATTATCAAGCAATTCATTATTGGGGATTTAAGGTTAAGTAAAAACAAAGGCTTAACCTTTGCTTATGTTTTATTTTTTTCTCCATATAATGAATTAATGGGGAATTTTACAATAACATATATCTCTCATAAATTTATATCATAGTAGGTATAAAGAAGAGGGTAAAAAAAAAAAAAAAAAAAAAAAAAAAAAGAAGAAGAAGAATGTTTGAAACTGTGTAAATGCAGGTGGCCTTGAAAATTTAAGAAAAACATATACTAGGTGAGCCAAAAGTTCGTTAAAACTTTAAAAACTCATAAAAAAGTAGGAAATTATCATGAACAAGTGAGTTTTGCAAGAAAGGGCTCACAAGTTAGTTGGAATTTTTTAGCAGAAAAAAAAAAAAGTCTAAAATCACATGTACAGGGTGCTGACGACCCGAAACACAATGCACAGGACAACAATACGCTCCATTCATTTGTTCCTACAATAACAAATGTGCAACATGACCTCCTGAACATTCTGCGACACAACCAGGTTCTGTGGTAGTACGTGTTCATTGTGTTTCGGGTCGTCAGTGCCCTCTACATGTGATTTTTTAACTACATATTTTTTTGCTACAAAAAAAAAACAAAAAAAAAAAAAAACAAATCAGACTACCTTGTGAGCCCTTTCTTGCAAACCACATTCATTTATCATAATTTCTTCCTTTATTATGAATTTTTAAAATTTTAACGAACTTTTGGCTCACCCGGCATTTTCGGAAATACAATACTTTCAAGGATATGAAATACCAATGAAACAACATACGGAAGCAACACAATTACTTGTGGACATTTGAATCCTCAAATTCTTTCGTTTTTGTATTTTGATAATTCCAGGACTCCCAGTGGTTCTTTTTTGAATATCAGTATTTTAAATGAAAGTTTTCGTCCTAGGTTTTTAAAACGTTTGCAACAAAAATTACCCTCCAGATAGGTTTCTAGAAAACTTGCAAGAAAAATCTAAAAAGGAGAATTTACTTTAAAAAAAAAATTCAAAAAACAAACCGAGTGGGAGGACTGTAATTCGTACATGTACATAAAATATTATTTTAAAAAATTATTATTTTATAGGACTTCTATGGAGTCACTTCCAGTGCCTTTGTTTATTTATTTAATATTTATTGTTTTAAATTTCAATGATGCATTTGATTTTGTATGTTTCAATTATAGATTTTCAATATTATATTTAAGAACATATTTATGTACGTCCTATCCTGCATCGAAATTCTTAAAATTGAATACAAACCTTAATTTTTATTGCAAGATTAATGTTTTTTCGTAGCCAAAATTAAATTTTTAAAGCTCTTAGAAACAGAAATATGAAAATAATTTTATGGAATGAGAATTCGCTTAATCAACCCTAGTTGTAATGAAACATCAGTCAATATTTATAGTCTATACAAAATTCTTGGTAAATTATATTTATTTAATATATTTCATAAATAACTCATACTAATGAAATGGAGTTTCTGATAAAATAATTTCAATATTCAATGCGTGTACATGTTATTAATATGTTCAATATACTCAGAAAATGTAAGGCAATTCATAAAGTAACGACATATATCAGATGCATCACGCAAAATATGTACTTGGATGTAGCAGTTTTTGTCTCGTATTGACATTTAGGCGTCGTGACATATTTTCCCCCCATTGCGTATTTTACGTGAAAAAGTTTGTTAGTGCAGCCCTATTCACGTCAGGGCTCCGGAATACGGAAAGTCCTGCCGTGCAGGCGAGCACACTATTTTACTTTGATCCTTCTAGATCCGATCCCTATCAGTCTGGATGTTAGGGATTTTAGATACCAGTGGGAGTTTTCAATTACTCACGGGGCCCAGATTTCACCATTTATCAGGGAGGATTTAGACCTGAGATTATAATGTCGCACTGTTGAATCAGCGCTGCGCTTATAGAGTACTATCCCCATACGCGCACACAAGCCAGTTGATTCGCCTCCCTGCACTATTGTCTTCAAGGGAGAAACCCATATACCTGGGAGGGGTGTTCATTTTATATTCTTCCAACATCATGGATTTCTTACATGCCACCTGGTCTTGAAGAGAATGGTCCCAGGGAAAAAAGAATCTCGAATTATTCGCCTTGAATCCGCAGGTTGCATTGATGAATGGGACCTCAGCCCAGGGCAGCTTAGTTAAGCAATAAATTCACAGGCTGAGAAAACGAGGTGCCACACATTAGGCAAAACAGGTGTTTACCCTGGATAAACTGGCGCTTTCTGGAGGAATTTGGATTCCATTTCTGCCACCTGCTACGCAAATGGAATTGAGTGGAGAAAAAACAAAAGATTTTTTTCAGGACCATGATAGATATCCACGGATAAGAGGAAAAATTTAAATTATTCGGAAAACAAATGCAAGAATAGTTCCCTTTTGTAAATGGAATCTTGGTTAGATTTTCATTCACTAATGATTGCATGCTCTCTTGGATTTGTAATATCAAAAGCTTTTTACTTGGAAATAAGTTAAATCGTTTTCTATATCTTTTAAGTCGGTCATTATAAGAAAATAATTTGAGCTTAAATCACTTTTATAGATCAAAGAATTTATAAATTCAGTGACCAATACTGTTGAAAAAAGTTTTAATTTAATAAAAGATGTTTGTCTGCATTAATCTTTGATTTTTAAAAATAACAATATGAAAGATAAGAGGAATTATTAAAAATCACACATAAACTAAGTTTGATAATGATACAAAACAGTATAGATAATTTAAATTTAAAAATAAGCACAATTTTAAATGTTATATTTCCATTTTAAGCCTTAGCATCCCATTAAATTTTTTCATATTATTATAATTAAAAAGGATCAAGGCGGTTGCCAAGTTAGACAAAAATGTATTAAAAATTTAAATTTAATTTCCCCTGAAAATTACTTCTAAGCTCTTGAAGTACCCTCCCTATTTTAAAGCAAGTTATTAAGGCCCTAAAAGATTCATTGAACTTATAAGTAAAACAAATAGAACCCTTAAATCTTTATTGTCACATGCTTTTTTGCAGTTTATAAGGATAAAAAATATATATATTTAGTATTTTGTTGCTCGTAGAAGCTGTAATATCAGTTGGGATTTCTCAAAAGACAGACAACGAAACAAAAATTTGAAAAATCTGAATTCATTCTAATTCTACTATTAAAAAATAAAAATTAATGATTACGAATGCATATTCAAAATGCAATAAATTTCGTCACTCGATGTAAAACTCTTTTCTTACTTTAAAATTTTTTTGAATTTAACAAAGGATATACATATAAAATTATACAAAATGATATATTCCCCATGTATATTTTGTTTCTGATTGTATAAAGATTTACGAAATTATGGTTGAAAATGTTAAAATTTTCAACATATAAAATATTCAGAGTTTATATTAGAAAACATAGTTGGGGCCAAACAACGTTTGAATAATATTACTATTAGATATAAAATTTAGATTTTTTTTTTTTTTTTTTTTTTTTTTTTTTTTTTTTTTTTAATCCGATAACGTTTTTAAAACTACCCTCAATTTTCGCAACAAATTTTAACGAATATTTCGATTTATAACAATAGCTGTGTTTTTATTTTGCTTTCCATCTTAAGATCAATTTCTAAATTAGAAAAAAATGAGTCTAAGATGGCACATGACTATAAAAAACCTGTTATTCAAAAGTCTCAGAAATCTCATTGCTTTTAAAGATTTCCCTTATTTGTAGCGTTACTTTTTAGCATTGTTTTAAAATTCTTAATTAATTAATGAATTTAACGTTAATTACTTAAGGTCACAAAATAAAAAACACTCTTTTAAAGCAAATTCATGATAATATTCATAAATATTGCTTATTAAAGTTTTATAGGAGTACAATTTTTTTTATCCAATACAGTTTATTATTATAAAAAATTGAAAGCAGCCCATGTAAGTCAAGGTATTTTAATTTTTAAACGTTCTAATGTTTTTGATAAAAATAGACGTCTTATCAGCATTCCTATCTTATAAGTTAGTTCTGAGTGGATAATAATTGTTTTTTATGTCAATTATGTCAATTTTTATGTCAATACTCAGAGAAACTGATTAATCGTCGCTCAATTTAATTTTGATAACACACATTTTTTAACTTGTAACATTCTGATTATGTTAACGACATTTGGAAAATCACGTTAATTAAGTGATTTTGGATAGACAATTTAATCAATAAAGACAGTCTTAAATAAATAGTTTCGATCGTTGGATCCAAACTGTCGGTCGCGACCCACATCAATTTTATCTGACACAAGGATGTAATAAAAACAATATATTACAACTTTAAAGTAGAATATCGTGAAAAGATGAATAATACGTAAATAATAGATAAATAATAATAAAAATAATTTTAATTAAATAATAGATAAATAGATAAGAGATTGACAATAGATAAAATAAGACATAAAAGATAAATAACAAGCAATAGACAAAGGTATTAGATAAATAATAGATAATATAACTAAATATTAATAGCTGTAATAGATAAATAATATATAATAGATAAGTAATGACAGATAAATGTTTTTTTAAGGCAGTATTTTATTAAAATTTGTGCTTCAGGCTAAAATTTAAAAAAGCTTCAGTTCCGATACAGACTTTGTTCGTTGGTGCAAAACCATGCCATAAATCAACATTGACATTTAAACTGTATTTTTCCAATAAATTCATCAATAAAAAGTTTGTTTTTTTTTTTTTTGTTTTTTTTTTTTTTTTTTGGGGGGGGGGGGGAGGAGCATAGTATTAGAGTTTAATAACTTTACTTTCACATTGGTATTACCTATTATTTTCTAGTGTATATATGGTTTGTCTCAAAGATCATCTTTTCATCAGAATGATTATATGAAAGGGTGATGATGTGTGTCTACAAGTTGGGTGGGTCGCATAAAAATAAAGTTTGGGAACCGCTGCTCTAGGAATCGAGTCTCATAACCATAAAAATACCTAATGTGATGTTTAAAAATAAAATCAGTATACGCGAACAAACGAAATCAATATACACGAATCAATACATAAAATAAGCTGATAATAGATTATAAAATATTTATCAATACTTTTTTGTGTGTGTTGAAAAACGTTTCAAATAGTAAGTATTTGCAAAAATTTTACTAATTTTTAATATTTTTTTAATAATCTATTAGTGAAAACGTTATTAAATTATACTTTACATTTAATGTATACAATTAGAAAATATACAAACTTTAATTGAGAAATAAAGGAGAGTTTAGTAAATAACAGTATAATGATATATTCTTCTCTAATATTAAAAGAATAGCATTTCAGTAAGCTACAAATTTCTCTAAGTTAAAAAGAATCGGAAAGCAGTAAATCTCCATAGTGAAACAAAACCAAGTCTCTTTTTCTTCTGACATAATAAGAATATATATCTTTCATACAGCTTAGAACGAGAGGGAAAAAAATGGAAACTACGTGTGAAAAAAGATTAGACAAATAAAAAGACAAGGTATCTGAAAAAGAAAGAAGAAGAAAACTCGGAAAAAAATAAACATCTCGGCTACGAACCACAGGCCACGGCCTAGGCGTCTAGGCACGTCCCAATGGGCCTGAGTTAAGAAGGACAGGTAAATCCCCAAATCTGGTTTAAGAGGTCTCAAAGGGATTATACGGGAGCAGCTGACATCTGGGTTTTAAGGCTGCCGCAGAGAAGTCATATGACCCGGGTCTGCTCTTTCGAGACCCTCGCGGCTTCATTCCCAGTGGTCTGACGGAGCGGTCTCCTTTCGGTCACTGCGGCTGTGGTCGGTGACATTCGCCTTATTACAATGGCGATTGCTCCAAAGATCGTTTGACGCTTTAATGCGTCTGAGACCCGGCAGGCGTTTAATTCAAATTGGGAGCATGGGAATCAAACGGAGAGTCGGGAGACTTCTGAAATCGAAGCTTTGTTAGTTACATGTGTTGCCGTGCATGTCGATACGTAGGAGAGCGTGTTTCAAATTAACGATTTCTAAGCATGTATACGGAAATATTTTTCCGTGAAGCTATATTTAACATTGCTTATGGATTAGAGTAATTAATTGTGCATGTGTTTATGTAGATGTCTCGAATTATTTTCTTGCGCCGAAATGCATTCATTTAAATATGAGCACTTAATTACGTGGAAGAATTTCTTTTTTTTTTCTATTGATTCGTCGTTCTTTTGATAATTAAAAGGAGCTCACTTGAATACTTTACTGTTAATAAATAAGAAGCAACTGATGCTTTAATTTTACTCACATATTTTATTTACAAACCAGATTATCTAATTTATACATTTACATTTATGTACTTGAAAAGCTTGCAAAAGGAAAATCTCATTTTGTGTCTTCAAATTTGTATGTATTTCATCAGACTTCCCTTTTATACCAACATCTCTGTTTTATCACATTTACTAACACTTTTACAATTATAATTTAATTTTCTTTCTTTCGAAATAAATTCATGACGCAATATCAAAATTTTACTGCAATAATAAATAAAATTAAATTAATAATGATGATAATACTAATAACATCTTTCTGAATTTTCATAATCTTGTGTCTTTGAAAGTGTTACACGGCGAGATTTAACCCATTTAAAATGTACTTAAACTTGAAAATGAGATGAAGTTTTATATTTAAAAAATATCAATTGACAATGGAAAACAAGCTATGGATTCAAGTTTGTACAGTTCGAGAAAATAATTTCAAGTATGTTTTGATAAAATTATGAAATTGGGTATTTGATTCTTAAAATTTCTCATTTGAAACTATACTCGCTGTCTTAGGCCATTAGTTCCCACATTAAGGTCCTTAGTCGTTTTTTGCATACGAGATTTATCCTATAAAGAATGGGATATTTTTCTTTTACGATATTTTAATAAGAAACTGTTTAAATACGAGATTTATCAAGAATGGGATATTTTTCTTTTACGATATTTTAATAAGAAACTATTTAAATTGTTAATTTTTTTTTTGTTTATATAGCCAGTTTATGTGACAATAAAAGCTGCCAACACCCGTTTCCTTTTTTTCAGAGAAGAAAAAAATTTCTATATTATCAGTATTAGGGAAATGTCATTAAAAAAAAATATATTTTTCCTTATTTTAGTCTGCAATTCCAAATACAATATCATCCTACATTGGCACAGACAAAAATTCAACATACATCATTATTAATTTATAATATAATTTTGATATAGTTCCTATATAATTTTTTCGTTTTATATAAATCGTTTCCTTATAATTTTTCTTTTTTTTTGGTCTATTTATAGTCTGCTTGTGTTCTATTCAAAAATGAAATAGTTATTTTCATTTAAAACCATACTGTGACCCTGAGATTTTCAATTTCGTTTTTTATTCAAAATAGATACTCCTACCTATTTTATTAAAATTAAAGTGAACTGGGGTAAGTGTAATTACGTTTTGACATTAGTTCGACCTTAAGCCTTTACTATTGGACATAATCAAGTTTGTTTTTTTTTTTCTTTCTTCGTGCTGTTTTTTTTTTTTTTTTTTTAATACTCTTGTTTAATGGTCTATTATACGCACACTCAGATATGAATTTTAAAAACTGTTTTTGAGCTGTGTTTTTCTTTTTCAGCTGAAGTTACGTGATTACTCTTCCCCCGGCATTCGGGAAAAATGAAAACAAGAATTTTTTTTTCGCCTATAAAACATATGGTTTTAATCCTGGGGTGAGTGTAATATGCCCCTAGTTCCATTTATTTCATGTCTTATTGACTTGTTTAGATATTTTATTCGAGTACATAGTTATGAAATTGTTTGTGAATTGGGCAACAGAATAATGTAGGAAACTAAAAAAACTGATTTATCGGTGCGGGAGGAGGGGAGGAGGTTACACAAATAAGTCAGTTAAGTAACATAAAGCAGTGTAATTTTTTCATAAGTATAAAATAAGGGTCTTTTTCTGTTCAAACAAAAATTTTTTAACAAAAAATAATGCCTTAAAATTACACTATATTATAAGCACTCTTCCATTTTATCATTAAAAGAATGATGCATTAAAGAAAAAAATCATTTTTCAATTGTTATTTTTTATAGTTTGGATTAAAAAATTGTATTTTCTTAACAAATATTGGTACAACTTACTCCTTAAATATATATATTAACAAAGAATTACTTTGTGCTTTCTAGTGCAATTGTTATTAATATTCTACTGAATTCATATGACAACCACTTAAGAAAAACAAATAAAAATACTTATTGTCTTTTATTCATATATCCCTGAGTTAAGGGGAATTAAAAGTGCAATTAGAAATATTGAGGAAAGTGTAACGTGTGTTTTCACTTCCCTCAGTTCCTTTAGTTACCCCTGTCCCAAATGCAATATTGCCGGAGTATGTGGAACCACAGCTGCACAAGCGAAACAATTGAAAAGCTACAGAAAATGTGAACACATTTTGAAATCTATTTTATAAAATTATCTAAGAGTATAAAAATGACCCATGAGGCAAGTAGTGCTTGCGATTAACAAAGAGCTGAAATCTGAGAAAGCCGCTAAAATTGAACATAAAAAGGTATAGACAATTTTTAAAATTGTATCTAAAACAATTGAATGGAGCTTTATTCGACTACCCTCATTCAAATATTGCGAAAATGAGGCTGGGTAAACATGCCAACTGATTGTTTGGTTAAAATAACCGTTTATTACTTACTAATAAATCTGGGTGTTACAGACACTAACCTCTTGATTTACATTTACTACACTTCAAACTTACTATTTGGATTGTTCATTTACAAACTCTGCAAAGGCTTTAAATACATTTTCAAGGTGATACATATTATTTCAAAAAAAAAATAATAATCAGTAGAAAAACATAAGAATATAAACTAAAACTCGACTAACTCCAATAATAAAACAGTTCTTCGATCTATAAACCTTTTATACTTTCTTTGCGTAAACTTTTATAAGCTTATATTTGAAGGTTTCCTTTTTATTTCCCGTGTCTTAAGAATAAATTACAAGCAAACTTCTTTATCAGATTTTACTTTCTTCTCAAAATTTTTTGCATGCCTTATCTGTCCAAGAGGTCATTCTTTCGTAAAATTTCACATCTCCTTGAAAATTTTTGTATTTTTTACTACCGGCTGGATGGATTAAATTTACCTCAATTTTTATCCCATCCTTGAATCACCACATGCACTGCCTCTTAAAAATGCTCCAGTGTTTTGTGGACGCTCGGATGATAAGTAAAGGCGAACACACTGTAATGGAGCTTGAGCCGTGCCTTATCTGAAACTTTCCTTCAAGAATCAAGATGGTGGAAAAATTGACAGAATGCATATTTTAATACAAAGAACAGCCTTGAGCAGTGTTGATAAACAGAGTCATAATTTTTATCATCATCATTATCGCTACTGTAATATGATTAGTTTTGGAAAGCTTTTCAGCACTAACGCTGCTTTGTGTATTTTGTACGCTCCCTCGCGACTCCAGCGAACACCGGGATGAAATGACTAACTTATCGAAAGAAGGTAAGTGGAGGTGGGTAGTGTAAAGAGAAATTCTTTCCCAAATCTTCAACCTAACCTTCCTTAAATCACATCCCATGAATTAATATCAGCTGAGAATTTCTCATGCAAATAATATGTATTAAGGTGCCCTTGTTAATTAATTTAGCGTTCAGTCTACCTTTTGGTTTAGTTATGAACCTTCGATCGCGTATTTTCACTTACAAGTAATAAAGCTACAGATGGCACACTTCAGCGAGCAATTCAGTCTTCCTGGGTAGAAGAGTTTACGCTTCGAAGTGCATGTTGAATTCATTAAATAAAGTATGTAAGGAAAAATTTCAATGGGTAGTTTACGAATTTACTTATTTTTCTACAGATGATACTTAACAGGTAAAATATAATTTATGTCTAACATCAAATATCATTCATCAAAATTCACACGTTAGTAAGATTTTTTTTTTCAACAGCTTTAAACAATGAATTAATTTTAAAACACTGAAATAAAAATTTACAGTGTTTTTTTTTTTCCAAATATGTAAAAAAAAAAAAAAAAA
Source organism: Maratus speciosus (assembly GCA_963932465.1). Lineage (NCBI taxonomy): Eukaryota > Metazoa > Arthropoda > Arachnida > Araneae > Salticidae > Maratus > Maratus speciosus. The sequence goes on along the minus strand of OZ010796.1, from coordinate 460,167,324 downwards.
AAAAAAAAATTAAAAAAGATATTAGAAAGACAAGGAATCAGGTTTATCCAACATCCTATTTTGTATCAACAGTTTCGATGTTGTTTAGACTTCTTTAAGATTAAAAGAAATTAGTTTCGGTGTATTTTCAAAAAAAAAAAAAAAAAGGTTATTGCATATTTTGCATAATATAGTATAAACTTTTAAGGTTTGAAATCTTACATTTATGTTAAATTGGTATCCAGAGCGGAAAAGAAACAACTGGAGTCTGTATTCTCGGTAGTTACATTATACACACACACACACACACACACACACACACACACACACACATATATATATATATATATATATATATATATATAACTGTTAATAACAATTACAAATTGCCAACAAAGATTATGAAAGTGTAAATAATAAAATCTGTTCCCTAAACAATTTAAACATTGATTATAAGAACATAGTAAAAATATGATAAAAGAAATATAATGCAAATATATAGAACCAAGGCAGATTCATCAGGCCCTAAATGAAAATGCCTTGATGCTACAAATAAAGTGTGTGGTTTCATCTTCGTATTAGCCATAAAAAAGCTAAATAATGCGAATTTAGGGCATATATATGTACGAAGATGAAACCACACACTTTATTTGTAGCATCAAGGCATTTTCATTTAGGGCCTGATGAATCTGTCTTGGTTCTATATATTTGCATTATGTTTCTTTTATCATATTTTTACTATGTTTTTATAATCAATGTTGAAATTGTTATATATATATATATTGAAAGTTATATTTTAACTTATAATTATTAAATTAAATATATGAATTCGATAATATATGGCAGCACTAACTTTTGTAACATAATAATTTTTTAATAATATATATGTCTGTAACTATTCAACAGTCTTAAAACTTTAAACTATCATAAGTTAGTATCTTAAAAATTAGACATAAATAATTATATATATGGTTTTCTTTTTGCATTTTATTAAATTTTAATTTGTAATAATTTATTTATGATTAATGTTTTAATTCATAAACGACTTAACTTATTTTATTATTCTTAAATGTAACCGTAGTAATTAAACATCACGCCGGTTCGTTTGATCTCTATCTGTAACTGTAGTATAATTCTTGGATTGATCTATAAGCACTACTCACAAGGCTGTGTGTACAATCCTGTTTCATTATTATGGGAACTTTTTCTTTTAATTTTTAATATGTTTTTATATGATTTTCTTATTCGATGTTTTTTTCGCATGTATTTTTATTTACATTAAATGCATTATGTCGGCAGTGATAGAATATTTGCCTGCCTGTTATATGGAATAATGCATTTTTTTTTTTTTTTTTTTTTTTGCGAACTTGGGTGTTCTTGCCGACTGAAGATTAAATAATCACGTGCCACTTTGTTTCCGTTTTCCATAATCATTTAATTTCTATATTCTCTTTCTGATTAAATCATTTTTATTTCATTTTTTTTTTATCATGTATATTTAAAAGATGCTTACAATTTTCAATGTATTATTTCCTAGTAGGTTTTCTTTATTAAGATGTTTAATTCCTATACAGCTCATATTCAAAATATTAGAATAATTGAGAAAAAGTAATAAGAAAAAAATATTTTTCATTTATTTATTTTTGATAAAGTAAATGCAATTAAATTTCTTATAAATTAAACCTGGAATGTTTAGATATGATTTAAAAATTTACAAAATATAAAATATAATACAATAAATTAGGTATCCAGCTTTCTGAAACACATCAAAATATTAGAATAAAATTTAGATTGGTTCAAAATATTAGAATATTTTATTTTACGCAACAAATATTAGCTTATGAATATGAAGTAAATGATAGTTAATATTTTGTAGCATCCCCTTTAGCTTTCATAACAGCGTACAATCGATCTTGCATATTATATACAAGGTGTTTACAGACATTTCTATCAATATTAGCACAAATATACTTTATATTAACTCATTAAATTGCCACTAGCTCAGTTTTATTTGAAGGAGGATTTTCTTGGAGTTTTTTCTTCATTATACATACCATAAGTTTTCGATGGGATTAAGGCCTGGTGAGTTTGGTGGCCTAGGAAGGTACCTAAAGGGTCTAGCCGGATAAGCATAGCAAAATGGCCCCAAGGCCGATGTTTGAAATAACATGTGTGCTAATAAGGCTCACCACGAGAATACAATATAGAGTGTTTTTAGCCCCTGACCTTGAAATGCCCTTGAGATAATCGGCGAAGTATGCGCCGGCGGTACAATTTTTCAAATACGTTTTTCTCAAAAAGTACAAAACCAATGCCTATTATCGTAGAATATATTAGTTTACATTATATATTTTTTTCACATTTTTTCACAAACTTTAACATAGAAAATAAACAAAAATATTTTTATAAAAAATTTTTAACGTAGTAATTTTATATTTACACCAACCAAAAAATTACAGAATAATGCTCAAAGTGTGTACTTTTAAGAAATAAAAATTTAAAATCGAAGATGCGCTTTTTGAGTTATAGCAAAAATAATGCTAGCAACTTGCTAAAATATTCTTAACTTTCCCTGTTTGTATTCGCAGAAATACGCTGCTATCAATGCATTGGTCGATTTGTGACATTTTCACTCATGCAGGATGCGCAGTGCGTCAAAATAAGAGAATGTTTCCATACATACGACATACGGCAACAACGGCAATCCTGACGACTAGATCCATATCGGTTCAATGGGGCACTCGTAGATTAGGCTTTTCATATGACACCACAAGAAAAAGTTCAAACACGAGAGATCCGGCGATCTTATTGGCCAAGCTATGGGACCACCTCGACCAATCCACCGCCGTGAGACAGTAGAAAACTACCTTTTAAATTCTCACCGCTTGCGTTCCGACCATGCATTCTATGACGAAATTTGCTCGTATAGCTGCGTTCTATCGCCCGTAAAGTTTTGCCCACTGTTTCAGATACACCCTGTATACTCTGCCTCTATTACTTTATGCAATATTAAGTTGTAATAAAATTTTGTTTAAGTTTTTTTTTTTCTACATTATGATAAATGAAATAGATTTAAAACAGTTTGTGTTAAATTAAAAAATAGAAGTGCTTCTTAACACGATATAAACATGTTCATTAGCAAAATATTGAGAAAATAATTGCACGTGACAAAATTGTTTAGTGTCCAAATGAAAGCTTATATTTCTATATTAAATAAGTAGTTTAACTGAAATAAACTATGAATGGTATAATAGATAGCAAAATACTTCTTTTTTAATTCATTTTATGAGGATTTCTGTGCCTAACAGAACAATATTTATTTTCTATTATAATAATTTTTACTTATTTTTTTAAGAATGTTACAATTTTTATTCAAAAATTGTTTTGAAAAATTCTAAAATATGTTTAAAGAAACGTTGATATTTGTTTCACTTAAAACATATTTTTATTTCTACTTATCTTAATCTATGTCAGCATGGAATTTATTCAACTCCATGCCATCTAAAATATTTCTATATCAAATACCTCTGCAATTCATATTTTTGACAAAAATATTTTATCTACAAAATAAATCGAGCATCTTTAAAAATTCATATCCTTGACATACAGGTAGCCTTTTCTGGGTTAACTTAAGCACAATTTTTATACATAACAGATGCACCATCAATTCCGAAGGAAAGGATTTTGGATGCTCCAGTTAGTGGCTGTCTCAATTTTTTTTCCATTTGCAAGCTTTGCCAATAATGCCTATGTAATGGGCGAAGCCGCACTCGAAGAAGCAGTATTTATACTACCTGCAGCCATAGCGATGTACCTCAGCTACACCTTCTCGTTACCCGGGGGACAAATTTTTGCTGCACTGGAGATATTTTAATGAGCGCACCTCAAGTATTATATGAAAAAATGATGATCGCAAGAAATCCCGGCCCCCGAAAAACTACATAAAAACTCACGAGATCCGGGTTGGCGTGTATAAAACATAATGGGAAGTAGACAGTTGGTCATTGACTGACTGTGCCATGGGAGAAGATTCAGAAAATTGTGGTTCGCGGCCTTTGTAAAAGAATACGTTCACCGAGGAAAGCTCTTAGTGGTAGAAAAGCGCCAGAAAGTGAATATGTGCCCTAGCTTATCGCTTGAAAATGAATATGCTACGGCGCGCTCGGCGAGCTATCTATTATTTAAAACTAACTTCCATTTGGGCCCCCTACCTTCAAGGTATTACAGAATGCAAAATTTATGAACACCGTACCTCGCCAGGGAGTGACAGTTGAGGAAGCAGTTTTTCTTCTGTTTTGATACTCCTCCTAAAATCTTTCTCTGCCTCTCCTGTTTGTACTACTCAACACTTGTCTCCAGTTAATGGGGTAAAGGAGGTCGAACTGTAATAAAGCCAGGAAAATACACCTGAAGATGCAAACATGGTCGCCGTGTGTAATTAAGCCGTGTTTCTTCCGAACTCATATCGGTTTTACGCCTGATGCTACATTCAACTTGACGACTTTAAATGGATTGCTAAAATACTGACACTAGAAATCGCTTGTAAAGGATTTTTAAAGAGGACAAAAGCATTACAGCTGCTTTTTAGCCACGGGTGCTCTTCATTTTTCTGAGAGCAAATTCAAAAAGGGGAGGGGGAGTTAATTCATTTATCTAACTTAGATTTTTATGGATTTGGTGAAACAGCTCAATTTTTTTTTTCTCTTCTCGCTTATTTTATAAAATGAACATTGTTTTCTCTTTGAAGTAAAATTGCTAAAAGCGAACATTTGTGCCTGTTAAAAAACAATAGAATGGGAGAAAAGAATTCTGAAAACATTTTTAATATTTCTGTCGGCCGATTTTGTTTATTTCATGCAAGTTGATTTTTTTTTCAGCACATGTTATTTTGTAGCACAAAAAGAAAAATATTGTGAAATAAAGATTTTTCACGGATTTGAAACAAAGTAATGCATTTATTTCAGAATTTCTAAGTAGTTCCATTTAAATATTTTAAAGGCAATTAAAAAATATATCGACGTAATCTAAAAATTTCAATACTTCACAAAAAGAACTTTCATGTGAAAAATTCGTTGTTCATTTTGTGTTTCTCTTTTTGATTATTTCGTTAAATCAGAATAAACTGTACCTTACACATAATTATTATTTGAGCATCAAATGCTTGTATCTGTTTTTTTAGGCATAAAAACAATGAAATGATGTTGAAAATTAATCTGCTTTAAAAGCATTTTGGAAATTCATTTTTAAACAAAACCTTTCCTGAATAAATTATCTGCACTTCTTGCGTCTTACATCTTTCAGGCAATTAGATGCATCTCCCAAGATACTTAAAAAAATAAGTTGTTTGGCTATTCCTATTTATTATCATATATCAGATAATTTGCGTTGTTTTTCCCAATTTACTTTTTATCAAATAAGTAATGAAAAGAAACTGTGTGTACTATTTGTGCAACATAAATCAGAATGTTTAGTGCTTCTTTCAAATAATTTACTGCAATTTTTTTTATTTTTTCTTGTAACAAACTAAATGATTAAAACTAAAGTGACAAAGCCATCATCTAAGGAAAAACTTAAATAGCTATTGAAAAAAAAAATTCCCCCTTTACTTGTTATGTAAATATTCTTAAAAAATACTCATAAAATTTCTTGAGATATTTATGATGTGTGTATATTCGCATATACACATTCACTTATACACCAGCTTGTTATGTATAAATATATATATACATACATTATGTAAAGTATAAAACTGAGTAATCGCAGAAAAATATTTTCAAGTATGTTTCAGTTATTTACAATAAGTTAAATTTAAGAAGCTTTCGTTATTAATTATAATAAGTTCATGAATCAATTTTCATAAATGCTTGAAGGAATAAGATTAAGCTTTCACATATAGCGAATATTTGGGTTTTAAGACCAATAAGATTGTGTATGGATGAATATTTTTAGCATTACGTGTATGGAAAATCTCTGTGTTCATCCTTTAATGTCCAGTTATTCTTAAATACTAATTATTAGTTGTATTCGTTTATGTAAAATCTATTTTAATGGTTTTATAAATTCTCTCAATCAAGTTCAAAGACATCAGAATGATTTAAAACTTTTGTCTTTCAGGTTTTTCCTGAAGTTTTTCTTGAAGTGCAATCAGAACTGCCTAAAAAATGCAGGGAATCCTCGAGACATGAGGCGCTTCCAGGTATAAAATCTCTTTTTTAATGATGTTTACCGCTTATTCATAATTGCATAACGTTGTTCATGGAAAGAACAATTTCAGCGAAACAACTTGATAATTATTTTATGGATGTAAATTATTACTATGAATTTAATTACTATGGTTATATATCATTCTGTTAAATTATAACACCTACATGTTACCATTTTTGCATAACTTTGCATCAAGTAAAATTTTATAACTAGTATTTCTTTCGTATATTTGAACATTTAGACGTGTATTGTTTTTATTGACATTCACCATTAATTAGACAGATCCACACACTGCGAAATGAATACTCAGATTTCACGATTTTTTTTTTTTTTTTTTTTTTTTTTTGACGAAACAGTTTCCTGGGAAATGCTCCGAGCAAATATTTCGTGAAATTGATGAAATTATTTTCTTCACTTGCTTGACGATATAAATTTCGTCAAAAGTTGGCTGGTGGCGCCATCTATCGAACAGTTTGGAAGCTCCTTATTGACAGGGGTAAGGAAAAATTCACTTCTCGTTTCCCTCGAGGTGATTCGAACCCGCTGCCTTTGGCGTGGGAGACCGTTTACTCTTCCAACCTGGCTATTGGGAACTTGTATAGATTTGCTTTTAGATTGATCTAATGAATTCTGCGTGTTTATGTTTTTATAAGGTAGATTGTAATTTTATCAGTGCTGCTATAATTTCTGAAAGTTTTAAGTGAGGTTAATTTATTATTATGGTTTTCTCATGGTCAATGAATAATTATAATATGGCTTGATTAAATAATTTATTAGTGAAATTTTCTTTGCTCAATGAATGGATAGAATATGGTCTGGTTAATTTGTTGCTCACAAATAATGAATTGTGAAGTGCATATTGCGTGAGATTTTATCACTTTGAGTAGAGGGATAAGATTTTAACGCTTTATTGTTTATAAAGGGGAGAGAGATCAATTATGTTTATTTTTACTTTGATTGAAAACAGAATATACTTCGTAAATAAATTTAAAAAAATATATCCTGGAAGTTTGAAATTTTATTGATTAAATTTTCTTTTTGAATGGTTTTGAAGTACACATGAAATTTATTCTTTTCGAATTAAAACATAACGAACCACATATAAATAAATAAATTAATTAATAAAAATAATAATAAGCATTCCTATAAGCATTCCATTTCAGTATTTTCTGAAAGGTACTAAAAAGTACCGTTTTAAAATAAATTATTACAGGACTAACATAAACAAGCAAATATCTGCTTGCTAAAATCGTAGGATTTGAGGAGATACAGCAACTGTTTCCTTAAAATTCATTGAGTTTGACCGTGATTGAGGCAAAACTTTCGTCAAATATTTGAGAGTTTACCTTTCGTTAAATGTCACGTGATGTTGATAGGAAATGATCGTCAAAAACGACGAAATACAGCTCAAGGATTTCTGAATTGTCAAAGTCAGAGTTTTATTTCTGAGAGTGCATCAACAAATTGATTTTATGTCACTGATGTTACATCCAGAAATTTTTTATTTTGATTCATAAATAAAATACAATACCGATGTTACCGATATTTTTTAAACTCTATTTTGCACCTCACTTCTTTAATGAAATGTTTTTTAATTTAATGTATTTGAGATCTAAAAAAGGTTACTTAATTTTCCCCATTAAACTTAAATAATATTATCTACAGACACAACTATGTAAAATAATAGATAATATTAACACAGAAAATAAATTTGCATATCAATGAAAATTAAAATGAAGATTTGTTTATTAGAAAATATTACAGTGATTCTTTTACAAACTGTTTTAAAACTTTAGTGAAATATTTCAGCATCTTTGATTTAATTTAGGTACTCTAAGATGCAATAAATAACTTTAGAATGCAGTGTCAACAAAGTCTTTGGTTTACATTTTCATGCAGTCAGCTTGAGTACTGAATTATAAAACACGTTTTTACTTTATACTTTGGTCACCTCAATCGCCAAATAATTTTTATTCATGCATACATAAGAATTTATATCGATAAATTTATTTTAAATAACATATTTAAGTTTTATTTATTTTATTATATATTTTTATTTTTTTACTTATGAAACTCATATTTTTTATTTCATTGAAATAGTGCTTCATTGTTATGTGTTTTTGTTCCCTTCAGAAGTAAAAAAAAACTTCTTAAGAAGTTAAATGTTGATGTCAGGAACTTCTAACTCCTAATAAAGCGTTGCCACCACATACTAAAAATTTCGAACACTTTGAAATAGGAATAATACATTTTTAGATTTTTTTAAAAATATGAAATTGGTTTTTATATTTCGTTTTAAAACGTTCTATCAGTATTGTAATGAATTATTTAAAAATGTATTTATAAGAAGGACATTTGCTTTGAAAAAAAAAAAATTATCCTACTGGGCACCTTTATTTAATTTCACCGTAAAAATTTATGTTATAATTTTTAAAAATTTATTTAATATTAAAAACAAGTTAACAAAAAGTATTTTGAAGGATGTAGCTCTCATTATAAAGAGAAAAACTTTGTGGATGATACTTTTTGGGATTATGATATAATATTCTGATTCATGATCATGACGAAAGTGACATTTTTTTACATCAATGAAAGAATAAATATCCCAAGAGCTGCGACAGGTCAGATAAAAATTATGTACCACATGTTGCTTATTTAAGAACAGTCTATTAAGTTTGATTCCTGATTTCAGTGACAATTGCATTCCAAAGTGTTAAACAAAGGGTAGAAGACCCCGGCGAGGGATTGGATGTTGTCATCGTTCTTGTTTCCGCTTCTTTTTCCTTGGGCATCCCTAAGCGGGTGCGCAGACGAAAAGAATCCGCCCACCCGGCTAAGATAGATGAGGCGGAGGAAGGTTTCCCAGTTGGGCTGTAAAGCTTAGAGATAAAAGCTCTGTTGTGGCTAATGCTGGGAAGGAGAAATTTGTCGTCGACCCCTAGGGCCCTTTCGCATTCGGGGCCTGAATTTCCCTGGACGTTCATCGCATGCACCCCTTGATTAGGAGACGTAAATATCAGGGCAGGGTAAAACACATCTCGCAAGAGGTCAGGTCCACAGGTAGAGAACAAGAGTTGGCGAGCTGTCACCAGCAGAACTGTTTATTTATGCAATTCTTTTCCTTATCGGCTCCCGTGTCCTTACGAGCCACGAGGGATATCATGGAAAGAAGGGAAGTAGGGTTAGTGGGGAGTGCATTTGTATGCTGATGTGTCGTGCGGTTTGCGAAAAAGCTCGATATGCATGCCATTGAAAGTGTCGAAAAGAAACGCGGCTGGGGGATCGAATCTTCATTACAGATGCGGGCTTCGTGTGGAGGAGACTCTCCCAAGAGAACGCAGTAAGTGAAGAACAACTATCGTCCTAGTCACACGGAAAAAACACAATGATCTTTAACATTTTTCTCCCTATCGTATCTCAGTAGTTGCTGTATCGAGTGCGTTCTGTCTATCTGCTTCTTTCTTTTCCCCCATTTTGGTTTTTTTATCTGCTTGACGCGCGTTCTACGATAAATATGTGCAGGATAGAGACGCACGTCTTTACAAAAGAGGGTCCCGCTAAGTTAAGAATAGAAAGAGTAGATTCAAAGAGGGGACGATTGAAAAAAAAAAGAATTTAGAGAAAGATAGAAGAGTGTAAACGAGTTGGGAGTTAACAAGAAAAACCCCTCTAGCTTGGTGTCCATTGTAAAGGCGGCTGTTAACAATGGAAGCAGCAAATCTGGATGTATAACGAGGGTGTCTCACTGATGCGCCGCTTTTCAACGCTAGGAATGCGCCGATCTCAATTGAAATAGATTCTTTTTATCTATCCATATATCCAGCTCGGTTAAGGAAAAGTGGACGACATATTCCACATGTTTCCTTTTCTTTCAATTTCTTTGTCGTCTCGAGCAAGTATGGAGTCTTTTGATTTCATTAGTTTGCTACCAAAGAGGAAAGTCTCAGAGAAAGTAATAAATGTTGTTTCAAATTCTAAAGCGTAGAAGCTTTTATTCTCATCCTTGAGAGGATACAAATAATTTTCTAATCTATGCAGCAGCAGTTTTGCAGTTTAGAAAGAATACAGGTTTACTTTTTATGTATTTTTTCAAATTTTTTGTGTCAGTGGATTTAGGTACGGATCATTTGAAATAAAAATATTGTTCTTTAATTGTTAAAGGATGTGTATAAAAAATAAATTTTGGAACTTTACGCAAAAGTATCTATAAACGCAATTTCAATGACTGTGAAATTTATATTACATTCACGGAAAACAAATAAATAATAAAATAAAAAAGGCAAAAGCTCCAGCATATTTTATACAATCTTCTATACAGAATTTTGTATTTCCAATAAATTTCGTCGTACTTTTTCACTGAAACAACGTGTGCTTTATTATTAATTTTTTTTAACGTAAGGTTTTTTTGTTTTTTTTTTTTTTTGATAAATTGAGAATAAGTAAGCGATATTATTATCTTTTAATTATTAAGAGTGGGTGAATACCATAAATTATAACCTATACCAAAATGCTTTTTTCAAAAATTTCTACTATATAATTTTGCAGGAAAGCTAAATAGAAACTTCGAGAAAGCTTTCTGCTAATACGGAAGGCCATGTTTCATTTGTCTAATTCGCAAATAAAACGTGATCTTAGAAAAATAAGATAATGATGATAATAGTCTTTGAATCAGTGCAGCGTTTATAAAAAATAATACACTCGAATAACTCTTTCATAGCGAGCTTGGATTAAACGAAAATTCGGTTTTAATGAGAAAAAACAGTGGGAATATTCTGTGCAGTATCAAAACACATTTTAAACAACTTAATTGTTAAGAGAAAAAATTAAATATAACTGTCAAATGTTTTCAATTTTTATCCGTTAATCGAGTTAAGTTAGAAAAGAAATATGCGATGTGAATTTGAACAGAACGATATTTTAATGAAAATAACTTCTTCTCTTTTAAATTAACTTTTATATTATATATATGTATAAGATAAGCGTGATTTCGATTGTTTAGTTTCGTAATTATTTTATTACAGTCATTAATTGAGAACAGTTGTTGAATTACGAAATTTTAAATTTAGTTGTAATTAGTATTTACACTGCTCAAAACAATTAAAGGATATTTGAAGTTTTATATAAAATAAAGATATAAACAAAATTTTTTTTGCCGAAAATAGAAGAAGAGAATCACAAATGCAAATTTTTCTGGTTTTCAAACTGTGGAGTATGCAAATTTTGAGTTCGACGTCAAAAACGTCGCTTCAGCGGCAGCGAATGAAATTTGACTTTCAACTGGATAAAAGAGAATGAAGACAAGGATGATCGGCATTCAGTGATTGCTTTGTTTCGATGAGTACGATGTCTCAGCGAAGTCATTTGACAGATTCAGAAGCTTTGAGAACTGTTGGTAGGTTAGAAGGGGGCCAAACTCAAGCCGAAGTAGCGCAAGCCATTGGAGTGTCACAAAGTGTCATTTCCAGGATCTGGAACCGTCTTTTGGAGAGTGTATGTGCAGGCCGAAGACCAGGGCAAGGTCGTAGACGGGCAACAACGCCCAATGAAGATTGGTATTTAGCATTAACAGCTCGGAGACACCGAACCATGAACGTTACTCTTCTCCAACAACACCTTCGCTCGGCTACAGGCACCACGATTTCAACTCAGACTGTATGAAACCGGCTCCATGCTCTAGGTCTGTATGCTCGCCGACTGATGGTATGCGTTAGATTAACATCAAGGCATCGTCGCGACCGCAGGGAGTGGGCAACCGAGCATGTCAACTGGAGGAGAAATGAATGGAGCAATATTCTGTTTTCTGACGAGTCCCGTTTTTCTGTGCATCCGGATAATAGGCGTATTTTCATCTGGAGGGACCGTGGCAGTAGGAATAATCCTGCGTTCGTGCACGAAAGTGTCAGATTTGGCGGTGGAGGAGTGTTGGTGTATGGTGGCATCTCCATTGACGGGCGCACTGACCTCTACATCATTCGAGATGGAGCTCTGACTGGTCGCCGATATAGGGATGAGATCCGCAGACCTATTGTAGTCCCTTACGCTGCAGCAATCGGAGATAACTTCATTTTAATGGACGATAACTGCAGGCCACATCGTGCAAACCTGGTGGAGGATTTCCTTTTCGAGGAAGGAATCGTTCGAATGGAATGGCCAGCGTGTTCTCCAGAAATGAATCCAATCGAGCACGTTTGGGACGCTCTAGGAAGACGAGTTTCTGGCCGCCAACAACCCCCACAAACTCTCCAAGAACTGGAAAGAGCTCTTCTGGAAGAGTGGGGCAGAATACCCCAACTCTTCATTAATAGCCTCATTGAGTCCATGCCTCAAAGGTGTTCAACGTTGCTGGCCGCCCGTGGAAACCATACCCCCTACTGAAAATGATTTTCTTTGAAGAAAACACCTTTTCTTATTCTTTTTTTCTCATATGCACAAATTGTGTTTTTTTCCTTTAGTACACAAATGCGCAATAAAATGCATTTTTTTCTGCCAAACATGTGTAATTTATTTTCATATAACCTACTATGTCTGTCGACCATGTATCAATCAGCTAAACAGTTTACCAGATACAAAATCCACCTAAAACTGCAATATCCTTTAATTGTTTTGAGCAGTGTATAATATTGTACTATGTTTATTTAAGAAAATAAAATTATCATATGAACTTATTCTATGATCATCGAGCTTTTATGTAATTTAATTATGCTTTTGCATATTTTAATAAGCTGCAGATTTTTAACTCGCTTATTGTGATAACACGGTTAAAACAAGTGAATATTTTGGTCTCTTTGGTTTCGTTATAACAAAGTTCGGTTGTAATAAACTTTGCTGAAATTATCCCTTATACTTTTGCCTTTTAAATCTACTTCTAAAAAGAAGGAAAAATATTTTTTTCACAGAGTTGTTCTTTAATTCCCATTTTTATGGAAACCATATTGTAAAAAGTAGAGATAGGGAAAACAGCTACTTTCAGGTTCCATCGTTACACTACCAGCTGGATAACAGGCTAGAATAATCTAATATTTTTTAAACTCATCATAAGAGATTAGAAATATGTTGAAATTTGCATTTTTATGTTTCTCTCCCTCCACCACACCGACACCTCTTTTTTTCAAAAAACTTTTCTTGAATGTATGACATTTTTTTATAATAAAAATTTTGGATAAACATTGACTTGATTCACAATTTTTTGAACTTTTGGGTAACATTTTGCATATTTTATATTTTTTGAAATATTACTATTTGATAAAGATTCTGAACTCAGACTAAAAACTCAGAGTTCAAATTTACGAATGATGAAAACTCGCTTTCGAACTTCAGTAGTGAAGATAAGGAAACATTAATCAGTAATATCGATTTATTAAAAAAAAGATGAATATATTAGATACTATATCCAGCATGGCCCTTCTTTTATTACTATAGAATCTTACTTTTATATTCCTATAACCAGTCTTATTGCACGCTCCGAATATAATTAAGGAACATGCCTACAATCTACATCTGAAAACATCTGTAAATAAGGGAAACGAATGTAATATTTTACTTTTTTATAGTTTTTAGCATACAAAACTCACAGGATTTAAAATGTCCCCAATTCAGATGTCATAAACTTTCTAGAACAAGTCTGTTTTTAGTAAAGATGAAAATTCATATAATCAAGAAAATTTATCACTATTATAAATTCACCTGCCTAATAATAACACCAGCCAATTCTATCAAGCTTATTAGTAAAATGCACGTCTAAATGTATGTATATATATAAATAAATATATATATAGTTATATATATATAGTCGAACCTCGTTAACATGAACCTCAAGGGGAATAAAAATTTTGTTCAAGTTAAGAGTAATTCATGTTATCAGTATCAAATCTTTGTATCCGTTTAAATAGGGGACTGTGAAAACAATTCATGTTAAAAGTAATTCACGTTAAGCGTGTTCATGTTAACGAGGTTTGACTGTATATATATATATATATATATATATACAGGCATACAGGCGATCTTGAATATGAGTGATCATAAATATACTTCATCATTTAACATTAAAAAATAACGTTTAAATATCATTTAAAATGTCCAAATTTAAGCAATTTTATATTTTTTTCCCTTACGACATTATAAAATCCACTTTTTACAAATCTCGAAATAACTAGATGAAATGCAGTTCAAATTAAAATAAATGTTTGACTCTATGTACTCCCAACAACGCCCTCCTCTCATTTTTTCACCGTTAAAAATGTTTTTTGCCTTTTCTGAAAAACTTCCCTTTTTCAAGTATGTCACACAACGATTAAAAGGGCGATACGATCAATTGTGCATTTTAATCTGATTTGCTTTTCACTGAATGTTTTCATATTAGACATTCGGTTTTACAAAATATTAGCATTTTAAAAATGTCTTTTACATGTATATATACGTTATAAAATTGATAAGATGCTTTATAAACTTTTTCAATTAGTATATTTTCCCAACAATTATGACTGGTTTCTATTGTCTGATTCACACGTTCAACTTTGCCATTCGCCTGGGGGTGATGCGAGGTCGTTAATCCGTGAAGATCTTTGACATTAGTGGGAGTTTTTAATTTTTTAAAGTGTTATTTGGGGGGCAGATATAGAATCTGATTTATCAACTAAGGAAGAAATCTACTAGTTGGAAAAGTTTTAAAAGCATCTTATCAATTTTATAACACACACATATCTATATACATGCATATATTTTTTAAATTGTTTACAGCAGTTTTAAATTTTACGAATTTATTTATAAAGCACGAATCGTTTTTCATTATTAAATTTAATCCAGAGAAAATTTTTCCTAGATCTCATTGTAATGACAAAAAGTAAAATAAATAAATAAATATTTCTAGCATGTAGCATTAATAAACAATTATTTCTTAAAAATTCAACGCTTATCTCAATCGAAAAAAGTACTTTCTCAAAACATGCCTTCCCTAACCACCGAAACATTAAAATCTAATCACGACCATATCTGCACAACCCGCGCGATAACCTACAATAGTGAAATTAAAATCATTCCTTTCCTATCATAATCTTAAAAATTTCCCAGGTTAATATATTACAAGGCCGGATAAACAACGCTTTTAAAGCAAAATACCTTTTTACAATATATAAGTGGTACACAGTTTTCCACTGTAAGTAACTGGAAACTGTCAAAAGGCCTTAAAAGTTTTTTTCTCTTCCAAACTGAAAGAAGAGCCGATCTCATGTTAGAAAAATATAGTATTTAAACGTTTTACAGTCTAAGTGGAATAACTATTTCAAACGCACAACACAACTGTGAGTTAATTCTTATTACAAAGTAACTGTACAGTAATACCAAACGAAAAATTTTCTAGCAATATGTCTGAGAAGTCACGGTTTAGACTATTCCTGTTCCAGGGTATGTAGGTAGTAGGGTAAGTGTAATGAAATTATAATGAATCATGCTTCCTTTTTATCATTTAGAGTTGATTTGGTTTCGATTTTGTATTTTGCGCTAAAGTAGGATTTTGTTGTTCCTTCTGTGATGGTGAAATTATTTTTTTCGCTCTTTTTTTAAAGCGTTATTATAAGCTAGAAAAAATATTTTGCAATTTTATTTTTGTCGCAATATAAAGTTTGTGTTTCTAAAACATTTTATCATGTTTTTTCTTCATTTTCACTCTTTGAAAAGGAAATTAATAAACCAATCCAAAATTAATAGGGAGTTTTCGATAATTTGTTACTGAATATCAAACTTCAAAGCAATAATGGTGTTTTTTTTTTTTTTTTTTTTTTTTTTTTTTTTTTTTTTTTTTTACTGTTATACACTGTTGTACCACAGGCAACCACACATTTTATTAAACAAATTGTTTTGTTCAAAAGATGCTGATTTAGCTTGTAAAAAAAGAAAAAAAACCTAAAGGATAACACTATGAAAATATTTTAGGTAGCTTGCAAAAATTTAACGAAGAAACTAGAAAAAAAAAAGAAAATAATAATTGCTAGTGTTACTATATCAAGAATAGTTTATGTAACTGCCATATCTGATTCAAATTGTGTGTGTATGTGTTGGGGGGGGGGGGGTGATATAGGACAAGCAATGGATATATTTCAGCGTATATATATTTATTTACCGAATAAAATTATGTACTAAAATAGAAAATACGGTAAATTTGAGTTACCGAAAGCATTTTGAGGGCAAAATCATGAAAGCAAGCTTCTGAAATTTAATAAAATTCCTTACGAGCGCTCCCTGTAGAATTCTATACCTAAAAATTGCCCTTTTAGTTTTTACTTCAAAACTGGAGGCAATTCTTGAATTCCGAGTTTAAAGTGCAACCAACAAAAAGTTTAAATCTAATCCTACAATAGTTAGCATTCTTCCCGTATTACCCCCAATGGCTTTTTAGATACAGTAACTTAGAAGCAGTGGACAGATATCACAGAAACTGTCTTCGTTTTGCCAATGAAGCTACTAACTGGGAGAAATGGGATATATCTTCCCCTCTTGATGTGCTGAATTGATACTTTAAATGTCTCGGGAACAATCGTAATTTCCTTGAAAAAAAGTTTTGATAAAAGAATAGAGGGGGAAGGTTCGTTTTTGAAATGAAATAAGCTTTTGCAATTGTGAAATGAAGCAGTGAGGACATCAAAAGCGAAGTCTCCTGCGGCTTCTAGATTCATGTCCAGAGTCTAAATTTGAGGAATTATATACCATGGGTTTTAGTTCTTAACTTACTTACATAAAGGAACTACTTACTGGTTGAAGCTTGAGAAACGTGAGCAATTTATATTTCTAAAATTTTGCTAGAAAACCTGAAATTAAATAAAATAGAAGAGAAATTTTCTCACGTGATTAGACTGTTTCTCTTAAAAAGCTGCTGACTTATAACTCAACTTATTTTTTAGTTTTATGTTATTTAGTAAAAAAAAATAATTTAAACATTGTAAAAAAAAAAAAAAAAAAAAAAAAAAAATCTGTACTCTTCATTTCATTTTACAATTTCATACACATATTTATAGTTCTATGTACAATTTTATAACTGAAATGAAATGTATATATTGTTTTCTAATTTAGAAGTCTTTTTAAAAGTAATTTTCAGTGATTTGTTTTTATAAATGAATATTACATAAATATTAAAAATGTGTATGTACACTTTATCAGTAAAAATGTTTTTTCAGCATGATATTATTTCTTCAAATTTTATAAAATATAATATACTTGTAAATATTTCTTTTTTAAACCATGTAGAAATTGTACAACACTTACGTGCATAAGAATAAAAACATAATAATTATTTTTCAGAAAAAATATTTTTTAATCTGTTAATTGTGTGCAATTAAAAATATTTCTAGCCATTATATTGTAATCAAATAAATACGCTTTATAACAATTTAAAAATTACTTATGTAAAATAAAACTTATAATTTGAAAAATATGATAAAAATTGTTATGCTATAGAATTTGACTCTTAAATAAGATACTGTAAGTATTTATTCTCGGGTGGCAGTTACATTCCAAACAAATTTCTCTTTATTCTTCCAATAGCAGCTCTTTCATTTTTTTTTTTTTTTTTTTAAGAGTAAATTGAGAAAGCAAGTAAATTTTTTTTCATGTATTTAAATTAGAAAATATTAAATAGCAAAACATGTTTTATGATTATAATATTATTTAAACTTTTCTAGGTACATTTACAATTTCTTGAGGTATTTCGATTGACGATATATTTAAAAGAGTATATAAACCTCAATATTCGGAAGAAAATAAAATTTTTTATTGCAATTAATCTTTAATGACATATGATTTTCAAAAATGAAGAGAATTTTTGATTTAGTGTGATATTTCAATTTTTAAAGAAACGTTATACGTTTATGGCCTACACATTCAAATATACACAGATGCCAAAATATCTTAATTGTTCCGGAGTCTGATCCAAGACAAACATGTTTTAAACCGGAAAATATATACAGGGACATGCGTCTTTTTTCTATAAAGTACATTTTAGATATCATTTCGAAATTACTGATTAAATAAAATTTCCGGTTGAAAACATGTTCGTCTTCGACCAGACTCCAGAATAATTAAGAGATGTTGGCATATTTATGAAATATACTGCCATTTAACCCCTTGACAGTTTAATTTTTTGAAACAATAAACTAAAAATATGGACAAAACACCACTTTTTCCGTACTAAAATATATTCCTTGTATAATTAAAAAAAAATGTATAAGGTAATTAATAAAGTAAAATTTATAATTAAAAATTAATGGTGTTACAAAACTTTTTCTAACAATGAAAGCAAACACTTCTTTCCCGAGCTGCGCTCGGGCAACAGTGTTAAGGGGCTAATTACTTACCTAATTATACCGCATATACATATACCGCAAGTATACAAAATCTGGCAAAAACAATTATAAATAGTTAATATTTCCACCACATGATGGAAAAAAATACAGTCTTTCTCAAAATCTGAAATATATATTACATATATATTACTATATATTTATTTAAATTTTGTTTTATTATATTTTACTTTATAAATTTTACAAATTGTTATTTATTTATTTATTTTGTTTATGAATGAGAGACTATGATAATAACTTTGTTTGAAAGTGATCATATAGTGGGGGAAATGGTTAAACTTTTCATGGGCGGTGTTTGCAGGCGCGAACACTTAATTTTAATTTCAAACTGCCAATGGCAGCCAGAATTTTTTATAAAATTTTGCCGCCACAGTATACGGGAAGAAAAGCTTTTAATTATTTTCAAAGGAATTTCTTCGTAAATTCTGGTGTCATTCAATTATTTATATATTCTAGCAACCGAAGTACTTTGATAGTGATAAATTTTGTTTTATTATATCTTACTTAATAAATTAAAAAAGTTATTAATTCTTTTAGAAATTGTTATTTATTTAATTATTTGCTTATCAGTGAGAGACTATGATAATAACTTTGAAAGTGATCATATAGTGTGTGAACTGGTTAAACTTTTCATGGACGGTGTTTCCAGGCGCGAACGCTTAGTTTTAATTTCAAACTGCCAATGGCGGCCAAAATTTTTTAATAAAATTTTGCCACCACAATAGAGAAAAGCTTTTAATTATTTTCAAAGGAATTTCTTCGTAAATTCTAGTGTCATTCAATTATTTATATATTCTAGCAGTCAAAGTACTTTGATAGTGAAAAGTTTAAATCGGAATAATTATTTAGCCGTCATTTTGTAAAAAAGAAAATTAATGAGACATTAAAAAAATATATTAGATAATTTTGTAATTTCTTGCTATTATTTAAAGAAGATATTAAAAACATATTTAAAAAAAAAACTTTATGCAAAGAAGCTGTGGAAAAAAAAACTACTTAGGTAAAAATAAATAAATAAATAAATTAAAAATTTAAAATGTGCATATGTTTATTTCACAATATTATCATTTAATTAATATGTTTTCCTTATTTAACTTAAATGATAATTGACATTTCTAAATTATTTACATCGTAAAGTGAAATAGCAGACATTATTGATTGAATGCCCTTGAATAACCAGTGATAAAATCTCATCTTGAAAAAGTCCATTACCCCATGGTTTAATCAGTTTATTTTATTTTATTTTTTCTGGTGAGAAGAATTTATTTATTGTTTAAACAGTTAAAGCCTAAAATACAAAAATCTCTCAGCATATTAGAAAATTTGTGATATATTATTGAAGACAAGGAGCATTAACATACACATTCGCATTATTCCAATAAGTTCTAATCCAGTTTCATATACCCTTTGTTTTCTTT
Source organism: Maratus speciosus (assembly GCA_963932465.1). NCBI lineage: Eukaryota > Metazoa > Arthropoda > Arachnida > Araneae > Salticidae > Maratus > Maratus speciosus. The sequence goes on along the minus strand of OZ010796.1, from coordinate 460,147,376 downwards.
GCACTGCGCACAAGACCTTTCATCAAATGGTTCCAGTTGATTTAATTACCTATTTGCATTCAAAAAATCATAAGTTTAATAAATACCGAAATTATTAACGTTATTTTAAGCACTGATCATTCCAGAATGACAATAAATGCCTTCAAATTTCACTCAAATAATCTTAAGAAAAACGAAGAAAAGTCATCAAAACTTTTTTTATCATATACCACAAATATGATTTTTATTATCCTGCTATAAATATACATGCAATCATAAACATGTATGTATAATACAACTACGATAAAAATGCTAAAATAAGTATATATTTACACATTTGCATTAGAATATAGTGTACATTGAGTATCCATGTATACGGCACCATTTTATCGCGAAGGAAATTCCAACTCTGACTGAAACTTTGAATCCTACTTAAAAACAAAAAAAGCTGAATCAAAAATTGGACAATAATGCGCATATATATTTTTCGCCCTCTTTTTAGTAGTTATTATGTAGCCTATCATTCAATATCCCGCGCTCTTATATGCGGAGGGCAAAGAATTCAGACACTTGGAAACGTCGTCAGACTCCAAATCAAGTTCGACGAAATGATCACTTCGAAGAAGGATATTTTCCCAGCAAAAAGTATATACTACAGAATTCTCTATGTCGTGGATCTTATATTTTTTGCGCCAGATAAGAAATATATAAAAGTAAAACTAGAAAAAAAAAGTTCCGCTTCTTTCTGACAGTAGCAAGACAGAAGGGTATCTTGTATTATTCAGGTTGGCACTCATACTAGGAGAAGCTGGCTCGTGCATATTTTAGAAGGCTAAGAGTTTTCCGCTGTCAACGTAGCAGCATGTTTTGCATGCCCGATGATCTCGGAAACTTACGTTTTCCATGCCTTTTTACTCGCAGTGAACAGGGGTAAAAACGAATTGAGCTCCGACCTTTAGATGTTGTTATTCAAAGAAGCGAGGAGATAAAGATATATCATGCACTTTCCGAGATCTGGCCTCAATATTTTAGCTTACATTTTTACTCACGCAGCCATAGTATCTGTGAATTTTCAGGAAAGAGAATTCCGCACTCAATCCAGGTGAAAAATGTTTTTATTTCGGTGAAATGTTTTATACTCTCTAAAATGGTGGGCATTAAGGGACATTGCGGGCCAACTTAAAAGCTTCCGCAGTTCAAAGAGGCAGTGCGTAAAAACACAGTTATCGCCGAGACAACTTCACTCACAATTTGTTAAAACGATTTTTTGGGCAACGTTCCAAAGCTTTATTTTTCTTCTTTTTCGTAGCTGCTTTATATGAGATCAATTATAGCACTATTCTAACTATAGTATTCGTAGTAGTATTTAAATCAAATTGATTTTTTCTAAACTGTTTGAAGTTTGGGGGAAAAATATATATAAAAAAATGTGTACATTTTAGCTATCGATATTTTCGTTTATTATTACTGAAGATTTTGCAATAATTATAAATATTTCTTTAAACATAAACTTTTCGGTATAAATAAAAACAATGAAGGAGATATGATAAACTGATTTCTTTAAAAATTTCCTCTTAGCTTTCTTCACTTCATAAAATAAAATCATAAATATATACATTTTCTGGTCTCATGAATTACCTAGCCATCTGAAAATAATTTCATTATTTTATTTTTCTTTATGTATACTTATAATACCGAATCATTTTTTTTTTTCACGAATATATAGCTCCAGGTCTATTTAAAAAAAAAAAAATTCAGAAATTATTACATTTTTTCTTTGAAATGATATTTATTTAAATAGGCTTCCAATAGGAACGAAACTCAGTGGCGTGGCCAGAGAGGCGGGGGTAAGGCTTATGAATATGAATATCATTATTTTAGAAGAGGTAATTTTGCCTTATTTAATCGCAGAAATGGTGCCAACCTAAGGGATCATCGTATTATTTTAATTTCAATTACATACTAATGCGAGTGGAACAAAGTAAATGATGTGCTTCATTTATTGATTTTTCTTTTTTACTGCTGTATCGCCATGATGAAATATTTGTATTATTTTCATGTTCATTTTTTGAAGATTCCATGATTTCATGTCCCACGCAAACAATAATATAAACAATAATTTAAACAATAGTGTAAAAATGCGAAAACTTTTAATGCTTTCGGCATTTTTTTCTTCTTAATTTTCGGTAAGTCCGCGTTGAGCTAATCTTGAATCTGAAATCAGGAATCTTCATTACTTCTTTCAGTTTTTTGTAAAACACCAGAATAAAACTCGCCACATTTTTTTTATTTTTTTTTTTATTTTTTATTTTTTATTTTTTTTTACATTACCTACGCAACGAATTTAAAGATGTAAACGGTACGTCAGATTTTTATTAAGATATTTGATTAACCAAATAAATATAAATATTTAACATAAATATGATGCTTTAATAATAAAAAAAAAGAACAGAAATAGAAGTTGAGCATATTTTTAGTGAATGAAAATATTCTTCTTAAATTAATCTGGGGTATTAATATATATATATCCTGCTAGATTACCTAGAACTTTAGTAGAACTTTTAAAGATTTCTGTAGGAACTTAAAGTTGAAATAAAGCCGATATTCCTATTAAGAAGGCTATTTTAATTCTGCTGTGGGTTTATTTGTTTAATCTTTGAAAGACTTAAATAAGCAATAAAACAATCTGCCAAACATAAATTAAGCTTCCCCCGAAAGTGGTGATGCACCAACAGATCGACTTTCAAAAGGATAAGTTACAAAATGCTGCTAACTTCTTTCCCTCACCCACATTTTCAATGCTGGAAACATAGTTTTACAGGCAAGCGCTACTAAAATCTATATGTACGCACAATCTATTCGGATTTCGTTTGGACGTACTTGGCGCTTTTACACAAAAAATAACTTTGCACTAAAAGAGTTTAAAGTTCAAACTTTTATATTAACTTGCCTTATAATTTTCCGAGATTTATTTTCTTTAATAAAGCGGCGCCAATTTTCTAAGACATTATTTTCAAATTTAAAAAAGTAGTTTTTATTTTTTGTGGCTCTATTGACACGGATTTTACATCCGCAACATCTAAACACTATTTTTTTAAATCTGAAAATGAGGTTCTGCAAAATCGATTGTGCTGTATTAAAGTAAATAAATGTTACTTTAAAAAAATAGAAACATTTAATTTAAAGTTTTAGATTTCAACCCTTTAAGTACAAAACAAATTTATGTGGAAAACTGTCGCTCATGAAATAAGCGTATATAAACACTATGAGTTTAACGATAAATTTGGGGGGGGGGGGGGGGTTCGAGATCTTGAAGAACAAATATGGCATAAAATCTTAGAAAAGTTTCTAAAATCTACGCTGTTAAAAATGTTTAATATACATGGTATATACATACTTAATTCTCCCTTCTTAAGTTTAATTCGATTATTATTATGCCACAGGAACTAAAACAAAAATTTTTTAGGATGGTTATATTAGAGATTTTTTTCCCAACATAAAATCAAAGTTTTATCGTAACTAATGGTATTATATAGGAACATAACTCATATGTTACATATATATATACAGTAAACTCTCTGTAAGGCGGACTCTGTATAAGACGGAAATCTGTCTAACTTGGAAAGATTTTCAAGTCCCTGCGATTCCATATAGACATAGAGTAAAATTTGTCTAAGGCGGAATATTGTCTACTTCGGAAAAATTTTTTGGTCCCGATCAATTTCGCTTTAGACAGTGTTTACTGTATAGTATTACTAAGAAGCCCTTTTCGAAAGGAATTATCTAGGACATTAATTTTTACATGCATGAGATGGTTTTAAAATTTTAACTACTTTCTCTGTTTGTAAGAACACGGCACAGTGACATTTCACCGTCGTTTTTTTTTTTTTTTTCAAGCTTTTTTCGTCATGAAAAATCACAAAAACTGCAAGGTACCCCTCTCGTTACTCATATAAAATACCATTAGGGGATTAAGTAAGCATAATTTTTAAACATTTTGCCATTATGATAAAAAGGAACGTATCGTTCCATATGCAAGTTATTTGTTAATTACTAGGTTGAGTAAAAAGTTCTGGGAAATTTGTGAAAGTTGCGTTATTATGCACAAAGTAACAACAAAATCAACAAGGACTGCTCTTCAAAGTAGAGACTGATGGGATTTTTAATCCCGTTAAACAGGCGTGAGTAAGTAATGTAGATTGAGACTTACCCTTTTTCAGGATACTTATCCGTTTCGGTGTAAATCCACACTTTATTTTTAATCCAATATGTATTAGTTATCATATTATTTAATGCACCACTTTTTATACCACCTTTAATAAAAGAAATTGTAGACTATTATGTAGATTAAATGAAGAAGCGGTAACATTTTAGGCTATTTAATTCACATTATTTAAATTGTAAATAAGAGAGCATTTTTATATGCTTCTTTCCCGGATTAACTACATGTTCAGTTGGTTGGTTGAATATATGTCGGCCAATTATCTGCACGTGGGATATAGGCCCTAAGGGGGGGAGTGCCTTCCGTGGAGGTCTTTCTAAGGGAACCTAACCCGTATTAACGCTTGGAGAACCAAGGTTCGAAGAAAACCACGAAAACTCCGAACGATTAGGCCGACGGGCGCGATTGGGATCGAACCCAGCACCTCCCGTCTACCAGCTTCGAGAGCAGAACCTCTCGGCCACTGGTGGGGCAACTACATGTTCAGAATGAAAGAAAGTGTTTACATTATAAGATACATAACAATAATAATACTAAATCAGTTTACTATAGTTTATGAGTCTTAATTCAGCCACTCAACAAGTCATTATCTTTATCAAAGGATTTTCAAGGTTAAATACATTTGAAGAGATTTATGACTAAGTTGAAATGTTATATTTTTTATGTAACTGAAGAAATTATTTTTAGCACAGTTTATTCAGCTGGATGATTTATGTCCATCAAGTTCTCCTTAATTTCTGAAATGTTATTGTCACACAAATTTAAGTTCCTGCTATGGGTTTGAAAAAACAGGTTTGGGAACTGGTTTTGTAAACAGATCTGCTATCATCAATTTGGTTGGGAAGTACTTTAGGTTGATAGTCCCTTCTTGCTTTAGTTGTTTTATCAGGTGGAACCTAATTTCAATATGTTTAGTTTTACTAGATAGTTTTTCTAATTCTATCATCTTGATTGTGGACTGATTGTCTTCATATAGGTTTATTAGTAGGGTTTGTTTTAGGTTTAATTCTTCCAGTAGATTGACTAGCCATTTTATTTCAATTACTGCATTTGCTGCTGACACATACTCGGCCTCTGCCGATGATAATGCAATGCAGGATTGTTTCTTGGTCGACCATTCTATGGGATTTCCCCCTAACAGATATATGTTCCCACTCGTTGATTTTCATGAATCTACAACTCCTCCCCAATCTGCATCCGCATAAACTTCAAGTATCGGTTTCTTTTCTCTGCTTAGAACTAGACTATAATTTTTTGTAGTCTTTAAATATCTTATCACTCTTTTTGCTGCATTTCAGTTCCAGTCTTTCATTCTTGGTGTTTCATTTCTTCAGCTAAGAATGCTTACTGCTGCACAGATGTCAGGTCTGCTTATAGTTGCTAGATATAGAAATGCTCCTATAGCTTGTCTGTAATATGTGTTGTTTGGTTAAATGTTATCCTCATCATTAAAGCGTGTGTAATTTGTTTCCATGGGTGTGCTACACGGTTTTGCGTCTTGCAAATTAAATTTATTGATTAATTCCTCTATTTTCTGAGTTTGATTTATCATGTAGCTTTTATTTACTTTTTTAATGTTCATGGATAGGTAGTTACTGATGTCACCTAAATTCTTTAGCTCGTATTCTTTATTTAAGCTCGCGATTAATTCCTCTATTATTTCGTCTTTTCCGGCAAATGTCGGAATTTCCGGCCAATTAAAATGTCGTCTACGTATGTTATTATGTATGTTGTGTTATCGCCCCTTTTTCGCGTAAAAAGGCATGAGTCAAATTTGCTCTGACTGAAATTCATCTTTTTTAGTGTTTCTGTAATTTTATTATGCCACGCTCTTGCGGCTTGTTTAAGTCCGTATATGGCTTGTTTAGCCTACATACTTTGTTTTCCTGATTTGGTTCAACAAAACCTTCTGGTTGTGACATGTATATCTCCTCCTCAAGCTCTCCATGTAAGAACTCGTTGTTAATAACAATATGTTTTACATTTAAATTTTGATGCAATGCTGCTATTAATAATGCTGTTATTGTTGTATATGACACGACTGGTGCATAAGTTTCACCATAATCCTCCCCTAATTTTTGTGAATATCCTTTTGCAACTAAACGTGGTTTATATTTTTGGATTTTTCCTGTGTTGTCGCGTTTTAGTTTGTAGGTCCATTTGCAACCTATTATTCTCCTATTTGGTGGAGGTTCTGCAATTGACCAAGTTTTAATTTTCACAAGGGAGTTCATTTCGTTTTCATTGCATCTATCCAATTTTGTTTATCCTTAAAATTTTCCATGTTTTCGATTTCCTCATAATTTTTTGGTTCAGTAGCGTTTTCGTTCTTAACCATGTATATTAACCTATCAGGAGGTACACCTTTATTAATTATTTCTGACCGTCTAGGTTCTACTACTGGTTGATTGGACGTGGATGGTGTCTCACTGCTATTTGAAATTTCTATTTCTACAAAGTTTTCATTAACCCGATTTTCATCTTGTTTTGGTTGGTTTTCTACTTTCTCGATTCTATATTTAAATTTGTTTTCGAGAAATTTAACGGTTCTCGCGATCTTTATTTCATTTCCTACTACATATATTCTGTATCCTTTGTATTGATTATCATATCCGACGAAAATTTCCTCTATAGCTTTATCGTCTAATTTTTGTCTTCTGGCTTTACGAAGGTGAAGGCTTTATGCGAAGGCTTTGCAGCCAAATACCCTAACGTAACTTAAGTTTGGCTGTCTGTTTGTCCATAACTCGTATGGTGTTTTTTCATTTGCTATTGTCGGTAGTCTGTTTTGCAAATGATTTGCTGTGCAAATTGCTTCCCCCCAGAACTTTAATGGTAAATTTGATTCACTTAATATTGTCCTTGCCATTTCAACTAACGACCTATTTCCTCTCTGCCACACCGTTCTGGCTTGCACAATATGGGACTGTGTGTTGATGTTTTATCCCATTAGCCGTGAGGGAATCTTCTATTTCATCTGATGTGAATTCCCCTCCGTTATCTGTTCTAATTGCTTTCGGTTTTTCTCCAAATTTGTTGCTAATTAACGCGATGAATTCTTTAAGTTTTTCGTAAACTTCACTTTTTCTAGACAATAGGTATATGATCGTAAATCGTGAGTAGTCACCAATAAAAGTAAAAAAATATGATTTCCACCCTATTGTCGGTGTTTGAAAAGATCCGCACACGTCGGAGTGAATGAGCTGGAGTCTTTTAGTTGCTCTATACTCTGCAATTTTTGGATAGGGTTCATCAGATAATTTTACCTTAATGCACGGTTCGCAATCTATGTTATGCTTACAGTTGTTTGTTTGGATTCCTATAGCTAATTCCTTTTGCGTAATTTCTTTAATTGATGTTAGATTTCTATGTCCTAACCTACGATGCCATAATTCTAGGCAATTTTTGTTGTTGCAGCTTTGTGCTACGTTTGCATAGTTTTCGAATGCTAACTGAACTATATTACTGAACTATTTACTACTATTTACTATAACTGAATGCTATAGGTTATTTACTTTTCGCGCTTCTAAACATATTTCTCCGTTAAGGTTGAACATACATCTGTCATTTCTGAATATAATTTCACATCCATTTTGCGTCGATTTGCGTGTTTATATTTGCGTCACCTGACCCGTAACTGATAAGTTTTTTTTCGTTTGCGATGGTTACATTTGTTTTTTCGCGTGATTTTATTTCTGTAAACATTGATTCTGAACATACAATATGGCTTGAGCTGCCACTGTCTACTATAAATGTTTTGTTTTCCATTCCTTGCGTTATAAAGGCGTAATTTTTATTTTCGCTCGCCCTCCATGTATTGTTATCATTTTCAGAGTGACTGTACCTACGGTTTGATTCCGGTATTTGTTCACTTCTAAAATTGTTTTCACTCTTTTGAAAAACTAGTGATGTAGAGTAATGTTTTTTGTTTGGTCTGATATGTTGATTTTGTGGTGTATTTTGTGTTTTGGCTTTGTTATGCCGACATTCCTGTGTATAATGGTTTCTCATACGACAATTGGAGCAGTATTTATTACTTGTTTTGTTGTTGTAATTTTTCTGTGCTTTAAATGCTCTGGCAGGATTTTCTGGTCTCTCATATTTATCATGTTGTCTGTTATATTCGTCAATAAGTTTAGACTTAATAAATGACGGTGTAAGTTGATTTTCTTCTCTCGATTCAAGGGCAGTAATCAGAGTATCATAAGATTGGGGTAGGGAGCATAATAAGAGTGCAGAAATATGGTTATCATTTATAACTTGTTCTATGGCCGCTAATTTATCTACTAATTCCATTATTTTTGTAATATGATTAACAACGTTGCCACCTTCCTCTAATTTAATCCTATAAAGCTTTCTTAAGAGATAAAGTTTGCTAGACAAATTATGTCACTCATGGATTTCGCGCAAAGCTTGCCAAGTTTGTCTGGCTGGCTGTAAATTTTTAACATGTGTAATCTGACTATCATCAATTGTTAGATTAATTAGTGCACGGGCTTTCTTATCACTTTTGGACCAAGCGTCCGTAATTGGATTAGGCGGTTCTTCCGTAATTACATGAAATAAGTCTTCTTTAGTTAACATCATTTCGGCTTTGAATTTCCAAATCGAATAATTCGTAGCTGTTAGTTTTTCAATTGCTAAATTATCTTTAGAAGCTGGCATTTTCTTAATTTTTAATTAATTACGTGTTACCGTAAAAAGTTCTTTCAACTTTTCTTTTTGAAAGTTTAAAAGTTTATTTATCAAATATCTGATATTTCAGATTTCAGTGGAGACTATTTAAATTATTTATTTTTAATCAGTGATCAGTCTCATAATCTTGATGCGATTTTGAATCCCGTTAAACAGGCGTGAGTAAGTAATGTAGATTGGGACTTACCCCTTTTTCAGGATACTTATCAGTTTCGGTGTAAATCCACACTTTATTTTTAATCCAATATGTATTGGTTGTCGTATTCTTTAATGCACCACTTTTTATACCTCCTTTAATAAAAGAAATTGTAGACTATGATGTAGATTAAATGAAGAAGCGGTAACATTTTAGGCTATTTAATTCACATTAGTTAAATTGTAAATAAGAGAGCAATTTTATATGCCTCTTTCCTGGATTAACTACATGTTCAGAATGAAAGAAAGTGTTTACATTATAAGATACATAACAATAATAATAATAAATCAGTTTACTGTAGTTCATGAGTCTTATTTCAGCCACACAACAAGTCATTATCTTTATCAAAGGATTTTCAAGGTTAAATACATTTGAAGAGATTTATGACTAAGTTTAAATTTTATATTGTTTATGTAACTGAAGAAATTATTTTTAGAACAGTTTATTCAGCTTGATGATTTATGTCCATCGGAGACCATCATAGTCCACGACTTTCTGTCATCGTTTTGCCAGATTCCGGATTTGCTGGAAGTACCATGGCGGCTCCTTGGAATTGAAAAACTCTTGACATGCTTCTTCAACTTCATTAAAGGATTCAAATCGACGGCCCTTGGATAAGTATTGCATTGATCGAAACTGGCATTAATCGGACGGAGACACGTTGGACTGTAGGCGGGGTGTGGAAGAATTTCGACGCCGTCCAACTGTGCAAACTTGTCCTTGAGCCCCTGGGCCACGGGCGGTTTGGCATTGTCCTGCTGAAACAAAGCGCGCTTTCGGCGGACCAATCTTGGATACTTCTGACCACATGGAAACCGCTGCAAGTTCAAAAATTTCTGTAGACATTTCTATTATAGACACTTCTACAGATATTTCTATAGCTCTTGGTTAAACTAGCTTATAGAAAAAAGGGCCATCATTCTATCATACTTTTTTTTATAGAATTCTATAAGACATTTTTGTAAGGGAAAGTGCTTGACCAGCAAAGGAATAGCAGTAGGATAGGTGCTATCACTGTAGGAAAAGTGCCGGATTGAAGTAATGTGATGGCATACCAATGCTGGCCTTCTGTTGGCCATCACTGATGGGCCAGCTGCATTCCGCACGGACACTTTTTTACAGGTTTAAGAAATGGCACAATTGCACTTTACTGCTAATGGCAGCGCTGGCTGTCATTTTTTTCCCAGCTGATGGCACACTGTTTCTTTCTTTGCTGGGATACAACTATATTTCTCCAGTCATCCTTTTAAAATCTCTACGATATGAAGAACAAAACTGATTTATATCTTATGCATATTTGTTTATCCGAGATTATCTAAATCCAAACGATAAATCTCATGCAAAATCTCGGTAGTAAGATTTCGTAGGAAAATTAGACATTTTTATAATTCTCTATTATCATTGGAAATATCCTGCCTTTTAAGTAATTATTAAAGGAATCTTTACTGAATCTGGAAGGGAAAACTTAGAGCTATAAGTATTTTTTTCGTGTGAATTCAATATGTGTCATTCATTTTTATCCATTATTTTCTGAAGTTTTATGTCTATTGTGCTTTATAAAATTTGGACTCTGATTCAAAAAGTTTCAAGTATTTGTGGAAAATTTACCATTAATAGCCAACGATTGGTGGTGGTGGGAGATGTTGAGCTGTATCTATAGTAGTGGTTGGGATGTGCCCCCGAAGAATGCTGTGCCTCGGGTCTCTAAGTGACTTCATTGGGTCCTGATTCAATAATACAAATTGCGTTAAATATTGAGTTTTTGGAAAATCAGAAAATTCCCATTTTTTCTTATTTTGTGTTATTCTTTATTATTTCTTTTTTCTTTTACGAGTTTCTGATTATTTGGTCCCTACTCATAAATTTCTAAAAATCGATTTTTGCAAGTTGAAGTTATAGTCTTTAGAAACTGAAGAAGGATTACTTTATAGTGCTGGAACAGATGATTTTATGTAAGTAAAAAATAATAAGTATCCTAATGTAATTTATAATGCAAAACTTTAAACTCGTTTTTCTCAAAAGCACATTTTTCAAATCGATGAACACGATTACTCAAAAAAGCACTAAATCGATTCACTTCTAATTTCGTCACCTTTTTCCTTTTCGAACTATGTAGAGAATGGATGAGGGGTTTTTAAATTTTTGTTTTATTCTTATTATTTGTAGCAAAAAGCCGTTTTCTTTTTCAGATAAACATTAGAATTTCTCTTCAGACAACCGCCATTTTGAAAAGAAAAATCAGTTTTTCATAAATTCCTTCGTTCAGTTAAAAAAAAAAAGTAGACCCATAAGATCGGCTGTAACTTCAAATTTATTTATTTACTTTATAATATGTCAAAATTATCTCTAAGTATTGCGTTTTAAAATGAAAACAAAATCAAAGAATAAAATTAATTGCTTAGTGATAAAAAAGAAAGAAAGAAATACTGTTCTTCTACTCTGCGATTAGGTATAACCCTTTAAGAAACTAAAAATAGATGTTTTGCTTTAATCCAAGCAAAATTCTCCTCTCTTCATTTGTAAACTTCACTTAAAAAAAAAAAAAAAAAAAAAAAAAAAAAAAAAAAAAAAAAAAAAAAAAAAGCATTAATAATAATCTGAATTTCTGTTTTAAACTTTACCTTCTCCAAGCAATACGATTTTGCACCTATGATTGTCTCAAACTGTTATATGGATTATACTAGTATTCTTTGGATGCACTTGTCGCAAAAAAGTGACAAAAAGATAGACATTTATTCTGAACCACGTTCGAAGCACTTTTTTAACGTTGATATTTCTTTTAGCTTTCTGAATTCGAAGTCCATAAACTATCTCTACTTTCCTCCTCTTATGTTTTATACACAGTTTCTCAAATCGTAAATAAGAATTCTTTCGCTTTTTAAGACGATCGTAGAATTGAAGATCCACTTAAAAAACTTTTTTTTCCTTCAAAAAGATCGCCATCGCTTGCTAAAAACGTGAAGGAAAAATAATAATAATATAAAAAAAGGGAGCTACAAATGGGTGCCTCCTTCTCTTTCATGATCGGTTGATTTTCCCCAGAGACCGCCTTAAAAAGGTGGGGCCATTTTTCGGAGGGGAGGGCTACTATCCACAAGCATTTCACGGTTTGACTACGACTTAATGTGCCGATATGAAGCTCCGTGAGATGCATCTTAGATTTTTACACCGCTAACTTCTTAAGATTGCTATCCGAGTTAAATGTGATATTGTTTGGATCGTATCATAAAATAAATTGATAGCAGGCCCCAAAAGTAATTTTTGTCGGTGACAATTGTGATGAACTATAAAGCTGCTTCCAGAAAACCAAAGATAGGTCAGTATTTGACGACATTTTTCAGTCTTCGCGTGAGTTTCATTTTCGATATGTGACACATGTAAAATGGGTATTAATTTATTCAGGCAAAAATAAATTAGTAATTTTTTCGTGATATTTTAAACAAATTAAATGGATCAATGATTATGACTTATGTGAACTACATTAATTGAATAAACTGAGTTATTAATTTCATAGGAAAGCATTTATGAACAAAATTCCAAAGATGTGTTACTTCGCAAAATTATTGCCATGAATAAAGGTCTAGGAAAATCTTCGGCGTTCAAAATAACAATGGTCTGTTAATTGTACCGATCTTTCTAATTTCGATTTGAATGAATAGTGTAAAATTAAATAGAAGTCAATTTTATTTATTTTCAGTTAAAAAGTTATCATTACCCATGTAACACAAGAATGTTCTCTTAATTATGTATAAAATTGTATAAAAGAGTATATAGGAAATAGTGAACAGTCATAACATGCTCTATTAATCCCCTTGCTCATTTAAGCCTTATTTATATGACAAAACACAGTGTTTAAAAAATGGTTTTCGACTAAATTTTATCCGAATAACATCTTTTAAATATCCAGACCCCATGAACATTTGTATTAAAATAATAATAATAATCTTAAAATTCAACAGATTCAAACAATTGCTTCTTTTGATGCTAATAAAAACCATATCACTGTGAACGCACACAAAGTCGGAATCAAACAAATATTTCCAGACAGGACAATAGCCTTTTATTAAAAGGAATGCAGGAAGAAGATAGCAAAGTTTCTCTGTCTCCTTGAGAAGTGTCCAAAGGGGGGGCGAAAAGTAAATTTCTACATCTCGGAGAAATTGCGGGTGACTGACCAATAGCAGCAAACCTCGTCAAGCCCCATAGCTGGGGCAAGTGAAAAAAAAAAGGAAGTGTCAGAGAGTACTAGCAAAGAGGTCTGGACAGTTAGACTTGGATTTTGGAGACTGTAGTTATGGACAGTCGTAACCTTGTATATGGAGTACGACAGTGTACACTCATGTGGAGTGTTTTGTGTACAGAATATGTTAAGCAAAGTGAGAGGGTCTCACACGTGATTGTAATAATATTTTTATTTTATTTTACCTTAACTTAATCGTTCTAATAAAGAACTTGGGGAAAAAAACGGGTGTTATATTTGAACTTTAATTATGTACGAGCTAAGAAGGTTGAAAGATGAAGGCATGAGTAGACGAGGCCCTGAGTTTTTATCTATATGATAACAATTTAAAAGAATAAATGAAGTAAGAAAACTTGTTAGCTCACCTTTCACAGAATCAGCTTATAATCCATTGGTTTCAGCTAATATCCAAAGATGCACTGTTTCTTGGACACTAAAAACAGACTTTATTTTATTTGAAAATATTGTAAGTTGAGTGTTGAGATAATCCAATGCACGCTTGAAGCTTCTACTTGTTTAATAATAAAAGAAAAAAAATGAGAAATTGTATAATATTAATTCAATTATTTTAACGGCTTAAAGTGTTTTTTAAAATATAGTTAAGTTTTCCGTCTTTCAGTTTAAAGTTATGCATTTTACCGGAGCCTCAGCAGCTTCCGTTTTAATAGTTTCATATTTCACAAACGAGATGACACATCTATGTAGAGCAGGAACGCAGACAGTAAAGATGATACAATTAACGATGAAAAACGAAATAGTTCTTGCGTCAGATAAGAGTTATTTCAAAACGTTTTCTGCGGAGAAATTTTTGGTGGCGACATCTATTTGCCAGTCTTTAAAATCAAATGTTCTGCACGGAGTTTCACTAACAAAAGCTTCGGCCAACATGATCACATCACGTTAAACATAGAAAGCTCTTTTAATTCTTGTGATTACAATGAACGCGTTGGAGTTTGGGAGCAGGTTGGTTAATGTGAATATTTTAATATAGGCAAGTCATTCTCGTCTTTACACCAGACAATTCCTGTCATAAAATGACATGTATATTTTACAGCGTAAAGTTTCTACCACATGTACAATACCGAACGATCTAAAATATATGCTATTGCCCCTGCTTCATTTGAGCGGCTCTGTCGCACAGAAGGTAGGGTTATTTTCAAGTTTCAAGACAGAACGGAATCCGAAAATGTAATCAACATGCAGAACATTTGACGAGTAATAGATTCTAAGTCTTAAAAAAAATATTGTAAATCTCAAGAACTAATAAAAGTAATTTTGAGAGCGCTTTGATTGGTGGAATTCGAGCTAATATCTATCGTAGAACATACAAAGATAAATAAGTTTATCGTTGACGAAGATGCGAGAAGTAAACAATCTCGCGGTGGGTTTTCGACCATTTTCCTTTTAAAAGATGTTTTTGTAATGACATATCTCATGTAGTGCATTTGACCAAATTAGAAAGAAAGAGAACATTACAAACTTTTTAATAACCAATTTGTTCCAGAAACAAACGGAAATAGCCATTCGACTAGGCATTTTTATTTTTTTTTCAATTTATGTAAAAAAAAAAAAAAAAAGCTTAGAGGTAATTTTTATAGTGAAATTGTACCAAACTCTACAGTTTTCAAAAGGAACACCTACTTTTGACATCATATTTTATATTTCAGTAAATATTGCCTTCGGATACAAAACAGAAAGTCATTTGGTCAAGTAGTTTAGGAATTATTCTAGCTGAAAATGAGGAACTTCCAACGTTAAATTCATTTTTAATCATTGGAAAAGATATTGGAATTCGAGCATTTTTTTAATAACTAAAAAACTACTAGGCAGAATGATTGGATTAGCATAAATTTTCGATTAGCATATTTGAAGTTCTTAGAAATAAGATTTCTGTTAAAAATTTTTTAGATTACTGTTCATATTTGTTTCGAAAATTTATTTCGAAAAAATATATCTTTTGCAGTTAACTTTTGAAAAAAATTATGAATTGCAACCTATAAATTTTTTAAACAGAAATAGATTCCTAGAAGATTCAAATATGCGAATCCAAAATTACAATTAATTCGGTCTAGTAGTTTTTGAGTTAAAA
Source organism: Maratus speciosus (assembly GCA_963932465.1). Classification (NCBI taxonomy): domain Eukaryota; kingdom Metazoa; phylum Arthropoda; class Arachnida; order Araneae; family Salticidae; genus Maratus; species Maratus speciosus. The sequence goes on along the minus strand of OZ010796.1, from coordinate 460,131,955 downwards.
ATTCCAAACTTTACACCTTGCTAATTCCAAAACTACTTGATCGAATGACTTCCCGCTTTGTATCTTCTTGTAAAATTTACCACAAAATCCAAATATTATGTCAAAATTAAGCGTTCATGTGTAAAATGTCAAGTGTGGTACAACTTCATAATGAAGACGACACCTTAAGCTCTTTTTAAACATTAATGGATTTTACCCACAAATGGCAACAGCCACGCCTTTGCGGGGAAAAATCCTCCGAAAATGACTGTTTATTGGACGAAGGTGGAGCAGTGTTAAAATGTTCTTCAAGCCTATTGGTATTTTTCGTCTGTTTACCCGTGGCTGACGTCACATGGGTAAAGTCCATAAAAAAAAAAAAAAAAAAAAAAAAAAAAAAAACTTATTGTGGAATGGCTATTTACGTTTTTTCTGTGACATTTTGGAGGTTAAATTGAACGGGGTGTTATTATTTTTTTCACCGGCTGTATGTGTGGTTGGTTGGTTGTGTTTATGACGGCCAATTATCAACACGAGGGATATAGGCCCTAAGGGGGTGTGCCTTCCGTGGGGTGTCTTCCTAAGGGAACCTAACCCGTATTTACGCATGGAAATCCACGGTTCGAAGAAAACCACGAAAACTCCGAACGATTAGATCGACGGACGCGATTGGGTTCGAACACAGCACCTCCCGTCTACCAGCTTCAAGAGCAGAACCTCTCGGCCACTGATGGGGCTCGGCTGTATGTGTGATCACAGTTTTACAGAAGTCGTTTAATCATATGCCGATTAGAGAAACGTTGACTGTATCTATAGATTTCCTTTTCACTTGATACTTAGACGTCTGATAACATCGCAAAAGTACCAATTGAAGTGATATTTGATTAGAGAAATATTTCGCGTAATACAGAAATTGAGGTGTTAAAACAGTTCATTAACTAGACATGGAAACTTGATGCCGGGACGTCGCCCACACAACACTTGCTGCAGTTTTGGCTCATGCTAAAATGAAGTGGTTTTACGCAAGGATCAACAAACGGGCAAGAATAGGCAAATTACAAAAAAGTTGAAAAAGTTTGCTTTGCCACCATCTCATACCTAAATATCATCTTTCTTTCTTTTTTTTTTTAAATTTGTAGTGGTCGGAAATATTTCCGTGAGTTACTAAGAATATTTAATGTTGTGAGAACCTATAATAAATAGGCATAGCTGCCAACTTGTACTGATTTTTCCATCACTAAAATTTAACAGAAAATTTTATCAAAAACAATCGCCGAAATCTGAGTTTTTCGAACGATTAAACAATACAGAAATTTCAGTCAAATTTTAGCGGTAGGAAAAATCCGTACAAGTTGGCAGCTATGAATAGGACAGAAAAATTAAAAAGAAATAGAAATTTTTAAAGATTTAAAAATTTGTGTGGTCAGGAGGGGCAAAAGTGAGGCGGAAATTTCAGGAGGTGGGTGCAGAAAATTTAGATGATTGATTATTTATTGTTACGAAAAAAAAAACAGTTTTAAAGATTTAAAAACTCGAGGGCTAGGAGAAGAAACAGGGAGATGTGAAAAACTCGGAGGGCAAGGCTTACTTAGATCATTGATGATTTATATTTTCTTACTACGGAGTAAGAAGATAGAACGAATTCCAAATTAAAGAGTTTTCAAGATTTTAAACTTTGTGTGCTCGGTGCGAGGAAAGGGATCAGCAGAAAGAGAAGTTGTGATGTGCAAGGCTGAGAGAGGTTAGATGAATTTTTTGTATTTATTGCTAGAATAAATTTAAAAGAAAACGGGCAGAAAAGGTTTAAAAATTGAAAAAGAATGAAACAATTTTGAATGAAGTTAATGAATTAATGCGATGGCAAATGTGTTTATCAAATTATCACTTCTAACAATATTGTTACAATACGTACACATTTTCAGAAATTTTTTTTAATTGAAAAATTTGTTTTGCAGATAGAAATTGTTTCGATTTCCGTAAATATTTTACATCACAGTACTCTGTAAAAATAATCTAAAGAAAAAACAGAAATTTTCTGACAAACTCCCACTTTAAAAGTACGTTAGCAGAAACTTTAAGTTAACTCAGATCAGAGAGGAAGACATAGCTACGCTCGGTGAAATTTAGCTTTGTCTTCTACTCGATATAACAATAAATAATCCAAAATGCAAGAAACTTCTAAATATAACACTTCCAGAAATGACGCAGCCACAGTAGAATTATAATGACAAAACTTTTCACAGTAAAAAATAGGATCGGTTAAAGATGTGAACTGTTGGAAAACGTTTAGATTTGAAAGCGACATTGGACTCAGAACTCGAATTCGGCTGACAAAGGAAAAAAAGGATTGAGTCAGCATTACGTCAGTCATTACGTCAGCATACGGTTTACAGTATGATAAGTTCATTAAAACTTTTTTATTAGCGGGAAATGGAACGTTGTATAAGAAGAAATCAGAAGCATTTTACTTTCTTTATTTGGCATTTTTCGCAATGCTTACACTTATAAATTATCTGAATATAATTATTACAGTTTTTATACTTTCAGGCAGAGGGTGAAAAACTTATGATAAATTAAAAAATCGTCGTAACGCTTCTAAATAATACATTTGTTATGCATAATCACAGACAAGAGGGCGGTTGAAGGCCATTTCCCTTCTCTGTATTTTGAAATTTACTGAATTAAATTGTCTTTATATTTAAAAATAATAATAAAATTTATTCTTCCAAATTATTACATAATTAAAGACTAAGACAAATAGGAACTAATAAATTTTTGTAAGAGAACCCCCCCCCCCCTCCCTTCCTAAATGACTAATAGAAATAAATTTTTAATTATTTCCTTTTGACGTTCATATATTTTAATTTATCTTAAATTGGAAGATAAGGGGTGTTCATAAGGGCAATACCCTCCACCAGAAGGAAAGAAATGTTCTGCATTTTGAAAAATGTTGTTAGAAATTTATTTTTGAATATTTAATAGTTCTTACTTCTTAATTTTTTTATATTTCTTTTATATAAAAATTATTGTACGAGGTGTTCTGACAAAAGATTCTTTTGTTTAACTTATTTCATGTTTATATTTTGCATTTTAGTTAGGCGAACTAGGCAGGGGACTCCAGGCACATCTGTTCAACCTTTCCCCTCCATACATTTTTTTTCTGAGAGCAATCATATTTCTTTGTATTTAGGGAGCGGCCTTTACGTATACAGATGAGTGGAAGTAGTTTTTGAGAAACTTTATATTTTGTGAAAAGTTTCTTTAGCTTGTACTTTTGCACCAAACATAATTTAGTTCGAAAGTTAGTAAACGGGCATTTACAATTTTGGCAGGCGTAAACATGGTCAAATCAAGCTGCTTATTTTTTACAACCAAATTTAGTAAATGGCAATGCATTTCATCCATTCGAAAACATTTTCTGATGGTGCTGCCAGATATATTGCGATACAATTGCATATTAGGACACCAGAAGCGAAGGGTTGTAAGTCACAAAATTGAAAAAACTGAGATAAGTACACAGGCTATCTTGAAATATTGCTATTTGTTTTATGATTGCTCTCAGAAAAAAAAAAAAAAAAATGTAGGGAGGGGAAACATTGGACAGATGTGCCTGGAGTCCCTTGCCTAGTTCGCCAAACTAAAACGCAAAATATAAGAGATTTTCTAATTATCTGTTGCGTTCTAGAGGTCAACTGCTCAAGCTCTATAAATTACTTAACCTCCTTAATCTCTACTTAAAATTTAAAAAATATATTGTACTCCACTTTTCTTCCACAGTTATTGAAATAAGAGTTCAAAGACCGCTATGAAATTAGGAACAGTTTCATATTTTAAGTCAGACACATACTATTGATGTTCATCTTTAAATTCAATTTACTCCAAATCTAAAGTTTGTCACTTGTATCCCTTGGCCTCTGGGGTCCTCATATACAATCATCGTTTCATCATATATACAGTATGATACAATTGTATTACATTCAGACATATAAGTGTCTGAATTTCTACATGTCTTAATTTAAGACACATGATCATTATTCAGACATTTTTATCAGTTCATTTATACCATGATCACAGTAAGACACTTAAGTGCCTTAAATTTAGACACTTATGATGTCAGAAATTTCATGTTCAGACGTTTAAGTGTATTAATTTCTTTTTCAGTCACATATGTGTCTGAATTTAAGACGCCTCTATTTGCAGTGTGGTCGGAATTAAAACGCAAAGGTGCTAGAGGGCGCAGAAGGTGGTGTTGTTATAAGAGACAAAAACATACAAAAAACTATTAAGTCATAAAAGCAAGTTGGGAAACCATTTTCCGTACAATCGTTGAGCCTCTGAGCCATTTCCATTTGCAGTTCCGTAGATAAAATGCATATTATCCTTTTCTCTATTACTGAAGGGTAACATCTTCGAGTACGTTCCTACCTCTATTGACAGTTGCACACTCGGATCAGCAGCTTTTATGTATTAATCAAGGCGAAATTTTGCATACGCGTTCTTCTTCTTCCCCATACCTCATCTGCATGCTATTGATCCCATTCTCCCCCCCCCCCCCCCCAATAACTCGCAACAGGAGTGGAACTTTAACGTTTGCATGGACCAAGTTTCCAAATGCGCTAAACTTTTTTGCGTTTTATTTCTGACCGTGCATTCTTTGATGAAAGTTGTTTGTTTGGATGTGTACTATCACCTCTTAAAGTTTTGCCCATCTTTTATGAAACACCCTGTATATCGCCCGTTTTCCAGTCTATAACAAACGGATTCTTTTTTTTTTTTTTTTTTTTTTTTTTTTTTTTTTTTTTTTTGCAAATGACCTGTACTTCAACAGTAAATTTCGTTGAGTGACAGAAAATAGCCCACTATTTTAGAGTTAGCACCACTAAAATGGGGAAGATGCATGATGGATGATTTGCTCTCTGACGTCATCCGGCCAGCTTAGGACTGGTTATCCGCGCTCCTGATCGTACTAACAAGTCACATGTTTAAAGCTTCTAAAAATAAATTTCTGATAAAAAAATTCATATACAGTCGAACCTCGTTAACGCGAACATGCTTAACGTGAATTACTTTTAACATGAACAGTTCCCATTGGCCCCGTCAAAATGAATACGTATTCTAGTGTTTTTTCTCCTTTTAAGATGGGCAAGTTTAATGTGAAATTTCGTTTAATATGAACAATTCTCGATGTCCCCATGAGAGATTTTGACGCTTAACGTGAACAAAAATTTCTAGAAAAGTGTGAAAGCTACCTTTTCCTGGAGAATAGGACTTTTTTTACACAATTACTTCTAACAGTTTTCTATTAATGGATATAAAAAAATAGAACTAATAGTTTAATTATTAAAATAGAAATATGTCTGAAATAAAGTTTTCTCTAATTAGACCCTATGTGACATGCACATTTGTCCCTGAATCCTTTACCACTGCATTTAAGCTTATTATAAATTAACTGTTTATCTCTGGTGCGAAATAATGATTAAAAATAAATGATTAAAATTAAAACATTGCATAAAATCTTCATAATAAAAGGTATTATTATTAAAAACTGATTTAATAGTTGACCAAAACAAATATTTATTAAATATAAAAAAACTCATCTTGATGCTTAAATATATCTCGTTTCTTGCTTTGTAAATAGCTAATGAAAAAATGTGGTTCAATGCATGTTCTTGTGTAACACTGGAAATGACACTTTCTGATAAATTTTATAAATTACTTAACATACTATTAAAATATTATTTTTTGATAATATGTGGTGTTCTCTCTTTTATTTGGCCGGCTGTGCATTCGAAATACATATTATTGAATAGTTAGATTATTGACATATTTCCAAGATTCGAAATAGCCTTATAAGGCAGGCCGCACACTAAGGCAATACATGCAACATATAGCTCGATTTCCGGCGAAAAACTGTTTTAAAACAGCTTCCTTCTTTGTTTCGTCCGGTTTTGTTTCTCATATGTCGCGCTTCCTTCTTCTCCTGTCGTCTCAGTGTGCGACCTGCCTAATACTGGTTGGGCAATAAGGCCGTACTAACTTTGAAATTTCAATAAAAATAGAACAAATAATGATACAGAAGTGTGGTTTGCTGTTTCCTGCTTTAAAAAGATGCATTTTTTTAAACCTTAAAAATGGTTGTAGTTGGAAATGTCACCGATAGAGGATGCTAATGTGAATGGACCTTCCTGAGGTATGTACTAAATGGAGAAATATTTATAAAAGATCTGACTACTAGGTGGATCCCTTATTCGAGATTATCGTCAATTTGCTATGCAGAACAAATTACCAAGCCTATGAATTTCGTAATCGGAGAAGCGGCAAGAAATTCTTTTTGAAAATTTGGTGCACAAAAACAACTAAATTAGAAAATGAGGAACTAGTAAATTTTTCTAAACTTTATATTGACGATTCAGTCAAATAAATGATCCATTGAAGGGTCAGATCTTTCTTAAACTTCCTCATTTCTGTACTTGCGAAAGAGGTAATTGTTTTAGCGCCTCCTATCAACGACTTTTGGAACTACAAATTTTTTTATGTTTAAAAAATCTCTCATCCTGGCTATGCTTTTTATGAAAACCGCACTTATGTATCAATTTTTGCTCATTTTTTTTTATGAATTTGTAATATTTATATGGACCCTGTATAATTGTTCTATTCTATATTGAAATATATTTGAAAACGAATCGTTTATGATTTTAAGCCGAAAAGTTGCAATTAACAGTGTGTAATTTAATTACATCTCTGTAGCCGCGAAAGTGAAACAATTTTCGATATTTCCATACATAATTAAGAAGTTAATGTAAGTTTTTCTTAAACCGTTTAAGCTTTGAGCAAGTTTGCTTCTAGTCCCGTGACCTTTTATCTGTCTAAAGCAGAGGACACTTGTACTCTTGTAAAAGACTGTTCCCTTGGCGCCAATTATGACGAAAAAACGTGTTGTTTTTACTGCTCTTTTTTTTCGTAGTGATTAAGATAAGAAAGAAGCTCTAAAAAAGTAAATTTGACATGTGCATCCTCCGCGCTTGTAGGATCTCCCAAGTTAGAAATTGACCCTTGAACTCCGTGTCACTGTTTTGTAGAATGGTTTATATCACGGTTAATGATCAGGAATAAGTACTTGTCATCTTATATGAGCGTAATTTAGTAAAAGTACTTAATGCGAAAAATAACGTTCTTGGATTCTCGGATAACGAGAAATATCCTTCCGCTTTTTAAAAGATTACACTTCAGGAAGTGTAATTATACATGCACACACTTACGTACTACAGCGCCCGATTTAGAAAATTTGGTTCTAGGCACAATCAGTGTTGAAGACCGTTATATACAAATTGTCTTACGTATTCCGTTTATTCTCTGATATGACGTTTTTCTAATAACCCATACACACACACACATGTATACAGCTCATATTCAAAATATTACAATAATTGAGAAAAACTAATAAGAAAAAATTATTTTTCATTTATTTATTTTTGATACTAAGTAAATGCAATTAAATTTCTTATAAATTAAATCTGGAACGTTTAGATAAGATTTTAACATTTACAAAATATAAAATACAGTACAATAAATTAGGTATACAGCTTTCTGAATCACATCAAAATATTAGAATAAAATTTAGATTGGTTCAAAATATTAGAATATTTCATTTTACGCAACAATATTCCCTTATAAATATGAAGTAAATTGTAGTTAATATTTTGTAGCACCCCCTTTACATTTCATAAAAGCGTACAATCGATCTTGCATACTATATACAAGGTGTTTGCAAACATTTCCATCAATATTAGCACAAATAGACTTTATATTAACTCATTAAATTGCCACTAACTCAGTTTTATTTGAAGGAGGATTTTCTTGGAGGTTTTTCTTCATTATACACCGTACGTTTTCGATGGGATTAAGATCTGGTGAGTTTAGTGGTCAAGGAAGTACCTTAATGTCGCGTTGGCAGAACCAATTCTTAATTGACACCGAGGTATGCGGTGACGCTAAATATTATTAAAAGATGAAATCATCTTTAAATAAATCCTCTGAAGATGGAATCTTGTAATATTCCAAAGTTTTTTGATATATCTGAGAGTTAACCTTTTCGTAGACGATGCATAACTTTTCAGGTCATTCTGCACTCATGCATCCCCAAACCATGACACTAGCAGAAAATTTTACGGAACATTTAAGGCATTCTTTATCAAATGCTTCTTGCTTCATTCTCCAAACCCGAATACCTTGATTACCATATGAAACACAAAACATACTTTCATCACTAAATAATATATTTTTTAAATCTTCTTTGCTCCATAAACGTCTTGATTTACATCAATTCAATCTTATGCGTTTTTGTTTTGCAGTCATGAGAGGTTTTGTTTTCGGTACACGAGATTCAAACTTAAATTTATGAAGACGTCTTAATGTTGTCGATGTAAAAACTTGAACTCCTTCTTCTTTCTATTTTCGCTGCAAGAATCGCACATTTATAAAACGGTTTTTCTTAACTATACGCTTCAGTTTCCTGTCATCTCCAGCAAATATTTTTGGTTTTCGGCCACCATTTCGGCGATTATTTTGAAATTTTCCATTTTTTTTAATATTATGTTAGTATTTTACTAGCGCTTGATTGCGAATAATGTAAATAATTCGCTATATAACATTTTATCCAAGATTTTTACCGTGCCGATACAAACCAACCATACGAAGTGTAATAGATTCAGGAATATAACTCACACGGCCCATTTTAAGACGAAAAATCAAACAATCTGCAAAAAGAATACTGATTTTAAATAAATCGTCTGAATTTAATCAATGATGCAACAAGTTATGAATTGGTGATCATAACAATCTCAATGGTTATATTCCATAATGGTGATCATCTCAAACATAAATAGTCATTTAACTGTCTTCTTAAAATTTGTGTAAAAAGAAAAAAAAAAAAAAAACCTGAGGTCACATCTTTATAGTGAAATTGTACTAAAATCTGGCATTTTCAAAGCCAACGCATAATTCTGGCATCATATTAGGTTTTTATGCTAAATTTTACATTGGAGTAACAATTCGATCAAGTAGTTCAGGAATTATGAAATTAAAAGTTTGGAACTGCTTATGTTAAATTCATTTGTAATGGTTGCAAAACAGATATCATTGAATTCGGGTATTTGAAGCATTCCATGAATCGACTTCTGTTATAAAAATTATAGGTTATAAATAATATATTTTGCGAAATTGCATTTTAATAAATATATATTTTCGAAACAAATATAAAATGTAACCTATAATTTTTTTTAACGGAAATCGATTTCTAGAAACTTCAAATATACTAATCTACAATTATAGCCCATTACGTCAAGTAGTACAAATGATGGACCCGATTTAAAAAAATCATTTTTTCAAAACTACTGCACATATTACAATAAGTGATACATGAATTTAAAGAGAAATATACTTTAAAGTTTTTTTCAGTTACAAATGTTCGATGTGTGACCCTTTTGTTACACGGCATACGTCTAATCTGTAATCCATTTCGTCCCAAACATTTTGTAGCATCACTCTGTCAATGGTTCTGAATTCTGCACAAATGCGTTCTTTAAGTTATGACAGTATCAAAGACATTGTTTATGTACCACCAATGCCGAAAACAAAGTGTTCAGAACTTAAAGAACGCATTTGTGAAGCTTTCAGAACCATTGACAGAGTGATGCTACAAAATGTTTGGAAAGAACTCGATTACAGGTTGGACGTATGCCGTGTAATAAAAGGGTCACACATCGAACAGTTGTAGATGAAAAAAATCTTAGTATATTTCTCTTTAAATTCATGTATCACTTATTGTAATATGTGCAGTAGTTTCGAAAATATGATTTTTTTTTTAATCGGGTCCATCATTTGTAATAGTCCTGTAATATAATCACGAACGAAAAAAAAAACAAAAAAAACCAATAAACTCTTCCGAGTTACTCACGATCCCGAAGAGCGTTCTTTAGCTTCAGAAATCTTGAAAACTGGCATACTTTCGAGATTTTTTTTTTTTTTTTTTTTTTTTTTTTTTTTTTTTTTTTTTTTTTTTTTTTTGCTGCCACTGATTTTCGGAGACGTTTCAGAGTAGTTTTTGTAACGTATATTGTTTAGTTTATAACGTTTAGTTTTTTCAGATGCTATCAATTCTGGAGTAATAAATTCCATGTTGATGTATATCTGCCTTGGAGCGCGTTAAAAACAAATATACAATATTGAATAATTACAAATATTTTCAGTTCAATTATAATACAGAATGATGGCACTGATTTTTGGAAGCGTTTTCGAGTAGTTTTGTAGTGTATTAAACAGTTTTCACAACCCGAAATGTAGGTTTTTCGGTTGCTATCAATTCTGGAGTAATCATTTTCATGTTGAGGTATCTGCCTCAAAGCGCTTAAAAAAAAAAAAAAAAATCAGTTCAATTATAATGCAGAATGATGGGAAAAATAGAATCCTAGCAATATCTTCATAACATTTTGAAAAATTGCGGGGTTTTGACATTTTTTTAAAGCAAAATTTTATGCTTACGCTAGACAGCGTATACATTCAATTCAACTAAATACACTCGCCTCCAAAAGTTAAGGTACACGGACTGGATGCTTTCGATTGTACATGGCTTGTCGAATTTCTACCAACATTATTGGCGAATTGTTCTTGAACTTCTTGGATGTAAAGAACATGTTTGATTTCATATTTCTCGGTGAAGATTTATCGGGAGTACAATTAGGGGGCTAATAATAAATTTAATAATAAAATAATATTTCGGATCCCCTATGTAACAGAAAAGGCTGGAAATGGTTTGTCACTATGGTAAATGACTATTTGGGTCCCGTTCAACATTTGTATGTATTTGTGTAAGCCTAGCACGCATATTCCTGAAGATGTTAACGTTTTTGTGAAAAATTCAGAAGCTTTTTGTTTATAGCATACAGAGTTTTCAACCATATTTAACACAACTTTCCAAAAACCTGATAAAAAACAGTAGCAATAGTATACTGCAATTAAAACATGAATATATTTAATATTTGATGAGATATGGGCACTTGTATGAAATAATTTTTAACTGCGCATGCGTGTAAGATTTCAAAATTTTTATTTCATAATTTGGTAGGCATCTATTTTGGGTAACTTCTGTAAAAAGTCGAGTCAAATATCAGAAAGATATAGTGAGTTGATTGAAAAGTTGTGGAAAAACCCTTATAATAAAGCTATTTTTAGAGAGCAACTCACTATATCGCCCCTATCTTTGTGAAATTTCTCGACTTTTATTTCACTGGACATTTTAGATAAGTTGCCCTAAATAGCTGACTACCAAATTATGAAAAAAAAAATTTTGAAATCTTCCACGCATGCGCAGTTAAAAATTATTTCATAGAAATGCCCATATCTCATCAAATATTCAATATATTCATGTTTTAATTGAAGTGTAGTGTTGCTACTGTTCTTTGTCAGGTTTTCGGAAAGTTGTGTTAAATTTGGTTGAAAACTCTGCATGCTATAAACAAAAAACTTTTGAATTTTTCACAAAAACGTTAACATCTTTACGAATATGAGTGATATGCTACACAAATGCACACAAACGTTGAACAGGACCCACATGGTCATTTTACGCAGTGACAAACCATTTCCAGCATTTTCTGTCGCATAGCTGGTCGCAAATATTATTTTATTATTAAATTTATTATCAGCCCCCTAATTGTCGGCCCGACTAAATCTTCATCGAGAAATATGAAATCATATCCTTTATGTTCTTTACATCCCAGATGTTCAAGAACAATTCGTCAATAATGTTGGTAGATATTCGACAAACCGTGTGCAATTTAAAGCATCCAGTCCCTGTACCTTAACTTTTGGAGGCCAGTGTACATTTGAACTTCCTTTGCGCTACGTACTACTATTACACGTACTTGCGCACTGAACTAGGATTTTTTCAATATCTTCAAAATTAAATGAAATATTTCAAAATATGTCAAAAAATACATATTTCTTATAAAAAATTACCGTTTTTTTAATATTCGAGTACCTAAAAAATAATTACATTATCACATAGAGCTTAGATACTATTTCAGAACGTAGTGAGTAATATGAAAAACATTCGGAGAAAATTTCACTGAAATATGTTTCAAACATTTTATGCAATGAAGTTTATCGAGCATGGAGATAACGAAAAAATTGATTTTCTAGAAATCGCATTTAAAGATTTATTTTATATCTTTCAGATCGATACAAAATTAATTCAGAAGTATCAATTAAGGTTCATTAGTGTTTTTAGGTAACAAACGTAAGAAAACAATGCATAGAAATATTGTTTACATTTATCCTGCCCTTCAAAACGCTCACTTCCAGTATTTGACTTATTACATCTTGTTTATTAAATTGGACATAAATCCTCTTCTGGCAATCATAGAAAATAAAATTAAAGCAGATTTGGAATAGTAAACGATTGCTCTTTTACACAAAAGAATTAACAAAATTCCAACAACGGCCATTTTAATGTGGGCAGATACTTTAAACATGTTTTACATAGAAACGTAATAAATTAACAGCATTAAAATTAAAATTAAAATTATTATTATTATGTTACTCTTGGATGTATATAAACCCAATTACGCGGCTGAAAATTTTCATTGAGTACTAACAGCCTCCGTAAAACCGATATTCTGGTTTGAGAAAACTGATTAATTACACTATAAAAACTACTCGGAAACGTTTCCGAAAATCATCGCAACAACAGAATCTTTGTTTTAATGAATGTTTTTTTTTTTTTTTTTTTTTTTTTTCGAAAATGTATTGGTTTCTGAGGTGTCTAACGCCTTTCGGAATCCTGGGTAACTCGGAAGCTGTTATTGTATTCTCGTTCGTGTGGATTTTCAGAGTGTCCACTCTCAACGGTGTCCAATGGCTAATTTCTAAACCGTTAGTCATAGACATATAGTTCAAATTACAAAAATGTTTTAAATGAGGTAAAAAAATATTTTAAAAAGCTTTTTGATCAATAAAATCATTTCTTAAAAAGTTTCGAAATTTAAATTTTTATACGGTCCCCAAGTCCTATAAGTGATATTTAGTAAAAAATTTCCTATAACACTGACACGTAAGACAAAAAAAAAAAAAAAATATTATTCATCTAACACTAAAATTGACCGAGTAATGAAACTTTAAATTGCATGTCTTATGCCAATTTTCTGCATCTGAACATAGATCAGTTGCGCCATGCTTCGAGGGATCGTACACAAAGTGCTTAAAATATTAGACGGCTTTATTTCGCGTGTACCTGCAGTGCTGCCGAAGGGAGGCACTTCGAGCAAACTTAAGGATAAATTTAATTTTTATTAATTAACTTTCTTAGGACCTTTGGGGCCTTGTTTGATCCCATTCTTTTTTGTTTTGAAGTTTTTAATGTTTCGAACCAGAAATAAATAATAATTTAAATTTAATAAATGAAATCACATAGATACCTTGTAGAAAGAAGCTACATTTAATGCAATTAAATTTCTGGTTCAAATCATGCAAAATTAATAACGTTTATCAAGTATTAAAAGCTGGTACTAGGAGGGTTAATTTCTAGATTAGGTAATCTAATAACATTTTAAAATATGAATCATTCTGGGAAAAACTGCGACTGTTGCTTTTCACCAGTTCATTTAACAAAAATTCTGTTAATATTTACCTTATATTTTTAGTACATGCGTTGTATATTTTTCTTTGCGAGAATGAAAATAGATATAAAATGTATATTGTTATGTTGATTTTGCTCTCAACTATTATATTTTTTTATATCTGACGATTATTTATATTGCTAATAAATTTGCGAATGACCCCTATTTCGTAGCAAAAAAAGGTGCTCCAACTCTAAACAGCTATTACTCGGTCAGTTTTAATCGTAGAAGAATGGGACTTTTTATTTTTTGTCTTATATCTTGCTCTAATGTAGGGGTGCACAACCTTTTTAAGAGAAGGGTCACATAAGTAACACAGAGGGAATTTTATTTCGGGAAGGTGGGTGTGGGGGATCTGTGGCCTATAAAAAACATGGTTTCAGAGGAGTGGCAGTTTTACCCCTTTAGGTCTCTCTACCCAGACAACATACCCAATTCAGTTCGCAGGGTATATCAACAGTTATGTTTGTATATATATCAGAGATATAACAAGGATTATATTAAAGGAGTGAAAATGTTCCTTGACTTTAATCGGAGGAGTAAATTTTGCTTTATTAAAAGTGCTAAAAAAACAAACTTAGGCATGAAAGCGGCAAGCGCCGAAAAAAATGTGAACTTAACGAACGAAGTTAAACTGATTAATCTCTCAATTTTTCCGTAGTTGATCAACGAAATTTGAGATTTTTCTGCGCCTGATTGACACAATTTGCAATTTTTCCACGCCCAGTCAAAGGAATTCTCGATTTTTGCGCGCCCGATCGACGAAATTTTAAATCTTTTCCCTCGGCAAATTGGCAAAATTCGCGACTTCTTCTCGCGATAAACTGACAAAACACGCGATTTTCCCGTTCTTGATCAACGAAATTCGCTACTTTTCTGCGCGCGATCGACGGAACAAGCGATTTTTTCCGCTCCCGATCGATGAAATTCGAGATATTTTTCGACTAGTGACTGACGAAATTAGCAACTCGGGAATTTCCTATATTGATACAAATGGTATCGGTCGAACGATTAATGAAATTCGCAATTTTTTCGCGACTGATGAAATTTGCAATTGTTTTCCGCGACAAATTGACGAAATTCACGATTTTTTCCTGCAACCTATGGTCGAAAGGTGCGATTTTTGCCAATTATTAATTGACGAAATTCGCGGGCATATTTTTATTAAATGTAAGTTATAGGACTAGGGAACCGTATAAAAATTCAAATTTCGTAATTTTGCAAGAAATGTTTTATTGACCCAAATCGCCTTTAAAATACGTCTTTACCTCATTTAAAACATTTTTGTAATTGGAACTACATGTCAATGCCTAACAATTTTGGAATTAACCATTGGAGACCGTTGAGAGTGGACACCCTTTATTACATTTACGTTTATTTAGAAAGCTTTGTCTTTTTTTTACAGTGCATATTTCACAGGTAGAGCTGATTTTCAGAAATATATGAACGCTAAAACTGCGAACGATTAATTACACGTCACCAAATTAAAAAAAATTCTGTATCTGGCTTGTAAATGGTTGTATTTAACTAATTTTAGGGTGCTTAATTCAGTGGAGTAATCGGATTTTCTCAGTCACGTCCCATTTATTAGATACAAGGCAGTTAGTGGCAAAAGTGAAATATTTGACAATGACAGTTTGAAATACAAACAAAACATAATATTTATCAGTAAAAAAGTTTTCTTCATATAACTTAACATGAAATATGAACTAATGCGAGCACGAATTCATAATGTTAATATTAACTATGTTATTTTTCAAAACAGGATGATATCTTTCTTGATGACAGTGCTGAATGTTTTGATAGTTTGTTAAAGCAGAATGCAACGAAATAAAGGTTTTAACCTTTCATTTCCTTTTTATTTAACCACAAAATGTGAATTATAATTAACATTTCATCCCACGTATTTTACCATGCATGAAAAAATTTAATTCTAAAATTTTGTAAAACCCTGACGTGATAGAAAATTTCTGATAGCAAATTCGGATTCTACATGCAAAAATACAGAAAAAAATGTTTGTTAAAATCAGATACAAAATGGCTGTTGACTAAGTGATCATTCAGGAAATGAAACTTTTACTTTACTGAAGAAAAATTATCCTTTACAGCTATTTTATTCGACCATTAGTCAGCTTTAAATAGCTCAAATTTGTATACACATATTCATATTAATTGAATTGCAAATCATGAAATTTATTAATAATTCATTATTACATTCACGGTCAAATAAATATTGAAGAAAAATCTTTATTTATGTGAATATTATTCATCACAAAACTACTTAAAAGTAAATAATCAGCCTGAAAAGAAATAAATGATTTTAGTTGTATATATATATATATATATAATTATTTAATGATTTCCACCTAACTGTTCAATACGGTCTAAGTTGATTTTTTATTTTTACTACAAAGATTCAGGTTATTTATTTATTTATTTTTAAATCTTAAGCTAAAATTGAAGATTTTAATTGTATTAAGCAGCCTGACTTTTATGAATTAACATTTTGATGGCTAAATCAGCCTTTAACTACTCAATTTTATGATTATTTCTTAACTCGGAAGTGTATTTTTTATGGCAATATTTTCTATAGTTTAGGAGATATAATATATTTGCTAAAAACTTGCACATGTGTAAAACAGGCCACGGCAAAGGCAATTTTGCCCACCCACCCAAATAAATATATAAATAAATAAATGCCCGGCCCATACCTGATCGTGGAGAATGATTACTGGTTAAAATGTTAAATAAAGATTTGTACCATTTCTGTATTTCAAACTTTTTTTTTTTTTTTTTTCAGAAATTTTTACATTAGAATAATCGTATTTCATCATAACATTATATGTCAAGTTAATTATTCGGAAACCTAATTATCACCTAAACATTACTTGTGATGAATTAGAAAGTGTAACTCTAATTATTTAAATATTTATCTTCATTTACAAAGAAAGTAGAAAAAAGGAATTTAATATTTTGAATTATTTCAACAGAATTAAGTTCAATATAAAGATTATGCATATATTGAAGCCATGTAAAATCTTTTGGAGGCGCTTGGGGAGAAGAAATATTTCTTTCAGGTGTATGAGTTTTAACCTATTTTCGATTTTACATTTTCCAAAAAATCAATTTTTTTTATAATCATAATAAAACTATCTTTAAATAAAAGTAAAAATATCAAATTATGTACATAAAGATTGCATTAATCAGCACATATTTATGTTTCACATGTCAGCTGATTATGAAAAAAAATAGTTAAAATGCAGAATTTTAAAGCTTTCATATCATTAAAAAGCTTTAAAAGAAAAACTTCGCTTATCATACAATCAGCTTTCATTGTATGTGAGTACATATCTTAAATTAAAAAAAAATATATAATAATATCATAATAAAATTACATATAATCTACATGAATCCATGAAAACGAAATTATAATTTTCGTACTATGTATTTTATTTCACATGTCAATTAATAATAATAATAATAATAAAGATATTTTTAAAATACGCAATTGCTGAAGATCTCTAATAATCTCAGGAGAGAAAACAATAAAAATAAGACTTTGAACTTTATTTATCATGCAACCCGTCTTAATTATATGTACGCCGCGCATACATTACAAAAATTCTGAAGCTAAAACAATTTTCTCACAAACGCAAACGCTTTTTTTTTTTTTAAGTACCATCGCACAGAACAAAAGTTAAAGCGAGCAATGATCTAAAGTTATTTCGCTTCCCAATCACGTGTTCACTAGTTTTAAAAATACTAGATGTCACAAAAAGCGTGTTCATAAATTAAAATCCCTTCACTTACTTTCTGAGTTTTATGGCAACTGCAAAAACGCAGCTTAGTGCCACGTATGCGTCATAAATCCTGTCTACCTGGACTGAGTCCAAAAACTTGGCATAGCCTCGATCTATTTACCTCTAGTATTGATTATTTGAGGGCATTGGGAAGATCCAAATGGTAAACTATTCTCTGGTACCGCCAGAAAGTCTTCTGTATTAACCGTCGACGGAGTTTTCATTAGTGTCAAGTCTCCTGTAGTGGAGAAATAACTCTTAGATCCTCTGCCGTTCATCAAAGACACGAAAGTACTTACTTTCATTGAAGAAGACAAAGCAACCAAGGAAATCAACGGCAGGCAAGTCATTAGCTCTTTTTGGAGGATAAAGGTTAGAGAACAGCTGTGTCAGGAAACAAAGAAAAAAAAACCTCAATAACACAACTGGCATCTGGATCGTACTACAGGATTTCATTTAAATTACTTTTGATAATATTTATTATTCATTTATACTTTAAAGATTTTAATTATAAGTTTTACTTGGTGGATATTGTTTTAATATTTTTAATACACTGATATTTTGGGATAAATATCGTTAGTATTCATTCTCTTGGTCAGAAAGATTAGCTCCTAATTGATTAATCAGAATATTTTATGTTTAGTTACATAGTTAAGGCTGTTCTCAACTGCTCTGCTCAACAAGCGCAAAATGTTTTGACACATTTGCAAATTTATTTTTTAACGGAAAGATATAAAATTGGAAAGCCTGACCATGGAAGCGATTTGGAATCGAACTGCTTTTTCTATTTTTGGATCCATCAATTACGTATTGAGTTAGAAGCGATTTTGATCATGTGACACGGCATTTTTCTTACCTTACTGACTGGATTTTCTTCTTTCGTTCAGTTCAAAATGCCAACTGTGACATTATTTTCTGAAAGATCTATTGCGTTTACAAACAAACGGAAAAAGTAGTTCGATGACATAATTTCTGAACACCTTCTATTTTCACGCGTTTCCGAACAAAAATGAATTAAAACTTATATCAGAAAGTTGACCCTTTGGATTTGAGAGCAGCCTTAAGGAATTTTATCAAGCAATTTGGTGTTCAAATTACTTCTTCCTAAAACTACATGTTTATTTTTATCAAAGTAATTGATCTATATTTCTCTTATATTTGAGTTCTATTTATCCCCCAGAATGAATATATTTCGATTCCCAAGAATTTATAAACGTTTGTACGAATTAGAGAGTTTAAGGACTACTACTCCTTCCAGATATTTAAGAGAAAGGAATTCTTTAACTGATAAAACATTAAATTATTTTACATATTTTAAGTCGTTTTTATAGGTCAGTAAATTTTCAGTCCGCCATTTGGATCTTCATTGCATCAGTCCTATTTTAATGCCATTCAAAAATCACGCCCGGAATTTTATAAATATCATTAGTTAACTCGGTTAAACAAAAACAATAAACATTTTTAAGAATGCATGCTTGATTAAAGGATATTTTCCTCGAATAATCCGATGTCTTTTCTTGACCTTGTTTTAGTTTTGTTATCTGTATTATTATTTCATTTAAAAGGTGAATAATGAAAGATTTTGCTTATAGATATCTGAAAATTTCCGGTTAGAAATTGTTAAAAAAATTTAAATCAGAATTTTTATAGATGAGGTACTTTAAACTGAAATTCCAGGTTTCGGGAACAAGAATTCATGTCACTTTCTCTTTTTGTCCCTCCTAAAAAGATTCATAATACGACATATTGCCATATAACCTCTTATGATATTGTAATTATCTGTAATTAATAGCAATAATAAAATATTATAGACAAATGTTCATGAACTTTCCTTTTCTCATTATCTGCCAGTTTTTAGCATCACTACATTATGTTAATGCAAAATAATTGAAAATAATATGTCTGTATAAGACCAATTTGTGTATTTGAAAGAAAAAAAATAGTGAGATCCTATGCCTAAGACTTTTTTTTTTGTGAAATTTTGACAATTGAAATAAATATTAACATCGCTACATTAAATTTTGATTACCTTATAAAACCATTTAAAATTTATTGCGTATTAGACTTTTAAACTGTCAATAGTCTCTTTCCCTTTCTTTTCTTCTTCTGCGTCTATTACATTAAATTTTGTTTGCATTTCCCAACTACCTCTCCAAGTATACCTCGCATTTAGCGATTAAACCAACATCAATTTTTTCGCATTGATCCGCGGCTGTCATAATAACTCTAAAAACTATTAAATTTAAACTTATTTATGATACATTAATTTAAAAAAAATAAATTTCTATTATGGTGGAAACCTGTTATTTCATTCTTGGAAAAAAAAAAAAAAAAAAAAAAAAAAAAAAAAAAAAAAAGGCTGAAAAAGGTAAACAATGCGGATTAAAAAATGTTTGATATTGTCATTTGCATTGAAATTTAAAAGAAAACACATTTTAATAATAATTAAAAAAAAAAAATGCGTTTACGCTCTTTCACGAGGTCCTAATTGTGGAATGATGCTTTATTTGGTGAAAATGATATCCTTTTTAAAACAAGCATATATTTTAATTCTCAAAAACTATATTTTCCACATACATTTTCAATATGTGATCCAAAATACTTCGGTACCATATTGGATAAACTCCGAAATTACAGGCTGAATGTTTGAAATACGGAAGGTTTTGAATAATGACGTCACCGTTTAATAATGACGCCATCGTCATTTTGAAGTAGAAAACTAAACATTTACCATAATTGCACTGAAACACATATTTTTTTTTCTTTTTCTTTTCTTTCTTTTTTTTTCTTTTTTTTTTTATGTAGGAAAAATGATTTTTTCCTTTTTTATAAAAAATAATAAAAGTAATATTATTTTCTTGTAAATACGATGCTTTTCTTAATTATAAAATTAATTGTAAAATACTTTCGGAAGTATGGTATCCTATCAAAGTAAAACTCTTCTTGTGGTAGAAATGGATTTGAAGAAACTTTTATGTTGCATTTTCAATATCAACTTCCTAAAGTTGAATTGAGATGGGGATCTTCATCTTGTGGCCCGGGATGGCCACAAAGGGAAACCCAGCAAATGCTTTAGAGTTTTAATGCAGTCCCTGGGGGGAGATTTCGGGCCACCAACCTAAAACCATTTTAAGTGGTTGTTTAGTTGATTAGTGTTTAATGGCACAAAATCCCATTAGGGACATGCTGCGCCAAGAAAAGGTTAAAAAACCGTAGAATCATAATTTAAAAGCATGTCATAATACAAAATGAGCAAAAACAACACAGTTTAACGAAATATATAATGATAGAATATATAAATAAAACCATTTAATCGTCAAAATACTACAGCTAAAAGACAATAAAAAACTAAACAAATTATGAAGAAGACAGTATTAAAAAACAAGTATAAAATTTAATAATATTGCATAAAGCTAAGTTTTAAAAAACACAGAATATCAAAAAACATTGTAAAATCATGTAGGCATGTAAAAACAAAATTTCAAAGTCAAAATCTGCATGTGTGAAAAGCTTAAATTTAGTATAAACAGACTGAAATAAACATAACTTATATAAAGGGAGCTGGTTAGGATCAAATACCTCAAAAACAATATTTTCCTCATTTACATTTATCTCATACGACTCTGATTCCATAGCGTCTTCTGCATAGCGGAGGAGCTGCTTGGAATCCTTAAAATTATCAAGTGGTGCTTCAAAACGCGATTTTGTGGCTTTTTTATTAACATACTTTCACATGAAGGTTCTGGAGATTATTTTTGTGTGTGTGTGTGTGCATGACTTTTATTTTCCTTTCTGTGTTACAAAAATATCAAGTTTTTTAATTTGCTTGGAGACTGGGAAGATTGTTTTGGCCGAACTTTACATGAATCTGTTGTGACAAGTTATGATGATAAGTGTATTATAGAACAACGATGTTTAGAAGAATCGAAATATTCTGTTGTGGTGGGCTGTGATGAGTGTGGCAAAAGTTTCAACTGTGGTAAATTTCCTGGCTTGCAATAGCAGGAATTGTCACGGAACTCTTTCTTAAAAGTGCCAGATGATAAAGTGGCAGATGTATCAGCTATTAAAGAGGATTGAGTTTGAATGCCTGTATGTCTTACGGATTTTACAGATTGTTTCACTAAACTAGACTAAGAAACACCTGAAGATGGGGTGATAGATGCAACAAGTTTCTGTGCTTTTAGGTATGAAATTTTTTGAGTAATTTTAACAGGAAGGATATTTTTCCACGCATCCAGTTTGGAGAAGAGCGAGAGTGTGCTCTACGGTCACCCTCAGAATTTGCGAAGCTTTCAGAGTTTTCGCAGGATTTGCCGTCATGGCCGACTTCTGTACAATGTTCACAGGTATAGTCTGTCTCAAATGTTTAAGCACAAGCATAAAATGTTGATTTTTAATGAATAATAAAAAGTTAAAATAAATAGCATTTTTTTAATATGTGTATTTCGCAACTTTATTTAAATAAATGATATCAAAAGTAGAAAAAAATTAAATTACATATTTGTAAAAAATATAATTAAAGTTTTTTAAAAACAAAACTGCCTCAAAAGTTTATGCACAATGAGAAAAACAGCTACATTTATCATTTTTATAAAACTGTTATATACAAATTATTCTTCCGCGATTTTGGATTAGTTCAAATAAACGTGCGTATATCGAAATTATTAGGTTTTGTAGGGTTTCTGGTGGCAAAGAGTACCATGCTTTCCCTATGGCATCTTGGAATTCTTCAAGAGAGTCTTACTGTTTTCCATTGCTGTAAACTATGACGGATTAAAATACAGTAGACATTGCCAACTGGGTTTATGCGAGGACTTAAAGCTGGCGAGTCAAGAATTAAAAAAAAATCTTCGAAAACCACTATTATGTAGTATATAATATGTACATTGAGGCATTAACTTGTTCAAAGATCCATTCAGGGCCCCCCAAAATGTCACTGAATGGAAGGAAATGTTGGTTTAGCGTCTCTTGATATTTATGGAATTTTGTCTTCCGTTCAGAAAATCCAGAGAGGCAAGTTGTTGAAACCGTATATCGCCCCCCCCCCCTCCCAAACCATTACAGGCTTACCGCTTTGCTGCTTGTTGGAAAAACTTCTTGGTTCCTTTCGAAGATCATGCCAATACATGTTTTACTAATTATGACCATCTAAGTTCCATTTTTTACCATCATTGAATAAAACAATAAGCCACTTGTCTCCCGCAGGACATTGTTTTTTTTAGCCCAGTTCATTCTTGATTGTTAGTGGTGTAGTTTGAGACATGGTCTGTAAGACATTTTCTTCAGTATGATGTGATCACATTCTTTAATACGTGTATGTACACAACCTTTGAACACCTGTACACCGAGATTATTTTTAATTTGCCGTATGGGCATATTTTTATCTAATCAGGAATCACCTCCTATCCGTTTCAACAAACGTCATACCTGGTCTTCCGCATCTTGGTTTCCGGTTGAAATTATCATTTCTGGAGAGTACTTCATATAGATACGTTGTTTTGATCAATTAAAAAAAAAATTAATTTAAGAAACAGTTTTGTTTTGTGATTTCAATTTAAAAAACTTTTAAAATCTCACTTTTTGTGAATTCTTTGCACTTCGGAATTTTTAAAGCGAGTGGAAATGTTTTTTTTTTTTCAATTTTATACTTTTATAAAATTGGAAAATGACGTCATACAACCCCATTACACCCATCAATTCCGTGTTTCTAAAAAAATATGCGTAAAGTGCTTAAACTTTTGAGACAGTGTTTCTTCCAGAAAAAAAGTAAATTAAATAAAAATTAAATGTAATTTTTACTTTAACCAACAAAAACTGCTTATTATATTTGATTTTTATTAAATATCGAGTATTAATTGTAAATTGGCTTCATATATTATCTTCTTCAAATATTTTTAACCACATTTGAAGAATGCATACACTTTTTAGACGGACTATAACAAAACCACGACAGAGCAATGTCGCCATATTGTTGACATTTAAAACCTCGGAGAGGGTTAAGAATGTAATGCTGGACAGAACAACTCAAGTAGGCAGCTTTAATTCTAGTTGGTAGAGTGGGACTATTGAATGTCGGAATAATGCGCCTTCTAGGAACAACTTGCCCATAGCGACGGATAGTATAATACGGCGTACATCTATGACATTTTGATCTTTTAAAATTTGTAGAAAATCTTCCTTTGTAGGGAATAAAAGTTCTGGATCAGATATTACACTACGGCCTGAATTCAGAGTTTGATGAACAGAAACAGACAAGGAATCTATTGTTTTGCAATTTAAGAGAAATTGTGAGTGGTTGGCTGAAGATACCTCCAACAGTGAATCCACCACCATTTTTTAAGTGAATACCCATCTCCGAAAACAAATTGAATTTTTTTTCAATAAGAAACAGTGAAGTTCTCTTGAAAGAACTATCAGAAAGGCTATGGGTGCGTTTAATTGCAAAAAAGCGAATGAATGAAGTATTCTGTACAGTTGGTTGCTCTGCACATGGGAGAGAAATTGAAGAAAGTGAAGTACTTCCATCAATAGTAGAAAAAATACAATTCAGACGCCGGCCGCGCCACCCACTACTGACCCCAACAAGGGGTGCACATTCACGCAACAGTGCTAATCAAGGCCCATACGTTTGCATGACAATCCATTACCTATCTACAACCTTAACGATATGGCTAGTAAGTACCCGTTCACTTGATCCCTAGCCAGTGACAAGTCAGCTGACCTGCCGGTTGATGTATGCGGGACAAATATGCGCCTTTCGCTACCTGAAAGTAGTGTGTTGGTTTCCCCCAACTGCCAGGATCCCCCTTTCCAGGTACACGGGTCGCTACGCACGGAAAACACGTGGGTGTTTACAATTATCCGTAAGTCGATATAGACAGGATGATATCATATAATGTAGAATTGCTCTCACCTCCAAAGAGGAAACCACAATGTGAGGGAAACAAAGAAAAGAATAGACAAGAGAAAGGAGTGAAAAATGAAAAAGAGAAAGGTCGCTCAGATGCCTGCATTCCGAAGCCCGTGAATACCTAAAGAAGGTATCCTCCTGGGAGGGGGGGGGGGGGAGTAAAACTATTTTAGAAAAAAATCCCTATTAAAGAGCAGAAACTTTGTGATTAAATTAGACGAAGGTCACATTTCGGAAATTGTGGCCAATGAATTTCATGCAAAAAAAGTTGAAGAGGAAGTTAAGAGGTATGAGAAGAATGGAACAAAACGGAGTAAACTTTTACACTTTTCTGATAAAGTGTTCACATATAGTGTAAATTTTTTAGAGGTGCTTTTTGGAGGACCAGATGATATATGATCTTTGTTTTATTAATAATTATTTTCATTTTGTCTTAGATTTAGATTAAGCATATGTTTTATCTCAGATTCTTTATTTATTTATTGGAATACATACAGTGTTGCGAGATTGGGGACTTTTTTGTCCCAAGATTGTTGATTGTCACCGCTTTTTTGAAATAGAAATATTCGGCCCATTTAAAATTAAATTAAAAATTCTGAAAAATAAGGCGAATTATACTATTTTAAAAAAAGTGGTGAGAGTCAAATAATCTGAATTAAAAAATTCCCCAATCTGGCAACATTGAATACATACCTCAGGAGATCAGATATTTGTTTTATTAATATCTATTTTATTTTTTCTTAGCTTTAGATTAAGTGAATTGACGAAGAGCATATTTTTATCGTGGATTTTTTATTATTTGTTGGAATGCATATACTATCAATGTAACTAATGATTGCACTTTGGAAAATCAACCCTTCTTCTGTCAACCCTTCCTCTTCAGCGTAACTGTTTTCAAAATTTAAAATAATATTAGATTGTTTTCGTCGCAAAAAATTGAAATGTCTCATGAAATACAAATGGTAACACATTGGATTGCTGTGCAGGCTATTTCCAATTAAATTTTGAGTAATAATAATAAAAGAATTCGTGCCTATAGCATAATTCAAACTTCAGAAAAAGCATAATAATAAAAGTCCTAATACTATATGTTGATTGAAACATCTTCTATTTATATTCTGGGCCCACTCAGACGATATTTAGCTTGATGGCCACAAAAAGCGGACTTTTGGCTGACGTTCGCAGATTGAAAACCAGCGCGGTCTGGGCGGGGTGACGGTGCAAGATTTTCAGGATTTTCCTTCTACGACAACGATAATTTGGAAAACTTCCCCTTAAAAAATATTCCTTGAAGGCATCCCTCGTACAACAATATGGCCAATTCTGACCGATGTTAATATAAGAAAGCCCGAAATCCCAATTTATATTCTACTTTGAGAAAAATGTTATTTTTGCTTACAAGTGTAAAAGTAAAAAAAAAAAAAAAAAGTAAAAACTTTGGTAATTGAAAGAAAAAAAATTGAGATAACTTGGTATTTACTTGTTTTAGTGAATTTCATATGAGACATTTTTTGCGAATTAACTGTTTCATTTAGAGCACTCATGCATAAACTAAACCATAATTACTAACTTTTACGCTTTTTTCCTACTACTGAAATGCAATAGTAAATTTTTCCTTATTATATTGCCGAAATTTGCCTTTAGTAAATAAGGCAAAATTTTCTATTAAATTTTATAATAAAAAAAAATTAAAATTAAAAGTTGGCAGCTATGCTGAACACTTAGATGAGTAATCTCTTCCGTGTCTAAAAACTTATGATTTATAACATTATTATTTTCGTCCAATAAATTAAAAACTACTGTTTTGATAACGTGTGTAATCATATTATGAGTAATGGTGGTTTTCATAAAAAAAAAAAAAAAAAAAAAAAAAAAAAAGAAAAAGAAAACCACTTCTAACCTAGTCGTTTATAACTAAGAAATAATTTTAAGATCACCTTAAGATCCGAAAATCAAATGCCCAAAAGTTGTTACTATTATCCAGCGAGACAAAACGAAGAGCCTGAGGAAATCAAAGCCGGGCAAGTCATTAGGTCTTTTCTAGGATAAGGATTAGGAGAGGTTAGCTATTTCAAATGAAAAGGCTCTGGTAACAAAAGTGTTGATTGATCCCATGTAACTGGGCAGTTTGAAGGGATTTAATGCTGTAACTTAGGATTCGTGAAACGCATTAAAATTTAACGCATTACCTGCTGTGAGGGAAAATATTAGCTTTGTTATTTAAAAGCTTATTTATATTTGTTTTAATTAAATATTGGATTGGCAAATGTAATTAAATGTACTCTCAGAATTCTTTAATGTGTATCTTTATTTTTGATTTTTATTTGTGTTACATTAGAAAATTAAACTCGATTAATTAGAAAATTAAACTCTGTTTTAATTTGTAAATACTATAAATGAATATAAGTAGAAGAAAATACACTGTGAATTAGTAGATTTACAAATTTTTGCTACATACAAAATTTATATGTAATAAAATACATTTTATATATGTATTATTATATGTGTTATATAGAAAATATGTAAAGAGTTTTGTAAGGCATTGCCGTCTTCTGTCTCTGTACATGCGTAAACATTTGTGCATGTGTGTTATATTTCAAAGACTACACGTCTTTCTTTAATGATACAAAAAATTAACGATACTTTATGAAACTTTACTTAAAACTTACAAGGTTTGTTAAAGAGAGTTATTTGTTACTTGGACTGCGCTATACGGTTGTTCTTAAATTGAATAATGTTTTGAAATGTAAAGAATACATTGCTTACAATATAAATTTATTCTGAAGAAACTCGATGATTTAGACAAAAGTGTCTTAGTTTGAGACACCATAAGAATAAAATTTAAACTCTATCCTCTCATATATTCACGCTAAATTTTGCTTTACTTATCAGTACGAGGCTGAATTTGCTGTTTTTTTTAGATGGGATGGGATTTTTGTTGAACATTGGCCATGGGTCTATAAAAATGACTCCTTTAGAAAGAACTTTTGAAGAGTAAGTGACACAAATTTTTATTATTCTGGTATAAATTTCCCTCACTCTCTCCGACTTGAGCATGCTGGTATCGGACCGCTGCTTTCTCAACTTGTTGATAAACACAAAATTAAATTTGAGAAATAATTGAAATCAATATTTATGTATATTATGTAATCAAAAGCGGTTTATTGTGTTTGACCAAAGACTTTTGCGCCTTAGTGTACATCTCTTTGCAACAACCAACAAATGATTTCCCAGATGTGTCAGTTGCTGCCATCGAAATACTCAAGGCCAGAGGACACGAGTGTGACGTCATCACTAATCGATCGACTTCTCACTAGTGTTGGAATTCACACCGGAAAATTTTGAATAGCAATTTTCTTTTATTTTATTTGTGGAATATCTATCATCTTATAAAACAGTAATAACTATTTAAAATTACTAGTCAGAATTCGGAACCACTAAATAAAATTTCAGTCAGATGCGGAATGCCACACTGTTGCCCTCGGACATTGGTCCAAGCTCCTCATTTTCCGATTAGCATGCTAAACACTAGGCTTAGTGGGCCCTGCCACTTTGTTAGAATAAAAGCATGAATCCACTAAAATGATAAAAATTTTAATACCGTATAATGTTAATATAAATTTTAAGTTATTTCTAAGAGGGAAAAATTCGATTTAATTTTGGTATAATGTGTATTTTTTTCTTTTTTCTTTTTTTTTTTTTTTTTTAGCATTTGGTATTAAAATAAATTGTAGCATTTTTATATTGTCAATCTTTCTTATAAATATAAATTATGTTTATAATTCTCAATATTTAGATTCCATTGTAGGTTTTACCTGTTAAGATGCTTTTTACACACACACATATATACGTACAGTCGTGGAAAAAAAAGGTGAACGCCCCTTACTAACTCAGAAACTATTTATAATACAAGAAAGTTATTGGTAACAAACAACCAGAAATAAAAAACTTTCAAATGATGTATATAAAATTTGCTTAGGGGGCCATATACATTTCAAAACCAGACCAAACTTTTTTTTCAATGGCAATACCCAATTTTGACAGTATTTTTTAAATCTTCGGTTCAAACTATGCCTACCGTATATACTCGCGTATAAGTCGACCCCTACAATTGAGAAAAATGATGTTGAACACTAGTATTTTCGACTCGTTATCTTCGCCTTATTCAATCTCAGAAAATTCTCGCAAACTCTGTTCGATAAAACAAAGATAACTTTTCTCAAATACTGGTATTTAGTCTATTATTCTTCTCGAATTTGGGGTCGACTTATACGCGAGTATATACGCTAGAAACAAAATTTCAAGTCATTTGGGATGATATGTTTTTGAATTTTAAACATTCAAAATTTAGAGCTTCTAATGTTAAGTTTTCACATTTTTATTAATAACTCTTGAAATTATAATCCCAATGTCATAATTTTTTGTGTGGTTATAATACTAAAGAACCCGAACATAATTACATTGAATTTGTAATCTTAAAATTTTTATAATATGAGTTATGAGTTATAAATTATGAAATTAATATTCGAAAAAAATATGAATTGCAACCTAAAAATTTTTTGATAGGTTTATATTTATTATGTCCTGCTTTATGCAAATTCTCAATTTCAAATTTTTAATCCAAGTAATTTTCGAATTATAATTAAAAAACGTCAAAATGATGGTTTAAATGGGCGTCCAGGATGTGCAGAAAGGCATAATTTGAAAAAAAAAAAATATATATATATATATATATATATATGTTTATTAAAACCTTTGGGCTCGCAATAGTAGAAAAATTTTAAGCGAGTGAAATTGTCGTATTGGCAAGAAATAATATATTAATAGAAGTAGATTAGTCATTCTGTAGCATTTCAACAATCGAGTTCCGAACTTCAGTTCGGATACAGACCATAAAATATGTTAATTTTAAAATAATTAATTTCTCTGAAACAAATCGTACGAATTTCATGAAAATTTGTTTTTAAGCGAAATGAGAGGTCTGGAATTTATTTATGGTATCAAACTTGGGTACTGCTATTAAAAAGAAAAGTTTATGTTTGTTTTGATATGTAGATAGCTCTCTACGGAAATTTTATATACATCATTTAAAAGTAGACTTTATTTCCTTTCGTTTGGTATCAGTAACTTTCTTCTATTATAATTAGTTGAAGAGTTAGTGGGGGTGTTTACTACTTTTTCCACGACTGTGTACATACTTATATATATACGGTAACAATCGATGCAAGCATCACATGCCGGAACCTTTTTTTTTTTTTTTCAACAGCATTTTCGCAGTTTCAATGAGATTACTTTTATGCTAGTGATCTAGAGAACAGCCAAGCTAATTTAACACAAATAATAAAAATACGCATAACACATCGGTACTATAAACTGAACCCATAAATACTCAAAATTGTAATGCTCAAAAATAAGAACAATAAAAAAAAATATTTATTATGTACCCATTTTCAACATCTGAACCTTTAAAATCATGCGACTTTCCATCACATTATACTGTATTATTTAAATTTGTGCTTTCCGTTATGAAAAGAAATATATTAGAATAATAATAGCCATTTGAAATTTTTTCGCTCTTAGCTTAATTTCTGCATTAACAATTTATAGACCGAAAGATTATATTTTCTTATGAATTTGATTCTTTCACCTGCAGCTAAATTACGGAATAAGTGGAATAAGTTTTCCCTCTTGCAAACTTACGTTGCTGAGAAAGTGGTTTTCAAGGCAAAATACTTTAGGATTTACCTGATTGTTCTGTAATTGCTAGAAACTTTTAAAAGTTCTTCAAAGACAGTGTTCGCAGGAATTTTGGAGAAAGGGGTGATTCGAACTGTTAGGTAGTAAACTTACACACTTTTAATTTTCTTTAAAAAAATTAAAAAAAGAAATTCATTTCAGTTTATTAAATGAACTTATGAGAGATACGAATGAAAAATATTCAATATAGTGCTTTACAATTTCTAGTACGTCCCCGTTTTTTTTTTAAATATTAGTCATTTGCTTAGTTATCTCGAGTTACCTCGGATGCACATAAACTTTCCAAAAATAATTATCCAGAGGTTACTTGTGCCATCAGAACACAGACAGAATTTGTTTTTCATGTAATCATTTGTTTGTTATTTATCATTATATATATTATAATGTTTTTTCGTATGTGTCGTTCGTTCGTTTTGTTCGTTGGTGTCGTGTCTTTATTTTATATATTTAAGTTAAAAAGTTGATGTTTTCTTAAAATATATATATTTTTTAAATAAATTGAAAATAAGCAATTTTATATTGTTAGAGAGGAATAAATAATTTTTCATTTCAACAATTTTTTCGCAGTTTTCAATGCGATTAATTTTATGCTGTCCCAGAAAAGCAAACTAAGTGAATGCAATTATTAAAAAGTTAATCTTTTCTTCATTTTATATTCCTTTTTAAAGAAACGTATTGTTTTTATCGCAAAAAAGAAAAAAAAAGTACGTAAAAAGTAGCAGACAACTGTTAATAAATGTTGAAGTTTTATCTTAATTGTTGGTAGTTAACCCATTTTAGTCATTTATCAAAATCAATGGCATTAATGTGATTCTTGCGAAACAAATAATAACTACGTATTTCTTAAACGGCATTCTTATCTACATCATTCTTATCGAAAGCAGACACTTTCTCTAATAAATGTAATAATTACGGATTTATTGTATGAGAATGCAATTTAAAATTTAAATTAATGATAAAAGTATCCACTTATTACAAACCGAGAATGAAAGACCCTGCATGAAAAGTAGTCTTAGATTCTGAGCCATTTATCTTTCACGTTCAATAAAACCCGAGGCTTCCATCCGTAGATAAAGAATCCCGCTGTTATTTCTAACCACCAATTAATTTCAAAACCCGTAATATATCTTTCGAGCGGGTTGTATAAAAAAATAACTGATGTATTCTATGTTTATCTCAGCCATTTGAACTGCTCGAGTCTCTGAACGTTATTCGGCGGACTTCCCATTTAATTATGCTCCCACGGCGCGGAGCTAACAAAGCTTAAAAACCACACATGCTTTAGGGGGTCTGTGTCCCTTTTAGGTTTAGAAACTGCGTTGATACTAGTAAAGAGGCAGTTTTCGTAGATTATTGCCTATCATATTATTATTACTTTAACGTGGCTATTTCAGCTTTAGCATCTCTGCACACAGAGCAGTACAAAATGCAATTTAGTTTAATTCATTAACAAATTTCGCCCCCGTCCTATGAAGAGAGAGTAATTGGTCTGTGCAAATAATACACCCAAGAGTAACAGGGGAAAGGGTAAGGGGTTAATCCTGAGGGCATTTTTGTGGGGTGGCGGAGGAGTAAAATAGAAAATGAAGAGACTGAGAAATAAAATGGGATGAAGAGTAAGGAAATAAGATTGCCTATAGGGTTTTCACCTGGTAAACAGGAATACTGGTAACATCATTGGATTGTGGGATAATTTTACAACAGATAAATTAATTTGCCAATATGTAAATACTTGCCAGCGGTCATATACGTTAATCCTCCCGAGTATCAACCCCTATTTTATGGTAGCAGAGAACAGGGGAATGTTCTTCCACTATTTTCTTAATAAGCTAATGTAACATCGTAATCCTATGTACCCTTTAGTAGCCCCAGATTTACAATATGAAACTGCTCTTTTATATACATAAAGTTAGATGAACCACATTTTAATACACTGTATATATGTCCTGTCTCTCTCTTTTAATATGATTCTGTTTTTCCAATTTTAATCTTTTGACCCGAAAGTGCAAAAGCATTTGATGCACAGACCTCCACAAATCCACTAATTAGACGCAGATGTTAGTAAGTGGATCAATTATAAAATATTTATGTAAGCATGATCCACATAGAATAATCTTAAGCGGAATTTCCTTAAGAGTAAAACAAAGAAGAATATTCTTACAAATATGCCATATTTTGAAATTTATTTTTTAAATGATTATGAATAGGTTTGAAATGTTTACAAATGTTTCGTACTGGATGAATACTTTTTATCGCTATTTATATTTGCAATTTTGTCATCTCTGAGCTATAAAGAAAAATTAAACAATGTGAAATATTTCTTCCAAAGTAACCAACCATCGTAACGTCAAAAGTATGTATCTTAATCTAAAAACAAAATAAAATTTGGTCACTATTTTCCTTTATATCTTTCTGCCAGTCATTTTTATAACAATTAATATTAATTAGTAATATCATTTTAGGATTTTTTCTTCGGAAGCTTTCTTTTAAAATAACTATTGGTTAATTACCTGATATATTGCAACTGACTAAATGGTATCCATGTAATTTTCAAAGACTTAAAAAATATATATATATATATATATATATATATATATATATCAGTTGCACCGTATTTACCTGTATTTCCACAAGATATTATTAATATCACATATTGTCATCGATATACAATATCACAAATTAAAAGTTTATAGTAGGCTAACCAAATCTTGTTAGCTTTTTTCACTGTTTAATGAGTAAAGATTTAATAGTTTCATTTAAGCAAAAATTCTCAAAATAAAAATAAATTATACTTACTACCGTGATTTCCGGCGAATAATCCGCGGATCAAACAATTCTGCTTGGACCCAGAAATTTTATATAGCTATTGAAGCAAAATATTTACCTCGATTTAAAAAGTTACATTTTATTTTTAAAAAATTCTGGGTCGAAAAATGACTGTTTGATCCGCGGATTATACGCCGGAAATTACGATAAATGTAAATATTTTATCACTTTTTCAAACTTGCCGATACAAATGCAAAAGCTGTTGAATTTAACCCTTTCGCAGACAAATAAATTCTGCTGCTGATATGTTGAAAATTCTTCAGAATTTACGGAAAATCCATTTAATAATAAATAAATGCTTATTTTTAAAAATAGAATTAAAAAAAAAAAATTGTCGCAAAATTTCCAGCACAAATTTTAGCAGCTAAAATATTAAAATTAATCGGTATAAATAACGTAATTAGCGCACTTCAAAGTGGTTAAAAAATATGTTTGGATACCTCTAAAAGTATACAGTATGAAATAATTGTTTTTATTTTCAGATAAAACATCTAATAGCAGAGATAACATGAAATTTACTTTCATTGGCCCTATATCAATAGACCGAAGCAACATAAAAATAAGAAGCAATAACTTATAAGATAGACTTATTGCGAGCATCCTATTAGTTCAATAGACAGTACCTTATATAATGGCTGAACTGAAATTACAGTGCTTACTATAAATTACTTTTTAGAAGTGAAAATCGTAGCTGCCAGTGAACGCTTAGTTGGCTGTAAGCTATCTAATGATTGGACTTCTTTATAAAAGGTTTTGTGAAAATGGCCAATAAATGTTTCTCTAATAAATATAAAGAATCATAAAATCATTGCATTATTTATAAAATTTATAGGTTGGAGTTTAAGATTTATCTCACATTTTTATACTAATTAAATAGTCGAGATTTGTAGTTCCCAAAGAAATTCGGTGACATTTTATTGTTCAATAGAAATATTTTGACTGATACCTTGGAAAAAAAGTTTCAGTTCTTAAAAAATATAAAAGGCTTGTTAAGGAATGTATTGTTCATTATATGAGAAATAAAGAGAGCATACACTGCAAAAAAACGGACTAAAAACGGAGATTCTACTGGCAATCGAGGCGCCAGTACTATTTCCGTATTTTAACGGAAATTTTCCCCCATAAATTCCAGAAAAACGGAAAATTTTCTGTAATTTTTGAAGAAAAATTTCCGTAAACATACGGATTTCTGGAATTCATGGGGGGAAATTTCTATTAAAAAACGGAAGCAGTACTGGCGTTTCGATTGCCAGTAGAATCTCCGTTTTTAGTCCGTTTTTTTTACAATATATGTAAAAAAGTATAAATAATTAAATGTTATTTTTAATCGTGCGTATTAAAACGTGTAAATTAGTCTTTTTACCACTATAAAGGCCAGAAAACTAAATTATACTAGATGTGCAGAAATAATTATTTACCATTATACTTAGAAAATTTATTCACACTCAATAAATGTGGAATAAATACGCTTAAATGATTTAGAAGGACAAAACGTTTAACTGTAAAATAAAATATATAGTATTTCCTCGGCAACCTTCCAGTTTTCATGTCATTGTGCATGGTTCAATACATGAAAAATGTTTCGCATGCAGATGCAGGGCTCTCACTCTGTCCGTTTTTTGACCACCACTATTATTTAAAGAAAAATCATCTTTAAACATTTCGTTGCGGGAAGACCGTTTAACTCGTAATTGTTGCAGAAACCTACCACGAATTTCTTTCGAAAAAATTACTTGTTTTCAAAAAACGGACCAGTGGGAGCCCTGAGATAAGATATAAAAAGGAATGAAAAAAAATGAGAAAAATAAGTTGAATGAAATTATAAATCTGAAGTACAAGAAAAAGTTAAAATGCTTTAAAAATATTAATCACTCGCATATAATAAAACATTTCCCCAATTTTTAAAATAAAATTTCGAGTGCGGTTGTTCCTAAACTGTATTAGATAGGATTTAATTTAAAGAAAAATAAATGTGTAAAAAAATCATATTTTTCTGATCAGGAAGACCTACGTTATTGTACCATATGTGCACTAAAAAAAAAAGCTATTTATTATCCACTTGACCAAAAAAGATAACAAATTAGTTTGAATATTAACTCTTAATATTTCAGCAATCGAACATATCAATGATTTTTATTTTTGTCTTTGAAAATAAATATTTTGAAAAGTTTGACAGGAATTTTTTTTTATGTGTTCGAATTTGCTATCATAAAAAAAAAATATGTTCCATCACTTTATAAAGTTTATAACTTTAGAAATGATTTTTAGTTCATTTATATTATGAATGAAGTCGCACTAATTTAAATTTAAATTGTGCTAGTAGAACAGTATTTATTCTTTGAATTATCGTTTATGGAATCAGTAAAAAGATACTTCAAAGAAACTTTTACGTTATTTCGTGAGACGTGTTTGTTTAAAATTCGATGAACATATATAATCTCCCTTTTTAAACAGTATAAAAAATACTCTATTATTTTATTTACATAGAAAAAAAAGAAAAACTTAAATTCTTACAGCAAAAATTCAAAATTAATTGCTTTCATATTGATTCGCTTTAATGAAATAATTTTGCGAAATACCTATCTTCAAATAAATCTTTTCAAACTTGATTTAACTCTTGTTTATTTTGAAAAATTTGGTTTCACTTTCAAAGTAAAAAAAGGAATCTTTTTAAAAAAAGGAAGTCATCTGGTTATTGGATTTTTTTCACATCATTCAACCGGAAAAAATCGATTTGAAAATTTAACACTTATCTGAAAGTGTTGAAAATTCTTGAATGGTAAAAAACAACGTACGAGAAAACGAGTGAAAGTCATCGAGTGAATGTGGGAAGGTACGGTATCGAATAAAAATATATATAGTAAAGAGTGTTGGAGAAAAACGAAAAGAAAGATGAAAAAAAAAAATGTGGGAGGGGAATGTGGAGAAATAAAGAAAAGATAAGGGGGTATGCAAAACAAAAAAATCACCGGAAAGATAGAAGGAAGAGGGGCTTGCATCATATTAAGCGAAGCGCCGATGCGGTGTGTAGAAAAGTCAGAGTCTTTGAAAAAAGCTGAAGGAAAGGGGTTTAAGATTTCAACGTAGTTAGGTAGCAAGAGTTGAAGCTGTGCTTTACCGACTTAGACATTCGCTTCCAATTTGTTTCCGTTCCATTAGGTACTAAGCCGACCTTGTCTGCTTGTAAGAAAAGAGAAGAGAGAGGGTGAATCTAAAGAAAACCCTCAAGCAAAATTCGAATATGAAACAACTTCAATAAATGCGTTACCTTCCCCTGGGGAATCGCACTTCAAAAGACTGGTTATGAATAATTTGCCTTCTATTGGGTCTACATTTTTATTCTATCTGCTATTTTCTCCCGTTTTTTTCTTTCTGATAGCTGAAGACAATGTGCGATCCAAAGTTTTCATTTTTTTTTCTTTGCATATTTTTTATGGTGAATCACTTTTATAATCCCGTTTAAAAACCAAAATCTTTTTCGCCTCTCTTTTGATAGCCGTCTGAAACGTGATTTCAAGAATTTATATATCAGGCGTTAAATGTTTCACGATATGCGAATTTTTCCTTTTTCATCTTTTACTTTTTTACACTTTTTTATTTTACAAAAGCGTTTATTAATAAGTATTCAATGGAGCGATGGAAAAGAGATTCACGTTTAATATCTCATATAATGATGCGTGTGGTTTCTTTGTGTGAAATGTAAATTTCTTGTGAGTGCTAAGCAATTGGAAATATCTTCAAAATAAGATGCTTAATTTTTTCTACATATTTTTTTTCTCCGAATAAAAATTCACGGTCATATTAATTTGCGATTTCTAAAGCTCTTCTTCAGAAAATATTTCAAGCTGAGAAAATTTTATTTTTTTATGAGAGTTATTAAAATTAAAATCTGGCATGCCTATTGATATGAGATATGTAAGACTATTTTATATGACATAATCACAGTTAATTTTTACTAAAAATGATCGAAATATCAGTAAAATAAGTAAAAACGAGAAATGTACCAGCCTTATAAGTCCTTTTTTTTTTTTTCGTAATAGTGTATGCCAAAAAGTATAGTATACACACTACATGCACAACATTTTTTTAAAAACAAAAGTGTCACCCAAAGAAATCCTATTTATTGAAAATTTTGCAAAACTTATTTCGACATAAAAATGGTGTTTATTCTACTTTATCAAAGTTTAACCAACACTTATAAGCTTTAAGAATTATTTATATTATGATAAGCGGCATCTGCTACTTCCCCATGACTTTCAAAATTCACCGTAAGTTTAAAATGATAAGTTCAATTTAAATGTAATCTTTTATAACGATTTTATTTAATTAATTTTACTTACATTCAATGTATTTTTTTGAAATATTTTAGAGTTGTTTTAAAAGTTATCGTTTGATATAAATCATTCCAATGCACTGTGAAAAAATATCTATTCTAAATTTACAACTTTTACCCATTCGTTTTCTTAAGAAAAAATGTATCCTAAATGAGCGCATGACATGCTTAAATTTAAATAACAATACATTTTTTTTAAAAATAAACTTAAAAAAAAATGAATGTGATCATCATTTTACGCGATACAAATACTTCATTTTACCCATTGCAAATTTCAAGAAAATTAAATATGTATGTGCAATTCGGAAATATTTTGTTCGAATAATTTAATGAATGAAAGTTGCGTAGTTCTAATTTAACAGAGTATATCTATAAATGAGTGCATGGCATGCTTAAATTTAAATAACAATGCATTTTTAAAAATAAACTTAAAAAAATATGAAAATAATCTTCATTTTACACGTTACAAATACTTCATTTTACCCATTGTAAATTTCAAGAAAATTAAACGCGTATGTGCAATTCAGAAATATTTTGCTCGAAAACTTTAATGAATGAAAGTTGCGCACTTCAAATTTAGCAGAGTACATCTAATGCAGTGTTGCCAGATTGGGGACTTTTTTGTCCCCAGATTGTTGATTGTCACCGCTTTTTTTGAAATAGAAATATTCGGCCTATTTAAAAATAGGTTAAAATTTCTAAAAAAAAAGGCGAATTTTACTATTTAAAAAAAGTGGTGACAGACAAATAATCTGAATTTAAAAAGTCCATAACCTGGCAACACTGATCTAATGGTAGATGTATAGAATCAATGCGTGGATATATGTTCTCAATTTATTTACTTTTCTTATTTCCCAGTGATATATCATCGATGTAATTGTAAAAGCGAAGCTGCAGGAAATCTAAGTATGTCTATACTGTAAATAAATACATAAATACGTTTTTTTTGTCTCCCCCCACCCCCCCTTAAGCTGGGACTTAAATACTCGTTGCAACAAGGATCGTACGGTCCTTATTTTTGAGTGCCGCTGTTTCCGAATAGAAATTATCGCTTTGTTTAATCGCATAATTTTGTAAAAAAAAAAAAATAAAATAAAATAAAATAAAATAAAAAATAAATTAAAAAAATTGCGATTTAGGAACGTGAAGATTATTAGTTGGAAATTGTGTTACTCAGAAGTGTTACCCACATACACCCTGTAAAATTCCCTTAAATAAGAACTTAAACTATTTTAAGTACCAACATTCAATAGAATGTACACCTAAGAATCTTTAAAATCACGGACATCTGATATTTTTTTCATAATAATATAACGCTCTATAATTTCAATTTGTGCTTTCCGTTATGATAATAAATAATTTTTGATTAATAATTATCGTTTGAAAAGTTTATACTTTAAGACAATTTTATATAAACTAAGAATTTATACACTGAAAGATTGCAGTTTCTTACGAATTTGATTCCTTCACCTGCAGCTAAACAAAGAAATAAGTTTTCCCTCTTGCAAACTTATGTTGCTGAAAAAGTTGTTTTAAAGGCAAAATGCTTTAGGATTACCTAGTTGTTTTGTAATTGCTCTAAAACTTTTTTAAGTACTTCAAACGTCAGTGTTTGCAAAAGTTTTAAAGAAAGGGGTGATTTAGACTGTTATATATTAATGTTACATGTTTTCAATTTGCTTTTTAAAAATCTTGTTTGTTTATTAAATAAACAGAACTTATTATAGGATAAAAAGAAGAAGTAAAAACAACTTTGTGCTTTGTCTTTTCGACTACTTCGAAATATTGCGATAATGTTGTTATACTAAATTCATTTTACAATAATTGAAGATAAACAATGTGTTGCCGAAAAGTTTTTTATTTTCATTAAAAAGAATTAAATTAAAAAAATGAGATAAGTGTATACACCCGAAATTTAATTTCATCGACACGTGTGTGTGTGTTTACATAAATGTTTTGAAATATAGAGAGGAAAATGTTTACATGAAAAAATAACATGAATCTCAATAATAAGATACCTTTCTTATAGCGTAAGATCTAAATACACAAATACTACACAGCCAAACCAACATAGTGGACAATCTTGGTTAAAAGAAAAACTTTGGATATTACGAACAGAAATTCGTCCTATTGCAAATTACATTATTGATAATGAAGACAATATTTATTCTGTTCAGTAGCAAAAACTGTGAGATTGCTATGCGGTTACGATGAGTAAAATATGATGATTTAAAGTTTCATGGTATTATTACTGAATTAGTAGATGATGATTATCAAATAAAATACTTAGAGTCATGAAACTTAGAAGTAATTCTCAAGTTTTAATCTGATGACCACATTATTTGATAAAAAAAAAAATCAAATTGTGGTTGACAAATAATGCTCCTAGATTGATAAATGTTTGAAAACTTTACAAACACTAATGTTATAACTTTTTACATTCTTTTATGCTATTTTAAACTTTAATCAGCATAAAAAGTTGTTCCGTATGAAAAATAAGTTTGTCAAAACAAAATTTAATGGGGTTTTTTTTAGAATTTAAAATGAATGTTTGTTAAAATTTCCTTATGGGCAAAATGTCACAAGAGTAACACTTAGCATTTTGCAAAATCAAATATAACTAATTCATGTGTTATCAGATGAGTTCAATGATTAATTCTTTTTAAAAAGGCATAATTACTCTGCTATATTCTGTAAATTTTATTTCTATATTCTTATATAATTCACAGAATTTCTACGTCAAACACAATTTTTGTATATTGCATTTTTTTTTTTGTGGTCACAAATGTATCAATAGACTTTAATTTATTTGCTAGACAAGTAAAATGCTTTTTGTTATAAATTGCATATGGTTTATGTGAGTAGAGCACTCGTATTTTTATGTGTTTGCATAAAATTTATCATAAATATTTTTTATAATAAAAGAATTGGAATTATTTATGAAAATTTTCTCAGATGGTCACAAGAGTAACAATAAACGGTCTCACATATGAAACATGCGAAAAAAAGGGCTACAAAATTTTACCGTTAAAGTCGATGAAAGTGGATTTCGGCTTTTTTTTTTTTTTTTTTTTAACCGTCTGAGTCCCAACTGATGCGATATCTCGTTTCAAAATAGAAGTTTTTTTTAAATAGGAAATGAGATACCTCGGCAATTTTTTGACAATAAAAGTAAACTAGATATTTTGTCAATGGCACTTAATAGGTTAAATAAAAAAAAATATATATATATATTATTGTAAATGTAACTGTTGTTTTTAATGTGTTTAGGTTGTAATATCCACTCAAGTAAGTGTAGAGGGTCCCTTATTAGCCGTCTCTGAACAGATGTTTGTACACAATAATTCCAAACACGGAAGGAGAGCGAAAAGGCTTGACCCCACAGAAGGTAAGAATTGATATTTAATTTCTTTTTCTCTTTTAGGTTAGAAGGTTTATAATTCTATTTGCAAATGTTAATGGCGTAAGCTGCAAATCTTCTTATATCTAATGAGAAATTGATTAAAAAAATATATTGTAATATTGTGAAATCTTTTAAATTTTATTGCTAATT
Source organism: Maratus speciosus (assembly GCA_963932465.1). NCBI lineage: Eukaryota > Metazoa > Arthropoda > Arachnida > Araneae > Salticidae > Maratus > Maratus speciosus. The sequence goes on along the minus strand of OZ010796.1, from coordinate 460,091,124 downwards.
ATTATTAAACATTTTACATTTGTTTGAGAGTATAACAATGTAAATTTTTTGATTTTGTTTCAGGTAAAGTAAATTTAAAACGACTTGACATAATTTAAATATGAATGAATCATTCAATTTACGAGAAGAAGCACTTTCTGAAAACTGTTTCTAAATTTCCCAGAAAATGATTGTGTTTTCCAAGATATACTCGTAGTTACATTTAAAATATGCTCTTTGACGTCTTAAATTTAATGTGTTAAATTCAAAATGGTATGAGTCATATTAAATATTTTAAATGCATGCGTAGACATATATTTTAGTTGCTTGAAGTCTAAAAAGTAATAACACGCAATTAATAATAGCTGGTTGTATTTGACTAAGTATAATTTTTATTTTTTTTTTAAAGTTTCGTATAACAGTTTATTTAGTATTATCTAAATAAATATTTAATGTACGTGATTAAGAATTTTTTTTTTTTTTTTTTTTTTTTTTTTTTTAGATATTCAATATTGCTTCACTTTCTGTGCCAATATTTTCGCTTTGTTTTTATTGAAATATTTATATATTAAACAACACACACACACACGCACATATATATATATATATATTACGCACACACATTTATACACACACATATATATATATACATATATATAAATGCAATAAGTGACATGAATATGAGTGATCGAAATAAAAATGAGTGACTTTCTGTTTAGTCACATTTCCTTCATTTTTATTTTAATTTCATCCATTGCATCTGTAATATATTTCATCGATTCAAATGTTTTTAGTCAGAATTTAATTTTCTCTTGTAAAAAATATTATTGTGGTTACAAACACAAAGAGATATATATATTCCGAGAATAACGTTAATCATAGATAATAAAGTACGAAAGTAACATTTAAAAAGTATTTCTTTTTACTTAAAATATATGATGTTAATAAGCTTCACAGTTTCAACATAAAAAACATGAGATTTTGAAATCCCCACTGCTTTAAAATTACCTAAATAAACATCTATTTATCTAATTTTTTTTTTAAATTAAAGAAAATGACATATTTAGCTTTATATTCCTAAATATAAGCTTATCACACTCTTCCTGTTTTTGTAAATTATAGTATTCATGTCACACGAATTACTTCATTAGTCTGCAAATGTCTAGGTTAAAAATTGTCAATCTTTAAATATATCTACCTGCGAGATATTTAATCAATTCCTCTGACCATTCACCCGCATAAAATAAAGACTACAACATTATAAATATACATAACAAGAAACATGTTTAAAGAAGCCTTAAAAACTCGTATAAAAGTGAAGGTATTCGCCTCAAACCAAAACAGCATTACATTTTAAGAATCAAAGTATACTTGCCTGCAAGTACGGAGTAATAAAAGCAAGCAAACATGCAGTATATATATATATACATATATATGACCGAATGCATGCAAAATAGTACCTAAAGAATGTTGAAAAACCAGAGTTGCATATTCTGTTTGATCACGGGTCCAAATCGAAAGAAACATCATGCATAAGCTCTCTGTAAAATGCAAGCATCATGCTCTCTTTGCGCATTACCTATTCAGAGGAAACTTTGCACAGAAGCTTCAAGTACGCAACAGTAGATTAGCCTAAAAAAGGGTAGCGTCCTAAAACTCTCCGGATTGTAAACATCATCTAACTCAGGGGACCTCTTGCTCTATGGGTCACACTCGCGCATTTATATATACATATACGTACTGTAACATGAAAATGTTTCTTTAGATTTGCTCTTCGATAACGCATTCCTCCCCCAAAAACATAAATGCTAAAAAGCTAAAAAATGGAACTTAGTATTTTTCGTATTCTACTGGTAGACACCAGACTAAGGTTCTATCCCATCATCTTGACTTTGCCCCCAGGTCCGGTGCCCTAGCAGTCCATCGTCCTTTGGGACTACAGGCTTTGATTAATCGAGTCCGACTCATCTTTGTACAGCCCTTCAGACATTCAATCATTCGTATTGACCCAGGTCCATAGCTGCTTGTTTCTTGCTTTTGTTCTTCTCTTGCACTCGTTCTATTCTAACTGGATAAATCGGAACAATGCTTCAATGAAAGAAATATACTAAACTTAGCTTCTCGATTTCGATGTTTGTCTTTTCCTCTTATATGCTCACCCGTTTACGACAGTGTATCAAAGTAAGCGAAAATGATGTAATTTGAATACATGTCAAGACCAAAAGTATTATCTTTTATTAATGATAAGAAACATACAATATATAATTAATATTATAATATTATAATTAATATTATAATATTATAAGACATTTATAGATATTTATGCTACTTAAAATGCATTTAGTGTTCAACATGCGATAGGTAGAGCTTAAATTATGTTTCATTTTCAACTAAATACTTCATCATTCGCATAATACTTTTATTCATTTTTAAATTGATATTTTGATGAAATTTACTTGTTGCGTTTTATTGCATTTATACATATATATATATATTAATTCTGTGTAAGCTGACGAATGGACACATTAAAGCATTATAAATTCTCTCTTAGTTATTTCATGTGCACAAGGAATTTCGATACAAGTAAGCACCAAAGGAATAATTATAAAGAAATTTAATAATATGTTTTGAAGGTTGCCGATTAAAGACAAGTATATCGGATTTGACAAGCCGATAAGAAAAATTTCCTAAAACATTTTTAGCCTTTTTTAAACACTTCATATAGTTAAAAATAATACATATTTTATAAATATAATTATTACTACAACGGTATTATTTACAACAAAAATTATTTTGAAATTATATTTTAATATTTTAATAATTTTGAGAAATAGAAAATTATTTGAAACGCATTAGGTAATTAAATTTGAATTTTATATTTAGAAGCACCGTTTTTCCTTATAAAAAGTTATGTATAATAAAAAAGTTCTGTAAAAACTCTTCTTTATTAACAAAATAATACATATTTTATAAATATAATTATTACTACAACGGTATTATTTACAACAAAAATTATTTTGAAATTATATTTTAATATTTTAATAATTTTGAGAAATAGAAAATTATTTGAAACTTTGTTATTAATCGAAACTCCTTTAATAATAGAAGTATGTAAATTGTGGAAAACAAAGTATAGGCTTGAAATAATGCTTCAGTAAAAAAGTATTTTGAGAATAAAACCTATGAAAATATAAAATAAATAGTTAAAAACTGACATTTTCCCTCTCTCTCTCTCTCTCTCTTTTCTATAAAGTAGCATTATTATTATTATTATTATTATTATTATTATTATTATAAGGTAATAAGATTTTATAAGTAACCTCTTTATGTTAGAGAAGTTTCCTTTTAAGAGTTTCTGTTTTTTTTTCATATTTTTAATCCACTAAATATTGACACACCATATTAAGAATATACTTTTTAAAGACTCTTTATATATATATATATATATATATATACTAGTGTAAATGCCCGTCCTAGGACGGTGGGTAAAAATTGTGTTTTTCACTTAAAACTTGAAAAACTGATAAAAAAAAAAGGTAATTGACAATATTGAAGCGTTTAGATGAGCAAAGTTCGGCTAGTTTATGTTCTAATAAACACACAATTAGCATTTACAATATTTCTGGGTAAACCAGGTTTTCCGGCTAATATACAACTATAACAAAATTAAGATTTCTTAATAAAACAAAAATTTAATAAATATGCAATAAAAGTGCGTAATTAAAACAGTCTGCGGCAACTATTGAAATAATACTATTTTTTTAATAACACTTTGAAATTGTATTTTATCGTTTGCCCCCCTACCCTTCCTCCCCCCTCCAAAATTTTTTAAATGTGTATATTGATTAATAAATGAGTATCTCAGGTTGAATCCCAACCGTCTAATCCCCTAAGCTTCTGTTCTCCTCATGCAAAGCTATAAATCAAAAATTACTAATTTTACTTTTCGTATAAATATTAATTTTTTAGTTTTAAAATATGGGATTTTTTTTTTTTTTTTTTTTTAAGTTTAAATTTACATACATATAAGTAATACCTGTATATAAGTAATTTATAAGTAATGTGTAAAATATAAGTAATGTGTAATTTAAAAATAAGTTACAAAATAATAAGCCTAAAATATTTAAATTGATTACTTTTTTAAAAGAAAGTCAGTTTTATCAATTTTTTGCAGGAAAAAAAAAGGATATTTTTAAAAATACCATATCATTGTTTTCCGTGAATCACTTTACATGAGAAATAAATTAAAATTCCTTACATGTCGCAAAGAAAATTTAATATGATTGCAACTTAATACTTGAAATAATCTCAAGTGACACTTGGCGATTTATTTTGGTGGTGTAATGCGATGTGCCTTGCACTGATTTGTTAAGAAGAAGTGTCTACTTCTGCTCAATTATCAAGACTTGTAACCTTGAGAAGTAATCGCGGGATTCTTGTTTCTTGTCAACCAATGGGAGAATGGATCCTTTTCCCCTTGAGTCCCTTCCTGGGAGACTGGTAAGATTGATGGATTCGCCCCGCCCAGCATTACACTGGCTTTTATTATATAGAGATCTATTATATTTAATTATATATCAAAAGTTCGTTAAAACATTAAAAACTCATAAAAAAGAAGAAATTATGATAAAGTAGTGCGGTTTGCAAGAAAATGCTCACGAGGTAGTCGGGTTTTTTTTAGCAGCAAAAAAATTTAGTTAAAAAATTATGTCGAGGGCGCTGACGATCTGAAACACACTGAACAGAACAACAATACGTTCCATTCATTTGTTCTTCCAATAATAAATGTTCAACATGACCTCCAGAACATTCTACGATACAACCAGGTGTCGTAGTACACCTGGTTTACTTTTATGGTACACTTTTTTTACTCTACTCTGGTACATTTTTTCCCCTGCTAAATAAAATCTGACTACCTTGTGAGCCCTATCTTGCAAACCGAACTCCTTTATCATAATTTCTTCCCTTTTTTATGAGTTTTCAAAGGTTTAACGAACTTTTGGCTCATCCGGTATATATATATTTAATATATCATTTACTTATTTATTTTTTCTAATGTAATGGTATAAATTTATTACTATATTTTTAATTATTATTTAATTATCATTTATTTATCTCTAGACGGTATTTGCTTTAAAGCTCAATCCATTAGTAGATATAAATAGTTTTTTATTAATACATTAGTTTTCATTACAAAACAATATATTTTACTAATAAATTCTAAAAATGGCAGCACTTCACTAATTCCTTGGAATACATGGTGGAATTCTTTTTAAAATTATCTATAGAGGACTCTGGTCACTTATATTGAGGAATATGCTTGACCATACTGTACATTATTACTCTTTGGTCCATCAACATAATTTTTTTGGCAACATGTGCAAATAATCTCCTTTACTTGTTTTAAAATGCTGCCTCATTCTTAGTCAGCAATGCTTTCAATATGGTAATGTGATTTTTATTTCTCAATCCTATTTAATAATGTTTTAGTTTAAACTTAAATAAGTTTTTCAATAATTTATTTCTCTATTTTGTGTGTGTGGTAGTCCCAAATTCATATTCTTTAGCTTTTTTATGGCTAATATGAAGATGAAACCACACACTTTATTTGTGGAACTCTAGGCATTTGAGACCTGATGAGTATGTCTAGGTTCTACAAATATCCATTATTCATTTTCTGCTCATTTTTAGGATTCCGTACTCAAAAAGTAAAAACGGAACCATTATAGGATCAATCTTGTGTCTGTCCATCTGTCTGTCTGTCTGTCACAGCCATTTTACTCGTAAACTATGGAACGTGGAAAGTTCAAATTCAGGGAAGTAGTAAAGACTGTTGACCAACATATTTTTAGATTATTAAACATTTATAAATATATTTAGTAAAAATGTATAGGGGCAAATTCAGTTATTTGAGAAAAAAAAATTTTTCTTTGTATATCGTGTGAAAGCTTTCGTAACGCTGAATTCAAAAATATATTTCTTTTAATTTTAGGTATTACATTTTCAAACATATAGTCGAAAATATAGCGCAAAAATATGTCCCCCCCCCCCCTTCTAATTCCGAATCTACTGAAGCTAAAATTATGAAAAAATTAGAATGAGTAGACGTTAATTTCAACCTTGCAGGAAAATCATAGCGATTACCCTAGGTCACATAGTTTTTGAGAAAATCGCATTTTTCCGTTACACACAATAATCGATTTACGGGCATTCAGCAAAACTGTTGAGCAGCACTGGAGGTACTTATCGTAGCAGAAGTATAAAAGCACTGTTGATCATGATTTTCGAAAAAAATTGTTAGTAATTAGCCGAGATATAAACCCTTAAAGATATGGACGGTTTGGACACACATAATGACAGGTGTGACGTACTCTATGTACCATTGGCTTTTAAAGCCTAGATAACAACTTTTAATGATATATGTGTGTAATGCAATGGCCAGTAACGGTATAAAAGCAATAAACGTCAAATTGTTAAAAACAGACTAATTCAAGGGGTCTCAGGACTCTTAAAGCTTCAAAAAGTTTTTGATTTTAATTTTTTTAGATGTTAATCGTCCATCTTTTCTGAACATTTTAATATAATTGTTTCCTTCAAATTCTCATTAGAACAGAATTTATGGCTTTTAGACTTATACCCGCTCAATAGTTTAAGCGGCCTTTTCGAAACTTTTAAGTCATTTTTCTCCAATTGACTTTTTTTGGCATAACGCTCACGATATCTCAAAAACTTTTGAATATTTTTTCACGAAATTTTTAAAACATACGTTTTATATTAATCTGTATAAACTGAATCTAAAATTTCCTTTTTATTGTTCAAAAAAATATTTTTTAAGTAATTATATTGTTCAATTTTTCAAAATTTTCTATTAGCTAAATACAACTTTGTATTAAAAATATAAAAATGCTTTAAATACAAAGTTATTTAGGTTGGGGGTAATTATTATAATCTGAAGTATAAGTAGGCGCCAAAATTTTTATTCTAGTTACAATATTTATTTTCTAATCGTGCGCGTAAGCTGTTATACCAATATTCTGTTTATCAAATGTCTGACTGTGTCGAGCACCCTGTAAATGCCAATTCTTCATCTTGCAAATTTTTAAATACATAAAATGAAAGAACGTACTTATATCTTTCGTCTCAATAAAAATTGTGTTTTAAAATCATATACATTTTAAGTTATTAAATGTTGAATATGGTCTCTTTTTTTTTTTCATTTTTTGCAATTTTTGAGATTCCTGAGACCCCTTAATTAGAATGAATTACATAAATACTATGGAATTCACGACAATTTGCATTGAATGGCTCTTTCAATACGCCTCGAGTGGCTTTAAAAGTTAATTAAAAAGCTATTTGGGGGAACGCGGCAAGGACCAAGGCGGCGTTGCAAATTTGTGACCTCCTTTCGAAGCGCGCTTAGCACAATGCCAAATGGAAACTTTGAACGAATGTTTTGTTTTAGCTGCACTTTAGAAAGAAAGGTTATTACTATGATGAATTATGTTTTATGAAATGACAAATGAAGTTTAAATATGCATTTCTTTTATTGTCAGTACCGAATTAAGTTCATTATAAAGAGATTAAACTAATATTAAACTAGTCAGATGTGTCAATCCCAAAACTTTCTTCTATCTCATACATGTCAATACTTCCTGATAAATGCAGCACAGCAGCGCCACCGGTTAGGCGATTTATACCAAAATCTAATCAGGGACAACTTTAGTGAACTTCTAATTGAATTTTAAGTTTGGTGAAAATTCGTGCATTAGTTTTGAGATAGAGCTATTACGGAAATCGTGAAAAGTTCTGAGTTACAGTGGAACCTCTTGGGTAATTTACACCAAAAACGTATCAGGATCATATCAGTTCATATCAGGGACTAACTGAATCTAAAGTTTGATGAAAATTCATGCATTAGTTCTTGAGATACAGCTATTGCGGAAATCGGGAAAATTGCAGCGTAGTAGCGCTACCTGTTGGACGATTTATACCAAAAAGTAATCAGCACCAATTTATATCACGGACTAAATCAATCTAAAGTTTTATTAAATTCCGTTCAATAGTTCTTAAGACAGAGCGCCCACAATATTTGCGTCACACACAGATAGACAGACTCACAGGCAGACATTTTGTAAAAACATGTTTTTCATTACTTCTATACCCTAAAAAGTATACATCCGTCGAAAACCGGTATTCGAAAATTTTCACGAATCCAATACTTTCTTCTTGTAAAGATAGAAGAAAGTAAAAATGAGTTATACAGATTAGCTGTATTTGAAATTTTTTAGGTTCCACATATCTTTGAACTTTCATGGTATATAAATTTACATTTTTCTAGTATATACTGTTATACACAACCCTACTTTGCATAATTTTTTTACAAAGTGTTAGTATTCTTTTAGCAACGGTTTTTTTTTAATAATGCAATTACTAATTCATATATTTATTGTACGGAACCCTCTGTGCGCGAGTAATACTCGCACTTGACCGTTTATTTTTTTCTTTATTATATTTTTAAAAATCTATGTTGAATATGTTAAGGGGAACACTTTAATTGTCAATGAATAAATTTCTTTCTATTTATAATTTCACAGTTTATTTTGGTAATATGTAGTGTTTTTTAATGGTTATATATATATATATATATTGAAAATTAAAAATATATCTTCAAAATTATAACATTAGTTAATATAAGATATAATTTTCTGTATGTTCATCCTCCCAAAATGTCAATTTAATCTTTTTCATTTAAGCATTTAGAGAGATAAATATCTTCAACGTTTACAAAATTTGCTGTTCCTTTTTTTACATTAATTAATATATGAATTTTACAGTAAATGCAAAAATTTTCTTTAAAGAAATTTATGTCTTCCAATATTTATCAAGCTATTTTATAATTTTCGCATTAAAGTTCTATATTCCAAGTATTCCTTTTTTTTTTAATTACTACGTTTCATTCAATGAATAATAACTTAAATGCAGACTTTCCTATTTTTGAATAATACATATTTTTACAACTGTAAATCACATTACAATGTATCCTATTAAAAAAGCATGTATTTTAATTGCACAAAATTTAATATATATATATATATATATATATATATAACCATTATATATTACAAATCGTCATCAACTTCCAATTACTAAAATTAAATTAATAAATTAGCTAATATTCATAACACTGACATTATACAGAATAAAGATGGAACCTGTAACTAGTAATACAGAATCATGCTAAATACCACTAATTCACAGGCATATTGCGGGCGATAAATCTATATAAAACATGTGAAAATACCACATTTGGATAAAATCCTATTAAAGACAAAAGATATGTTTCCAATATCCAGTTAAATAATGTTGAACCAGAAAAAGTCATATCATAAACATACAATAAATCAAATGGATGAATGATGCCGGAATCTCATAACGTATTTCACTTTTTCTAGGGTACATAAAATACATTTATAAGCAAAGAACATAGTCGATTTCTGTAACAGAATTCAGCAATAAGTAAAAATTGAATTTCGTTATGTACCCGATCGACTATCCACCAGAAATTATAAAACCACCATTAAAAATAAATTGAATTAAAAGAATATTAATCAATGTGATATGCGCAACAATGATAAACATTAAAAAATGAAACAAATTAAATCATAGACATACCCAGCGAGAGAACAGCTAAATCATATTGACCATGACACAAACATTTAACGGAATTTCGCATAGCATAAAAAATCCCGCCCAAATAACTTGCACAGTTAAAAGCACATCCCACTGTTGCCGCAGTAAATATTCACAAGTGTAAAATATTACAATTATAATTAACATATAGTCCATGGAATAATTATTATTACATGCTATTATAATGATCATGGAATAAATTAATACTAAAAGTACAAAAACAAGAAATTGTTTAAAATTAAACAATTAATAATTAAGAGACAGTAACTAATATAAGAGTAATTTAAGAGTCCATGGCAACCTTATATTATTAGAACAAACTAAATAATTATTTAATGCTATATATATATATATATATATATACATATATATACCGTGTGTCCCAAAAATGACTGATGGATTTTAAAATTCAATAACTTGCAAGCGGTGACAAATATTAAAAAAATTCTTGCAGGAGGGTTATGTATGATGTCAGGAGTTTTGTTACTGTGATTCTTGATTTCAGTTCGAATTTCAAACAATATATGGCACTGCGATAAATAGGTGCTAATTCCAGACCCGATTTTTGGTACTTCGAGATCCATTCAAAATATTTTAATATCCTTTTTTCGAATGGGAGAAGAGAGAGGCCGAAAAATCGAGCCTGTATTTAGCGCCTATTGCTTGCAACGCCATCTATCGCTGCTATTTGTAACAAAAACTGGGAATCGTAGCATAAAAACTCCTGACATCTTACATAGCCCTCCTGCAAAAATTTTTTAGATATCTGTCACCGTTTGGAAATTATTCAATTTTAAAATCCATCAGTCATTTTTGGGACACCCGGTATATATGACCATTAAAAATACATTACAAATAGTAAGAAAGTTTGTTTGAAGGTCCCTTATTTCCTTAATGTAAAGAACACTTACATTTGTATCAAATTTTGAAAAACGAGATACATTCATAACTACACTAATTTCACCAAAAATCCCTGCTATAAAATTTGTTCTTCGTTTCTTTTGTTTTTTAAAGACCAATGTGTAGAGGAAATATAAGCCTTATCTGCCCTTTCTTGAAATTAAATTAATATTGGTACATTCATTATTGAATACCGAATCAATTTTTTACTAAGAGTTACTTAAAAAGGACTGCTTGTCCGTTTTACATTTTGGTGTATAATGCAAAAATGATGCGAGTTATTGACACTTGTATTGTATAATAGTAAGGGATCTAATCGTGAATAATTTAAATATTAAATTAAAATATAAAATAATAAATTTCATTTTATAAATTATTTTTGTATGTGTCTTAAATACAATTATGTATTTATCATTAGCCCGCAGAAAACATCAGGACATCTTAACTACACAGATCCGACAATTATCCCTTAATAATTCAGATTTTATAGCCAAATTCTTACGCTTTTTTGTACCACAAAAATTTAATAGAAATTTTGCCTTACATAATCGATAGATTACGGCTACCAAAAAAATTTAATAGCAAATTTTACCTTTTTTTAAGGTAAAATTTGCTATTAAATTTGTTTGGTTAAAAAAAGCGTAAGAGTTGGCAGTTATACAATCCTATCATCCTTAAATTCTTAATACTACTAATAGGGCGGAATAGCTATATGATCGGAAAAGATAATTATAATTTTTCAAAGTGTTATTATTTTATAGTATCATTAATTTAGTACTTTTTTAATCATCTAAGTAACATTTGTATTTTCCTTGCTACTATAAGTGCAATAAATGTGGTTAATTTATTTATATATTTTTTTTATATACTTGTAGCTTTTTACGAAATATTAAAAAAAATATATATACCTATAAATTTTTTCATTAAAAACATAGGGCGCATTTTTTTAAGGAAAAATCGCTTTAAATTTTTGCTTCTATTCATGAAGTTCACACTAAATTTTATATAAAAGTAATTTTTTTTACAAAATATGGAGAACATACGTTATTAAAGTTGGCAGGCTGAACTGTAATATATATGTATATAAATGTGTGTAAGACACAATTACTATAATATCCAAATAATTATTATTTTACACCTCATCAGAATGACAACACCTTTTTCAAGCAAATAAAATATGCATAAAGTACATTTCAGCAATGAAAAACGATACTTAAACTTGTTATCATTTCTTTATGGACTTCATCCATTGTTTTAAAATGAACAGAAATGTGATAGCTTGTGAAAGATTCTGAATCCTCAAGACACCGTTTGAGTGGGCGCACACTTAAGCGGGATTTGTTGAAAGCACAGCAGTAAAAATTGAAGTTAAATTGACTAAACGGTTTAAAAGCCGAAATAGGAAATGAAAATTAAATTTTTAATTTGCGGCATTTCGCTTTGAGCCATCGATGCCGGTGTTTACAATCCACCGAGACCAATTCCTTGCGGAATGTATGGGGGTGGAGTTGAAAATAAACGGGGGAAGTATCACTTAGATAAGTGCAAGAGAACAGGGGTTGTCTGCAGATACTAGTTTTTCATTACGACAAAATACTTCCAATTAAATTTATCTCCCCCAAATTGGAGCTCTTTGGTTCGATTCGCATTGGAGAAATTGGTTGGAAGGAAGTCGGAAAAGGAGGTTGGGTGGGTTGGAAATTGCGATGGGGGAGGAGAATGAGGGAAACAGTACTGGAAAGATGACAAGCCGGGACCATAGGAAAAAGGAAGGAAAATAAAAAAAGTAAATAAATAATAAAAACACACCGAAGAAAATCAGAGATTTTCGCCAATCAACGGCGCGAAAGAGGACCAAAAAAACCCTCAGCTTGAGGGGTTTCTGTGGAAATAGAAGGGAAAGTAGAGAAGGCCTGTGTAACAGCGGAAGGGCGGCGGTAGAAGATTGAGGGTGGAAACAGGAGGAAATGAAGAAACGAGAAAAGCTGCCCACTGAAGGATGAACACCGAAGGAACGAAGAAGAAATAGAGAAAGATTGCGAAGAGAGCCCCCCTCTACAGGAAAAAATAATAAAAAAAGGTTGTTTAGAAGTTGACGTCCGGCTTTTGGATCGATCAGTGTCCAAGGAGTAGGTCCACTGCCTTTTTGCTTCGGATCGAATCGCTGCGAAAATGCGCCACGAACTCGATAATAACGGAGTAAGTGAAGTCCGCACGAATTTCCAATTGCAACTTGCTGGGGGGATGGTGATATGTTTTTAAGGTGATCTGTCGAAAAACCGGCAGACTAGGATTGTGTTCAAATTGCATTACACTTTTTCTTTGTCTTTTTGGTTTCAGACTTATTTTAGGCGTTTTGCTACTGAACCTTTACAATTAACTATAAAGCAATTAATGAAGAACAGATAATGAAAAATATCTTAATAAATAAAATGTCCAAACTAATGAAGATCAAATTAAAACTCTCCGAAATAAAGTTTGTTACTGTATTTTTATACATCATAAATATTGTTTGTTTAATGCATATTCTTTAAAAAATATCTTTTATAAATTTGATTTATTTTAATTTCTGTTTTCTGCTTTTGTTCTTTCTTGTCGTTTTTATCTGCTTTTCACTTTAAGGAGAATGAACCGTAGAAGGACTGAACATTTTGTAGATTTCTCTATACATTTTTTGTGACTTTCGATTTTAAGAAGGCAATTTCCGAAATCTTGACAGGTACTTCACTAAATTCTTTAAAAATCCTAATGGATGAAAAAATGACATTTGATACTCTTTATAAAAGTTTTATAGTAGGAAAATAAAATCTCAAAATTAAAATATGCAGGCTCCAAGGACATTAAATTTGAATTAGGTTCCTTTTAGAACGGGATATTCCTTAGAAAATAAGTAAACAAGCTATGTGCACTATTAGGTCATTGCCATCTAAAAAGTAATTGCACATTCTATAAAGCTATAACACATTCAGACTCAAATTCACTGTCGCATATTTGTGCATTTTTCATTGTCTAAGAAGCTTTGCAGCTTGTGTGAAATTCACGAAATTGAAATATCACTTTATTTTAATTTCTATTGTTGTTTTATATTTTATTGAATGTTATGATTGTGACGTGGCTGTAACGCTAGAATAGTTCATTTTGCAGCGACGCCGTGTATCAAAGCCATCTGTCCGAGCGAAGGCTGGACGACGGGTGGTTCAACGGTAATCATAATTGGCGACAATTTTTTCGACGGACTTCAGGTGGTTTTCGGCACCATGGGAGTCTGGAGCGAAGTAAGAAAAAAATCTTTATTTTCATGTTTATGATCAAAAATGTTTTAAGAGACCAACAAAAGTCACACAGTATATATATATAACAGAACAGTGCGTAAAAAATACCTAAATTGTGCTGGACCAATAAGTGTAGTCTAGATTTGGTCCTTGGATCAATAAATTTGGTAGAATTTTCTTGGAAGTTTTAATCCAAACTTTCCTAGTAGCAACAAAATAATTTATTGAATCATACCTAACATTAAGCTTCTGTTGGATAATTAAAACATCTTATTTAGGACACTTTTAGAACAAGTCTTTTGTCTTCATTGCTAAAAATTAATGAATGGTCACCTAGCATTTTGTATAAATTTATCATTTATTAAATCGTCGGAGCCAACGAAAGAGACATGGCGGGGCACTCTACCGATCTCGGCTACTTTCAGCCTATTTTGATCACATGGCAGTTCGATAATTGGTGAAAAACAGCCTATTTTGATCCCGTGACAGCCAAGAGTGGTAGCAATATTGCGGATTGTCTCTTTCGTTGGGTGCGTTTAATGGTAAGTAGCTTTTTAAAAACTCATTAAGAATAAATAATACTGGTAGTGGTATTTAGAAACAAATATATTTTATATACTTAAGCGGGTGTGTTTCAGTCACATTTTAATGTATAAATTCTAAGGAAATCTGAAACTGTGTTTTCAGCGTGACACTAATTTAGTCAAATTCTTATTTCTTCTTATAATAATCTTTTATCCGCTGATTTATTTGTTTCAAGAAGCATGTTCGTATAATGCAAAATTGTGGAAATTAATTCTACAAATGTGATAATTAATAACAAGTAATGCGGCGCAGTCAAAAGAGATGAAGATTTTGATTATGACTTCCAAGTCTTACTTTTAGAATAATTTTACCCGTTTCCTTCCTATTACCTTTTTCCTCAGCGATGTGGAGACATGACACGTGGTCAAAATTTTGATCACGTTTTATATGCCCTATTTAAAAAATACTTTTTTATCCACTTCTTTTCGTTCAAAGAAATGATCACGGCCCAAAATCATACTTCTCTGCTTAGAATTTGCGATAACTACTGCAAATAGCTAACATTTAATTTTTGAAAGAATGTGAAAATGTATCTAAAACACAAAGAAGAAAAATAAAATATAAAAAAATGAAATTGACTTTAGAATATTTCAGAAATAATGTGTCAAAATATTTCTCTATCTATTATATTTAAATCGTATTATAATTAAAAATATCTATTATAACATCTATTATAATTAAAAAGTGCAAAATAGATAGCGAATATTTTTACTACGTCGAATTATTGAACCTTAAATAGCTTGGACGATATGAAATTGCTAATACAATGAACCCTACAAATTTCTAATATTCTAGGAGGAAGAAATAATTGTTCACATAAAGATGTTTATGCATTATTTTATTACTAGTGTCACTTTCAAAATACAATATTTAAGTGTGCTGGGAATGTAGCAAACAAACGTAAAAGAAATAATTGCTTGAAAAATATTTTCATTAATATCCTGCAATATTTCTATTCTGTTGCTAGTGTAGCAAAAGTAAAATCTCCAATGTTTGCAAACATTATAAACGAGTAATATCTTATATGTTATAATATACTGAAAAACTCATACATTGTATTAATACAAATATGTTGCTTGTTATGTCCTTGATAACAACAACAACAAAAAATGATTGCCTGTGGTATAAAAAACTCATTTAAAGCAACTGAACAAATAAGAACTTTAAAAGTTTTTAGTTTTCATTTCCAAATAAACTTACATTTTAAATTTGGATCATAAAATATTGTTTCGTAGATTATCTACTTCACATCATACTTTGTCATTCAATATTTAATCCACCGTCTAAGATCCTTCCGTTTCTGGGCAGGCGGTTCGCAATTGGTTTTAAAGCTCTATCTCGATCACAGAGATTCTTCGACTCATCTGTAACAAGTTTTCCGCGATCTTTCAATTCTGGAGCTCCTTCGTTCTATCTTCAGCGAAGTTCTAACATTGCCCCGAAAGCACCGGTGATCATGTTGCAATCAACCGCCATCGTAACAAGACTTAGATCATTAATACTTTAAATTGTATTAAGCTCCCCAGCACACACTCCACCGTTTGGTCTTTAGTGAGTTTACGCGATCAAAGACTTAATACTTAGTAAGAGTTAAAGAATCTCTAACAACGAATCAGAAATTCCGGGTTATGTCGTTGTATTAGTTGAAAAGCAGCTTATTGCATTGGATGGTATTAACCTCTCCGACATCTATGACAGTTGTTCTTCTTTCGAGATTCATTGCATCACACACTTCGCGTATTTCATTAATTCAGAGTCTCCGACTTAGCTCAGGGCTGCCCATGAATGCTTAATGGGCACCGCGCTAAATTCGTTTGATTCGTCTCTCGAGCTATGATCATTATTCGATGAAGCCTCTTTGATATTTTTATTACGAATTGGAAACGTCAGAGAATCATCGCAGAGTTAAATTTTCTGAAGCTCTGTTAAAACTTTATGTCTGGGTTTGAAAATATACTCATGCTTAATATTTAAATAGATCTTTGTATTAATGAGATTTATAAGAAATTGTATTAAAATGCTTTATAAATGTGTCAATATTTATTAATTACAAAATATCATGGTTTATTTGTATTAGGACTTCTTTTCCAAAAGTGTGTATTCATGTGTTTAAGCATCGGTCAGTTTTAAACATATTTTCACGCAAGAATGTCTTCAGGTAGGAAAAAAATTAAGAACAAGTTTGGAAATCCTAATGTTAAATTCATTTTTATTCTCTTCAATATAGTTTACAATGCCGGTAGTATTTTTAAGTATAACTAAAATAAAAAACTATTTGGCGGAATGAGCTATAATTTTCGAATCTCCTTTAGAAATCGATTTTTCTATAAGTGTACCGAATGCAAATTCATAGGTTGCAATTAATTTTTTCCTAGAAAATTAATTTCAAAGTATATGTATTTATGAAATTAATTAAAATATATGGGATTGTAACCTATGAACTTTTTTAACAGAAATCGATTTTTAGAAGCTTCAAATGTCCGAATCAAAAATAAGTTCAGGAAGTAATTTTTGAGTTATCCTTGAAAGTAACCCTCATTCAATCGTTCATCAATGCTCTTTGTAAGGTTTAAAAATGGATTTACCATTAAGAGTTCCAAATTTTAAACCAGCGTAATCGCTAAACTACTTGACCAAATGCATTGCAATTTAGTATTCGAAGGTAAAATGTAACGAAGAATTAAAATGTAAAAATGAGGTGTTCGTATTGAAAAATTTATATGTCTGTTACAATTTCTATATCTAGACGACCCCTAAGAAAATATTTAAATATAGCAATTATTAATAGACGTTAATACTAATCGACTGGTACCAGACACGTTTTTATACAATGATTTGTAGCAGAGTATGGGGTAATAACTTTTGTTTTCAGGACTGTAGATATTAGATTAATAACTAAAATCATCCAGTACAGTCATATTCAGAAACCGAGTTATGCAGACGTCATGTGTTCATTTAGTTGTTTTGGTTTTTGCCATTAGGATGCTGTCACTGCTTTTTTTATATAGACTTTTTAACATTTAGAGCTTTAATAATTACACAAAAATTGCTTTGTTCTCTTACAAACAATTTAGAGAGGCGAAAAGTAATGTTTTATCTGTATTTCATCATAATTCTTACGAAACAAACAATCTACCACAGACATGAAAATCCGATAACTGAATGGCTAGTTATCTCTGATTTTTACCGAATGTTAGTGACCCGAAGCAAGTAAAAAACAATATATGATATTTTAGCAATATCAATTTTTATAAGAAATGAAGCACTAACTGACACATAAACATTTTTACCATTATTTACTTTTGGAAAGCAGCGGTAAAACTATTACTTTTTTTTTTGTTAGTATAACAGGTAGCAAGTAGTATTTCACTGTTATTCTGTTCTAATATGTTAGTTCCATAAATTTAACGGCTCCATAGTTTCATATATTACTGTCATGACATTGAAAGTATCAATGTTTAGGAATTTTGTTCCAAAAAACTGAGTTTAATGATTTCAAATTTGCAGTTTTTAAGTAAAAATTAAAAAGCAATTACAACCTAGTTAAGATTATATAATATTAATTATTTAGTTATATTAGTTATATTAATTAGTGATATTAATTAATTAGATAATATTAATAATGAAATTTAAATAAAGTTAACATCATGAATTTAAAAGTATTTTGGAATTTCTTATGTTTTTAATGTAAAGTACTTGTTATTTTAAATATAAGTTTTATAATGATGCTTTTAAAACTACTTGTTTTGACTGAATATAAATTAGTTACATATTTTTTCATTAACTTTTAAAGCATATTTTTGGAAAAACGCTTCTGTTATTTTAAAGCGTATTTGTATGTAAATTTCCGTTTAAACAGTTTTAGAATTTTAAAAGTTATAATCATCAATATGAATCGTATACTAATTGTAAACTGATATAAAGAGTTATTGAAATCTTATTTATAGCACCTGTAATTTTTAAATGGGGAGTTTTCTATAATTTGTACAAATTTTACCTGAAATAGAAAAAATCATAAATGTATTTAAAATGAATAACACAATTTGAAACAAAGTAGAAGAATATTTTACTCAGAAAATAGAATAAAAAAATTGATAATGAAATTACATTAAGAATATACTGATGAGAAAATTACATATAATAGAAATGTTTATTTTTGAAAATTTTCTTTTGTTCTTAAGATATGGATAATGTATCCTCTTTCTTATCTTTTTTTCTTTTCTTTTCTTTTTTTTTTTTTTTTTTTTTGGCATCTAAATCTGCTTTGATAAATCAAACAAGAATGAGCGATGTTGCATATAAATCTCGTTTTCTTATTTTACATTTGCAAATGTTATATCCGCTAATATTTTCTGTTGCACAAGTTACATCAATAAATGGGGCTAAAAAATTTTTCTTTCTGAGAATCTTCTACGTTGATAGAATAAATGTAATAAAGAGTCTGTTTTTTGTCTTTTTAAGTATTACTGGAACAACACATGTCTAATATATTTCTTCCTTTTCTTCATATAACTTTTTGTTATTCATATATGACTAGCAAGACATATTTTCTTACATTTCTGTTTCATACGAGTGGAAAGATTTTTGTTGAATGCTTGTTCTAATCTTGGAAAAGTTTCTCAATCACTAATATATGTAAAGATACTAATTTTAATTATCATTAGCAGAATTTGTTGCGATGTCATAAAACATCGAAACACTGGAACACACTATGTATTTATGAATTAATCACGTATCTTTTCAATATATTATCCTTTCATTATGAGTAGAATTAAAAGATATGGCCAAATTATGCTACTAAAAATGTTAATAACTTTATTATTATTTTTTAATTAAATGTCTTGCTACAAATTTTATTTTATGTATTCTTAAAAAATGTTAGAAGTTGTATTTGGTAATTCTTTATTATTCTTTTGTGTTTGCTCTGTCAATCAACACAGAACAGGTCTACTAATTGTCTAGTGATCTAATTTAACTTTAAACACACCCTGTTTCATTCATAAAACATGAAACGGATTGCGAGTGATCTAAATTTTGAATAGATTGTTGAGCTTTACTGAGTTGTGAGTGCAACAGTATGAAATATATCATCATTAATTTAGCGATAAATTTTTATTTCTTGAACACAAAATGAAATGTATAATATATCATACCATACTTTTAATTATTGGTGTATAATGTCCTGGAATAATATTTTTTTGTCTCTGTGTTTTAAGGGGACTTAGGACTCTTAAAGTGTCAAAAAAAGAAAATGATGATTATTTTTGTTCATTTTATATCTTAAAAACTATGCATTATAGAAACACAATTTTTAAAGGCAGTAATAGATACATGTTTTTTATTTCATTTGATATTTTTTTTCAGATCATATTTTGGAAATTTTGTTTTATAGGAGTTTTTAAACTTGTCGAGCAGAAAATTGGAATTACAGGTTTGATTACAAAGGGATTTCTCTATAACAAACAAAAATTTTCTTATCTAATTATACTTGAGAGTCTTGTGATTGCTATGAACCTACAAAAAAGAAAAATGTTTATTTATGACGTTTTTATGCTTAAAACAAAACTGTGTCTTTATAATTTAAAATTTTCAAAATATTAGCTATATAATTCCAAGAAGAAATTACTTTTTCAACAACAACAACAACAACAAAAATGAAAATTTTGGTTCACTTTATACAGCCTAACGTACACTATATATACTGAAAACTTCGTGAAAAAATAGTGAAAAGTTTTTTAACGGCCATGTGCGCAATGTCCCAAAATCACATTTGATAAAAATGGCTGTAAAGTTCTCTCTTTCAAAATATTCCATATTTAACAACTATTCATTTTGTTTTAAAGTGCTCAGAAATGATGACTTTATATATATATATATATATATATTTAAACAAGAATGAAAAATCATGCGTACGGCATAGATTACGAAACACTTTCCAACACATTCAGAATACCACAACAAAACTTCACAGTTTACACTGTAAAAAAAACCGGACTAAAAAACGGAGATTCTACTGGCAATCTATACGCCTGTACTATTTCCGTATTTTTACGGAAATTTTCCCCCATAAATTACATAAAATTTTCCGTTTTTCTGATTAAAAAAGGAAATTTTTCTGTAATTTATGGGGGAAATTTTCCATAAAAATAAGGAAATAGTACTGGCGTCTAGATTGCCATTAGAATCTCTGTTTTTTAGTCCTTTTTTTTTTTTTTTTACAGTGTACTAAGGTGAAAGATGATGTCTAAATGAACAATTTAGAAAAAGCATAATGCATTTCAAAACTCAGTTTCTGCTATTGCCATAAATACGATTTTTGCATGCAGCCCTCTATAGGATCTATGGATATCTATGCATACTAAGTATGCTAAATGTTAGTTCAGTTAAATAACGCATAGCACAGTTGAAAATTTCCATTCAGGAATTTTCGCCAGTAAACGGATCTTGTTGAGAAATTTTGTGCGGCCTTGTGTAGGATATATACATAGACGAGATCATAAACACCATTCATAAACACCGAATGATATTTAAATGATAGTTAAATTTAAAAACGCACACCAAAACTGAAAACGCACTTCCAACAATTATTTATTGTAGCTTTCAATACAGTCAGTCATTCCGGGTAACTTTGATCCGCATTTTCTCTATTTTTAGATGCTCCACTCTTATTTTAAGAATATTGTTTTAATTAGTAGCATAAAAGAGAATAAATGACAATAAATTATTGTATTACTATCAGAAATTAAGGAATAGTAATGATATAAACAATAAAAAATGTATTTTTATCCTGGTTCAAAGTTATCCAGCCATGTACTGTAACTTTGCACCATCTTATAAATATCATATGAATATGAAATAAGACATTACAAAAAAAGTACTATAGTTAGGGCAACTTTGAACATAAAAAGGTTTTTTTCAGATATTTAAAGACTTCTAATTTACATTTCCCAACATCACAAGATTTGTGATATTACAATGAATATTATGCATAAGAAGAGTGGAAGAAGACAACCATGAATATTTAGCAAAAAAAAAAAAAAAACAGTTTATTGTTCATATAAAACATAAAAATGCAGTCAAAAACAATTTTCAGTGTTTTAACTCAATAATATATCCATAGTTACATTAGTACATACTAGTATTAGTATTAATCAAACCAGAATAAGAAATGTCGAATGCAGTGTTGCCAGTTTGGTCTCCATTTTTATTCAGAAATTTAGTGTCCATATCAGAAATAAAGAGTAGTATTTTATGCTTTATTTAATAAGAGAGATTTAACGACCACATAAAGTAAAAATTCTTGTTT
This sequence comes from Maratus speciosus, assembly GCA_963932465.1. NCBI lineage: Eukaryota > Metazoa > Arthropoda > Arachnida > Araneae > Salticidae > Maratus > Maratus speciosus. Next base: position 460,069,392 of record OZ010796.1, on the reverse strand, counting down.
GAAAATTTCCGGTATTAATGTAAAATGTCGTATTAAAATTTCAGGCCAAACTGTTATCCTTAATCGAATGTGTGGGATGTCAAATTTTAGTAGCTCTGCCCCAAATAACGTCTTTAAATGAATTTTATCTATTTTACACATATTTTTAAAAATATTTACATATTATATCCAATGCACACTTTCGGCATTTATATATAATACACGTGCACATGTGGGGAATTTTTGACATGAAAATGGCATTTTCGTATAACCATAAGATATGATTTTTATTTTTGTAATTTTTTTTAATCATTATTTCACATAGTTTTTATGAACAGAAAATTATACAAAAATTCCCAGCTATGCATCTTTAGTATCTATATAACCACTATTAACGGCATGGAAGTCGATGCAGTAGTTTTTGAGAAAATTGGATTTTATAAAAATAGAAAAAACATTTTTATCTCATAAAATATCCATATTTATAAGAGGATAATAGGGGAAATATATTGTGAGATAGGTAGCCAAGTCTGGGGGGAAGGGGGGATCAGAAAATTTGATTGAAAGGCATGTTTCCAATGCTTATCCGGGTATGTCCTTTATTATCTGCATATACTTCAGTTAAATACTTACATTTACTTACATTTTTTGTCTGCATATAATTTGATAGTAGTACCTATAATCAGTAAACAATAAACTTATGCCTAACTTTGAGCCGGATCAAAGTTGCACGGAAAACAAGGTAAAACGGTAGTTGCCTTCTTCTAATTTTACATTTTACTGACTATTAGTAAATATATAATCGCAAAATATTAACACATTTATAACATTTAGATAATAATGTATCTGTTAATGAGTATATTGTTACTTACTGTAAAAATTTAATTGGATTACAACAACTTCAAAACAGCATTCAAATTTACTTGAAAACAGTACTTCACAATAATAGTTGGATGATGCAATTAATTGTGTATTATGTTACCAATTTATGTTCTAAAATAAAGAGTAAAAAGCCCAGTTTATAACGTTTCCAAGAGAGTGTAGCACTGGAGTTTATCTAGCCTTTGGGAGTAAAACATATTGGAAATTAGGAAGTGGTACAAAGTTACACCCCATGGATCAAAGTTACCCTGAATGACTGTAGTCCAATTATTATTTTTTCATTTTCTTCAGTAGCCAAATTCTTTCGTGTGTCCTGTAAATGAACAATAAATTCTATGCACACTATATTCTATAATAAGAACCTTGTTGTACACCTCATATATCAATTTCAATATGTTTAAAATTGTGTAATGTCATTAAAATACACCGCAAACGATTTTTCCCTATAGACCGCAATGTAACGGAATTCTTTTGAGAGTCCCTGTAGATGAGTCGTAAATGCTACGCACTTCATTTTCAATACCGAACACATCATAGTAAACCCGAATAACACATATCAGTTTCATGGCAATGGGACTCTATTTAATTGAGTTAGAGCACAGACATCAGACAGACGGACAGACAAACCGAATTCATAAACACTTTTTAACTATGTTGGAAAGGATTAACAATTAAAATTTTGGAGTTTTAAGAGTCCCAAATCCTCTAAATCCTTATCCTGTGTCATATGAGTTAAATTTTTCGAATTAAAATAGTATGATTGAAGTTTAAGGAATAAAGTACATTATCTTTTGTATTTTGTATAGCTCATCACATCTCATGCCATCAGAGTTTTAACACCTCATAGGCACATTCCAGGGGTAGTCGAAGTCACATTATCATATAAGTCCAAACAATTTTGTAAAGGGCAGCCAGGGAGATTTGTCTATGTGTGTAAGTAGTTTTAATTAATTAATTAATTTTAATTTATTTTGTATGCGCTTGAGTGCAAGTCTGAAATTCATGCAATAAAAAGTATGTTTTTAATCACATTAATTGAATTTTAGACTTTATCAAAGACATGCTGACCGCAATTTTCGGCATGTAATCTGCGGATCAAACAGTCATGTTTGGACCCAGAAATTGTATTTAATAAAGTGTAACTTATTAGATCTCGGTAAATATTTGAGTTCCACTTATGAAAAAAGATTCTGGGTCCAAACACGATTGTTTCATCCGCGGATTATACGCCGGAAATTACAGTACATTTAAAGACAGTCTTTCATTTAAAGTTTTTTAAATCCAGTAAAGTTATATTTTATACTTTGAAGCAACTGAAATGGATTTGATTGAACTTTTATTACTCTAAACACAGAACAAACATTGGAAAATATTGGCTTTTTCAGGTGTCTAAGATTCATTGGCTATAAAATATTCAATAGCCCAACAAAAATTTAAATTGCTATTCTTTTATAAATTTTATGTGTTAGTAGATTGTGTTTTTTTAAGAGGAAAGAAGTACTGTCAAACGTTGGAAAGATCAATTACAATGAACAACTTTCTGAATTCTTACTCAATAAGAGACTGTCTTGTAAATAAATCACTGTAAGTAATACGCATATTATAGTACTGGAAAAAAAAAATGCCGTGTAAATAAATGTTTTCATTGAAGCGAGTAGGATGTGTTTTGTCAGAGATAATGTAAAAAAATAACTTAAAAAAATTTCGAATTTCATTTTTATGTAGAATTTTAAGTAAACATGAAAATTCACTGTTTTAAACATCTCCAATACTGCTCTTACAAAACTACTCCTTCCCACCTTTTCTAAACAAAAATTACGAGATAAACAAGAAAAATGACTATTCTGAAAAACATTTTAATAAATTAGTCTAGGCTTGTGTTTAAAAATGAATACAAGAAATAAGACATTCATTGTAGCTATCAATATTGCACTGTAGCAGTAAACAAGACAGAATAAACAACTGCTTAATTTTCTATCTTTTAAGAGAGATAAAAATCATTAAATCACGCTATTTAAAGGAAGTTGAGAACTTAGGAGAGCAACATTTTATGGGGAAGTGACAGGATGACGGCTTTTGGACAGTCTCCAACTTCTTAAGTTTTGATAAAGCGTCTTCAGTTTTGGTTGAGCTCCAGTGACTCTGCAAGCACTGTAGTTACAACTGCTTCAATATAATCTATCTGCGGAGCCACTACCCTCTATCTGTCATCATTTAGGAACTTGGCTCGTAATTCCTCACGAAATAGCAAAAAAAAAAAAAAAGAAAGAAAATAAAAGCGCAACTTCCTATTGAAGCTTATACAATGTTTTCGCTCTCATGATTTGTACACTGTCCGAATGCTTCGGAGAAAGAGGAGACAATACTACATTTGGAAAGTTATTAATACTCATGTTCAATAATCATAATGATTAGAAGAATAATTTCATATAATATTAGACTTTAATGTTTTAAAATCGCAACATAAACATTGCATACTTAAGATATAGACTAACTATTTTAACTACACATATTGCTTTCCTAACTTAAATGTTTTCGTTACCTTATTACGAACATTATTCGTTACATTAATACAAACTTAATTTTTCTTTTTTGTTAAACTGAACAAACGAATAAAACATTAATTCATACCCTTCCGCCCCCCCCCCCCAAAAGTAAATAATACATACACAGGCATATATATATATGCGTGCGTGTGTGTGTGTGTGTGTGTGTGTGTAAATGTGTCTAAAAAGTTAAAATACCACGTTTTTAAAAACGGGTTGTAGTTTATTCGAGTAAATACATTTTTATTAGCATATGTCATTTTGCGTGTAATTTCAGTCATTTAAACGGTATAAAATTTAAAAATGCACATTCAAAACTAGAAAATTCTGCTAGCATTTCCTTCTAAAAATTTTACTTAAAAAAATATACACATACATATATATTTATATCTATGCATCTGTCTTATTTTTTTCCGTTCAAGAAATTACAAATTCAAAACTGTAACTTTTCAGTTTCACAGGAATACAAGGATCGTGTCAATTTCAAAGTGAAAAGCTTGAAATTCAAAAACTTTAATCCCTAACATTAAAAATAATGCAAAACATTTCACAGTCTATATATTTATTTCTTCAACAAATGCAAATTTTAAATCTGTTCTGAACAAAGCGTGCCTTTAATGTCATGCACAGAAAAACGGAACAGTCTCCAAAGAAATAAAGTTTTTCAAGTGAATTTAATATATGTTTAATAAATATAAACTCTCCATAATTATAACATTAATAAATATTTCCATTCTATATTATCTTTCAGCTTTAAATGAGCCTACTATTGACTACGGCTTTCAAAGGCTTGCAAAGCTAATACCAAAACATCCTGGGGATCCTGAAAAACTACCAAAGGTAAAACTCATATTTTGTCCCTCTCCCCTTCATCATGTTGTACTTTCATTTTTTAGTAAGCAGATCTATCCTCTTCTTTTAAACTCTGATTTTCAAATTAAGCTTCAAAATGAAACATTCGTGTTTCTTCCAGCTTTCTTATCTGCATTTTTCATCCCGCTAAAAATGCAAAACGCAGAGCTTATGTTGTATATTGAAAATTGTCCCCCCACTCTTTTCAGATATTTAATATTTATAAGAGCTAAAGTTACATTTTCATTCATGACAACATTATGCAATTTAAAAATCTCAGTATAAGAGAAATATAATCCACAAAAATCTTTCTCCTTTTTCTAAAAGCGAATTTCATTATTTATTAGTTTATCTCATTGTCTGAGATTAAATTTGTGTGAAGTACTTACTTCATATTTATGTATCAAATATATTAAGGTATAAATTAATGTTCGAGCGGTTTTTGCATAATTAGATTTTTAATTCGTTCGAAATTAAGGTACTGAGGAATAAAATATTTTGTAAAATATAAAAGTCATTTTTATGACTTGTATTTTTTAATAATCTGAAATAAATTTTAATGCTTTGAATTTCCCGTTGCTCGATATTTTAAAATATTTAATCTTACCGCATAATTTAGGGATTTCTTAGAGAAACTTTTAAAGAAAAGTCTGCACAATTTAAGTTAAATAATTATGGTAGGTTTATTTTTAATTGCTATTACCGGTGGTAAAATGCAATTTATGTAATTATTATTGCGTTTAATCCAATGAATAATTTTTGATATAGTTATTGTTACATGTTTTAAGTAAATGTATTTTGTTTTTTAAAAGAAGTTTAAATGTCATCTTTAATGTTTATCATTAATTATCGTTAATATAAATTATTTTTGAAGAATTATTTTATGTAATTGGATTATTAATACTGGGTGTAAAGAATAAAACGTGTGCCTTAGTGAAATTTCATTTTTACGAGTTATGTCAACGAAGAATATTTCTAAATCCTTTTATTTAATCATATAAATATCATTCAAATAATATTCCTAATGATGGTCATCATTCTTTTGATTGATAGACTTTCAGAGAAAAAGATCAAGCAATAAATAATATTATTATAATCATAGAATTTAAAATATGCAAAAATCTCTTTCAGCGAAAAGCAATAGAGCTTAAAAAAATAAACAAATTTTGTGCATTCAAAAAAGAAAAAAAATAGGCATAACTGTTGCAAAACTTAAATATATATTTTTCTTGAAATTTGTATAATGTTTTGTGCTTAAAATTTTCAAAATAAAACTTAAATACTTTTAGGAACATTAAAGCCTGTGTATATTTAAATACTTTTGTTCATATCCAAATTTATGTATTTACATTCATTTCTGATTTGTTTTGTTTTTTTTTGTTTGTTTGTTTTTTTTTTTTTGTTGTTGTTTTTTTTTCTATTTCTTATGTACAGTTAAAATTGTAATTTTCTATGACGTTTCACTCATTATTTTACTTTTCTTCTTTCAGGAAATCATTCTGAAACGGGCGGCGGATTTAGCGGAGGCCCTGTATACAATGCCGCGCAATAACCAGTTGGCGCTACCTGCTCCTAGGTCGCCTGCTCTTAACAGCGCCGCCGCCATGTCGGGCTTCAATGCCTACACAGGTCAGCTGGCTGTCAACGTGCAGGAGAACGGTAGGGACCCATGGCCCCACGTTCCCAATGCCTACTGCCATTGTCCAGGCAATCATAATTGCTTAGGCTCACATAATTGCATGCTTTCAGTCCCTTTTCCTCTATGTGAAACTGCCATTATCTGAACTCTGATTATCTGCTATTTTTATTATAAATCAAATAGTAAATAAGAAAATTTAAAAGTTTTTAAGTGAAGTCGAATGTGAAAATTTAAAATCATCAAGTAATTCCGCCTGTTCAAGAACAAAAATGTTGTTTAGAGATAGTTTTTGGTATGCACACCGGGCCGCATTTGGAAAGTCAATTTGTAAATATAGCTGGATTGAAAGGGTTTGCGGACTCTGTCAGAACAAACCATTACCTTCACATTATTTGGGCGTAAAAATGTTTTTGTGGCCCTGCTCTACTTTTTTTCAAAAATAAAAGAAAAGTTAACTCTCGTTACGAAGATACAGTTATAAGCGCGATAGCTATGGTTAGGGCTCTGGTACAAAATATTTGAAACATTGATTTCTTTTCAAAACGTTAAAAATATCTTTTACCCTCATTAAGAAACCATGTAAGGGTGGTGCCCGGTGCACAATTGTTATGGATATCCTAGCATTCTTCTAACATGCATTTCACTAAATTCTATAGTTTCGCTTACGGGTTTGAAAAGCCAACCATATTGTTAAAGCATGGTTAGGAATAGTCATGAACAACAAAGTAGGAGGACTTCTTACGAAATAGGTTTTGGAAAATGAAAATCAGCCTCGAAATTTTTTTGAAATAGGTGTTGCCTATGTGGCACGTTTCAATTTGTTCGTCTGCTTCTTCATTTTTAGTACACTACTAAACTTTGTTGGTGACGGTTTCAGTTTGTTGTTTGTGATTGTTATTTCCTTAGTACAGTTCTACGCCGCCTGGCTGCCATATTTGTTCGAAGTCGCGCAGATCTTAACACTATTATGATTGAGGCCCTATAACTCGATGTTTGTTGTTCATAGGTATAGTATAAGAAAACACCCGTTTCTTTACGCTAAAACTGTCATGCAGAAGAAATATATATAATCAAAGAAAATATCGCTTGGTGACATGTGCTTCTCTCAGCAACACCAGAACTCTATTTGGTGCCTGTTTGGAATTCTTTTGTTAATTTGTCTACTAGTCGACAAGTGTCAGCAGTGATAGTTGATGGGGCCTATGAAGTGCCTTTCTCATTTAGCGCCTGAAGCTGAGTAACCTCCAGCATCACTATTGCTGCGGGTCTGACTTATCCAATTTTCAATTAATCTAATTTTCTCAAAAATAAATAAATAAATAAATAAAAATAAAATAAAATAAACTAAAAAAATAAAAATATGAATAAGCTTTGTGTATCTACAGAAAATAAGTTTGGGCTTGATGTTGACAGTTTACTCATGCAGATAATCATTGGTTAAACTTTTGTTTAAAAATGGCAAAAAAAAATGATGCGATTCCAAATAATGTTCCCAAATGTTATTCTATTTTTATTTTATATATTGTGTTTTTATTTTATCATCTTCATCATTAGTACTCGTTATTGTTCATATTAGATGTTACACGGTATTAGATATTAAAATTTCAATGCGAGCTAGCCATACTAAGGTAATATTGAATTACGTTTAAGTAATTAGGTAGCACTGATTTTAAAACCAAGATCTTTCTTAATCGATTGTACACTTTCGAATTAAATGTAATCATTAATCAGGTACGAAACAGGTTGTCAGGTGTTCGAACTAAAGGTAAATAGATATACAAATAAAATGAAACTAGGAAAAAAAACGAAAGTCTAATATTTCCCCAACAGACTCTTCGACATGTGTTCTTGTCGAAATCAAACATATTCGATCCGCATCTACAACTGAAACAAAATGAACCTTTAACCGAATTAAAAGGTTTTTTCTACCCCGAAAAATTATGGAATTCACAAATTTTACTATTTAATGATTTAAATTATTATTATTATTTTTTTTTCATACGAAGTTATTTGGTAATGACCAAAACATCGCATCGGCGGAAAGATGATTGTTAATTACTTAAAAAACGGATGTTTATGAAAATATTCAGTGCAAATATTTTCTAGCTCTATTTAATTATGCTCTCCTTTTGTGAGAATGAAAGTGATAGTTAAGAATTGTAGGCAAGCTATTTCTTTCCTCGAGGAGAATACAGAATTCGTAGCAACCTGGTGCGGATGGTATTTGATGTCGTACTTCCAGACACGCATTATTATTTTCATGATAGTCTGTGATATATGAGTAAGGGAATTTCACAATGCCCCACGTTATCATTAGCAACGACTACACCGAAAATATTTTTAGAACATCGGAAGGGGTCTCGAGTGTCGGACTTAAACGGTCACTGCACAGCAGCAAGACGTCTGTTAGATACATATAGTCACATAAAGCCAAGTAATAAGATTGTTAACACAAATTTTCAAGATTGGTCTGTTCAGTTTCCCTTTAGAGACCGCAAGGCCAAAAAAGAACGTATTTTGAAATTAAGCCATTACTTAATACGCAGCAACTTCGAAAGTTGGGTGTGCATGTGCAATTATTGTTCTACAGGTCAGTTTTTTCTAAGGAGTTTGCTCTTAGTTTTACGCTTGAGTTTTTTTTTCAAAATTATTAATTTTGAACTTAAATTTTGGCAGCAGTCTCAAATGCATGTACATTTAACTAAGTTTTATCATAAGAAGTGTTTGTAAATTGTTTTGTAGATACATTCTGTCAGAAAGTATTCACGTAACTGATAAATTCTATGTGAGTTTTGTAGCAATCTGAACGAAGTTACGTAAAAGGTGTAGTATAATCTATTAAGATTTAAAAAAATAAAATCTAGGTACTGTTTTGATAATGCAATTTTAAAATTTCCATATCTACACTTCGACAACCCCGCAGTCAAAACGCTATAAAATTCTAGATTTGTCTTTTCGTCACACATTTCAAACAGAATCGGATATAAAAAAAAAAAGGAATCTCCATCCAGGTTGCGTAGAAGTCATTATTTTTGAGTACCACTATTTCCGAATATTAATCGTCATCTTATTTAATCACAGAATGTTTATGATTGGATAAGGCGAATTGGCAATTCGGAAATAGTAATAATGAAAAATAAGTTCCGCTGTGCAACCTGCTCTTCCTTGTAGTTTCAAAAGATTTCATTCAAGAATTCCCTGAAAATTACATCCCCGCCATGCAATTATTCTGCAGATGTCGTCCAATTTCTTTAAAAATTGTTACTGAATAGCTAACACTATTGGAAATCACGTCATACTTGATGGGTTTTCACTAAGTTGCTTGAATACTTTTCTGACACGGTGTATTTGAATAGACTTAAAAAAAGAAAATTGTATAAACGAGTAAAATGAATTAAAATTATTTTTCTTTTTCCTTTAGATTATGGCAGGACGCAAAGCAACAGTGTTTCCCCACGGGGATACAGCTCCAATGCATCAACCCCTCACAGCGCCAACGGGAGTTCCTATGGCACCGCAGCCATGAACAGCGGATACGGCAGCCCCGCCAATCTTGGAAACATGGCCGTTCCTGGATCGCCGGGACTGTTTAATGGTAAAAGCAAACTTTATTTACAAATACGTGTAAACATTTAACGTAAAAAATCAACATAAAAGAAATTATAAATGTGGAATTTTAGCATGCATCAATTTAAAGGCATATAAGGATTCATAAAAGTATTCTTGAAGTAGTGCCCCATGCGACAAGCAGAATTATTGTTGTTAATATTATTTTTAACTCATCCCCTTTCATCATCTTTCACAGAAGAAGGGGCTCTTATATAAAGTATTGAAACAATTGCTTACCAAATGTTCTGGTCATTGTCATTTTTTTTCTCGCTGAGACATTTATTCACCCCACAGGATTTATTTATATTTATTGTACAACACATTTAGTATTAGTATTTGAAATATTCGTATATTAATAGGACATTGATTTTACTTCACTGAATGATTTTATGTAATAATATAGTGTGGCACTAACTTCTTACATACAACCAAAAATTAAAAAAATAGGTTATGCGTTTCGAAATATTGAATTTTTCTTCTTCAGGAAAACATATTTTTCTAGAACCACAAAGTTTGCATTTGCTGTCATAGTAGTAACACCAACCTGATGAAGAAAGATCCAGACTTTTAAAGCGCATTACCTATTCTGCCTTTTTCATAGTATATTTAAGGTATTCGTATCACTATATTATTTTACATGCGAAATCATTTCAAATTCACTGTTGCAAAATGATACGATATTTTAACAGATTTTAAGGAAATTTTTCTTTTTTTTTCTTCATTTAGGAATGGGTAGTATTGTTTCGTCGCCTTTTGCAGCCATGAATCCTTTCGCCCTTCCCACCTGTAATGGCCAGTCGTATGGCAGCTCCATAGTGACTTCTAAGTGACGGTGGAGTTCCGGCTCGTCAGATTGGCGACTGTGAATCGACCATGAACATTCCAAAAGTTGATTACCCGGGGCCTCCATACCCACCTCTCAACCAAAATGGACCTTAAGGTCCTTCTTCACAAGGAGTGTAGCGACAAAAGTGCGCATGGCAGTGACATTCAAGAGACATTAGAAAAATGAATTGATATCTGCAGTTTTAGTTCCATTTGCAGAAAAACTGTGGTGATAATACAGATGCAGATGACTTCTGAAGAATGGCTGTTGACGGCAGAAAGACGGAATCCGTTTTGTCGTCCACAGGTTGCGCCAATATTATATTTTAATCCAGACTTTTGGATAAAGTGATACTGCTCCAAAGACATTTTTATGAAACAGTATTGGCCCGGAGTTTATATATGATAACATGGCGATTCCCTGTTGAAGATACAATTTGAAATTTGTAAGATTTTAGAAATTATTTCTCCTTATGTCATCACGTTAAGGTCTGTTTTAAACCAAAATGAGTCCACTGGAGAATTTTATTTGTTTGAAAAAATTTCCTTTATGTGCAATATAATCGTTACAAATCCAAATCCGTTAAGGCGTTGATATTTGTGGTATGTATATGCATGCATATGTGGCAAATAAATAATGACAACTAAATTTAATAATAGTGGGGAAAATCTTACAAATAATACCCACAGTGCCAAATACTCAGAAATCTGCAGCAGAAGAACGAGTACTTCTCGATTGTTGAGTGATAGTATAACGGATGCATGGCTTATGTAAAAATATGAACTTGTTTACAATTTAAAACAATAACATAAAAAAGAAAGACCCTTTTTTCTTAGGACAGCAAAAATAACCCGCTTTTGGGGGGGAAGCTGACTTTTTTTTTTTTTTTTTTTTTTTTTTTTTTTTTTTTTTTTCTCAAAGGATTTTTTTTATACAAAAGAAATTTTATAATATCTTGTAACAGAATTTTTCACTTTGAACAGAATGTGTAATAACAAAACAGGTGTAATATCAAAAGAATTTCTGAAACAAATTGATAATTTATTTGCCAGAATTAAATTCACGTAAGATATGCATTTACACAATATAGGAATTTTAAAATTACTCGGTGTATTCAATTAATTTTTTAATGTGTTAGAATAACTATACAAAATTAAAAGCTGAATTGTATGCTGTAGTTTTTACTTGATTCTAAAAAAATCAATTTTAATATTTTAGACCATTCGATGAATGCATATACATACACACATACATATTTACGTAAGCACATCAATTGTAAGAAAAATAAATGATTATTTATTTGAGCTTCTTACATTTAAAATAAATTAATATCATTATAATTTATTTTTTATTACTATAATTTCACCCCAAAGTCAATTAATTAGTTACTGTTACATGCAAAAACAATGCTATGGTATATAACTAATCATTTGTGAACAATTGTTGCGTTCATCTATAGTCATTTTTTTTTTGTTATTTATTTTAAATTTTGCATTTTTAGATATCTTATGATGATTTCATTATGTCATTTTTAAATAATATATTAAAGTATTACTTACTTAAGTTAGGGTGCATTTTCATTTAGTGATACGTCACCGATAAATCGTACACGGCTGTTTTGAGCCCATCGTCGCATGCAGAATGCATTAATGCTCTTAAAAAAAAAAAAAAAAACTTATTTGGTGAAATAGTGCATAGTGCGTATGGATGCACTTTGCATATGACGCAAAGTGTGCCGAAACTACGAATTTCCACGAAATCGCGGAAAATTATATGTATTTTCCCAAGTTTACTTACTATGTAAAGTTGTTTTATAAGTCCCACAGAATAAGAAACCATATGTGTTTTTTTCCCCCTTGCATAGCTCCTATCTACGTTTTTAGAGGGAAATGTACCGGAAAACTACAAAATACAGGTGAAAAAGGAAAAGTGAGTAACTGATGAAAAAAATAATGTAAGTTCTATTCTCTACATTTCTGTAATTTGTTTCGTCCTGTGCCAATATTCTGAGCCTAAAATATATATTTCAATTAATTGGATTTTGATACATTTGTACAGATTTTGAAATTGTTATAATTTTCAACATTTTCTTCTTGTAAAGTCGAAATCCCACTATATCCCGAAACATCGTCGGTACATTTTCCTTCTGTAGGTATTTCGGGAGTGAGAAATTGAGGATTGAGATTTCCTGCGCCCAGGTGCGACTTTGGCAGTTAGTGGTGTCCATTGAATGAAGTCCACGTAAAACACAAAAAAAAGAAAACATGCTTCTGCACCACCGTCATAAAAAAAAAATAAAATAAAAATAAAATAAATAAATAAATAAAAATAAATAAAAAACTTTAATATTTGAATATACATCTTGAAAAAAGCATTATAGTTGAAATTTTTGGACCTTTTGAATAGCACCAATCGAATCTTACATGAAAATACATAACAAGACATATTGAAATATAAGTTTGGGCTTTAGCGCATCACATGCGGTCAATATCTGAAAGAAAGAAAGAAAAAAAAACAAAAAAAAAAAACACTCCGTTGCACCGTGCTTTACGTCGGCTCACAACAAACGTACGCTTTATCGGTGTCATATTGGTCAATAAAAAAGCTCCCTAAGACACAATGATACGGTTTATTTGCCAACTCTTTTATTTTAGAAATCGAATATATGTCAGCGAGATGTTTGTTATCTCCATGTTTTTAATTCATTTTCTTATTTATTAAGTTATTTATTTATATTTGTAAATATTTACATGATGTAATTATACATGTTTACATTCATTTTTATTACTTTTTTATGTGTGAATTTGATTTATTTTGAATATAAGTGCAATGGTACAAACAATTTCTATATATAATTACATGTAAAAATATTTTCATTAGTTGCTATTTATTTATATTTTTATTTGATAATTTTATTCAAATTTTCGTTTAGATTATTTCACTTCGGTTCTGAGATACAAAAAGAAAATAATTTAAGGTACATTTTCTAATTCAGAACAGAATATATAATTTAACACACTTTGTTTTGTTCTAACATCTTTTACTTACGCAGTGAGCTATTTCAATCAATATCTTAAACGTATACGAGCGATATTGCTTCCCCCATTTTAATTCCGACATGTAAATAATGTTGTAATCCCCGGGGTTACTTTTACATCCAATTATTGCACAAGAACTTGGTGTCAAATATCTCCCTTAAGTTTCTCACTACTTCGAAATTGATGTGACATTTCACATTTAAAAATTCCTCTCGTTCGCATAAAAGTCTACTAAGATAAGGTTAAACGTACAATGAGTTTTATTCCATACATCAAATTCTTAGTATCTCCATTTATATATATTAATCTTTTGGGCTACTAAGTAAATTTTATATTAAATGTAACCCCCTTTTTTTAAATTGAAGTATTTAATTTTTCTTTAAAAATCATATCTTGTTAAATGAAACCCACAAATAATACATGAATTTTTATATAAGTCCCCATTATTTTTAAACGTACATTTTTACAATGATGTTTCAATAAGTCATTTACAATTAATGATTTACAAAAAGAAAAAAAAATTGGGTTTATAATTTGATAAATGTTACACAAATATTGCCAACAATTCCACGTCTAAAGGAAATTTTGTTACATATTAAATTTAATTCTAGTCTTGGTGTGCTACTTCATCGTCTTCCTATTTTTTATTTATGATTTTATTGATCATAAAAATTGTTAAAACTCTCATAAACAACTGTAAAAAATGTAAAATTTTCTTAATTATTGTAAATATATAAATATATATATATATATATAGTCATATTGTTGTTAAAACTGAGATGTATTGTTATTTTTATTTCGCATATTTGTCTACATTACTCATCTTTATTTAAATAGCCTTGAGAAAGGTGCTGACAGAGCTTTATTTTATTAAATTTTATTTTTTTTTAAATGGTAAAAAAAAAAAAAAAAATTATTAGTAAATTAGATTTATTTTAAGTTTCAGTTTTTTTTTTTTTTAATTCAATCTTGACACTGTTCAAACAATCTCAGAACAAAAACAAACAAACAAAAAAAAAACCTGACATTTACACAATTTCAAAAGCTGAAGGGTTTTTAATGAGGAGTTTAGAGATAATTTTGTCGTTATAACTAAGCTTTTGAAGAGAATTGCCATTAAAATACTTTTGTAAAATCATATTTTTAAATTAAAGATTAATTAATAGTTTTTGGCATAAACATTTAAAATGCAATGCTTTATTTCAATAAATTAGGGGGTTTTCTTTTTCTTCTCTTCGACTTTTATATGCTCATTTTTACTGTTGCATCAACAGTTGATTTATTATATAGAATTTCTTGTTTCTTTCGACTTACTTTTCTGGGTTTTTTTTTTTCATTTTTATAATGAAATAACCCGTTTTATTTATTTATTTATTTATTTATTTTGAAATATTCATGCAATGAAATTTTACATACCTAAATTGTGAAACAATTTAACCATTTTTAAAGGAAAAAATCATGTAAATTTCTTAATAAAGTTCATGTACGGCTATTAAAAATTCACCAAGGAAGAAAATGAATTTTTTATTGAAATATATTATTGAACAGAATAAATATACAACTTGAATGTCCTGCCTTGTAACATTAAAGGCAGTTGTAGATTATTCAATTCAGAATCGAATGTTTAGTTTTGTAGAGATTAATAGTTCTTTATCAGAGATGATCGTATAAATAATTATGTATAAAGTGTTTTCTTTTTTTATTCCACCTGTTAACCGTGCAGATGGAATACACTTAAATTTTAAAGCACGTCTTTAAATTTTATACAAGGTCGCTCTATTTAGAATCTATAAATCTTTACAGAACTAAAATCCATTGAAGATGGCTGCTGTAAAGATATCTGTAATCTTGTAATATTCATTTTCATACAGTGTTCATGTACATAAACGATGCAGACGTACTGTCAGTTGGCATGTGATAAAACTTCATTTCTAAATGCTCCTGTAATATATTCTTCGTCTACTCAATCTTTCTCTCATCTCAAATTTAAAAACTGGGAGATTATATGTGTGACTAACATAAGTTTCATTGTTGGTTATTAGGTTACAAATTTTGGTTTACAGTGAAACACGATCATATATCTGGCTAGCTAACAAACAGCTAGTCAGAACCATCAACCATTGTTTGGTGTTCTTAAATAACAAAGAAACCGCAATTTTGAGCTAAATAATATTTTAGCTTCATTCACAACATGTGCAGAAGAAATGTTTACTTTGGAGTGTGCTATTCTACCAAGTAAAAAAATATTCATAATCGCGAAGCCTCTCAACAAAATTATATGTCATTTAACCTAAGCTGGGATATATTTATGTTCTAAAATTTAAATCATTAGCCGTTAAATTTTTATCATACTATGAACAGTATGAAGAATTTTCTCCAATATTCTATATTGTAAATATCAGAAATATATTTTTAATTGTTTATAAGGTATTTAAAAATCATTAATCATTGTTAAAATTCAATTTCACATTATTCAATTATCATAATTTCAAGGTACTATGAAATTTATTTAACACACTCTAAGTAATCTAAATGTTGTACAGCAAGAAATGAATTTTTATTTAATTATTTTCTTTTATTCATCAAAACTTTATCTACATAAAACAGCTTAATTTCAAAAATATAACTGTCTGAACATCAGAAAAGTGATGCCCAAGCTGAACACTATGTAATGATGAGTAAAACTCATTTCCGAATAATGTAAAAATGTCTAAAGTTTTTAATAAATAGAGATTTTATTATTTTTATTATAACTTAAAATATATATTACATACAATAGAACGCACACTCGGCTAATGTACTGTTGGTTCATCAAAAATCATTATTCAATACAGTAATGAAAATTCAACAAAACTGCCATAATTTCTCATATAGCTTTAGAATCATAATTTAATCTCTGTTGAGTTTAATTAAAAAGAATCTTAAGAACAATAAAAACAATAATAAAACAATAACCAAGTGACAATAATTCAACAGATATAGTCATTTACAAGAGAAAAGCCTGATTTTACTTTAGCAAACAAATTTCTGATTTTTTTTTTTTTTCTTTTGACAAATAAACTTCGCCATCAATATTTACAGATGATGTAAAAAGAATTGGGTTTTTAATTTATATTGAAGGTGATTGCTTGAAGCTTGGGCATTGCTGATATAAAAAAAAAGGTGAGTAAGTTAATTTTCACAGGAATTTTAAGTCACGTGAAAGGTGAGTAAAGAATGGAAAATTTGGTCACAAGATTTCTTTCCAGCTGATCTTTTTAGAGAAGTAAGTAGGAAAACAGTGAATTGTTTGCTCAGTTTCTCACATCTTTAGAGAATTGTAAATTAGCAATGAAAAACGAAGGCATGCAGTTCATTTCAAACTATTAGAAGGGGGGTGTTAAATTGTTTTCCTTGAGGTCAAATTACAATGACACTGTATATGATATTATTAATCTTGATGTATTGTGACAATGCTTGTGCTGTGTAACGCTAATGTAATGTACCGTAATTGGAAAAATAAAATGTTTTATTACTATAATTTATTTTTCTACAATTCCTCCATGAAGTAAGTGTGATATTCTAGTTACATGAATTTGTGAATGGAAAAATAATCAACTACATTAACAATGTAGACATTTTTCGCATTTTTTGCTCAATCTTAAACAGCTTGAGTGAACATTTAAAATATAATTTTTCCATTAACAAATGTAAATTTTCCATTAATAATTTCTGGAGACATTTTATGGTAAGTCATTATATAAAAGGCTATAGTCGAATGTACATTTGTTGGAATTTAAAAAACGCAAATATGAGGTAAGTATTAAAATAAAACTCCTGGGTGTGATTTTGAGGATAACATTTTTAAAGCTTAGCAAAAAGATTGTTTATATTACAAGATTCCATTCATGAAACATATATTATAAAGCAAAAACATGTCCATGTGTAACAGTGACATCATATTGACGGCGGTAACACCTGATTAAAATCCCTCTTTTACTGCAATTTCTTTTAACTTCTAAACATCGCATAATTTCAATATTTGCATCGTCGAATAGGGTCGAATAGAATTTGTTCGGGCTAATATGCAATAACGAAATTAAAACTTCATCAATAAATAAACAAATAAAATAGTATCAATAAAACACAAATTTATCAGACATGTAATCAAACTACGCACTGTAAAGGAAAAAAAAAAAAGGACTAAAATACGGAAATTGGGCTGGAAATCGAGACGACAGTACTATTTCCGTATTTTAAAGGAAATTTTCCCCTTAAATTACAGAAATTTTTCCGTTTTTCTGGAATGTAGGGAGTAAAATTTCCGCTAGCATACGGAAATAGTACTGTCGTCTCGATTGCCAGTACAACTTCCATATTTTAGTTCGGTTTTATTTTATTTTTTTTTCAGTGCGTGGTTTAACACGTTATTACGTGGCCCCAAATAATCAGAATAAAAAAGAGAGCTGCTCTAAGTAGCAAAATTTTCAGCGATTTCTTCATCTATTCACTCCTGACATGCGGATAACACGAAAGTATCACTTTTAATAAATTTCTATACTTTATTTGTATACATTATTGACATTTTTTATATAAAAATGCTTTTTGCTGTTGTTAGAAGGCAAAAGAAAAGGAAAATCTATTAACCCCTTAACGGTCCCATTAATTTATGGTATAAAAATTCAAATTTCTTATTGCCACCATTTTTTGAAAAAGAAATATTCACCTTATCTAATGACAGGTAAAATGATATCATAATAAAGCCAATTACACTAGTTTATAAAACTGGTGGGAATCAAACAATCTGAACAAAAAACACAGCCTGTGAATATCACAAGAGCGAGAATTAAGGGGGTCCGGGAGACAAAAATCTTCAAATTTCACAAAAACATTATATTTCATAAAAAAATTCTCTGTTTTTTTCCTGCCTAAAATGACATTTAAATCATGTTTCTATCTGAATTAGAGCAAAAAATATTATATTTTTCGTTTTGGTTTGGTTTCAAAATCTAGCTTTCAAGTAATGGCTGTAACGGATACGACTTCTTGTAAAAATGCGTTTTTGTTCATGATAAATTTTTTACCATTTCTTGTATTTAAATTCTAATAACTCGAGTACCGTTAAAGATAAAGGGTTCAATCTTGGAAAATATCTTTTTCAATTGTTTTACTTTAATTTTGATTCAGTATATTTGAAAAAAAATATTTACTTTTGAAAATATATATATATATATATATTTAAATGCACCACTTTTTTCTTTTCGTTAAATATTTTTAATTTTTTTTTTTATAAATTAATATTTTTAAAAATGTCGAATCAGAATTAAAACTTATATATTACTGTTTATTTAACTGAAAAAAAATTGAAATTCTATAAATAATATTTCGAGTTATAAGGATTTTAAATTACCCCACTTTTTTAATAAATTTTAAATTTAAAATTAAAAAAAAATATGAGAAGTTTTATCAAGCGATTTTGTTTACAAATGATAAGGTTAACCATCACAAAAAAATTCAGAATTTTAACTCAATAAATAAAAAATATTTTAAAATGTGTCCCGGACCCCCTTAAGAAGTTAAATGAAAAGTGTCTATTAGAGTTTTTAATTAAAAAAAAAATATTTTTCACCTATGTTCTGCGATCCGGGAAGCCCGAAATGGATCCCCTAGTTTTTTTTTATAAGAATACGTTAAATTTACAAAACAAGGAATGAAACATTAAAATACACGTTTGAGAAATGCTATAAATAATTCAAAAATATGTGATACACTACATGTCATCCATCATAAAATATTGTTCAAATAACAATGGTAAAAAAAAGTAGCAAGAAATTAATTTGTCTCACTCAATAATTATTTTATTCTAGCATTTATTTATTTACTTTCCATTACATTTGTAAATGAACTTAATGCTGGAAATATGATGGACAGGATTAAGAAGATATTTTTGCATTTTATAAATCAAAGCGTAAATATTCCCTTTATTACAGGAAAAATTCTGATCGAAATTACAAATTTAATGAAATTAACTTCTTAAATACACTATAAAAAATTTAAAAATTGCTTCACATTTTGGAAACTGTAATTAAAAATTGACTTCTTAAGAGGGTCTTGCTACCCTTCACCAACTTTGCATAAAATGATGAAAATATTAATTTTCCATTTTCTTTTGTATAAAATGTATCTAGTCATCCCAAGAATTGAAGTTACGTAAGAATACAAAGAATATAAACATGGTAAAAGGGATTTCTACTGCACCCATTTTTCTAACAGAGTTGCAATTTTTAAATTCATTTTTCTTGCTTTGTCTTTTTTCAGTCTATCAATATGATCAAAATGTTGAAACCTCAACATATATACTGTTCATTGACTCGGTATATTTTTGGACGATCCTTAAGGCGCATTTAATAAAATTAGGCATCAGATTTTTAGTAAAATAAATAGTTTATTTTTTAAAAACAAAAATGTCAAGAGAAGAATATTTTTTATTGTTTATTTTTACATATGTGATAACACTTTAATTTTTCTTAAACTAATAATTTCTTTTGGAAATCTGATACATAGCGTTATAGAACACACCTGTAAGAAAAACATAAAAAAAAAATAGCTCTACAAAATTTCAGAGTTGTGGGATAAGTAGGGTCTTTTAATTTACCTACATTTTTCAAATAAATAAATAAATAAAATTTTCAAATTTTACCATTTGAATTGGAGGTTTTTTTTTTTTTTGAGTAAATCATTTTTCTTTATAACCGCTTAATAATACGTGAAAAAGGTATTATAAAACACTGAAATAAAAAAAACCTTTCAAAGTATAGCTATTCTTTTTAAGAGACTAGTACCTACAAAATATTTAATCTAGCTTCTTCAGGCCGTCCCACCATGAGGAGAACTAGAACAAGATTTCTGCTCTCAGAGTGATAACGCTTCATAAAGAAGTAAGATTAAATCTTCCCAAATGCACTGTGATTTCTAAATTTTGTATGGGCATTTAAGATTTTATTTTTCCATGATATTTACTTCATAATTATTCATTCATCTCTTTCATTAGTTATCTTTTAATAACGTAATTTAAAAAAAAATATCTCACAACAAAATCAATGTATTCTCATTAGAAAAAATAAATAAATAAAAGGAAAACAGTACACAATTCCAAGGCTTTCTCATAACTCTTAAAATTCCATGTTTTAGAAAATTTACATATTTCAGGATTTTAAGACAAATCTTCAAAACGAGGCAAAGAGAAACGTTCTAGAGACGAGCATAGAGAGAATATACGCTGCTATCATTGAAGAGTTCCCTACAATTTCAAGGTTTTTTTTTTCATGATTCAGTTAACTGGTCTATGAAGCAGCCATGCGCAAGCACATACACACATTCTCATATATATGTGTGTGTGTTTAACACAAGCATGGATCACAATAAAGCAGTATCTCTGCCAGGATTTTCCCCAGGGAGAATTTCTGAATTTATTATTACTTATAAAATCAACAATTGCCTTGCTTTATTTGTTCTTACAGTAGTTTTTAATAAAAACCTGACACGGAAAGTCCTACGTAAGGAAAAGCACAAACAGCCAAAATAAATTCAGCATTCAGCTGTTTCAAAGATTAAAAAAGGACTTTCTTATTCCGGAGCAGAATAAACGAAAGAGGGCGAGAATCAGCTGTAGCAATAGCTCACATCATCTGTGCACATTGTGCCTCGATCTTACATTCGATGAACGTCTCACATTAGTACCAAGCCTTGAAACGGTCGTATGGAAATTTTCTTGTTGTTTGTGCTTTTCTTTATGCTGTTTTATACATCATGTTTTCATCTTGACAGAAAGATTTTTTTCTTCATTTTTCAGTTTTTAAGTGCTCTGGCAGGGGTTTTAACTCCTAAATACTTCCGTTCCTATGGACTAGGGCAAAAATTGGTGCATTTCTGTGGCATAATATAAGACTGTAAGAGTAAATTAAGAGATAAAGGCATTTATTTTGCGGTTATAGATTTAAAAAAAAATGTAATATTCTCCACCACTCGTGCAAGAATTCAGTGAAAACGCTTTAAGGCAACGCCGTATTCTATTCTGAACATGTGGATCATGTGTAAATTTCCCCAACAACAACAAAAATATACTAATGTTAGCCTTATATAATCGCAGATAAAGTAGACTAACATCAATGTTCTTTTTACGGGTGAAAGTTTGCACATGCAGTAGAATACGACACCGGATCACACATAAGACACAGTTCAGAAAAGACACTGGATATTTCTTTCTCTTTTGAATGGAAAAAGCTCAATCTCAATGACGTTTGGGTGAATGAAATATCAGATAAGATGTAAAGATATTAAAAATCTATAGTGAAAGTAAAGAAAAAAAATACTCCGATCACATTTTTTATAATTTCTTCATCTTACTCTATATACTTAGCATGGAAGGCCAAGACGTAGGAAGGCCGTTGACAGTATTCCTGGGAATCAAGATTTTTGCTTCTTTTTTTCTCACTTTCCAATTTGCTTCTACTTTTAGTATTTTACATTGAATGTCTTTGAAATTTCTGTATGAATTCTTTTTCTAATTTCCTTTTTATTAACATTTTATTTTATTTTTTCTCAGCGTTTTATAAATTTCTTTTCTAATTTCTTGCAATTTATTTAATCAAACGTTTGCGCAATTTCGTTTGAGAAGTGATAATCTATAACTCTTTTACTTAATATCGTTTATAGAAGTACATATTTTTTCACTTTTTTGTAGAGAATACCTTAACCGTTGGGTTATCAATAATGGCGAGGAATGCTTAAGTCGATTTATTATAATATGAGGTGCGCATAAACATAGCAGTCCATTTTGAAAAAAAAAAAAAAAAAAAAGATATAGTGCATTTGGAAGGTGAATAAAACCTGTTTTACTCCCTCCCACAGTGAACGAAGTCTGCAAACAGATGCCATATATGAGAAAGTGTGTGAAAACAGACTTGATTCACTGTGGGAGTACATAAAACCGATTTTATGCACCTTCTGAATGGCTATATAATTTTTTTTTTAATGGACTTGGTCTTCTATGGTTGTGAACCCCTCATGCCATATTACTGCTGCACTACTGAAACACAGTCCATCAGTATTCCTCGCTTTCAGGCTGTCTTTTTCTTCATACTACAGTTTTACTTATTTCTATGTGATTTTTTAAAAATTCTATGACAATTTTTCTCTTGACCCAGTATCGTTGCAAACCGTAAAGAAAAAAAAAAAACTGAAGTATTTCCGGGAAATGTCTATTATTTTTAAGAAATGCTAATTGAAACATTTTAGAAAACTAGCTAGCTGCCTATTATTTCCTAGAAACTTTTCCGGTTTTTTTTTTTCTTACAGTGCATAAACAGAGATTTTGAAGTTAACTTCGAAATAAACGTAGATGATATGCTATAATAAATCGTTCAGCCCAAGGCTTTACACGAGGAGGGCATCACAAAAAAGAAATTCGAAATAAATCTTTAAATTAAAATATATTTCATATGTATTTTTATAATGACAATGTACCATTTATAGCCAAAAGTTTATAGTATTTACATTTTAGTATCTCTTTAGTATACTTTATAGTATCTCTTTTTAACTTTATAGCATCTTTTTTTTTCTTTTTAAGATGTTAAACTACTTCCTCAAACTGTACTAAGATAGCTTATTTTAATTCGGTCTTTACAAATAAGATGCATAAAAATAACAAAGTAAAAGGGGATTTTATTAATTATTTTGAGATACATATAAATATACATCGGTATTGCTTGAATAAAAAAATTAAAAACAAACCTTTTAATTCAAAGTATTTTTACATTCGAAATTCAAATAAATATAGGCTGAAAAGCTACTGCAAATGCATTCATTTGCATTAATATAAAATAAAATCATTCATTTTAATTAGTATCTTATTTAGAAAAGTAGCTCATAATTAAAAGCAGATGTTCTAGATCTAACATTACAGGATAGTGAAAAAAATAGGCTTATTAATATATTTGATTTAGTAGCACATTAAAAAAAATTATATTTTACTAGTTTGCAAACCTCCAAGAATTGCTTAAATAACAGTAACTTTGGATAAAAAATTTAGATAAAAAATTAAGAAAATGAAGATTTTAGAAAAGCTTTACCAAACTATTAGTAAAAATCTTAATACCTGTTTATAAACAAGCAGAAACCAACAGATATGCAACTACTTAATATATCTGGAAAGTAAAAGAGAAAAATTAAAAAAGCATAATTATTTACACAGTCAAGAAGTAACAATAAGAGAGAGAGACAAAGAACAAAAACATTAGAAATCTATCGTTTTATTGAAGTTTGGAACTTAAAAAAAAAAAAAAAAATATTATGTTTCATTAAGGAATTTCACAAATATAATTTATACGCAAACATTTTTTGGAAAATAATTTTAGTGCAATATCAATTTTAGGTTGATTTCATAAGAAACATTACCTATTATGCTTTCTCTCCTATGGTGGAATTTCTAAAAAATTTTGCAGATATACGATGATCATGATCCTCAGAACCCAAAACTATCCCCAGTTCAGAACTGTGTATTTTTTCATTCTAGTTTAACTAAAAGTTAATCTAAGTGTTTTCTTGATTTCTTCAATCATTTTCATTCCTTTTATTTTTTATTATTTTTTTTGGACTTAAGATGGCAACTCTAAACATTATTGTTATTAATCCAGTTCCAATTTATTAATCCAGATCCAATCTATTTTCTGTAATGTTTGCGTTATAAGGAGCTAAATTTTGTTATTTTAGGCTTAATGCCGACAAAATTGGATGAAATAACGCATCTTCTATGAATGAACTCACAAGCTCCTCTGATGATTCTGTGAGTTATTCATAGTTTCTTATTTTACATACTGGTTTCATATGTTCATTTCTAAATCATCTTTAGAACTTTATCAATTTCTTCATATGTTTGTGATTTCAAATTTGTTATATATATATATCACTTTTTCATGGACACGATAACTTCCATAATTCTGGAGAAATCTCTCCCACACTGATACCTAAAATCAAGGGGCAGAAAATCTCGGTCAAGTGCGTTAATGGGCAAAATCGGATGAAGGGGATGGAAATGGGGTGGGGTTTTGTGAAAACAGAAAACACCCCATAACTTCTTAATTATGATACATATAGAATCAGTTTAAAGTTACTATTACTTCTAAGAAAAGGACCAAAAATTTATATGTATGAGAGAATTTTGATATCATTAAAAATGATCTAAAGGGGCGAAAAAAATAAGGTTTTAAGAAGAAAACATTCATAACTTCGTCAATTCACAAGATATCAAATCCACTTAAATTTATTATAAATCTTTTTCATATTATCTGCAACTATTATATTGACAAGTTTTTTGATAGGACCTTTTTCAAACTAATATATTTCTTTCATCTCAATCTAAAAGTTATTTCAATACTTCTACATAGTTTAGTCTGTTAAAAAGATTAACATTAACAGCAGTAAAAACAATCTAAACGAATCACAGAACAACAGGGAAACACATTAGAATAATACACAAACAATAAAGCAAACATTATGTCCATTGGTTCAGTGTGTCTCAAATTTTTATGTATCCCTTGAAGAATTAAGTGTTCGTGGTCCTTCCGCCTTCCTTACTCTTGCAAAGAAATGGGAAAACATGGAAAATAACAAATGCTACAGATAAACACAAATTTTGTTTTACATTTAATGTAGGAGTTAGCAAGATTTTTTTATGTTTACTTTTGCATATTTCTGTAATGTTTGGGGCTAATTTTATTATATTGGGTCGATAGTTATTGCCTACATTTAATCTGTCTTTATATTTGTTCATTTTATTAATAATAAATCATGAAAACATTTTTCACATAAATAAGAACTTGGTATTAGTTTACCGGTCTGATGTATTCCTTTAGCTGCGCCGTGTGATTATGGCCATAGTCGATTATCGTAATTGCTATCGGCATAGACACAACGCGTATCTCCTAGAACCTCTAAGCGTATTCCTAAAATGTACACGTATCCTATTCTGAGAAATCTTGGCTATAGAAGGAAAAATTCCTAACATTTAATAGGTTTAAGATTGCATCAATATTAAATTGAAAATAAACAACCAACACTTCCAAAAAATATTTACCCAATATTGACATTTTATTGCATATATTTTCTGTATATTATCAAAATATAGTTACGCCAATAGCTTTTTATTAGTTATAAATTTCCCATATTAACCCAACATTTAATTTATGTTAGGTTTATATTAGTAAGAAATTATGCTTGTATATTTTTAAAATGTAAATAATGGCAGTATGAATGCAAATATTAAATTTAGCCGATATTGCAACGATATTGTTTTATTACCAGGAAGTCTAGGAATCAGACTGTTTTTTTTTCGGTCTCTACATTATATTTACTGAATCATACATTATTATCCTACTAGATTATTTCTAATGCAAAATACATGTATTACACACTTATGATTTACATATTATATTCACACTCGGTCAACTCGCTTATTTTATCGGGATGCTGAAAAATACTCTTAACTAACTCCCATTCTATTCACATTCGATTTATACCTTGATCAATTAACTTTTTTTCCTGACTATCATCATGCCTGAGTGGAATACATCCCTATGGGGAAAGGTAGGCGCTAGAGCAAAGTAAAAATTAAATGGAAGGAAATAAAGACAATTGATTAATTACACAGGTTTTATCAAAAGAGTTAGGGAATTCTGTTAACCTTACTATTTCAGGTCATTTTCTTTTGAAGTTGTATCAAGTTTAGATTTGTATGAGGAAATTATGCTACGCACTCTACCGATAGATAGTTAATTAAAACTTAATTAACAGAGGTTTCAGCATTTCGAAAGAAACATAGTTAAGGTGACCTAAGATGAAATAAAGAAATATAAGGTAAATTGATTTTTAAATATTGGATATAGTGTTCGCGTAAGCTTTATCGAAAGCTAATGCAAAGTAAATGAAAATAAGAAAACAATTTCGTACTTGACACAATCCGTGCAGGGCGCCGCTATGACAATGAATACATACTTAACATGGAGCCTTGATGTGTATGCAATTAAGTGTAACGTGAAAAAATTCTTGCATGTATCTCTTACATAACTTTTAAATGTAATCATAATTAGACATTTTTAAAGCCACAAACAAAACCATTTTGTTTAAGTATCACAATGTAAGATTTATGTATAATGGTACAACTATGCAGTGAGAGGATACATTAATAACAACATTTTATCCGGAGTAATGCATTATAGTCTTTACACTTAAAAACTGAAAAACCCCAAGCTTTTTAAAATAATAAGATAAGACAGTACTGTTAAATATAAATTGACAAATGATTTTCAAAAGGAATCATACATTTGAAAGAAAAAAAAAATATTTTTTCATTGTCTAGTTCATGCTCTTTGCTCTACTACAATGTTTTAAAAGTTTATCTACATATTTGGAGCCACCAAAATTTAGAGGCCCTGGGCCAATGCCCCAAGTGCCCATACCTTAATCAGGGCCTGAATTAATGAAACTCTTAAAGTTGACGTTAGAATAACAAATAAACGAAGGGACGGGTTTCTCCATGCTTAAAAAAAAAAAAAAAAAAATGTGTTTTTAATATTTAACACATTTGACAGATTGATAATAGTATATAATATTTTTATGATCAGGATCATCATAAAAGTAAATTCACTAAATATGCTATAGAAAGAAAGAAAGAATATTGAAAAAGAAGACAAGACAAGTAGAAAGACACTTCCTACTAGCGAGCTACGCTGGTCGATTTTTCCAAAACGAACCTCAAATCAAACGAATCTATTGCAAAAATGAATCTCGAATCAAACAAATCTATTTCAAAACGAACCTCTGGTTCGAGTCCCCACTGCCTACGGCAGCATATACCGGGCGCGTGTTGCTCACAGAAAATCATAATTATTAAAACTATCTTTCCAAAAGAACCTCACATTATAAAAAAATATCCTTCCAAACTAATCTCTTACAAAACGGACCTCTGGTTAGGGTCCTGCTGCCTGCGGCACCGTATACTAGGCGTTCTGCTCACGAGCTGGAAACTTTCTCCAAATGAACGTAGATTCGGGGCAAGGTTATTAGACATATAAGGTTGGCTCGTCACTAAGGGCTCCGTCCCGCCCACTCTCGTTGCTATGCAGGATCATACGTCACAAGAATCCAAGAATCCCTATTTTCCTGTCGGCCGTAGCCCGTGTTTCCTGTGTTTATGTTTGTTCGTTTAAAATATTTTTTTTTTTTTTTTTTTTTTTTTTTAGATTTGAAAACAAATACATAAAAACTTGAATTTGAAGCTCTCTTTTAATATTTCATTTCATAAAGAGACATTCAATGAAAAGAAAGATATTTTAAAGAAAACTGTTGAATCATCAAAAACATCCAATTTAAATATCAACAATAAGTTACTAACTTCTTTTTCTAAATTACGAATCTTTATCTGCGTAAAATATTTAAATGCTAAGTCAGAAGAGATGAAATCATTAAACACAAAATTTAAATTTAGCAAGCAATAAGGATTATGTAGAAAAAAAAAAAAAAGAAAAGAAAAGAAAAATTATTGTATAGTTGTTTTATTTTTCATTAGTATTTTCTTTATTATATGAAATCAAATGCTTTAAATTGTAAAAAATATGTGAACAGTTGAAATGTTGTAAATATTGTTATTTTTTAATTATTGATATGTTAAATATAAAAAATTAATGGTGTTAATAATTATTGTGAGGGCTAATTTCTCCACGACCCCCCCCCCCTTCCCCTTCTTTTGTATCAGCCTCTGGAAATAGCCAATACTTGGTTAAAAATAAAAAAAACCTGTAGGAAGGTACTACGTGTTTTATATACAGTACAAAGTCTCAAATACGGACGTCCGAAATCCGGAATTCTCCAAATTCCGCACATTTTCGTAATTGGCATTTTTATTTTAGCGAAACATAAAATAAACCGCTAATAATCGCATAAAACAATTGCTAAAACTTCGAAAATCGCACAGGTTAAAATTTATTATATTAAGTTGAAAGTTTGAAACCAAATTCCTTTTATGAATGTCAAAAAAATCTCTAAAAATCACACGGAAGAAAAAATCTTAAGAAATTAAAAATCGCCGCACGAATTCTGAATAAACTTTATTAAAAAGAGGCCATTTATAATACTGAACTGAAAGATTAAAACCGGATTCCTGTTACTAACGTGGAAAAATCGCCGCGAAACGTGAAGAAAGAAAAAATAAAAAAACTTTAAGCGTCTAAAGTTTGTAGAGAACATAATTTACTATAGTGGACAATATAACTGTAACTGGAATTCCTTCCTGAATGCCGAAATAATTGCCTCGAAACGCAAAGAATTGGATTTCAAATCGCCCAAACTTCAAAAATTGCGTAGGCTAAAATGTACTGTATTGGACTAAAAGATTGAAAATGAATTCCTTTTACGAACGTCGAAAAATTGCCTCTAAAAATCTAAAATTCACATAAAAAATTCGCGAAACTTTCAAGAAACGCTGTACGAATTCCGAATAAAGTTTATTAAAAAGAGGGCAACATTTACCATATTAGGCTAAAAGTCTAAAATCGGATTCCTTTTAATGATTTGGGAAAAGTGCTACAGCCGCGAAGAAAGAAGAGAAAAAAAATCTAAAAAATTAAAAATCGCAAATAACAAAATTTATTGTAGATAAATTTATTGTCTAAAACATTGTAACCAGAACGCTTTTCCGAATCGCAAAATATCGCATTAAAAATCCCTAAAAAATCCCTAATTACGGGGCTAAAACTTTGAAATCAAATTACTTTTACGAACGTTAAAAAATTGCCGTATAACGTAATTTTTTTTTTTTTAAATCGCTTAAAAAATGCGAAACATTGAAAAGTCGATGTAGGATTTCCAAATAAACTTCACTGAAAAGAGTTCAACATTTATTATACTGAATTAGAATATTGTAATCAGAATCTGTTAGTAATGTTAAAAACCACGTAAAAATTAAAAAAAAAAATGTTGTAATTGTGATAGTTTTCTTTTAACCTTTTGAAAAACATATATTCCCCAATTAAATTATCTGCTTTAGCATTATTTTAATTTATTTTCTTTTAATTATTAATTAATTGTTTTCATTTTAGTATTAAAATGCTTTCCAATACGTAAATAATTCGACGGTGAAAGTGGATAAAGTTTTCATTTTTTTTTTTTTTTTTTTTTTTTTTTTTTTTTTTTTTTTTTTTTAATAATACAAATGATCCAAAATTCGGAAAAGTCCAATCGACGAGTTCCGGAGGATTCCGAATTTTTACTCGACTGCCAAGAAGGGTTATGTGTTTCACGCATATCTGGGTATGTGGATTTCTTTATACCCTCGAAACATCCCAACGGTTGGAGTAATTTTAATGAATGTGGTCTCAATCGATTCGTCTTAACCATCCGATGGTTATAGGCTAGGTTTTGTTTTTATAAATTCAAAATCGCGGCCATAAAATACAAAATGGCGGTAGAAACAACAACAAAAAAAAAAATTACGCACCCTATTGAGTGACATATCGTTGGATAGGTCTTTCAAAATGAAGACGATGTTTCATTGACTATTTTACACTCAGAAGCTCCGTTTAAATATTACACAACCTGGAATTTGTGTAGGTAGGATCTGTAGCTTTACTGCAACTCTAACCTTCATAGACATCTATAGGCCTCATCAAAATAGTGTTTATAGATGGAACTAACAATTAAACACAACTTAAAAGTCATCAATACAAGTAAATAAAAAAATACTTAAGTAATATAAAAAATAGTTTTACATTGATGAGAAATAATTAATTAGTTCGCTTTTTACGCTCGGATATATATATTTTTTTTTACTTATTGACTTTGAACTTTACTAATATGCTTTAAAAGAATCATGATTGCATATGTTTAAGTATTTTTTAGTGTTTTTTATAACTTACAAATATTTTAAAACTTATTAGTTTTTATAAACGTAATTCTGAGAAGTTATTTTGTTTTTCTAATTTGTAGAAATTCCATATTAAAACGTATATTTTAATTAAATGAATTCAAGTTGCAACCCACTATTTTACTGATTTAATAAATATATAAAAAAATAAGAAATTGTCAACTAGTAAGTAAAAATTATACATCATAATAACAAAATAAGAGAGAAAGAGTGAGAGAGAATATAGTGCAGCTAGCTGTAGCTGTTTTTTATCTTTTTTTCAAAAATATTTTTTTCTCCCGTTTCACTGAAAAGATTTTAAAACTTATTAATTTTCTTCTATGTAGTTTTAAGACTAAGGTTTGTTATTTCTTTACACGTGTAAAAAAAAGCATTAAAAATTTCCCCCCCTTAAAATTGCATAACAATTCAACTGTATATAGGATTCCGATTCTCGATTCTTGTGACGTAGCAGAGAGAGAACACTCCGATTGGGTGAAAAGTTACGAGCCACCCTTTAGTCTAATAACCTTGGTTTCGGAGGCCCCACTGTCTTCAGCAGCGTATAGTGTGCTTTAGACGAACCAAAGCTGCCTCGGATGCCCAATGCTTACGGCACCGTATACTTGATCTGCGTAGGCACGAAAAGTCTGAGCAGGCGAAGCCCGTTCCAAAGTACAATATATAATATTTATAAAATTTACCTCGATTTTTTATGAATTCATAGTTTTAAACGAAAATCTTTTTATTGTGCCCTTGAAGAGAGTTAAAAGAGCGGAAAATTCATAAAAATAAAATTAAGTGGCGTCCCCCGCGGCATTTGGATGACATTTTATAGGAAATTGACATAAAAGTTAACGAACATAAATATAACTTTTTGTAAGAATCGAATAAGGTTAACCCTATTTTTGATGCAAATTAAAAATTCAAAACGCCCTCTAGAGGCGAGAAATGAAGTTAAACTTCTGAAATGCATATGTAAATGAAGGCTTAAATATTTCCAATAGGACAAAAACAGAATTATATTTTTCTCATAATTAGAAGATGGAAAGGCACTACGCTAAAATGGCTGCCAGATATCTGCCATTTAGGCATTTTTGGCTCTGGGGAATAAACTTTTTTTATTAATTCCTTTTCATTGCCATTCTGCTTTCCACACCTCATCTCTTTAATAATAACAGTTTTAATAATTTTCTGGAGCCCCCCCTCCCCTCACCCGAAATTTGAACTCCCCTTCTAATAATGGCATTCAGTTCTGAAAATTAATTACCATTAATTTAAGTTTTCTTTGCGAATGTCATTTTACCGATTTTGCAAGTTTTTTTTTTGTTGTTGTTCTGTCTGGCTCCATTAGTTTTTCTATAACAATATGAAAAATTACCGTCCAATTTTGGCAAAAATTCATACATTTCTGAAAAATATCTTTCTACTTCTGCTCTGAAATTTTCAAATCTATAACTTAATTGGTTTTCTTACTTTTAGCTGATTAGTAACAATTCTCAATTATGTCCTTTCCTTTCGAAAAATAGAGGGGTCGTCATTAACGTATTTCTTGTTAGGTCAGTGTTTGAAAGTCAGTGAATGTCATGGTCCTATTTGATTCTGTTTTCGAATTTGCATGTGGAGTCTTCAATCTCTCGGTAACAATAATAAAAAAATCACCGAGCGATTTTTAGAAAATTTTATACGCATATGCAAAATAATTTTCTGCTTGTGTTCGGAAATTTTCAAATTGATATCTTGATAAATTTTCCACCGGTTAGTGAAAATTGGCATTATCTTTCATTTCCTCTCTGAAATCAAGTCCAGATATGTGATGATTTTGCCGTTTCAGGAAAAAAAATGCTTTGGTGATGAGCCATTGAATGAGTTTTTAATTAATATATCGATTAATTACGGACTCATTTTTAAAAATTTGAAACTCCGGATTTCCTGAAGTTTTGCCCGTCGATCGCTACCTTGGGCGCTACCCAAATCATACACTGCGTGAAGCATCTCCGTGTACAGACAGATGTCTACGGGAATTATTAGATGTTCAAGAATTAATTAAATGAAAAAAAATTACATTTTTAAATTATTCCTCTAAAAATTCGTAAAAAAAAAATAAATTACTTTAGAATTTTTAATATTCTACTATTAGTTTTTTGTTCAAATTTTTATATATTGTACTCTAGTAATGCGCTCATAGCATGCATGGTCACAGTGACGTCGTTGTGACGTCACTGTAAGTCACTGTGGTCACATCACATCTGTGAGCAAAATGCCACCACTCAGTGATGTCACATTGTGACTGAGATGAGAACTTCTTAGAAAAGTTAAAAAAAATACAAAAATTATTAAAAACATGTTATTTACTGTAAAAATATTTTTCTGCCGGATTTAAAATTTTTTTAAACCGTGGTCAAAGTTGACTCTGTGCCTCTAACTAAAACTTTTTATTTTCATATAACATAAAATGTAATTAATTCATCAGGGACACAAAAAGATTTCCTATTTATACGAATTTCATCTAATTAAAAAATGTTTTAGGTAAACATACCTCGACTTATCTTTTATAAATATTTTTGTAACTGATCATATGTTATACTAGAAGTATCTCAAAGAGTATTCGAAACATTTCTGTAGTTTCAAACTAAAAATTTTCTATTACAGTTAAGTCTGCAGCTTTTAATGAGCACGCAGAAAGCGTCTTCAAAGTTTAGTCATACTTTATTTCTTTTAGTGTTTCACTATTTCAAGTAACTATTTTTTTTTTTTTTTTTTTATTCTACTTCTTTCAGACGTTTAAAATAAAATTGACATTTTCCGAATGTAAAATAAATGTACAAAATTTATGCAAAGCCCATGACATAATTAATTATTCATATTTCATTTTTTGTTTTCAAAATATATCTTTAAAAATTGATTTGCAAGTTGTTTTATTCTACAGAAAATTGATATGAAGAGAATGACAGATTGACAAAGAAAAACCTTTTTCTTCTCGATAATCTTGTTGTATTTTTTATGAAGATATTTTGTATATATTACCTGTGATACAAATTTTACTTTAAACAAGTTGGAAATTGCTCGTCAAACGTGGCAAATGAGGTGTGTTCGTACTATAACTAGTTTTATAATTATTTTTTGCACCCCATATTCTACCGAATGTATATTTTTTTGCGCTTCATAAGTGCATAGTCTATAACATCATTAAAATGCACTTGCAATAATTTTTTCCAATTCCTCGTAATGTAACGGAAAACTTTTGACTGTCCCTGTAATTAAACTACACATCCGATTTTCATAAAATTTTAAATGGTTCGACAAAATTATGCAACAATTATATATTTAAAACTTCAGACTATTCGGAAGGCTGTAACATAATTAAAAATGCACTTGCAATATTTTTTCCTATTGGCCGTAATGTAGAGAAAAACTTTTGACTGCCCCTGTAAATAAACTATACATCCGATTTTCATAAATATTGAAATGGCACGACGAAAATTTGCAACAATCATATATTTAAAATTTCAGACTATTCGGTTGGGTACCTTTTGCTCTGTTATATGCGGATGGACAGACAGACGGACGGACAGACAGACGGACGGACAGACAGACAGACGGACGGACTGAACGACGACTATAGGTGCTACGTATTTATCTAATTACGAACGCACCTAAAAAAAGGAGGGGGGGGGTCTTCATTATTATCATTAAATTAATTTGTACACATTTTGAAAATTTAAGCGATGTTTTATCTAGTAAACTCTAATTATGGATAATAATATTATTATAATTTACATAAATGAAACTTTACAATTCAATAAAACTGATAAAAATGAAAGGTGAAATATAATAAAACATTTTCAAACAAGAAATTGAATTAGAGAGAATTTGATAAAATTATAGCGCATTAATTTCCTTCCGATTCTTTTGTATACAAAAACAAACCGAAAAACATCTGCTTCGAACTTCGAAACTTAAAAATCGTCTGCACTATTTCAGTTGTTACGTCTCGACTGCAGAATAGATAAAAGTAACAGTGAAGCTTTTTAGAATAAACGCGGGAAGTTCTGTGGACGCTGGACAGCATAGACGTATTGACACGGATTTAAAAACTGAAACAAGAACGTTCTCAGGATCCAAGTTAGTTCAGCTAACAAAGTATAAACCCGAGAAAATTACGGTAGCTTTGACTTGTTGAAGATGATTCAAGTCTTTGCTATGGTACTTATTATCGGATTTAATTGGTTCCCCAAAATCAAGGTATCACGTACAACATCAGTGAAATTAGGTATGTAAAAATATTATTTCCCCTGTTTGCTTTTTTTTTTTTTAATTATAACGATTTTAGTTAGCTTCTCGTAAACATGCTATAGAACATAAATATTTCATTACATTTATTTTTTATTTTGTTGAAATATCTAAAATATTATTTTCCCTGTTTGCTTTTTTTTTTTTTTAATTACAATGATTTTAGTTAGCTTCTAATAAACATGTTATAGAACATAAATATTTCATTAAATTTATTTTTTATTTTGTTACAATATCTAACTTCCTTTTCAACAGTTTTGATCAGATTATTAAAATTAGTGATTTAAATTGCATTTTAATCTGTTTTTTTTCTTATTTAAATATTTGGTTAAAACCACATGGTGTCACAAATACGAAGTATATGGACATGTATTGTAATCAATAATTAATATAATTAATAAACAATTAAAGATAATTAAATTATTTAATAAAAAAGCCTTTTTATAGAATAAAATTATTGGCGAACATAATTTTTTAATTTTGTATTAAGTGATGGTCTGAAACAATTTGCATTGCATGCTTTTATTTAAAAAATTTGCATCTGCTGAGAAGAGGAATTTATAAAAAATAAGACACAACGGAGGCGTATACTATTAAAAGAGATCGTAGATATGTAATGTTAAGAAAAAAAATGATTATTTAATGTTTTATTCAACCTGAGAAATGTTTAAAATCTATAAAGAAATAGTCATAGCGGGTGAAAGCTTTTCAGTTGTTAAATATTCTTATTGAAATGTTTTCAAACTGAACTAGAAGTCTGTTGGCAAATGAAAATATAGGAGTTACGCAATCAGTAAGAGTTTAAATATGATTTTACTTAAAAAATAACGCAAATACTTGAACGGTATGAATCTAAAATGTAATAACCATCTTTTAATATTTACTTTTTTTTTTTGGATAATTTTATCATTTTATTTCCTGAATGATTTTATCGAGATAAATTTTCAAAATATCGATATTATACACTCTAACTTATAAATAGCGGGATTAAAATGGATTTCTTATTTATAATTACCATAATCTTGTAAATAAAATATTAATAATAATAATGCACCTATGTGTGGCTCTATTTTGTGTTTATGGTCTCAATTTTTATACTTTATTTACATTAAAAAGTAGTTAACCATTTGATACTGGGTTCATTATTTTGTTTTATTGTCTCATATAAAAATAAATATGATTATCTGTATTTCTAATACAATATATACAGTAGAGCGCCGATTATCCGAACAAGTCGGGACCGACCCTAGTTCGGATAAGCAAAAGTTCGGATAAATGGGCTGACAGTTTAAGGGATGTTCCTGACTATTCTAAAACTTTCACAATTTATCTAGGTTTAGGACTGATTGCACCAGTTAGTACTGGAGTGCTTAAAAATTGTTTTATTTTTATTTTTTTGTTTACTTTTTTATTACTTATTTTATTTTTATTTTTATCATTTTCTAAACTTCAGAGATTATAATTTAAGCAAAAAATCAATTGGATGTTAGGCTTTTTTTTTTCTTTTTTTTTTTTAAGAGAGAGAAATATTTGGATAATTGGAAATTCGGTTAAAAAAGAATTCTTTGAGAGAAATACGCTGTTCGGATAATTGGAAGTTCAGTTAATTGAAGTTCCTATAATCGGCGTTCTACTGTATTTATAAAAATTTCACCAGACTTTATTCTAAAAATTTCGTAGTAGCTTTTAATCTCTTTGTACTATTTATGATAATATCAGAGTTATAGTGGTCATGGCAACATATATCCAGCCAGATAGATCTTTGGCAAAACATAAAAACTTTCACATTAGACGCAAAATAGAGTAGCTGCGGTGCTGTGTTTTATAAACAATAAGGTATTATTGTTTTTAAAAAATCGTAGATAGGAAGAGTTAATATTTTTATAATATATAATTTCATAAATAAAAATGTAATTTTGGCAGTCAATTATTAAAGTTTTTTTTTTAATAATCAAAAAGTTGTTTTATATATGTATTTTACTTCAAGCAAACCCTGATGTAAAATAAATTAACCCTTTGTAACACCGTTGTATACATACCCAAAAGTTTTACTTACTTTTACAGTGAGCTTAAAAATACGATTTTATTTATTGCTGCTATCTTCCAACATAACGACTGTTGCCGAAATTGTTCTTAGAATTCTCAACATAGTGATACTGGTGATACTCAGTTAATTTTCTATACCAAAGCTGTATTTTTCATTTGAGTAGTTTCAGATGGTTATTGCTAAAATGTACTTCGGAAATTTTGTAATGCATGTATGTGGCATAAAAGACGTAAACAATACGTATATAATGACTATATGGCACATGATGGGCGTTTCGAGTGTATATATATATGTATATAACGCATGCATAAACTTTACAATGATCTTAGCAATATCGTTACTGCAATTTTTGCATAATCAAATTTATAGGAGCCTCTATAACAAAGAAGTACCCTATTTTCTCTGCCCCAACTTGTTTGAATTACAATCATATACATATTTTTTATGGTAATCAATATCATAAAACATATAAAATTTAATTACTTAATATCGGCATTTCTTTTTATCTTCCATTTTTTTAAATTATAAATGTTGTGTAATCGAAAAAAATCAACTTCACCAGTGACTTCGAGTTTGTAATGTGTATTAAATGAAATAAATTAATTTCATTCAGTATTTTCTATAGTTTAAAGAATATAAAAAGTACTGTATATATTATAAGATATTATATTTTTAACACAAATTTTATTTTGATAAAGATTTAAAAATTTAAACAAATTGTTTCTTTGGTAATTTTAATGCTTTTAACAAATAGCTAATTTTGAATAAAAATGTGATAGATCGATCATTCAGTTGTCTTCAATGTTCTCATTTATTGCAAAAGGAAAGAAAAGTGCAACAAAAATTGAAGTCTGCGGGGCAATGCATTTTGATTCAGTAAAATTCTTTTGGTATACCCTTGCTATAGCAGGCCCCAAGTTTTAATCGCGATATATCGCCGAAGTATATTAACGTTATAGATGTAAATGATTTGACAACATGCATTATTATGACTCTGTATGACATGCATACGTGTTTACAACTGTACAAGTATGTCATAGTGTGACTTCACAACATTGCAGTGGTGGAAAATTGGCGCAGGGGAGGAGCCTATTGACACCACTAAATTATTACAGTATTCTTCACCTTAATAAAAACTCAGAAATTCTGCCATTAGATAAGCCAAAAAATTCTACTAAAATGTAGTGGTGTCAATAGGCTCCGCCTCTGCGCCAATTTTCCACCACTGAACATTGCCACTAGAGTCACATATTCGTCACAACGTTAATGACAAAATCGCCACAAATCACACAATTTTCACAAAATTGTCACAATGTGACTTCAAAGCAGTGTCGCTGTTGTCACAGAATCATCACAGTGTTAAAGACAATTTCGTCACAAATGACACATATTTAACAAATTGATCTCAATGTGACTTTAAAGCATTGTCACATTCGTCACAAATTCGTCACAAAGTTAATACCAAAATAGTCACAAATGACACAATCTTCACAAATTTGTCACACCGTGATTTCACAAAGTCGTCACAATGTGACGTCATAAAAGAGCTCTAAAATGGCCATAACGACTTCACATTCTAGTCACAATGACTTCACATCGACGTCACGTGACGTCACATCGAAGGTCACAATGTCACAGCGTGACTTCACAACGACGTTGTCGTGACGTCACCATGCCTTACGGGTGTAGTCACCTACACAGTGAAAAAAGACAGATGATTCTATATCTAGGAAAATATAATCACGAACGAAAATAAAAAATAACCTCTTCCGAGTTTTTCATGATTCCGAACAGCATTATTATCTTTAGAAACCTTCAAAACCAATATATTTTTGAGATTTAAAAACTCATTTATAAAAACAAAGTTTATATTTCTACCTCTGAATTTCAGAAACATTTGCGAGTAGTTTTCAGAGTGTAATAATCAGTTTTCTTAAGCCGGAAATAAGATTTTTCGGATGATATCAACTCGCAAGTAAATATTTTCATCTTCAATAAACAGATTTTACAGACAAACGTGATAAATTAAGCATTAGCACTAACAGAATTAAC
Source organism: Maratus speciosus (assembly GCA_963932465.1). NCBI lineage: Eukaryota > Metazoa > Arthropoda > Arachnida > Araneae > Salticidae > Maratus > Maratus speciosus. The sequence continues at coordinate 460,030,696 of OZ010796.1, read as the reverse complement.
ACTGACATTAAAATTAATATTATTTTGCTACTCATGTACGTTCAAATTTAATTGCGCAGATGAAAATATTTAATTGATTATAGAAAGCATCCTAAAACAGATATTCCAGTTTAAAAAAGAACTGTGTAATACACTATAAACGCTACTCGGAAACGTTTCCAGAAATCAGAGGCAGCAAAGGGAAATTAGTTTTTATATATTCTTTTTCAAATCTCTAAAATATATTGATTTCTGGTGTTTCTAATGATAAAGAACACTTTTTGAAATCATGAATAAATTGCAAGAGAGGTTATTGTATATTTTCTTTCATTGTTATATTTTGTTATCATAGATTAAGAAATATTTGTTGTTTTTTACACTGTATTTTAAGTACCAGAATTAAAAAAAAAAAAAAAAAATCAGATTCATATAAAGCTAATTATAGTACAAGAAAATTGAAAAAAAAAAAAAAACCCGAATAATTAATAATTACTCATTTCAATTAATTTGTTAAACATATTACAAATTGAAACCTTAAATTTCTCAGGCCATAATGTAAGTATATTCAAATGTATTTCATACAACTTTGTAAACATTTAGCAAAAGCTTCGTATTTCGAAATTATTTTTTAAATGTGAGATAAAAGAGCTTCATTTCGAAATTTCGTTCATTATTACAAGCAGTTGACAGGTGATGTCAAATTATATTAGTATCTCACATTTGAATAAGGATAACACTTAAATTATGTTCAATTTCCCTGCTGAACAACGCGACACATTTTCTGACTAATTTTTGAACGCAAAGACATACAGTTAGCAGGGCTGACTATCAAAGCGATTTGGAATCGAAATGAGTTTTCCGTTTTTTGATAAATAAATTACTTATAAAGTCATAAGCATTTATGGTCAAGTGACAACAGTTTTTCTCCGTTCTTCGAATCCGCATAGGAAGATTCGGTTCAAAACGTTCTTTAACAGTATTTTCTAAAAGATCTTTTGTATTTACCAAAAAAAAGGAAATGTCTTTACATAGTTTCTGAACAACAAAACCTGCCAAATTCATACGATTCTGAACAAAATTGAATTGAAAAATGTGTCTGAAAGTAGACCCATTAGATTTGAGAACAGTCTTAACTCTCCGAAGAAGAACGTAATTTTGATAATTTGTGAACATAAATGGTTCTTTTGTCGAAGGCTTGTGAAAGAGTATCTTAACGTTGCAATTATGTGATGTGAAAAAAGCATCGTAGGAACAAATGTGTCGTTATCGATAAATATAACAAAATAAGATGTCTCATAATTAGGAAACATCAATATATGGCATTAAGATATACAAAATGAAAACAACGCCATTCTTTTACACTTTTTGAAAGTAGTTGAATGTGCCAGTCCCAAAACTTTCTTCTTTCACATACATGTTAATATTTCAATAAGTTGTTATACATGTTAATACTTCATTGTTGTAAATTCACTAATATACAAATTTGACAAATTTCTATTTCAATTTATTAATGGGAGTAGAAACGCGTTAAATCACGGTCATGATATTCAATAACTTTCGTTATTCTGTTGTACGTCAGCTGCTTGAGAATCGCCGGGTTCGCTGGATGTGAAGGGCCCATCGCTGCACGAGCAGCCGATGTACAACAAAACAAATAAAAATCAAGAAAAATGCATTGAAATTGTTATTACAGCGCTCCCGTGGAAATACCCCTTCAACTGGGACCTGACGGCCATAGACAAAAACATATAATTGAAGTTCTGTTCAATTAATATGTCAATTCTGCTCAATTATATGCTAATATGTTCAATTAATATACATAACTTGAAACACTTTTCGATGATACAATAATAAAAATGGTACAAAAATCGCTATTACACCGCCCTCTTCCGGCGGAATGTCCCCAAATTCAACTGGGACCTGCTGGTCATAGTCAAAATCATATGAAATTTGTCCCAATTTTATGCATAAGTTCATACTGTTTTCGACGATACAATAATGAAGATGGCACAAAAAATTGCTATTACAGCGACCCCTTCCGGCGGATTCCAAATTCAAGTGAGACCTGACGGCCATGGCCAAACCATATATATAAAATTTGGTTCAATTCTATGCATAACTTCATACACTTTTCGATGATACAAAGAGGACATACACACACACACGGACAGACGGACACACGGCCGGACAGACAGACATTTTGTAAAAACATGTTTTTCGTGATCTCTGACTCCTAAAACATGTAAATCCGTCGAAAACAGGAAATCGAAAAAAATTTCAATTATGGCACTTTCTTCTTTTGAAAGAAGGAAATAAAAAAGACATATAACTAACTGGCTTTCGTTAATTTATTTACACATCGAAAAACTTCATACGAGCAAATATGACATTGTATTACATCCTGCAATATCAAAACTAATGTTACTGCCAGTAGTGTCCCCCCGGACTTGCACTAAAGCTATAAAGCTGCAAAACTTAACTTCCCGAGGTCGTTATCAATTTATCCATTTATTACTTACTAGCTAATACAGATAAAATAAAATCAAATCTTTTAACTTCGATTTCGAATATTTTGATATTTTGAATTGTGGCTGTCAGTCTTTTAGAGAAGATATTGTATGAAGATTCTGCACATGGGATCATTTCTACTCAACAGTGACATTTACATGTGCTTTTAACCCTTTCAGGGCAGAGCAATTATGTTTGCAAAATGGTGAAATGATTGACTTTACAAACAAATTTATTAGAAAATAAATACTTGCTTTTCTTCACGTGCATTAAAAAAGCTTTGATAAAATATTCCGGGTGCTAATTGGCAGTTTGGAATTAAACTTAAATGATCACATTTGCGCCACCGCTCTTGAAAGGGTTACAACTCTAAAAGCTCTACCATTAAAAAACAATGCACTTTTGATCAGAGCAATTGTACAATTTCTTTAACCCCTTAACGGCCGCATTAAATTTCGGTTTAAAAATTCAAATTGCTTATTGGTGCCACTTTTTTGAAAAAGAAATATTCACTTTATTTAATGACAGATAAAATGATACCATAATAAAGCCAATTACACTATTTTATAAAACTGGTGGTAAGCAAACAAATAAGAATAAAATGAATAAAAGACACAGCCCGTGAATATCACGGGAGCGAGAATTAAGGGGTTAAAAACCCTGTATTTCAGTATTCTAACGGGATTTGGTTTATTAAAAACTAGCACAAAAAACAATCTGAAACAAATTTAACTAATGATATAAGTTTAATAACGAGCCTTTGTTGTGTTTTTAGTAAACGCAAAATGTCATTCAATCTTTCCTTCCATTCGTGTCAGCCACTCCACTTGTTTTTTTTCTTTTTCTTCATTTATCGCATTCACCCTTTCCTTTTTAACTCCAGCATATTTAAAATAAATGCATGATTAATCGTTCGACTAATAATGACGTATATGTATGTCACTAGTCCCTTATCAATAAGTCGAAACTCAATATAAGTGTTTATTGCAAACAAATTTTTTATTTAATCATAAAACTTTTCTTTCTTCCCTCCAGAGTAATTTCACTTTTACATGGTATGGCAAAATTTAAATGAAAATCTCACTGAAATTATTTATTGTTTATAAGATATCAAAAGAAGCGTTTCGTTTATAAGTATGTTAACTTGCTATTATAATTGAATAAAGTCTGACTAAATACTGGGAAAGGTTAATTCTTAGAAACTACATTTGACATTATTTTATAAATGAAATCTCATAAGTAATTGAATTAAAATCAACCACATAAATGCAGGTTTTAAAAATTTATATGTAGTATTGTGTCTCATAATTTCTTAAATGTGCTCATATTCGCTGCACCAGCCGAATCTCTTATAAGGTGGTCTATCCAAATAACACACAGAGGAATGCGACACAGCTGTAATTTAATTACAGAGATCAAGAGGCAGTGCACTATAAAAAAAAAAAATCGGTAGTTCTACAGATGTAAAGTTACATGCTTACTAAACTTTCATCTGTAACTGTAAAAAAAAGCTGCAAATCTACAAAAGTAGTTTTTGTAAAGCTACAGAAATCTGTAGCTTTACAAATGAATTTGCTAAAATTACAGTAATCTTACTAAAATTTTACCTGTAACCCTGGTTGCAGTTACATGAAAAGTTCTAGTCATCCCAGTTCCCTAAAAAAGTCTTAGTAATCTTACAGATTTTTTGATTTTCGGAGCAAAAGTGTGTCTGTTATATGAATATTTTTTGTTGCCGTTACATAAGAAGTTCTAGGAATCCCAGTTTCCTAGAAAAACTTTAGTAGATTTGCAGAATTTTTTTTTTTTTTTTTTTTTTTACAGTGTGGACGTGAACGCAGGTTACTCATTTTGTAAAAACGTTTCTTCTAATGTGAATCCTCTACAAAACTATCTTGTAAATTCTTTAATTTAATACCTAAATATCGCAAAATCAGCATCACATACAAAGGCTTCTATCCTTCGTGAATCTATGACTTTTCTTATACGAGAGAAAACCGATTTAGATTTACATAAATCTCACGGTAGTCAAAGAGCATGTAATTGTAATCTGCCAGTTACAGTCTTCCTTAAAAGATAGAAGATATGTTGACGAGGATAACCTTAAATAGAAACTTGTAAAAGAAACTAAAATCGAAAAAAAAAAAAGAATAAAATGAAAAAACCTCACTCATAAAATGCAAGAAACCCCAATATACTGTAATAGCTAAATCCGGATATGTTAATTTTTTTAATTATTTTTTTAGAATAAGCGAGACTTGTTATATAAATATAATTTGACATAAAAACCTATTTTAAAACACGATACAAATTTTTAGCAACAATTAAATTTTATATGATAATTTATTTTTAATTAATCAAATAAATAACTGAATGTTAATGTAATATTAACTAATTCAAATGAACAAATTTAGTGTTTAAATAATATTTTCCTGGGAAATTTTTAAAAGATCTATTTATAAAACAAATAAACAATTTCATTGAAATACATGCAACTTTATCTCTCTTTGTTATATCTACTCAGAATACAGTCATATGTCAGTGATGAAACTTTAATTCGAAAAAAAAAAAAAAAAAAAAAAGAAAGAGAAATACACATATTAGAATTGTCATATTTTACAAGAAAATAAATTCCGTTCATATAAAATAAGTAAATCAAATAATCAATGATAGCGAAAATTATAGCAAATGTAATCTGTTATACAGAATGCATTTTAGATATTTTGTTTAATATACACCCTGTTGCAAAAAAAATATATGCACCCAGAAAGAATTCAGCAAGAGTTACGAAACTTGGCGTGCTGATGTGATTTGATGAGTTATGTAAATGATTAACATTTCAGCACCACTGGCCAATGGGGCTTGTGCAATGCGCATTTAAATTGAGTAACAGGCTGCATTTAAAAGAACCGGTATTCTAATTCACGGATAATTAGAACTGGACTACCATTGTTAATACATGGGATTTGAAAGAATGATACGTTTAAGACCTACTGGACGGCACTACGAACAGTGGTTCGACTTTGAAAGGTGTCAAACCATAAGCCTTCGAAAAGAGGGTTGGTCCAACAGCCGTATCAGGCATCATTTTGGTCGAAGCGATATTGTAGTTCCGCGGTGTTGGCATCAGTGGATCAGAGAAGGCACGACCAGCCGCTGGAGTGGCTCAGGACGCCCTCGGGCCATAAATGCATGAGATGATTGCGCAATCAGAACAGCAGTCACATCTACACCAACCATAACACTATCATCTATTCGACGCCATTTGCCAGTTGATATGGATGCAGTGGTATAAAGGCATACCATCCATAGATGACAAGCCGACTCTGGACTCAGCTCTCGGCGTCCATTTAGGCAGTTGCTTCTAACCTTAGAGGAGGAATTGAATAGAGAGCGAATCCCTTTGTTCTCTCCGTCGAACCCTGATGCACTCATGTCGGAGATCACATCGCCAAAAGGGTGTCGTTTTTTGGCGGTGATCCCTTTCTTGGCAATTTTCTGTTTTCATTCTCGTGATAAAAGAAACGCTCCAAAACGAACGCAGACGAAATAGGTCTTGGTGGGATGCGGGAAAAACCGGTTTGGCGGGCATTCTCCCCACCATCACGTGATGGTGGGAAGCATGATATGTGCTTCAAAAAAAGGTTGCTATTTCTGCGTCCAGTTATATTAGAAGTCTATGCTTTTAACCCTTCAACATAGGCAGTGTCGACTCAATTGGTGACGATCGCGGACAAGCTGGAAAGTGTCTAATTGGCGAAATGTGATCTTAAGCGACGAATCCCGATTTTCTCTAATTGAGGATGACCACCGCATACGTGTGTGGAAGCAGAGAGGTTCAATCCTGCATTTGTTACATATCGGCACACTGCCATAACACCTGGTGTGACAGTTTGGGGAGCGATCTGCTGGGACAGCCGATCACATTTAGTCGTGCTGCAAGGTACTCTGACGGCTCGTAGGTACATTGACGACATTTTGCAGCCGATAGTACTGCCTATTATATCAAGTCGCCAAGGTGCCATTTATCAGTAAGACAACGCTCGGCCACATACTGCACGACTCTCGCAACAATGTTTATAAGGGTATATTGTCCTTCCATGGCCTGCCAGGTCACCAGATCTTTTTCCAATAGAGCATGTTTGTGATATGTTTCGAAGGCGATTTCTACCGTTTCGGAATACCACTGAATTAGTTGATCAGTTGGTATATTTATGGCAGAATCTACCGCAGTGAGACATCAGTCACTTAACAGACTCTATGCCCCACCGAGTATCGGAAAGACCCGTTCGGTAATGCTAATACTATGGAAAACATTTATAAAGATATTTCGGTTGCATTTCAATATTTTTAAATGTTTTTTTTTGCATAGGATAACTGAGGTTGATCTGTACAAAGTCCCTTTTCTCCTTTTTCAATTTTGTTTGCAGATATTTTTCAAGAGGATGCTTTCACTATCGAAACCGGTTCCGAAAGTGAAAGTGTCCTCATTAAAAATGTCTGTAAACAAAATCGAAAAAGTGAAAAAGGGCCTTTGTACAGATCAACCTCAGCTATCCTACGTAAGAAAAATCGATTAAAAATATTGAAATGCAACCGAGATACCTTTATAAATTTCTTCCATAGGATTAGCACTAGTGAACGGGTTTTTTCGCTTGACTGAAGTAGCCTCTTAACACTGTGATGATTCTGTGGCTATTTAACTTCTCTTGACGAAAATCTAACAATTTAAAAAATACAGGGTCGTCTGAAATTATACTTACTGCATGTCATCTTTCTGTTAGAATTGGTTTGGAGGCTTAAAATCGCATACTCACAATTTATGAACAAATACTGTATAATATGTAAAAATAGTCACATACGGTATAGAGACTTTCTTCTAAATTAAAGTTAAAAATTAAATTTTCGTTACATATCTTACAATTGTAACAAATTGTGTTGTTTTCAATATTTGAAGAATATTCCCTTTCAGAAATATGATACATTTCCCCCCTCCACATGCTGAAAATTCCACAGCTTTAATTGTATTCATAACTGACACACAATGGCTATTTTCTGTTGCTGGGGTGGGCCAGGCAAAAAGAAAAAAAATCTTTTTTTATTTCTTTCATTTTGTAGTAGGTTATTGCAAACTTTTTTGTCTTTAAGTATTTTTGCACTCTCTTTAAAAACTTAAAAGCTTTTGCTTACTTTAACATCCAAAGGTATCAGCACCTATCTAAAACTGTACATATTGCCAATATTTCTGACCAATAACGCTGATGTTGAAACAGAATTATCTTTTGTTGTAATATTTCCAACTGAATGAAAACGTGTCCAGGTCAGGATTCGAACTAGGGACGTTTGGCATAAACTGCCAATGTTACTGGGATGTTAATATTTGGAAATTTTTCCAGAGAGAAACATTCGCCTTGAATACAATAATAATGAATAGTGAGAAGTTCCAGGCTGGGTATCGTTCCATGTGGTTTAGCGGTAGAACGTCAGTGCGCTATACGGATGGCCCGGGTTCGATTCCCGGCATGGAATTCTTTTTCACTAAGTTGGTCTTTGCGCCTTTTAAGCAAAAATAATTTGAAATTTGATTTTCATTTGAAGTATTGTTACTGGGATGTTAGCATCATATTAAGCACATAAAAAACAAAAAATAAGCATACAAAATTATTGGCTAAAGGTATATTTTTTATATTTGCAATAAACATAAAATTACCATACTTCTCATAATACTGTCAATTTTCTAACACAAAATTGTAAAGAATACGAATTTACCTTTGTAAAAAATATATTTTTGGCATCACCAACCTTTTTAATTTTATAAAATTTAATAAGTTTCTTTTAGCAATAACGATGTGAAACAGGTCAAATGATAAATAAAACTTTGATGTGAAAGATTAATCACCGTAGCGCTGTAGGTTGAAAATTCTATGAGCAATTTTTATTAACTGTTGTGTTGGAAGTTGGAAGCAGTAAGAAATAAAATCCTTTTTTTAAACACTCTGAATAAGTAACTTTGACTTCTGGGTTTGTTGCAGATATGCAACACGGTTGCGTTCTATTCTGTCTACAAATTCTTATTTATTATAAATTCATATTTTGAGCAGATGTCCATTTTTAAAATAAAAGTATCCAATACAAATTGTTTCGGAACATTACTTAACGCAAAATTAAAAGTTGAAGGATGCAAAAATTTTTATTCTATAAAAAGATTTTTTATTCAGTAATTTAATTAGCTTCGAATGTTTACCAATTATATGAATTATTGATTATACATTTTTTTTAACTTACAAAAATGTGATTTTAACCAGATAGTTTAAAAAAGGGAAAATGAATGTGATTAAAATGCAATTTAAGTAAATGATTTTAACCATCTGATTAAAGTCGTTGACATATTATTTTTTATTTCAACAAAATAAACATTAAATTTATTAAATTTTATTGAATTGATAAAAGTTAATGACGTTTATTGCTTTTATATCATGTTTTTATATGAAATTAACTGAAATCGTAATAAAAGAAAGCAGGAAAAATCATTTTTTCTTACTTATTTCTTCTTGACATAGTCCTGTGTAATTACCATTTTGGTAATCCAAATATAAGTTCTTTGGAAGAATTATGTCCGAATGCAATACAATGACATTGACCAGCTGAGATTAACCGGTCACTGCACATTGTAATTTTTTCGGACAAATATTTTATGTAAAATATCTCTTGACAGTATTCCTGTATAACTTTTGTAAAATTTAAAAAATCCGCGCTAACTACACACATTCATAACACAGCTACTATTATTTAGATGCTGCCACTGTTCGAAAGAAGAAATACACTGTGTTTTCTCTTGTTATCGTCTGCAGAAAACAAAATTCGCGAGCAGATGTTTTTTTTTTTTCTGCTTATTTGTTATTGTAGATTTGTAAGTTAAATGCTTAATAATTTTATAAGAGCGTGTGTAATTAAAATTTTCTGTTTCAATATTTTTTTGTGCTTAGAAAGAAGCTAAGAAAATATTAAATTTATTAAAAAAGCCAGAAACAAACAGTAACATTTATTTTTAAAGAGTCACTTAAACTAGTTAAACATTAACAGAAAAGGAAAATATTATTGAAAGTATAAAAGTGACTTTATTTATTTTAATAAAGTATACTACAAAATCAATCCGATTCAAACTCCAAAATGCATTATGAAGCCTATAAAGTACTGTTTAAAATATTTCTTATCACTTTCAAAGCTTTCTGAAATTCATATTTTTGTCACACTGTGAGTTTACAATATGGTGGTTTTTCGCCCCATATGTGACGTGACATACGTTACATGCAGTGACATAACAGTGGCGTCACAATATTTTTTTATAATTGGAAGAAAAATATTTTTTACTGTAAATAACATGTTTTGAAGAATTTTTGTAATTTTTTAAAGTTTTCTAAGAAATTCACATCTCAGTCACAATGTGACATCACTGAGTGGTGGCATTTTGGTCACAGATGTGATGTTACCACAATGACTTACAGTGACGTCACTGTGACCATGCATGCTATGAGGGTGGCAACAAAGAAAATATGTGAATTTTTAAGAAAATGTTCTTAAAAGTGTTATACTTTATCTGAACTCATTTTTGTTTTCTTGGATCTTTAAACAAGGACACAATTTAATTATAAAATGCAAATCATACTGTAGGCATGGATACATTTTTCAAAATTAACACGTTAAGCACCACGTCCGTCACCGGTGACTGACACTGAGTTTTCCGTTTAGAACGCGTCATTCACCGATGACTGACGATCTAAAATATGATATAAAACTAAATATGGTTTTAAGTAATTACTGAAAATTTATTTAAAAATTACTTACCTTTTATTTATTACAGGATTATACTTTCTTAAAAATTACTTAAAACATTGTAAATTTTCAGCTTCAGTGTCAGTCACCGTGGCACTCAACGTGTTAAACATGGATTTTAAAAGTTAAATTGCTTATTATTGCTTTGCTTAAAAAACATGTCAATGAATAAATAAATTTTCTTTAATTCTTTATTTGGAATTATTACTCTGAGAGAATGTGGGTTTTTAAACGTTTTTACAGGAGAGCTGGATTTTCGAAAGCCAATTATTTAGCAATCTCCGTTGCTTTACATAACTTCACACTGAACAAGAACGACAGTCCCAATAATAGGCTGTTAGTAATACAGTTTCAAGAAGAGCCTTGGACATCTCTACTTCATACTGAACAAGAACGAAAGGCACAATAATAGGCTGTTCGTAATGCAGTTGCAAGAAGAGCCTTGGTACATCACCCATTTGATCGTTACTTCATACTGGATAAAAACAACAGCCACAATAATAAGCTGTTCGTAAACCAGTCACAAGAGCCTTGATACACTCCTCACATGATGCAACCTACCATAAATAAATAATTTAAAAAAGAAATCCTCTCGAAATGTTAATGCTGTTAATTTAGTATGCTTGTCTGTCATACATGATGTTTGTTGAACGCCAAAATGCTTACTTGAGAATTGATAGCATCGAAAATACCTATATTCCGTGTTGAGAAAACTGAATAAAACAGTGTAAAACGACTCAGAAACGTTTCGGAAAATTACAGGCAGCAAAAGAAACTTAGTTTTTATAAATACTTCTTTAAACCTCGAAACGTTATCGGTTTTTAAAGTTTCTAAATATAAAAGAACTATTTTTGGAATCGTTGACAACTCGGAAGAGGTTATATTATGTTTTCCTTCACGGTTTTATAATGTTTTCGTAGATCCAAAAACGTTTGTCTTTGTTTACAATGTACTTGTGCCATTACTTTCTTTTAGTACAGCGTATGTTATAGATTGTAATAATATAGTATAAATTTATCTTCATTTTACCATTACTAAAACAAAAAGTATAAAATAAAATTAGCCTAAATAATCAATTACACTTTAAAATAGTAGCTGACAAATGTCCAGGGTATTCAAAACGAAATAAAATTTTATTCAATTCTATTTATGTACTGCGTTTGAATTAGTTTCAAAAAACTATCTCACATATTTTCAAAACTTGCGTGCATCAAATACGTTAATAATCACCGTTAGAAAAAGGTATGAATATCTACGTAGTTGAAAACGAATACTGTCATTGTTTTTCTAAATAATAAAATGTAGAAATGTTTTAGTCATACCGTGAAAAATCCATATGACGCCATTATCTTAAATATTACTGGGTTTGTGCTAAAATTTTACACGTTTTTTCACCGATAAGTAAAGGATAAGGATGATTTACTTTTGATAACAAGACGAAATTTGTTTTTCAATTTTTAGCGGAGTTACATTTCAGTTCACCCACAATAACATATTAAAGGAAAAATAAAATGTTTGAAAAATATAACATGCCCTATGTCTTTATAAATTAAAGAAAACGTTTTTCTTTACGCAATACAATGTTTGAAAAATATTATATGCCCTATGTCTTTATCAATTAAATAAAACTTTTCTTTTTACACATTGCAATTTTTTATAATACTTAAAGTCGTTTAAATATAAGAGTCAACACACACATCAGACATGATTCACATCATACTTTAAAGCTGAAAAAATGGTAATTGAGATGTAATAAAAAACTATTTATAACCTAAAATTTTTCATGATTCTGAGGAAGAAAGCTAATGAGGAAAAGTATAAATCATACTGCACCTTTACAATAAAAGAAATCTCTAATAGTATGTTTCTTTATAGATTTTCAATTTACTTAAATTTATATTCTTATATGGGGCATTCTGACAATCTTTTGACTTTTGGGGAAAAAAATCTGGCGAAATTAAACTTGCTAAAACAACATTTTAATCTGATAGACGAATGCCTTAATGATTCTAAAATAAGAAAAAATGGTCAGCAGCGAAAAATGTTTTATTTAAGTGAGGTTTATGTTAAACTTATGTTATGGAAAATTAAACTTTGCGAGCTTAATTTTCCTTACCATTTTACCACTAAAACTTTTTGTTTTCTTCGAAATTTTTACTTATAATGAATTTGCATAGTAACCACAGGACATTCAAATAAGAAATAATAACAATGTAGTATTTTTAGTACAAAATCTTGGTATAGCATTGTCTTAAAGGGGTATTAAAGAAGGGACGGAAAGGTAAAAAAAGGGGACGGTATAGGAAAAAAGGGACGGTAAGGATGGAACGGTAAGGAAAATTACCACCTATTTTAGGCAAATCATGTTAAGACTAAGAGATAGCCAAAATGTTCATTGATTTTTAGAAACAGTTGTTAACATTTGATTTTTTTTTTTTTTTTTTTTTTTTTTTTTTTTTTTTTTACCTCGAAAAGTGCAGGAATAAACCTTGGGGACGGTAAGACTACCAATAAAGCCACGATCTTGAAATTGATATTTAAATGCTGATTTAAATTCTGCAGTAAATTTCCTGTCAAAGAATTTTAGACATTCTTTCTCCAGAGTACTTCTGCATGAGAAAAAACTTGAAATAAATTCTGTGGCTGCATCTGAAATGATTTTCTGTATAAGTTTAGCAAGAGAGACGGCAAGGATGAAAAACCCAGGGACAGAGTTCAAAAAATAATATCAACTGTAAAAATGTGTGCAGGTTAATTTTTTGCTACATATTTATATAAAACAATTGTCCCAGTTTCGGAAAAAAATTACATCGAATTACTTTTATTGAAACAATTTTATACAGACAGCTCCAAACTTAAAAATCAGCATCAGGGACACGGGACGGTATAGGAGTTTTCCTGGTATTTGGACATCCAACATCGTCCAAAACTGATTTATCTCGTTAATATTGTTATGCAATCATGCAATGGGATGTTCCCCAGCATATGGAATAAAAAAAACACAAAAAGTGTAATAAAATGAAAATTATTATTCAGGGACATGAAAGTCAAAAGATTGTGAGAATGCCCCATGCTGATATGTTGATAAGACGCAATTTCATAACATAACAATATTTTATGAATAATATTTTTTGCATTCCTATCAGGGTAGTTTCGCAATTCATAATATTGAGGTTAACCATTTTAAAATTGCACTAGAAGCAAAAGAATAATATAATAAAGCTAGCGGAATAAATATCTCAAAGGAGTTATTACCTTCATTGAATACAGTGTCAAAATATTTCTCCTAATTATAAAAATAATAAATATTTCTTATAAGAAAATTTCTATTAAGTTTAGCAAGACTGTGCCTTAATTATGAATATGACATGATTAATAGCACAACTATTAATTATCACTATTTTTTTTAATATAATACATGCCCACTTCATTAATTATAATTATTGTTTATATTTCTCGAAACCTTTCCTTGTGTATATTTTAGATTTTTAAATACGCTTACTTGTCTACTTTCCCGTCAAACATTTTCTGTACAGCATATATACATATATAAAAGCTGTCGCCAAATATTGTAATTTAACGTGAATAATAGAAAAGTTTGACGCCGCATGTTTGATTTCAACACGGCTGATGTTCATATGAAGATCGGCCGTGTGATTTCAAATGCAGAGCTAACTCGCGATTCCATTTTAGTAGATAAGGCAGCTTGATTTTTGTAATGAAGTATATAAGTTTAATGCTATTTCACTAAATTTCTCTTTGAAAAAAAAAAATTTGATTAAAAAAAGTATATTGAGATCTGTGATATTTTATCTGCAGAACTTAATGCACTGAACCAGTGTTGCCAGATGGGCTACTTTTTTTTTAAAAATCAGATTCTTGATCAGCACCACTTTTTTGAAATGGTAAAATGTTCCTTATTTAATGACATATTAATTAAGGAGAAAATAAAGTGAATTCTTACCGTTTCAAAAAAGTGGTGCCAATCAAGAAATCTGAACAAAAAAAAAGTAGCTCACTGGCAACACTGCACTGAACTATGTTCAACAATATGGGATTCAACCGTAAAAAGTAAGTGTAACTTAATGGGCATGATGTGAGATTTTCTCTGCTACAGATGAACAAAGGTGATAAAATGTTAAAAACTGTGATAAGCGAATATCTATTAAAAAGGGATCGTGATTCGACCACTTGAACATTTGTTTTCACAATTTGAAGGCTTTATCTAAATTTAAGTACATTTTATACATTACATCATTTATTTTTGCCTGTTGTATATGTTATATCCGTTTACATTTTCTGACTACAGAACGATCAATTTATTTCTTCCAAACTTCCGTTATCACTGGCGTTCATTACATCACTCCAAAAAAGCTTAAAAATAACTGTAGTATACAAAATCATGGGTAAGAAATTTTGATACGAACAGCTTTATCCTGCAAATTTTAGGACGGGAGTTTTTCCGTGATTTCCGGCAATCTTCCGTAGTCGTGATATACGGCTCATTAGGTAACGGTGTTTCGCCGAAAATCCTGAACGTGTAACAAGTGTGACGCCAAGTGAAAGTGATTTCATATTTTTGGCGGAAAATTTCGTTGTTTGGCGACAGTTAAAAATAATAGTCGCCGGGAAAATAAACATTTACCTTAATACGTTATAACTGAAGCTTAATCATAATAGTTAATCATTTGATATTATGTCATTGGTAAGTCTTTTACCAAATCATTTGCAAAATTGATTTTTTCAGAAACATCGTATAAAAGTATATATATATATGATACTTTGGTTTATGGAATGATTTGAAAACAGAAATAAAAACACACTTCTGACAAAGCGCAGAGAAATGCTACACTGACGCTTTGATTTCTTGTCTAGCACATACATTTTTAAGATATTCTCAAATATTAAGCTATAAAAAGAAAAGAAAATAAATGGATAAACTTAATGAAAATATATAAATCCTAAAACAATAAAACATTAAAAACATTAAAACATTAATAAGCATTATATCTTTGTAAACAATACAGTAACTAAACGTATAATATTTGAAGCTACGATAAAAAAGGCAAAAATTTAAAACAACTATGTTCATCACTATTAAAACAAAATTTGAATATCTCTTAAAAAAACACAAAATTTCAATCAACCAACTCAAGAAATAAAGGAAATAATATCATCTCAAAGTAAATAGATTTTCTATTGAAAATTATTGAGAATTATTCATATTTAATTAAAGAAAAAGAATTCTGAATAATTTTATGTCTCCCGTTATAATAATATTAAAAGAATATTTTAAAGTCCAATGTCTTTTCAAGTTTTCTTTTTTGTTTATCAGTTACTTTTTTAAAAGCACGTAAGCATTTAATAAGAAAGATAAGACTTTCGACCGCAAAAGAAAAAAGAAAGAAATGCATATTCAGCTGGAAAAATCCTTTGAACCCTGTAAACACTATCGATCAAGATCATGTGAAAGTTGTTACTTCATACCTTGCTTCATTACCCCTTTTTAATACACTTATCATATCACCCCTTTTATTCACCCTATTTTAAAGTTTTAGAGCATACAAAGAAGGGGAAAGTGCTCCCCATTTTTGACTTTTGAAAAAATCAATCGCAAAAAGTATCTGCTTAGAATACTTTTGACTCATAGGATAAATGATTAATAGACTAAAAATGGGTGCTCCCGCTTTAGTTGATATCTCGCAGCTTTAGATGAATTTAATTTAGACCCATCTCTTAGAAATTTAGCCGAACTTTTAATTTATTAATATTTTATATTTATTCGATTATAAGAGAATTGCGCTGCAAATTATTCTATTAATTAATGGAAATAAAATAACTTATATAAAAAGTATTTACGGAAAACTATTATTCACAATTTCTTCACTTCCGAAACATCCTGTCAATTTAAAAATACTTAATAAGCATTCTTTGATAATCACATAAATTTTATTAAGCAATTCTTTTTGTGAAATGTCATCAAATATCTAAAATTATTGCTTTAGAGGCTTTCCGGAGTAATGGTTACTGGAGGCCTTTGCAGGAAGGTTTTAGCTGAAAAATACTGACAATGATTAAATTATGTAATACAAATAAATTATTAAATTATTTAAATTTAATATTAAAAATTAAATTATTTAAATTTAATATTAAAAATTAAATATTGAAAATATTTAAATTAGATATTAAAAATAAAATAATAAAATATTAAAAATAAAATAATTAAATGCAATATAGACGATTATTAGATAGAATAACATACGATAATTCGATAGATAAAATAATTAAAATTATTTCATGTTTCCATATTTGCCATTTCTGATTATCATTCATAAAACGAATTCATCTTTCTTAGCATCTCTTTCAAAATTTTTCAAATAACAAATAAATGTTGTTCTCTAATTTAGACGTCAACCAGTACGTAATTTGCGCTGGAGCTCAACGGAGCTCATCTCTGGAAATTCTTTTATTTTTAAAAAAAATTAAATATTAGTCGGTACACCCCGGAACTCATAAATACTACGCTCCAAAGCTCATTCGAATAGAATTCAATAGAAAACTGGCTGTTTTCTGCTCGTTCAAGATATATTGGAACAGATTAAGGGCAATGAAAGAGTTTTTAATCCGAATTTTTGGCTTACTTCAGAATCAAATGAGATCATATATGGAGTTGATGGCAGCACGGAACCATGCAAAAGGTTTCATATAAATGAGCAATTTTAAGGGCATTAAGAATTTTTAAGGAATATTAAAGTTAACTCAATAAATTGGTTTGAATGATTAATTGTATCCCTGCGTAAAGTGCTGGATATGAATAAGAATTTTCAACTATGAAACTTAATTTATACTTCAGACTTTGCTTCACTTAGCATAAAAAGATCATCAAAATTAATATTTATTAGACTAAATTTGCCCTTCTATTAACATTATTTCAGTCAGAATCACATGTTTGTTCATGGCTATAGTAATTTATATACACATATAATATCATTTCCATTAATGCAAGTTTCTTTCTTCATTAGATTTTATTATATACATATTTATAAAAAAATTATATTCAGCCATATATTTAAAAAATATGTATATACATATACAGGGTGTCCACTCTCAACGGTGTCCAATGGCTAATTCCTAAACTGTTAGTCATAGGCATATAGTTCCAGTTAAAAAAAAATGTTTTAAATGAGGTAAAGACGTATTTTTAAAGCAATTTTGGTCAATAAAAGCATTTCTTAAAAAAAAAATAAAAAAATAAAATTTTTATACGGTCCCCAGGTCCTATAAGTTATATTTAGTAATATTTTCCCATTACACTGACAAGTAAGACAAAAAAAAAAGTCCCATTATTCTACGATTAAAACTGACCGAGTTATAGCTGTTTAAAGTTGGGGCATATTTTTTGCTACGAAATAGGGGTCATTCACAAATTTAGTAGAAATATAAATAATCGTCAGATATATTAAACATATATACATTTGAGACCAAAATTAACATTGCAATATAAATTTGAAATATAAAATCATTCTGAAGTATTAATGAAAAATATACTGATTATACTAAACACATAAGAGGAAAAAATAATAGAATTTTCCTTAAATAAAATGGTGAAAAGCAACAGCCTTAATTCTTTACAAAATTATGCATATTTTAAAATGCTATTAGATTACATTAGACTGCAAAATTTGAGTTGTGTTATGTTTTTTAGCTTTTGATAATTGATTCTTTTGTATTTTGTAACGCTGAATCAGAAAATGACTTTCGTTTTTAACCATCACATCAGGATTTTTTGCGAATCGTAAATTTCAAAGTTTAAAATTTCAAAACGACCGCCCCCCCCCCCCTTACACACACACACACCACTACGTCATTGGATCCCTGAGCTGATTAGCTGTAAGAATCCCAGAATAACACAAAAAAATCAATAAATTATTGAATTAAATAAAATTAAATTGAATAAAAATAGTTTTATACCTATTTTATAGTATCAGATTTTCTCTATTTTTAAACTTTGAAATTTAAGATTTCCCTAAATGTCTAACGTGACGGTTAAAAATTAAGGTCATTTTCAGATTCAGCGCTAAAAGTACATAAAAATAAATTACAAAAAGTTAAAAAAACAGAACCCATCTCCTTTTTCTTATAGCATCAAACTTTTACTATTTTTTAATTTTGAAATTTACGATTTGCGGAAAATCCTGACATGATGGTTAAAAAGGAAGGTAATTTTCGGATTCAGCTAAAAAATACATAAAAATCAATTTTAAAAGTTAAAAGCACAACCATTGCAGGTTGTGTTATCTAATCTTAAACTTGTTGGTGATAATCTATCCGAAATTTTTTGTGTTATCCTGTAAAATAAGTATAAATGGTAAGCAATGAAAATCATAATACTACTTTGTCACCAGACTTACGTCAGTATGTAAAATTTAACCTCAGACGGATATTTTAAAGTGAGTTAAAGTTGGAGTGCAAATTTAGAACTGGAAAGTTATACACATACAATTGTTTTAAGTTAAATAAAAGCTTTTAAAATAACATAACTTTTGTCAAAAGAAATCATGAAAAGAAATAGCCTCAAATCCTTACGAAATGAAACATATGTTAAAATACAATTATTTTAACGAATCTAAAGCTTAATTAATAATAGTTAACTCTATCTTAATACTTGTACAAATTCTTTCAAAGCGAAGATGCACCTGAAATAATTCCTTCGAATACTTTAAGCACTTTGAATACCACCCCTCGAAGCGAGGTCGAACTCATCTGTATTCAGGTGTAGAAAAGTGGTATGAGTCATGAATTTCAAAGTTTCATACTTGGTCAATTTTAGTCTTAGATGAACGGTATTTTTTTGGTCTTTCTTTTTAGTGTAAATGGGAAATTTTACTAAATATCACTTATAGGACAGGGGGACTGTATAAAAAAATTAAATTTCGTAACTTTTTAATACATATTATTCTTGACACAAATCGGTTTAAAAATACTTCTTTACCTTATTTAAAACATTTTTGTAACTGGAACTACGTGTTACGGACTAACGGTTTAGGAATTAGCCATTGGACACCGTTGGGAGTGGATACCCTGTATATTTTCTTTCTTTTGCTGAAGAAAATAAGCATTCATTTTTTAAAATAATGTATATGTGGGTACAGTGGTGTTCTATTATCTCAAACAGTATTGTTAGTTTTCTTTTGAAAAACTGGTTACCAAACACGAACCGCAGGAAACAAAACCCAAACTAAAACAGAACCGAGCAATAGAGAATTAGAATCAACCCTCAATGGAAAGAATTATTGCTAACCCGACATGAGATCAAATTGAAGTAAAATCGGGTTACTGGACCAATCTACCTGGCTGGGCAGGTTTTCTAATCTATGTTCATTTTTTTTTATCTCATTTTTGCATGATTTAAATCATGCAGCGTATTTTGACACAAAATAGACGATCGCATGTTATTTTATTTTTAGGTGTCCCTGTAAAAGAACTATACACGATACAATAACTATTTTCGAAACTTAAAGTATAGTAACATTAAAGTAGTAACCTTAAAACGATACTCAAAATTTTTAACGATTGGTCTATATTTGCGAAAGTTAACCCTTTATCGGGCAATGGTAATATACTTACCACTTAATTTTTATTGAAAACTGGTCGATTCACTTCGGAATTTTTAGTAAAATATTTTGTTTTTATAATGCAGCTTACAAAAAAGCGGCATTTTATTTCAAATAAATCTGTTTGAAGATTCTGGTGGCAGTGAATCTTTTCAACATTTCAACAACTGAATTGACTTGCCCGATAAAGGGTTAATGCCTATGAAGTCAAACATAGACATGATAACAGAAAGACAAAAATATCATTTTTATATATAATGCTGGGCTGCCACAGGCGATTTTTTTTATAACCACTTCGCACCAGTATTTTTCTAACATAAAATTTGAAGTATATTTCTCTTGCAAATGTTGCCAAAGTGTGTGTTAAGTATCTCTTTTTTAACCCTAGAACTACCGGAAATTTTACTCAAGTTTTATAAAAACATTCTACACCAGAATTTTTACTTAAAACTATTTAATTTGTTTATTTAACTTATTATTGTCTGATTTATACATTTAGTTTGTTTTGAAGAAATTTCTGGTTTGAATAAATATTTTGAATGTACATGTCGGGTCCATTGGACCCTTCTGGTAGACAGAGGGTTAAGAGAGGGGTGCCAGTTAGAATTAAAAAATTGTCGCCTGTGACAGCCCTACTAATCCTATTGAAACGGGACTATTTTTAGAAAGAGACCTTTCAAATGAAAGTAAAGTATGAAAATCGGACTACCGAATCAAAATTTACGCGTGAACATACATAGAAAAAGAAAAACGAACAAACTAAATGTATAAAGTTGGAAGAAACTTTGGAAGAACCTTTATTGCCGTTAAAAGAATCCCAAATTTTTACTTAAATTTTAATGTAGGCAGTCGGGACGGTGTAGTATATTTTCTTTTGTGACATGCTGTATAGAATTTTGTTATTTGTTGTATAGAAGTTTTGTAGATATTCTCAACCAGGAAATTCCAATAACCAGAAAGAAAGGCCGTAGAAATTTGAAATCTTCAAGATCGATTTATATTTCAGTTGCATAAAAATAGAAAACAAAATAACAAAATTATTTCGATATAATCCTATACGGATCATGACTAACATGAGTAGGAATCCAGACACCTTAGTATATTATGAGTGCGAATATTAATAAATACGTGAGGAATGTTTTGTCATGCTTTATAAACTGAGGCAAGTAAATCATAAAGCTTAAGAACCTACACTAGCCTGCAACAGTCTGTGACCAAACGTATAAATTAACAATAAAGAACAAAGTATAGTGAAATATCAACGAATTTAATGTGGAAATATATTATACATAATGTAATAACAAAATATAGGTGAACAATTTAAGTAATTAATATAAAAAGTACAATTGAATTCATATTATGCTTTCGTCGATGTGGCTCCTTTTAGCGCGTATTCCAGCTTTGAACAATTTTGTCAATCGAGATACCAACTTTTACTGTGTTTCGTGGCCTATGTTTTTCCAGATATCATTCAAACATTCCCAAAGACTTCGAAGATTTCTAGGAGCCATCATATGAGCTTTTCTGTGCATCTCATCCCACAATTTCTCAATAGGATGAAGATCAGGCGATTGCGGTGCGGGGGCCATAACATAATTTAGAGAGATTTTTACTATTTAGATAAATATTTTTCTTTTTAATCTTATTCTACTCCTGAAGTACAAAATATTGATTATAATCAGTGCAATGTCGTAAAAGATATAAATTGCATCGTTCTTTATGAAAATCGCATACGAAAACTGGGAGCACCAGAAAATCAGGCTGTATGGTGGCAGAGGGGACAGGACAACGGTCAAATATTTTTCCAATATTCAAAGTGGTCAAAAATGGCAACCTAAAATGCTTACAAAAAAAAAAAAAATGTCTGCGATTCAGACCTTTTTAGTGTCTGAAATTTAGACGCAAAAAGTGTCTGAAAAAATTCAGACATTTTAAAATGTTTGAAAATTAAACACTCCGTTTCAGACACTTAAGTGCCTGAATTTCAGACATTTTAATTTACAGTGCACTTTTTCGAAGTTTTCTATTTCGTTTACTCATGATCACAATACGTTTTTAATCCCTATTCGATGTACATTTAGGTTGCTCACAACGTTTTCTAGTTGCATTTTTCCTGTTTCTTTCAATCGAGCTAATCCGTATGTTTCCCTTGTTTTGGATTTTTATTTTCTTTGCAATTTCGTTACGATTATAACCTTCTTGAGACACCATTTCAATTTTACCACGCAATTTCCTTCAATATTCCCGTTTTTTGTTCATTTTTTAAAAAGCTATTTACAACCAATCAATATTACCTGCAATAGAAAGTAATGTTAATTAATCTGTAAATATATTAAACAATAGAATTCCAAAACATAAATTAATATTAAGTAATCCTTATACAATTGATATACTTAACTAAATTTATCAATATACATACGGAACTTGATAAGAATAAATGAAAAATAGAAATTTCTCTGCATAAATAACGTTCCAATATACAGTTGCTATAAGATCTGTGATGTTTCCAATCGATAGAAAAACTTGAATCTACTAAATTAGAACTTCTGCTTTGTGAAGCTGTCGATAAGCACAAAATTAAATTTGAAAAATAACTGAACTCAATATTTATGTATATTGTGTAATCAAAAGCAGTTTATTATGTTTGACCAACGACTTTAGCACGTTAGTGTCCATCTCTTTGCAACAACCAACCAATGATTTTCCAGATGTGTCCAGTCACGGCCTTCGAAATACTCAAGGCCAGAGGACACGAGCGTGACGTCATCAATAATCGACTGACTTCTTAGTAGTATTGGAATTCACACCGGAAAATTTTGATTTGCAATTTTCTTTTATTTTATTTGTGGAATATCTGTCAACTTTTAAAACAATAATAATTATTTAAACTTACTGGTGGAAATTTGGAATCCCCCTATAAAAAATCAGCCAAATGCGGCAACACTGTGGCATTCCGCATCTGGCAGAATTTTTATTTAGAGATTCCGAATTCTCACCAGTAAGTTTAAATAGTTGTTATTGATTTAAAAAATAATAGATATTCCGCAAATAAAATAAAAGAAAATTGCTATTCAAAAATTTCCGGTGTGAATTCCAACACTAGTGAAAAATCGGTCGATTACTGATGACATCACACTCCTGTTCTCTGTCCTCGAGTGTTTCGATGGCAGCGGACCAGTCCGTACATAAAGACATGATAGCATGTCAAGTCATAAGACAGATGTGGTATAATAAAAGTTTGTGGTATATACAGGGTGCAATATGTTATCTATCGCAGACCTTTAATTTCTCAACCGTTGGTCGTAGACATATAGTTCCAGTTACAAAAACGTTTCAAATGAGATAAATATTCATGTCGTGGTATTATTTAGAATAAAAAATCAATTTTATAAAAATAACGAAACCTAACTTTTTCACGATCCCCCAGTCCCTATTTTAGTAAAGTTATATTTAGTAAAAGTTTACACATATCATAACAGATATAACACAAAAAGTTTGACATCTGTGCTACAAAAATTGACACAGTTATTAAATTTCAAAGTTTGAGATTTTTTCACATGATTTTGTCTTTCATTGAGGGATCAGTTAATAGACGAATTAAAGTAATTCGAGATCAAAATCAGGGTGCAATGTCCTTTTTACGGCGAAACCACCTTTAGCCGGTATCGCTAAATCGGGGAATCACCAAAGAAGGTTATTTCATCTAAAACAAGTTGGAAATTGCTCGTCAAACGTGGCAAATGAGGTGCGTTCGTACTATAACTAGTTTTATAATTATTTTTTGCACCCCATATTGTACTGAATGTATAATTTTTTGCACTTCATAAAGCGCATAGTCTGATACATCATTAAAATGCACTTCCAATATTTTTTCCCCATTCCCCGTAATGTAACGGAACACTTTTGACTGTCCCTGTAATTAAACTATACATCCGATTTTCCTAAAATTTGAAATAGCTCAACAAAATTTTGCAACAATTATATCTTTAAAATTTCAGACCATTCGGAAGGCTGTAATATCATTAAAATGCACTTGCAATAATTTTTCCCATTGGCCGTAATGTAAAGAAAAACTTTTGACTGTCCCTGTAATTAAACTATACATCCGATTTTTTTAAAATTTGAAAGGGCTCGACAAAATTTTGCAACAGTTATATCTTTAAAATTTCAGATCATTCGGAAGGCTCTCATATCATTAAAATGCACTTGCACACTGTAAACTGAAATGTCTGAAATTCAGACACTTAAGTGTCTGAAACGCAGTGTTCAATTTTCAGACGTTTTAAAATGTCTGAAAATTTTCAGACACTTCTTGCGTCTGAATTTCAAACACATAAGTGACTGAAACTGGAGTGTTCGATTTTCAGACGTTTTAAAGTGTCTTAAAATTTTTAGACACTTCTTGCGTCTGAATTTCAGACATTTCAAGTGTCTTAATTGCGGCCATCTTTGAGCCTTTTTTTTGCCAATATGAAGCCATCTTTGACCACTTTTCTTTCTAAGTCATATACGCAGCCATATTTGACCACATTGAATCATTTTTTATAAATGAGAATAATTTGTTGCCATAAAGCAGAGCTAATTGCAGCGTGGTAAAACTAGGATGCTTCTCTGCCCCCTGATTTTAGGGTACCCCAAATTGGGTACAAAATTTTTATAAAGCTGATATTTTATATCAGTTTTGACTTTATTATGATCGTAATCAGTATTCTGTAGTTTTAGAATTGGATAATATCTATAAATATATTCACTTAAATATGTATTTATGTGATTTCATATATGCCCTACGGCATCAAAAATGCTTATTAAATTAATTCCAGCCCAAAGACCTAGTATTTATTCGCCCCTCCCCCCCCCCCCCCCACCACCACCGCAACCTTCATATATTGCTACAAAAAAAAAAAAATTAAGACTGCTCGATGCCATCAAATACATATTTGGATAAATATATCCTTTTCTTTAACCTAATCATATTCTAAAAGTACAAAATATTTATTAAAATAAGTATAAGATCAAAACAAATTTAAAATATCAGCTTTATGGAAATTTCATACCAAATTTGTGGGCCCGTAAAGCTAACGTCCCCTAGAAAAAGCCCAGTTTGTCCATGCTGCAATCAGCTCTGCTTTATGGTAACAAATTATTCCCATTTATAAAAAATGATTCACTTCTTCGGAAAGAATTCCATCCCTTCTTTGTTGTGCAATTTTTTTCTATTTAAATTAGATATTCCCAGTCAATTAGTTTAAGCATTTTTTGGATTTTTATTTCTGTGTTAAATAAAATCTAGCACTAGATTTCACAAAATTATCAGCATATGAGATCCGAACATTAAAAAAAATTTGAGCACGAAACACTTACTTTTCTTTATCCCCCTTCGTTTTTATTATTATGCTATTTATCATTACCAAGAAATGCTTAAACATTTGACAACCGCACATCGGCGCCTGAGACGAGCAGTAGTTATAAGATTCTGGATGGACTTCTTGTTTATTTGGCTCTTTTCAAACGATAAATAATATAGTAAATATCAATGGACACAGAAATCCTTCATTATGATTTGAGTACCCTTCATTTCTGCTCCCCACGTTGCTTGCGATCACACAAGCAGTATCAGTCGCAAAAGCGATTTCTTATCCACATGATTGGAACAGTCGTCGAAAAAAAAATAAACACCTCCTACTAACTCTGCAACTAGAAGACAACAATAATAGAAGAAAGTTACTGGTACCAATCGTCTGGAAATAAAGTCTACTTTTAAATGATGTATTTAAAATTTGCATAGGGGCCATCTACAAATCAAAATTAGACCAAACTTTGTTTTTTTTTCCAATGGATGCACCCAATTTTGACACTATATTTTAAATCTTCGGTTCAAACTATGCCTTGAAACGAAATTTCTAGTCATTTGAATGATAAGTTTTCGAATTATAAGCATTCAAAATTTCGAGCTTCTAATGTTAAATTGCATTTTCATATTTTTATTAATATCTCCTGAAATTATAATCCTAATATGATAATTTTGTATGTGGTTATAATACTAAAAAACCTAAACATATATAAAAAAATTGAATTCGTAAAATTGCATACCAAATTTGGGGCCACAAAAATCGATGGGAAGGTGAGGGGGCAGGGCCGCGGATCAGTTTCCATGTTTTAATCAGGTCCTGCTTCTAGAAGAAACACTACCCCGCTTTATATTTTTCTAAATAGAGCTGTCCGCTATTCGGGAGTGACCGGTTATAGAAGTTTTACTGTATGCTACAGTAATAACGGGCATTCTCGAATAGCAGACACCTATATAGCGATCACTTTTTTCAATCCACAACATTCGTGGATTGAAAAGCAGATTAATAATATATTGAAGCATATTTTGTGTAATTTGTACTCAGTATGCTGGGTATTTGTACACTCTGGACTTTTTTTACATATGAAAATAAAACCTCTAAATAGCGGGCAAATTCTACGGTCCTAGGGTGTCTGCTATTGAGAGGTTTTATTTAATATATACAGTTATAAATATATTCTAAAAAAGTTAGAAAATGTTTTTTTTTTTTTTTTTTTGACAGTATAGGAAATGTGGTTCTAATAAGTTCCAGTACCAGCGGCTTACATTGATTACCCCCCCCCCCCCTCTTCCCCCTACTACATATACAGCAACAAAAATTTAAACACATTGATGACTTAATATATATATATATATATGAACATGTAAATATATGTTTGGATAAATATATCCTTTGTCATTAACTTCATCCTAATCTAAAAGTATGCAATATGATATATAATAAGTACAATAAATTGCTTTGCGCAAATGGATGCATTCTCCGGTGATAATAAAAAATAATCCTATAAAAAATCAGAATAATTTTGACGTTGAAAGTTGTCAGAAAATTTCTGTGTCTTAAAATTTAAATATGTTATACAGATGAAACACAGGAAATACATATAAATGTAGTTATTTTACTTTGAACAAGTTTCCATAGTCTAAAAAAAATTCTTTCATCGTGCAATTAAATACTGTAGAAATTTCGAACTTTTTAATAAAGCTTTACAAAGGAACAATTTAAAATGTATTTATAAAACATTAAAAATTTCACGATAGCTCCAATTCTGATACTTTTATAATTATTTTTCAAGTTTTATGCCCTCCACTTGAAGCAAAAATGTTCATAGCATTTCCTATACATAAATTTAATTTTGTTACATGAAAACATTAATTTCGAAAATGTAAAAGAATTAAATGATCTGTCATTAAACATAAAAATTCATATACGAAATCATGTTAATATTATCTGTAACTAGAAATTACAACGGAAGGGTTTATTAATAACAATATCATTTAATAACTTGATCTTTTTAATTATATTTTGCCATGTAGGCAATTTCTTTTACATATGGTAATCACCAGAGCTACTAAGCTATCTTTAAAAAGTTAAACATATATATATTTTTAATAACATGCAAGAGAAATAACATCTAATTTCAAAACTTATTTTGCATTAAAAATACATATTTAATTGTTATTTCTGTATCTTTTATAAAAATGAACAAACGTTGAAAAAAAATCCCCCCAATTTCATGTGAAAAATGCACTGAAATATGAAAATAAAGTCTTTTTTCCGTTCTAAATCTGTAATTTCTTTTTAACAATCAATAAATCAATATTAATAAATTTTTCAATATCTGAAGTTGTACAAAACTTAAATATAATTTTAAGCAATTAAACAAAGTAAATAATGATTTATTTCCTTACTTATTTTATTGTAAATCATTATATAGCTATTATAGAAAAATATTTTTAATAAAATTAACTATTAAAAAATGGCATTATATTAAATGGCTAATATTTACTGACATTTTTATAGTCAGATTAATAGCTTGTATCCACAACAAAAACTATATAGTGCTGCAACTGCTTTTTTTTTTTTTTGACAAAAATATAATACTAAAAATGTTGACAAATTTGGGTGTCAATCTACACAAGCAATAACTTTTAATGCTTAAGCAATGATTTAAGCAATGATGATATTATTTTATATGAAAAACATTTATTTATAAATCGAATACTTTAAGAATTATCGAGCAAGTTAGTTAATTAATCCTGAAAATGAAATAAATTTAGTCGAAAATAATAAAAAACACTGTCATACTGAAAAATATTTATTCTATATAGAAAGATACAAATATGATAAACACATGTATTCTTTAAAAAGTGATTTAAATAATTAATATTACATAATTAATATTGTTCAAGGAAAATTTCTATTTTCAAATAAAAATTATATTTTTGTAAATAATCACATTCTTACCTTTTTAGTATTTCCTAAAATGCAATAGAGTAAATCCATGTAATATAAACAGAAACACAAAAATATAGACACTTTCTTCTTACATATTTCACTAAATATTCAGATGAATGCTGATATGCATTCTTCTGATATGAATGCTTAAATGCAATAGAGTAAATCCATGTAATATAAACAGAAACACAAAAATATAGACACTTTCTTCTTACATATTTCACTAAATATTCAGATGAATGCTGATATGCATTCTTCTGATATGAATGCTTAAATGCAATAGAGTAAATCCATGTAATATAAACAGAAACACAAAAATATAGACACTTTCTTCTTACATATTTCACTAAATATTCAGATGAATGCTGATAATTGAAAAATATATAACGAGGACATTTTTCTTTTCATTATTCAACATATTTTTTTCATAATGATATAATTTAATATAAAGCAGAATTTAATTCAATTCGCTTTTTCGAATCATATTTCACACGCACTTTCTTATTCTCCAATCTCTCAAGAACAATTACTGAAATTCCAAAGATGCACTTTATAAGCTGTGTATTAGTAAGTTGCATATACATCTATGTGGATGGCACACATTACTCAACGTATCATTTTTATAATAATCGCATATCTTATTCCATAAATGAATTATTCCAAAAAACTGTTCCAGCTATGTATATGACACAGTCACAGAATATAAATAATGTTACACATAAAAAAATTGCGGGCAACTTTGTTAAACAGATTACTACCTCATTGAAAGAATCGTTTTAACGCGCCAGTTGCCAACGGACGTATTTGAAATTTGAACAAAGAGAAAATGGCGAAATCAGCATTTTAATTACCACTGCGGTCGCTGATCTCAGCCTACTGTTTATAAACCGTTATAAAAGGCTTGATGAGCTTCATTTGGACTTTTTATCAGCGAGAAATAAATCACTGAATAAGAAGAAATAACAAAAGTTTTATTTTCTTTATTAGGTATTTTTCTTAATGTGTTACATTTATTTGAGTATAGTTTTTGCAGTTTTTTTATTTTTAGACATATAGAAAACATACTTTAAATAAAGATTTTATTGTAAAACTAGAAAATAACATATCGAATTTTCGGTGGTCATGAAGAGAGCAATTGTCCATCCCTGAAATTTAATTAATTATATTTTCTATACGTTTGATTATTTAAAAAATACTTTTTTCTCTTCCAAATAGCAATATATTAATTAAACGCTAAGAGAAAATGCTGCTAAGAATTTTTCTCCAGAGGAGCCCCCCCCCCCCCCCCCCAACCTTAACTTCTCGTAGAAGACGATTTTAATTCTGTTCTTCTGTTAGTGTTCATATATATCAAATTTATCTTAAATGAGGAGGGGCAGTTCAAAAAAAAAAAAAAAAAAAAAGACAGAGAGAGGAGAGAGAAAAAGAAATCAGTTCTCCATTGTGAAAAATATCGTTAGAAACATATTTTTAAACGATTAATATTTCTTAATTTTTAAATTTCTTAAAAATTGTCTTACACGAGGAGTTCTGGCATAAATTCTTAGTTTAGCCTACTTCATGTTTATATTCTGCATTTTACAAAAGCGGACTGGGCTGTGGACCCCAGGCATATACAGTGAAATCTCTCTGTGCGACCACCTCCATTAAGCGACCACCTCCACTAAGCGACCACCTCCAGTAAGCGACCACCTCTCTGAACGACCATTTTTTTCATGGAACGAAATTTATTCCCACAGGCTCAATACTAATTATACCTCCATTCAGAGACCATCCCAGTTGAACTCCCTCCATGAGTGACCCATTTCTTTGAAGAAAATGAAAAAAATCCCGTTTTTTCCTGGTCGCTTGAAGAAGATTTTATTAGAAAAATAGTTCCGGAGTGCGCATTATTCATCAAACTTCTAAACTAAGTTTAGATTTTTTTTTATTCCGGTAACTTTTAAATATTTAAACCCCTTTGTGCCTTTTTAGGTAATAAATTGAACTCTGATGACAAATTAAGAATGACGGTCGATAAACTCCCCTGCCCTATTTTGCCGGGAAACTCTCAAAGAAATACATAATTTAATCAAATCGTCTTTATTTGTTCCCGTCAAAAAAAAAAAAAAAAAAAAAAAAAAAAAACGCATTTATTGACGTGACTTCGAAAAGACTTGGAAACAAAAGTTATAAAATATAACACCGTAAAATCAAAGCAAACGTCAATGTATTCATTTTTTAAACTCTGCAGTAATTAATTTATATAATTAACTTTTGTTTTGATACTTAAATTTTTATAATTTCTTTTACTAACGTGAAAAATAAATTTTAGTAACATTAATTGTTACCTTTTTTCAAAAATTAAAATCTAGATTTAAACATGACCTCCATTAAGAGACCACCTCTCGGAGCGATCACTTTTCATTGGAACGAACGTGGTCGCTTTAGGGAGGTTTTACTGTATGTTCTAAAATCTTGCTCCTAAGTACGTTTCTTTCTCCCTCTACTCATAACTCTTAGTATTTAGGTGAGCGATTCTGTATACGATCATGATAACAAGTAATTTTTGGAAAAATTTATATTTTGTGAAAAGCAATTATTTAATTATTATTGCGCCAAAAATAACTTAGCTCCAAACCTTAGTAAGCGAACTTTTCTAATTTTTTCAGATGTCCCATGATTTCTTCATTTATAAATAAATACTAAATGAAATGGATGAAAGAGTATTTTAAGTATCTTTCATCCATTCGGAAATATTTTCTGATAGCGCTGATATACATATTGCAATACAATTGTACGTACAGTCATCACTCATATGA
This sequence comes from Maratus speciosus, assembly GCA_963932465.1. Taxonomy (NCBI): domain Eukaryota; kingdom Metazoa; phylum Arthropoda; class Arachnida; order Araneae; family Salticidae; genus Maratus; species Maratus speciosus. The sequence continues at coordinate 459,999,657 of OZ010796.1, read as the reverse complement.
TACAATTGTATCGCATTCAGACACTTAAGTGTCTAAATTTCTAAATGTCTTAATTTCAGACATGTCACTATTATTCAGACATTTTTCTCCATTCATTTATAACATGCTCATAGTTAGACACTTATGTGTCTTAAATTTAGACATCTATGATGTCTGAAATTTCACATTTAGACACTTAAATGTCTGAATTACTTTTTCAGTCACATATGTGTCTGAATTTAAGACGCCTCCATTTGCAGTGCAATAATTTTTCCCATTGGCCGTAATGTAAAGAAAAACTTTTGACTGTCCCTGTAATTAAACTATACATCCGATTTTCCTAAAATTTGAAAGGGCTCTACAAAATTTTGCAACAGTTATATCTTTAAAATTTCAGATCATTCGGAAGGCTCTAATATCATTAAAATGCACTTGCAATAATTTTTCCCATTGGCCGTAATGTAAGGAAAAACTTTTGACTGTCCCTGTAATTAAACTATACATCCGATTTTCCTAAAATTTGAAAGGGCTCGACAAAATTTTGAAACAGTTATATCTTTAAAATTTCAGATCATTCGGAAGGCTGTAATATCATTAAAATGCACTTGCAATAATTTTTCCCATTGGCCGTAATGTAAAGAAAAACTTTTGACTGTCCCTGTAATTAAACTATACATCCGATTTTCATAAAATTTGAAATGGCTCGACAAAATTTTGCAACAATCATATATTTGAAATTTCAGACCATTCGGTTGGGTAGTTTTTGCTCTGTTACATGCGGACAGACGGACGGACGGACAGACGGACAGACGGACGGACAGACGGACAGACGGACGGACAGACGGACGGACTGAACGACGACTATAGGTGCTACGTATTTATATAATTACGAACGCACCTAAAAATGAGCTGATTTTTCGGGGTCGTATACAAAGCGAAGAATGAAATACACTATATGGCCAAAGGTCACCGGTCACTTGCGATTTTAGACGTTTTGTTAAATATCTAGAAAAACACATGGGGAATTAACCTGAAACTGTAGGTATTTAAACAGTATATATAAATAGGTCATATATTACCGCGAAGATTTTTTCCCGAAGCCCCATAGGGGACCGTCAACAAATTAAAAACGAAAGAATATCTTTTGGATAACCCTGTAAAAACTAATGTAGCAAAAGCTTTCAATCTCGAGATTATTAATAACTGGCTTATTTTAATACACTGTGTTCATTTTCATGAGGATAGTGTACATACTCGTAGAGAAATTAAGGCTTTTATAAAAACAGTCCCAAATTTCGTCAAGTTTTTTGCTTATAATTTGCAGATTTCTTAATATAAAGAAAAGTTCTTTTCAGAAAATATGACAAACAACATTGTACATAATACCCTGCATTCAGAATTAAAAAATAATAAAAATTGGATGGAAAATGAGCAAGTTTGCTAAACAATGTTTCACTGTGCATACGCAAATTCAATCAAAATATGATATGCATAATGTATTAGCTAAGTATATAAAGCAACTTTTGTGAAAGTCTGAAAATCACAGCTTGAAAATTCTGAAAATTATCGTCGATAGAATAAGCTCGAAATCCGTTGTCCCCAAAAAGAAGCAAAAAGATGAGGGGTTGTATCAAATATCTGTTGATTAGTGCCAAGATAGCGTACACAATATTGCACATACTACTATATTTGGGTCCTATATTTAGACCTCATAAAAACAGTGTTTATAGATAGGAACTAACAATTAAACACAACTTAAAAGTCATCAATACAAGTAAATTAAAAAAATAGGTAAGTAATATAAACAAGAAATATAAAAAAATATTTTAAGTCAATTCCTACTTAGGTCAATAAGAGAATTTTTTTTCTCCCATTCTTCTTTCCTCTTGAGTGGCGCTTAAAATGCCTTGATCAAGAAGGGCTCATCAAGAAGGGATGAACAAGGGCTCTTTCGGTCTTAAAATACTTTGATCAAGACGAGGGCTCTCTCGATTATTGATAATTAATTAATTTAATTTAATTAAAGATTTACTATTTAAAAATAACTGGATTAACGTCAAGTGTCATCCACTACAAGTTTAAAAAATTTATTTGAGCTTGATTGGATGAATAATAAGTATTTTATTAACGATTGAAAATTTGAACAAGATATATATGGCGAGAGTGTGAGCTAATAGTAGGAATTGAAAAAAAAAAATAGTTTCACACTGATGAAAAATAATTAATTAGTTCGCTTTTCACGCAGTCGGGTTTTATGATTTTTTAAATTTAATTGTTTATTCAATTTGTTGATGGTCTCCTATGTGGTTTCGGGGAAAAATCTTCGCGGAAATATATGACATGTACTATACTATTTACACACCTGCAGTTTCAGATTAATTCCTCATGCATTTTTCTAGATATTTAACAAAACGTCTAAAATCGCAAGTGACTGGTCACTTTTGGCCATACAGTGTATTGAAATTAAACAGAAAAATAAATAACAATTTATTATAATATCATAAAACCATATTGAATTAAAAAATGAATAAATCAAACGCCGGAATCTACTAGATATACTGCTCGAAGTGCTCTCCATTGGTGGCAATGCACAATTGAATGCGTGACAGTACAGAGTTCTGGACATGTTAGAGCATTGCAGGTGTGCATAGCAATTGTGCGACAATCAAGGACGATGCTCTGCTTCAGATAAACCAGAGAAGTGGTCTCAGTCACATAGACCTATGCCTTGATGTAACCACAGAGGTAGAAGGCCATGGGAGTCAAGTCCGGCGAACGCGGTGGCGACTCAACCGGACCACCATATTCAAGGATCTGTTGCCGAATTCGGTGGCCAGATACGCCCAGACGTTTGATGTTTTATTCGGAGAAGGACTCATTATGTTGAAACCACATCCGGCTTTCATGTCGGAGAGGCAGCTCTTCATACCAGCAACGTACCGTGTTTTGTAGCGGATGAAGGTAACGATCGCCCGTTAAGGTCTCATCGTAGAAGTTGGGTCCAACAATCTGAGTTCCCTATATACTGCACCTCACTGCGCCGGTGATGTGGAGGTTTTCGAGAGACCAGTAATGCACATTGTACACGTTCACAATGCCACCCCGTGTAAACATTGAATCATCTGTCCACAGAATATCACAAAGGAACGACTGATTTTCCTCTAAAGTGTTGAGCATGGAATTAGAATATTCAAATCGTCGTGCGTGGTTACCCAGCATCAGAGCTTGCACTGTGTCGAATGGTATGGATGCGCATCGTGTGCATGTAACAAATGGCAGACTTGCTGACAACATGCCTCGCTTATTTCTGCAATATTGTGCATTGCTACTAATGGAGAACAGTTCGGGCAGTAAATCTAGTAGATTCTGGCATTTTATTTATTTATTTTTTATTTCAGACCGTTTCCTGATATTATAATACATTCATATTTATTTTTCTGTTTAATTTTAATATTTCATTCTTCGATTTGTATACGACCCCTAAAAGTCAGCTCAAATTTTTAGATGAAATTTTGGTGATTCCCCGATTTGGCGATACCAGCTAAAGGTGGTTTCGCCATAAAAAGGATATTGTACCCTGATTTTGATCTCGAATTACTTTAATTCGTCTTTTAACTGATCCCTCAATGGAAGACCAAATCATGTGAAAAAATCTCAAACTTTGAAATTTAATAACTGTGCTACTTTTTGTAGTACAGATGTCAAAATTTTTATGTTATATCTGTTATGATATGTGTAAATTTTACTAAATATAACTATAGGGACTGGGGGACCGTATAAAATGTTAGATTTCGTTATTTTTATAAAATTGATTTTTTACTTTAAATAATGCCACAAAATGAAGATTTACCTCATTTGAAAAATTTTAGTAATTAGAACTATATGTCTACGACCAACGGTTGAGAAATTAAAGGTCGTGCGATAGATAACATATTGCACCTTGTATAATCTCGCACGACGAATTTATCGCTAGGGCAAAATATTGCTAGGGTAAATTATTGCTAGGACAAGATATCGTGAGCATCTCAGCTAGACAGATGAATAGGAAAGAGAATCGTGTGAATAATTACAAAGATTTGAGTTACAAACAGATTAACGAGTCCTAACCGCCTTACTCACAAACTATGACAAAAATTAAAAGGAAAAATTAGTTCATAATTAAAATTCTTTTTTAGACAAAATAAGAAGAAAAAATAAGACAGGTTATAAAATATGAGGTCTGGTATTTTAATACAAAGGATATCACTCAAAATAAAATTTAATCAAAACCCGATTCCAAATTACTGTTCATATTAAAGTTACGAGCTTCATATGAGGTCCTAGTCAGTAAAAGGGTTAATGCAAGTTTTGATTTTGCATTTTATTAACCGTAAATGGAATTATATAATACGGACAAAAAATCATGCACACATAACGCAATAAAAATCAATGCAATGTCTGGTAATGTGTTTAAAATGTTTCGTGCAGCCCTGTATTCTACCCATAGAATCTATACCGATCATGCAGTATACTATATGCAGAAAATTACTTAAGTTTAAAAATAAATAATACAGCTAAAAATGCACTTTCAGCAATTATCGAGTACTAGGCGATCCAACCCAGACATCCCGGGTTACAGAAGATAGGTGAAACCATATACTATATACACTGGTGGACAAAACTTAAGGACCAAGAAGAAATGTACACGTAAATGAGAATCTACGTGAGATTGTGGGTCAAGAAGTAAACATTAGTATTAACAGAATGTTACACAGGATTTATTATAAAAATTCTGTTGAAAGGATGTATACAGGGTATTACCAGAGGTTCTTTTTCTGAAACGTGAATATTGTCGAAAACATGAATTTACAAAGAAAGCAAATTACTCGCAATTAACAATCGTCAGTGTCATATCAATAAGGGATGTGGCCACCGTGTAATGCGAGACAACTTTCAACACGGCGTGACATACTCGGAACAACACGATTCAGTAGCTGTTGCGGCAAGTTTCCCCATTCCCCCTTCACTGCACGGATGAGGGTTTCCTTGTTTGTGGGAGGAAATTGTCGAGCAGCAATACGTCTCCCCAAGGCCTCCCATACATTTTCAATGTGATTTAGGTCAGGGGAACGTACTGGCCAGTCTATGCGGTGGATATTTTCGGCTTCAAGACAATCTTGTACAGACTGTGTGCGATGACAAGGTGCGTTATCGTTCATAAAACGAAACTTTTTGCCGACAGCACCTAGAAAAAGTCGAACATGTGGAAGCAGGACGTCTTCAATGTACCGGTCATGGACCCTTGGTTAAGCGTATACAGATCCGTGAGGTCATTGAACATGATGCCTGCCCACACCATGATATTTGATGTCACATATCGATCTCTTTCTAGAATATTTTTGTGACAGTAAGCACTACCAACCTCGCGCCATATCAGTTTACGTCTACAATCAGACGATAGACTGAATCTACTCTCATTTGAGAAAAGCACGGTAGACCAGTCGTCATCAGTCCAATTGCGATGCATATGGCACCACTGTAAACGGGCATTACGTTAGCGTCTCCAGAGTGGGACACACGCAACAGGTCTTCGGGCGTATATTCCACCCTTTCTCAAACGTCTTGGAACAGTTTTCCGCGATATTTTAGTTTCTGTGACAGCACAAAGTTTATTTGCTAATTGACCAGCTGCGCTGCGCCGGTTCCTTTTTACCGAAATAACAATATAGCGACCTTCTTGGGACGTTGTACTGCTAGAACGACTTCCTCCCGTGCCCCTGATACCTATTCAACTCTTTTGGGATGCCACCCATCTCCTAGAAACAATACTGTGCGCGATGTTAAATTCACGGGCAACATCTGTCATTTTGCGTCCTTCTTCCAACTTTCCGATTATTCTACCACGAGTAATATCATCTAAATAATGTCTGGAAGACATGAACGAAATTTCAATGTTCAAGCTTCACTCCATCTCCTTCAATTTTTACATCTAATGACAACTCACAGCATCCGCTGATTGCCTAAAAATCTCATATCTCTGTTGTCAGGTGATCGACAAATGTGGAAGTACAAAATTTGTACCCTATGGGCCGGGGCTGTGTCCGTTGGAACGTCCAATTCGCATGCTTGAACTGCTGCTGGGCTCGCGGATTATCACGGTTTCCAAAATGTCGCGTCGGTACACTTCTTGATTGATTTTAACCCCTTGGTCCACGAAAACGAGTGGAGTCTTGCCACTGCCGCAAATTCCGCCCCAAACCATCACGGAATGAGGATTTTTCCGGCGTTCGACAACGGCCAAGCTGCCGCGGACCATCTTCTATCATTTTTGTGATTGTGGGCTTGTTCGACGTCGAACAACTTCTCCTCCGTGAAGAGGATGCGGTCCCATTCGAGAGGTGCGTTTCAACGAAGAAGTTGGTTGCATCTTTCGAGTCGTACGCGCTTGTTATTGCCGGTGAGGAGTTGAACTTTTAGCAGCTTGTTAAATGGGGGTCCTCTTTGACTATTCGCCGAAACGATCTGTCGCTAATTCCAATATCACGGGCGATTTTTCGAGCCGAGACTGTCAAATTTCGCCTAAACCGCTCTCAAACCAGTTTTCGGTTGTTCTCGGCTCTGACTGTGCACTTTCTGCCGCTTCCTGGATGGCGGCCACCATGGCCCAGCTCCTTGTATCATTTGATTGTTCGGGAAACAGTAGCCGGGTCGATGCCAAGAGTTCGAGCGATCTCACAGTTGCACTTTTTCAGGCTATGTAACGCCAAAATTTGTGTACGTTGGTTGAACATCAGTAAATAACATATAAGAAAAAAACATTAAGAATTATGCGATTAGACATACTAGTCCGAAAAACGTGGGCTATTCAATTTAAAAAAAAAACTAAAATCAAACAGGTTCAAACAATCGTGTTAGAGCAACAGAAACATTGATGATCGTTTTTTTTGCCGCACCCTGCATTTGACAGACATCCAATTTATCTTAGATTCACGCATTTATATTGAAAATCCTAACTATTGGAAATGTTGCAAAAATTCCAATTATACATGTGTTTAATTTCTCCGCGTGGATTGGCATTCCTGAGTATACAACCTGATTGATACATGTGTGATAGTGCGTGTATCGTGAAGTCATTTTAAAAAGAAAGTATGTCGTTTATTCATTTCTTTCTTTACCGTCCAGTTCACTTGATAAGTTCATGTATACGGTATTATTTTACTTAACCCTTTGATAGCCTTAGTGCATCGATGCAAAAAATGTTACTTACACTAATTCTGCTTGTATTGCTTATTTAAACACTAAAGTTTAGACCTAAGTTATATCATTTTGTTGTTTCTTCACCCCACTCCTTCCCCCCCCCTTTTTACACCAATGAATACGAAGTTATACATGTTAATGTTAAAGGTAGTTATCTTAAAAGGCTGGATTCTATTACCCTCTCCAGTAGAGTTCGATTGGAGTGATAATCCTCCCACCTCTTCGGTTTTCTCCCAAAATGAATACGAAGAAGTATATGATATTATACTTATCTTGAATGCTAAATTATTTATTTTCAGTAAGACGTGATTAGAATGAGGTTCCTACTCCCATCGTTTTCTTTTCAAATGTATATGAAGACGTACATGTTAAAATCGTTAATTTAAAGGCTAAATACTTAAATTAGACTGATGACCCAATTTCTAGGTTTTTCTTCAAATGAGTGCGATGAGGTACAAGCAGTGGCGGCTCGTGCCAATCTTCTCTGGTGGGGCCCGGTCCTCATAACATATTGTAAATTTTTATGTATTAATATTTGTTGTTTAAACATGAAAACAAATTATTTAAAACTAACTATTATTTAAAACTTTTATTTCTTACTTTTGTAAAAAAAAAAAAAAATAAAATAATAATAATAATTATTATTTTTTCAAGTAATCAACGTTAATTTCAAATTTATCAAATTAATTACAATTTTTAACATACCATTAATTGCCATTATTAACATTGAACATACTTTGATCAATCATTATTTAATTAAAAAACAAATATACAAAATAATAATAATAATAATAATAATAATAATAATAATAATAGTAATAATAATAACAATCTCACAACGTTACAGAAAAAAAATATAAACTTTACTTGCAAACATTTAAACTGTTCAGAAATTAAAATTTAGTACATTATTTAAATAAAAGTTTGGTATGTTTTTAGATGCGCAAATCTTTCACTAACTTTAAATTTAATTACCATTATTCACATTAAACTTACTCTGGTCAAACATTATTAAATAAAAAACAAATTCACAAATCAAACAAAAAATAATTATCTCATAATTTAATAGAAAAAAAATACATATTTTTCTTGCAGAGATTTAATCCATTCACAAATTAAAATTTAATGCATTATTTAAATAGAAATTAGGCACGTCGATTTTTTCGACTAGCAAATCTTTCACTTACTACATCAAATTCTGATATTGTACTAATAAAATCTTTGTGGACTGAAAGAACAGCAAGAGTGTGCTTAATCGTTCCTGTCCCATAGAGTTTTTCAAAAATGTTTTAAAATTTTCTCTCATTCGCTCTTGAACTCCAGTATGACACCCGCTCACAACAGCGCACCGTCATATGCTTGCGCAACAAGCTTATCTTTTAAATAAAACTTTTCTAAATTTTGAGTTAAGATTATAGTAAGTCCCTCTGCTGTTTTATCATAGACATCAATAAATTGAACAAACCTTTTCAAGGGTTTGTTGTTTTTTATATATCGTAAAATGATAACAAATTGCGAAGTGCAGCTTACATCAATATAGTTTCGTCAGCTTGTAAATCTACAAAATTAGAAGCAGAAATCTCATTTTTAACTTCATGCATATACGTTTCATATATACAATCCAACAGCTCATATTGTATAGATTTTAAGTATTTTTAGATACTGTAGCATTGTTTAAATGGTCTTCCAATATAGTGTCCAGTTTTGAGGCGTATGTGACCAATTCTAAAAACATACCTCGGTTTACGATTTAGCACATACCTGTTCTTCTCAACCATTTCATTATGTTTTTGTAATGAAATCCTGTAACCTTCATCCAACTGCACTACAATATTGACAGTTCCGAAGGTTTTACAGTTAAAAGCATTATTTAAATGAGTAGTATTCATTTCATGTTTTTTTTACTCTTTCAGAAAAATGCTTCAAATCGTTCAGCCGGCCATACTCCATAATTTCATCCCTCCAAACAATAAAAAATAAAAACAGAACAATGCTTTTTTTTTTGTTCACTTGCTGAAATACACAGAAATTTTTGATACCACTGTGTAGAGAAATAGCGTAGTTTTCCCCCATCTTTTCGTTGCATTTCAAAATTCTTCGGTTGATAAGGTCCCAGGCGTTTAATTTCAAGTTTTTCTTCCAAATTCATTGTTGAAAAGGGCATAATAAATCATCTACAGAATTCATTTTTTTATTTCAAGAATTTAAGGGTGTGTTCGAAAAAATATTTTTCCACCCTCAACAGCTCGAAATTTTCTGGGACACTTTCAGACTCATTTTTAAAAGTAAAAACATGAAACTTGCTGAGATGATTTTTGAAGTGATGTTTAAGAGGCCGTGTGGTTTCATTTTTCGCTCAATTCAATAGAATTTGATTTTAAAACAATTATTTTCTCATTAGGACCCTTTTTTTCATCCCCAGATCTCCCGCTTCAGAAAATTCGGTTCAAAACTCCCACTTTGATAGCATTTTTTTTGCAATATTTTCTGCATTTTTCAAAAAATCGACAAGCACGTCCCATTATGTAGTTTCTAAATAAGAGAATTTGCCAGTTTGATGCGTTTGAGAGTAAAAATGAATTTAAAAATAAATCAGAAAATAAGCAGTTTGGATTGGAATACACCTTAACAATAACATGTGTCTCCGTTTAAAGAGAGTACAGAGTACTTAAAGATCGCGTAATTCAACGAATAAGCAGCAATAGTAATACAAATGTCGACGAATATTTTTGAGAATCCCCGTATAACAAACTTTGGATCAAGGCCACTCTCGCCCAGTGCCCCCCATTGCAAAAAAAAAAAAAATACGGAAGATTTAGCTCTAAAAGAGCAGTACATCGCCAAAATTGAATGACACGTGAGGGAGGGAAATACTCATTATCGCGCCAAATGGGCACAAATGTCTTGTGCCCCGATACAGTAACCTTGGTGTTCAGAAGTAAGTAGTGGCCAGTAAAGTGATTTATTGCCTCTGAGAAAGAAATAGATGCTGAGAGTCGATAACGGATGAGTGGGCACGATGTAAGAAAGAGTTTCTTTGCAATATATTTTTAGTAAACAGTTCTTTTTTTTTTAAGTTTTAAATTAAAAATATGAATCAAAATTTTTTAAATGAACAGAAAATTCTAGTGGCCCCAGTGGCCCCAATGGACCGGCCGCCCCTGGGTACAAGTTAAAATTAATTAATTTTAAAAGGTTAAATTCTCCTATTATTTTAAGTTAGGGCTCGACTGAATAGTTGTTCCACTCCCCTTTGACATCCATTCCAAATGAATATGAATATTTACATGTTAATATAGTTGTTTCAAAGGTTAAACCCCTAGATTAATGTGTAGGCGCGTAAGTCCAAGAATGAGAAGGTGAACAAGTTTCTAAGTGTTTTATGAGTATTTTTGAAGTTAGAACTAGTACATTCTGAAATATACATTACTGATCATCTTTCAAATTTTGTCTTCAGTTAAATTGTAGCTTGAGCCCGAGCTTGTCTATTTAATTAATTGAAAATCATTTAAAAAGATTTTACACAAAATGATACATTTCCTTTGTGAACAGAATACCTGAAGCGCGTACATATATTTTGGCAAACGAGCAACCCAAGAGCGTAAAGAGCATAATACTTTCAAGGTGGATTTTTGAAAGGAATGTTATTATAACTACAGCGTGGTTATTAACACCTATACACCAGTTCTGTATGTTTGACACGAAGTCTTCTTAATCTTCATCAAGATGAGGACAACACAGACACAATGAAAACTGACAATTCAGAAGATTAAAACAATTACAGCCTGTCACAGAAGTCAAAATCGAGACCATATCGCTTATGCTCGCAAGCGATTAACGGGATGATTAACATAACCACTCAGCTTCGATGTGTTATAACTGATGTGCCGTGTCCTAAGAAGGCGGTAGCGATGGTCGAGGGTGTTAACTTCGAAGGCTTAACAACTTATATTCTCTTAGAATATGACAACATGATATTTATTTTTATAACAAAATAAAAGATATTCTGGAGTAATAATAAGTCGATATGTACACAACAATGTAAATTTTGGTGAACAAAAAGTTTATGTATCAATCAAAATAGTGTCTATGAGAAGGTGGCAGCTAGTCTATTAAGTCCACAGGCAATGCATTATTTGAACGGAAGACGCTTGTCTTGTCTCAGAGATTAAGATCTCTTCTCCGCGACGGCACCTCGGTGCCCTGTCGCCGCTGATTCAGGTATCATTTCCCGGTACTAGGAATCGTAAAGCCCGGCCCTTTCGGCCTTTAACCTCTTCCACTCCAAAAGTAGCTCTTCCAACTCCAGCCAAAATTTAACCTCCTCTTCATCCTCCTCTGGTATATATATCTCAATTATCTCCCTCTAAAAACAATAGTGAGTTTCTCAGCCACTAACTGTCCGTTCTTTTCAAGAACCTCCCAGGGACCTTTTCCGCTATCGCCTGAGTGGACACCTTGAGGACCTCCTCTTTTTTGCACCCGGATCCTGCGATCATATGCTCTCGTGAGAAAGGATGTGGGTTCTCTTCCCACGTTCGAGATCAAAACAATACCGGCTGCTCCTTTGCATTAGCAAACTGTCACCGATTGTCAAATGTCCAAGAGCGATGGTGACTGAGTAGTTTATTTCATCTTACCGCACGTCTTAGTGGACTTCACTATATTTTTACTCGGTTTTAGAAATGCATTAGATCTTTCTATATGGCGAATCTGATATAGTTCAGTTCTTTACACTGATTATAGGACGATGCGTCATTGTCACAGTTGTATTTCAAGAGTCAAAAACATCTAAGTTATCTTAAATTCAAACATTTATGTGAAAAACTATTGGAAAAATTTAAAGGTATCCCAATTATATAAGTGGTTAATTTGTTCTTGCGCGACTGTTATTCGAGAGTATATGACCTGCTTGATACATGTGTGACAGTGAGCATACCGTTAAGACATTTTAAAAGAAAATATGGCTTTTAGTCATTTATGAAACGTTTTATTTCAAAAAATAGAACGTTACCATTTCTTTCGTTAGCGTACAGTTTACTTAATAAGTTAATGTATAGAGTACTATTTTACTTAATCCTTTGATGGCCTTAGTGCATGAAGTAAAAAGTGTTTTTTGCACTAATTATATTGAATTGCTTATTATGTTGTCCTTCCCCTTCCTCCGTTTTTTTACCAATGAATACGAAGATATGCATGTTAAAAATAGTTATTATAAAAGAGTAAATTTTATACCCTTTCTTGAGAGACTTAATTAGAATGAGGTTCCTACCCCCACCCCACACCGTTTTCTCTTCAAATGTATATGAAGATGCACAAGTACATCTTAAAATAGTTAATTTAAAGGCTAAATGTTTAATTCCCCCCACCCCTCCTGGCTCGATTGGACTGATGCCCTGATTCTCCGGATTTTTCATCAAATGAATACGGAGAGGTAGAAGTTACCAACTCACGGGCAAACATTTTCTAAAAAAGTCCTTCCGGCCAGTGCCGGGAGGAAGAGGTAGCTTTCATATTCCTTATTTTTAAAAAGCTAGCTTATATATTATTCAAACACACGAAGCTCAATTAAGCAGAAACCGATTATAGAAGATTCAGTACTAATTTTTATCAATACTAAATCATTATGAATGAGAATATCGCGAAATTAGCCAGCTTTATCCAAGCTGCTTTTATTTAAAGTAACATATATTTGGTTGCCAAATTCGGTGATATCTTGAAGTGCCTGCCGTTTTAAGACAACATGGTGGACGAGGATAATCAGTGAACTTGGTCGAGACCTTAGTAATTCCTGTGCACATGCTCACTCACATCGGAATCGGTTGATATATACGAGTGATGTCGCAGGCAAAAATTCAGATTTTTCAAAATTTCACCCACATAAAGAAATTCAAACTGCTACATCTGAGCCATTTTTTAAAGATAAAGACATAACAAAAAATGCTCCGATATCCTTATATCAAGGTCAAATACTTAAGAAAGAACCTTTTTAATTTCTAATTTTTTTGCACCTCACTTTAAATATATAATTTTTTTAATTTAATGGCCGCCATTTTGAAACAAGATGGCTGATGAAGCTGGCCAGCGAACTTGGTCGAGACATTGCTATATACTATCCACATGCATACTTACATCCAAATAGGTTAATAAATACGTGTGTTATCGCGTGACAAATATCAGATCGTTTCAAAATGTCAGCCATGCTAGAAAGTCAAAGTGCTATAACTCAACCATTTTTTAAGATATAGACGAAACAAAAACTGCTCCGGAATCTTTGTATCATGGTCAAAGACATAAAAAAATCTTTTTCATTTTCCAATTTTTTGATACCTTGTTTTAAATTTTAAATTTACAAATCACTTTTTTCAGTGCGCGTTGTCTTTTCACCATTGTCGGCGTGGGATCATCTCCAAAGACCATTAATTTGCTTTCTTGACGTGTTGGAACGTCCAAAAACGGTATGTACGTTTCATTATCCGTTAGAATTTGAGAAATGATGCGGTGGCCACCATAATTTAGCAATTTAAGAGTTTCTTTACTGATTCTGACACGCTCCTCTTTTTGGTGCTCAGTTAGATTATGTGGAACCCAATGTCAAACTACTTTTTTCATATGCAATTCTTCATGAATAATTTTGTGTATGACTACGGATCCAATGTTAAGTTCCTTCTGTATCATTTGATAGGTACTGCGATTATCATCCATTAACATTTTTCGTATGGCAGACACATTATCCGGGATTACTGCCGACGGCGGCCTTCCTGTGTGTTCTTCATCCTGAAGAAAATTGCGACCTCTGCCAAATTCTTTAAACCATCTGAATACAGCAGCACGACCTGGAGATTCATCTACAAATGCTAATTTAACCGTTGAACGCATTCTTCTTGATTTAATCCTGCTTTAAAATCGTAGAAAATCATAGCGCGAAAATGTTCTCGCGTCAACTCCATTTTCACTTCTGTTTAAAATTTATTCTACGCTATACAAGTTGAAGTAAGTCAGTAAAAAATCGTCTGCTGTGTTAAAATACTTTGTATTTTAAAATTAAACCATTATTTTTATTTTGTAAATTCTCGTCTGCGCGTATCTCAATAATTTCAGAGTAACCCTCGTATACATATCAACATGAACGGAGGGTGGTTTCGGAGGTCTGGGGCTGAAGATCGATGAAAATATGCCAAAATTTTTTGTAATCGCTTTCCTCCGAACGACTGCAATAGGCAGCTTTTTGTAATGAAAGCTACTTAACAGTCAAATTGCATTCAGTACTATATGAAACGTAAATTCGTCGAAAAAATGAAGTCGAAATTTTTGATGAACCCAATACTTTCTTCTTGTAAAGATAGAGGAAAGTAGAAATGTGTATAATCATTGAAATCCGCAAAATGTGCGCCACGTCACATACATACAGACTGACACACAGACAAATAGATAGACAGACCAACTCACGGGAAGACATTTTCTAAAAACAGTCAAATTGCGTTCAGAACCATATGAAACGTAAATTCGTTGAAAACATGATGTCGAAATTTTTTATGAATCTAATACTTTCTTCTTGTAAAGATAGAGGAAAGTAGACATGTGTATAATCATTGAAATCCGCAAAATGTGCGTCACGTCACATACATACAGACTGACACACAGACAAATACAAATTATACGATTATACGTATGTATAATCGTTGAAATTTACGTAAAATATAAATAAAATATATGTTTTGTTGAAAATAAGTATAGTTTTAACTACAAAATTTTGCATGTTTGAACATTTAATGAAAAGTAAAAGAAAAAAAAAATTATGTGATTTGTATTTCTATAGGCCTAGAATTTTTGCTGCTATTTAAAATTATTTACAGTTATTTAAATGAATATTTCGACAGAGAAATAAAATAAAATACGTGATATCTATATATATATATTACGCTAACGTACGTGGAACAGAAATCGCGATTATTTGTTATTATTTAATAGCAACGCCCGAGAAACGCATCTC
Source organism: Maratus speciosus (assembly GCA_963932465.1). Lineage (NCBI taxonomy): Eukaryota > Metazoa > Arthropoda > Arachnida > Araneae > Salticidae > Maratus > Maratus speciosus. The sequence goes on along the minus strand of OZ010796.1, from coordinate 459,984,449 downwards.
ATTGGTTACTATGTAAGAGTCCTTTGGCAGAATTTAGGGCGATCGGGTTTGTTTACGTTTCATTTTTTTGGTGCAATATCTTTCGCTGCAATTATGTAGCTTCAAAATATCATTTGAAATGCCCATAAAAAATCTCGGCGAATGCTTGAAAGTGAAGAAGAAGCCGAATTCGAAATCCAAATAGAATTGATCGAGAACGCCGTTAAGCGATCGGCAAAATAGGCTTAATAACTTTAGCATGCTTGCGTTGCTTCTGAAATCCAAATTACTGGTTTAAACGTTCCAGGGCATGCATAACGGTGGGTGAAATGTGCAATTTCTGCAAAGCACTATATTGGAAATGCGAATTAAACAGCAGCAAGAAGTTTACAAAATGTTGTCATGACGTAAAAAGTAATTTTGTACGGACAGGTAGTTTTGACTGTACGGATCTGCGATACGAATTTCGTGTTCATTTAAGAACATTATTACGGGCCCCCCAGAAGTAAGATACAATAAAACCTGCTTAAACAGAAACGACCAGTGATAAATTCCGTTTTATGCAGGTTATTTAAAATGAACAAAGCATAATAGCATTTTTTTTTGTTGGGGGGGGGGGGGGGGGTGAGAGAACTGGAACTTTTTTTCTTCGCTTATTGCCGTTATAAACCGGCTTTACTCTATTAAAAAATAAATTTGCTGGATGGTACTTTTTTAAAAAATCTATAAAGTAATATTTGCTTACAATTTTATTATTTCTTTTTCAGTATTACACTTTATGTTGTATTTGTAATTGCTTTTTCATATAAAGATTTTAAGTAAAAAATTAAATTATTGAAAATATAATTACATTTTAATTAAATTCATCAGTTAATTTAGAATAAAAAAGTTTAAAGTATGAGACATATAAAAATTAAAAAACTTAACCTTTGACTTAACACATCATTGGAACTGAACAAGAGTCGGGCCCTGGTCATTTGCACCGTCTCCACCCGCCCCCCTCTGCACAGACCTGCGATAAAAATTTCAGATTCATTTAAGAATATTATTACGGGCCCGGGCAATGCCGGGCGGGTCAGCTAGTAAATCTATATATTATTTAAATTTTTTTCATTATCCAAATATTTCACGATTTTCTGAAAATATTCCTTTAAATTTTTAATATGTTTTTTTTTAATCTCCGGTTCTTGGTTTTGCAGTTACTGCTCATGTATTAACTAATTTTAGCAATTCAATTTCTTTTCATAACTTATTTTTAGGTATATAGACTGTTGCTCTAATTATAAACACAAGCACCCGATATTTTAAAAAATTAAAAAATTTAATATTTAAAAATAAGTCGTTTAAGAAACCGCACATTTTAAAATACTATTACGGTAATAGAAAAATTAGAATTTGAAAAATAATAAAAGCAGAGCGGTTTAATTTATTTCACTGTGAAAAATAGTCGTTACTCACATAAGTAACAGTAGATAAATTTATAAACAGCAAAATTTTGTTGCTTGTAGAAGCACTTTTCCTTAAATATATAAACTAATATAATAGAATTTCATAGTTGAAACTGTATTTATATGCAGAAAAAACATATTAACCCTTTAACGCTTTCACGGGCGAAGTTTGCAGTCTGCAAACGGTTAATTTTAATGCCTAAATGACAAATTGCATCAGTAATTTTTTAGTGCAATTTCCATCTCATAATATACGTGAAGAAAAGCTTTTGATTATTTTAAAATAAATTTGTTCGTAAATTGCGGTGTGAATTAATTATTGGAAAATTTTTGGAGCAGATATTCCTTACCCCTGAAAGGGTTAAGCGTCCTAACCGTGTTTTCCCGCCACATAATCTTTGAATTCAAGGACTGATTTAACACAAAATTCATATTAATGTTATTTTTTGATCTAAAATAATCATAAACAAATTCTCGTACGAATACTTTTCCTAGCTATTATTTTATGAATCATTAAACATACATGAAAAAATATGCAAGGCGCTTAAAGGTTTTAAACAAGCAAACAAAATAAGAATTTGGATTGCTAGAAATAATTGTTGCGTAGACAGTTATTCTAATTAAAAATCAAGAATCCGCGATTTTAAAAATCTAAAAGCCTAATTTTAAAGAATCATGAAATTTTCGAAATGTTTGGATAGTGAAACAAAATTAAAATAAATATTACATATTTATATCACCCATTTTATTTTATTTCTCTGTAAAATATTCATTTGAATAACTATAAATAATTTTAAATTGCAGCAAAAATTTCTGGTCTATGCAAATATAAATTTCCTGTTATTATTATTACTTTTTAGCTCACAGGCTATCAAAGCCTGAGAGCTAATGTGCCCGCCCGTTCTGTATGTATGTATGTACGTATGTATGTATGTATGTATGCATGTACGTACGTACGTATGTACGTAACGCGATAACTCTTGATAGAAACATCCGATTTGCTTCAAAATTTTTTTCTAGGTTCATTGTGATAAGGCGCTTCCCTAATTAGTTTTGGGAGTTCATTGGTTAAGGATAAAGGGGGGAAAACGGGGTTAGTCCAACCCCTTAATTCAGATAAATGGGTTTTTCATGCAGAATCATTCGATTTGCTCTGAATTTGGTATACCGGTTTATTATGTTATGGAACTTCCCTGATTAGTTTTTGGTGTTCATTGGTTAAGGATAAAGGGGGAAAAGGGGGGTTAGTCCACCCCCTTAATTCAGATAAATGGGTTTTTCATGCAGAATCATTCGATTTGCTCCGAATTTGGTATACCGGTTTATTATGTTAAGGAACTTCCCTGATTAGTTTTTGGTGTTCATTGGTTAAGGATAAAGGGGTAAAAGGGGGGTTAGTCCACCCCCTTAATTCAGATAAATGGGTTTTTCATGCAGAATCATTCGATTTGCTCCGAATTTGGTATACCGGTTTATTATGTTAAGGAACTTCCCTGATTAGTTTTGGGGGTTCATTGGTTAAGGATAAAGGGGGAAAAGGGGGGCTAGTCCACCCCATTAATTCAGATAAATGGGTTTTTCATGAAGAATCATTCGATTTGCTCCGAATTTGGTATACCGGTTTATTATGTTAAGGAACTTCCCTGATTAGTTTTGGGAGTTCATTGGTTAAGGATAAAGGGGGAAAAACGGAGTTAGTCCACCCCCCTTAATTCAGATAAGTGGGTTTTTCATGCAGAATCATTCGATTTGCTCCGAATTTGGTATACCGGTTTATTATGTTAAGGAACTTCCCTGATTAGTTTTGGGGGTTCATTAGTTAAGGATAAAGGGGGAAAAGGATGGTTAGTCCACCCCTTTTAATTCAGATAAATGGGTTTTTCATGCAGAATCATTCGATTTGCTCCGAGTTTGGTATACCGGTTTATTATGTTATGGAACTTCCCTGAGTAGTTTTGTGGGTTCACTGGTTAAGGATAAAGGGGAAAAACGGAGTTAGTCCACCCCTCTTAATTTAGATGAATGCGTTTTTCATGCAGAATGATTCGATTTGCTCCGAAGTTGGTATACCGGTTTATTGTGTTAAGGAATTTCCCTGATTAGTTTTGGGGTTCATTGGTTAAGGATAAAGGGGGAAGGGGGCTAGTCCACCCCCTTAATTTATATAAACGGGCTTTTCATGCAGAATTATTCGCTTTGCTCCAAATTTGGTATACCGGGTTATTATGTTAAGGAGCTTCCCTGATTCGTTTTGGGGATTCATTGGTTAAGGATAAAGGGGGGCTAGTCCACCCCCTTAATTTAGATAAATGTTTTTTTTTTTTTTTTTTTTTGCAGGATTATCCGATTTGCTCAAAAATTTGGTATACCGGTTTATTATGATAAGGAGCTTCTCTGATTAGATTTGGAGGTTCACTGGTTAAGTATAAAGGGGGAAACGAGGGTTAATTCCCCTTCTCTTATTTTTTTGAGGGGCATTATTCTTTAAAATAAGAGTATAATATACAATTAGTGTGAATAGCCTGTGAGCTCAATGCCATCAGTTTAGCTGGGCACTTTTCTTTTTTATTTACTTTTCATCGAATATTTAAGCTTGCAAAATTTCATAATTAAAACTGTAATAATGCTCCAAATAATGCTCCTATTTAATTTATATTTTCGTAAATTTCAATGGCCATAAATATTTTTTCAATTGTGGTTCGATAATAATTGATAAACATTTTTGCTGCGAAAAAAAAGGGGAGCCAGACTGGGATTCGAACTCAAGGTCAGAAATGCAGTGCGCTGTCAGTCAGGTTGCTGAGCCGCTTGCCAGACGAAATGACCTAATTACGTGAAGTGATAAACTAACAAGTACTGAACTGCAAGTATCACTTTATACTAATTCTGTTATAAAGTGCCACGTACGTATACTTTGGGGCTTATTTTATAAGACCCCCCCCCCTCCCACCGAATGCATGAAGCCTCTTCATGACTTTCATATATTTATATACTACTAACTATAATCTATTGATACGCAAACAGCTGTGTTGTCGACATCTGAACCTCTCCTTGTTGGTATACTAAATATAGACCAGGTAACAATGCATCAAAACTATCCTTTAACCTTTTCATGACCATAGATGATAATGCATATGCTTCCTAATTATTTTGTGTAGTCCTGTGTATGATCTTTAGAAATTATACACCCACATAATGCATAAAAACTTAGTTGAACTTTCAAACGCATACCACAGCTAATAACACACTTCCGGAAATTACCCCTCAGCGACAGTAACTCTATATCAAATTGTGTGTCCCTGTATTGTGTGTCCCTGTAAATGAACGAAAAATGCTGTGCCCATCACTTTCTACAGTAAGCATCTTGTTATGCAACTAATATGCAATAATTGCTAAAATTGATAGCATATGTTGGAAATAGTGTAAACAGAATGTAATAGAATTACATTACGGTTCTTGTAAATAGAATTGGGGATATGGAAATTCTCTCCAGTGTTCCTGTAAACCAGGGGTCGGCAAGTAAGCGGGGGTCCGAGTACCTTTGAAAAATTTTATGAAGGTCCAGAGAAAAAAAACACATAAGTAATGTAAGTACTTATTACTTTTAAATTGTTATTTTTACATACACATACATATAATAGAAAATAAAAAATCAGGTATTCGTTCTGAAAAATTACTACATACACAGAAATACGTTCTGAAAATTTTTACATACACATAATAAAATAGAAAAGCCAGGTATTAGTTGAAAAATCACACTTGCGGTCTTGAGCCAGTTATTTATAGATTGGTTCACGAGATGAACAGCTAAAGCGAAGAGTGTCTTCAATATGGGCGTCCGTTAATCTCGAACGGCATTTGTTCTTAAATTTACTTATACCTATATTTCAGGCATTATAGTAGCCACTAGTATAGACACTTTTACTACATTTGTTTTACATTAATATATAAAGATTCATGACACTTAACTTTTATTTTAAAAAATCTTTTATCTTTCGTTTTGTACATATTAAAATCGAACATTATAATTTTCACTTCTTTACTTTTCTTAAAAAAACAAACCACATTTTTTTACTTAAAAAGGACATAAATTCCGGTATATCGTTAAAACCATGCCACTTTATAAATATATATTGCATTGTCCATACTCTTTGGCACTTCTCTGAAAAAACGTTTTCGTCCATTTCATTTGTTCTTCAAAAAATTCATTTTGGAGAAAGTTATTTCAGATACGTATGTGGAGCCAAACATAGTAGCCAGGTTAATAGCTAATTTTTTGCAATTTTAATCTTTTCTGAGACATATTTACCCCCAAATCCTCCAGGGCATGCAGTTTTATACATTTGCAAGGAAATACCTTCTTGCGAGTCAAATATCTCAATTTGAAGTAAAGGTTTTTAAAGCCTGAGAACAACTTCGCAGCCACATCAGTCCATTTTGCAGCTGGAGCAACTTCATACGGCGATTAAAAAAAATTAGACAACTACCTATCTCTGCAAAGTTTTGGAATTTTGCTTCAAATTCCTTCACAAGATCTGACATAAAACTCAGGAACACCAAAGTGTGTATTTCGGAATTCTTTATATATTCAAATATTGTTGGAAAGTGAATAAATTCTTCAATTGCAACCTCTTTTTCGGCAGTCCAGGCTTCGACTTTCCGCGGTCCGCCAGTTGCCGACTGTGGCTGTAAACAAACTCAAACTGCTACGCACTTAATTTTCAGTGGAAAACATGTGGCAGTAAACTTCAAAAACATATATTAATAAATTTATAATCCAAGTATACTTACCCGAGTTGGAAAATGGACAGACGGTCAGACAGACGGACGGACAAACTGGTCATAAACACTTTTCAACTATGTCGGAACATGTTAAAAATAACGACACCTACGAATAGATAGCACCTTATCCGTACCGATTGTACTTTTCACAAAGAAAAATTTATATTTACTATTCCAAAAACTAATATTTTCTGAAGATCTTTTTCATTTTTTTTTTTGTTCTTTGTGCATTTTAACGTATGGTAGGTACTTTCGTGGCACTGGTGGTATCTTTTATTAAAAGAAAGAACATGAATATTTGCTATAAAAAATTCTGAAGGTCTTTAAAGTTTGGTTACAAAATTTGGTCACTCTACAGCATAGCTACCAACTTTTACGCTTTCTTCTTACCACTAAAATTTTATAGTAAATGTTGTCTTATTTAATCTTCGAAATCTCACTATTAAACAAGGAGAAAATCCTTATTAACCCCTTAACTCTTTTGCACGCATGCCGCTCGGGAAAAAAGAGTTTGCTATCTTCGATAATAAAAGCTTTTGGATACCACTTAATTTTAACTGTAATCTTTGGTTTGTTAAATGGATTTGATTTGATTTTTCGAATGTACAAAGCCAGATTGTACGAAGTAGTAAAATATGTACAAAGATTGTACATATTTAAAAAAAAAGTGGTCCCGGGTCTTTATTTTTAATTTAATGTGTCAAAAAAAAAAGGAAACAGTTAAGGGGTTGAATAAAAAAAGCGTAAAGCGTAAATGTTGGCGCATCTATATGGACTCTACACTACGATAACAGTTTGTACTCAGTCGTCTATTCCACGGCTCGCTCAAACATCTTTTAACATACGTGGTGGTCATTTTGAGCATCTTCTCATCCAAACATGATATAATTATCTAAAATGCATTAATTCGTATGCACATTTCCAATAAAGCTTATTTTATGTGCACTGGAATAGATGTTAAGCATTTTCTTTCTCATTTTTCTCAAAACTAATGATCATAGAGATATGGTTATTTTGTCAATTTTTATATACTCGAAGCAAAGATTATCGGTCTGCACAGTTTATGCAGTCTTGGTGAAAGCTGGAATAATGTGACAAATTTTGTGTATATCGAAGCTATTTATCTTGTTGTTTTTTTTACGAATCTAGCCGTTGGAAACTTTTAATTTTCTCTATGAAACAGGGATATTTAAACAAATAGGTGCGGAACCTTATTTATTGCAGCCATTTACTGAAATTAATTACTACCCCTGTCCTTTGAATAATAAAGTAATTGTTAATTTTAATGATTGACAAATGTTAAAGCAAACATTTGTTTGAAACGCTATGAAGGAACTTTATTATATTTTCCTTCTTTATAAAAACAAAAATGTACCTGATTAGAGAAACACATTTTCGAGTATTCACATAATGAAACTGTTAAAATAAATTATGTTGTATAGGAAAATTAATTATTACTTAAGGGAATACTTTTTAAGCAACACATAATTTTTTAATTTGTCATTTGTAACAGTTAATTTTGTTTCAATATATAATATAGAAAAATGAGGATATTAACGAGTTCCTTATCCAGTTCTAAATGCTTAAAATAATTAAAATATTTAGCAATTACAGGTTCAAGTATTTTTAATTCATACGTAATAAAATAAAAATATTGCTAAATTTTTTCAAAATTTTGAATAATTTATCAAATGCTTATATATACAATTTACTTTAATCAGTCTTATTTAAAAAAAGAATTAAAACTCTTAAAACATAAATGCAGAGTTTTGACTAATAACCATGGTATTTATCTTAAATGCGATTTTATTTAAATGAATTACTCAACAAAAGAAATCAGCAATTAAATGGCATTGTTAACAACTTTAGATATTTTCTCCAAGAACGCGTTTTAGAGTTTCCGTGACAACGGAAAAATTGCAAGCAACATTAGTTTAACATTTAGAAAGGTCTTATCAATGCGGAGTATAGGTAAGGCTGAGATATTAATGCAGTAATGAGAAAATAAAATATTACATAAATAGTAGTTTCGTATTAAGTTATTCATAAAATTTATTATTTTTCTTGTTCTCTAAAGCATTTGATATTACTCACTCTCATAAAATGCAATGTTAAATGACAAAAAAAGGGGAATAAGGCAACTTAAATCGAAAAAAGTTATATGAAAGATTATTGCAATTTAAATTTAAATATCAAATTTTTCATTATTCACTTATTGATGTAATTATCTGATCGTTGCACGTACCATTATTTTTAAATGGCTATTCATTGCATTTATTTCATCTTAGTATAATGATAGTAAGTGTGTATGGAAGCCAAAATTTTCCCCTAATGAGATTAACAGCTGAGATAAATTTGTCTGTTGCTGTCCTGTAAAACCTCATCTAAGAATCAATGTTAAATTTTTGAACCAACTGTCCCTCTCACCAATCAAAATTTATGGATTGCACTAAAAATGGCGAGGGTCGCTTATAATATTTAAATATTTATTCTCAAATTTAAACTAAATGGAACCACAAAAATATGAATTTAAATAACTAAATTTTAATGTTAATTTGAAACAATTTATTCGATCAATAAAATGCAAAGTAACATCATGTATGGCTAGTTCCATGAGTACTTGTAGTGTATGTCATATGCTACGATTTTTGGCTACTAGTATTTTAGAACGAAAAAATCCGATTTATTTTATCGGAGATATCTCATTAATAAAATAAATCGAAGCAAACGTTTCGAAAATAACGGTGGCCAACAAGCATAGTGGTTATCAGCTATGCGACTTACACTACAAAAACCCATGGAACTTGCCGTATATTACAGTCGGTCGAGTATTACTCGAAAATTTTGTTATAAGCGATTAAACGGCTATATGCATAGCTGGAATTCATTTAGAATGTGACAAAAAAAGTTAAAAATTTGAAACATCTTGCTGCACTGCTAACAAAACATTAATTCTTAATAACTTTTGAAAAACATCTTTAACGGTTTTAAATCTGAATTACCGACTTATAATTCGCGAAAAAAACTTAAATATTTCGCACCAGAAATTTTATTTAATGAATTAAATCAAATGGTTACTGTAAATTTCTCTAACTTAAATAACCTGAAATGCGGTGTTACTTGGATGCAAAGCAAAAAAAAAAAGTATTTTAAAACAGCTCTGAATCTCCTTACTTTAAGAAGAGGGTTGCCAGTCCGGCCTCCTTTTTTAATCAGAAAGCCCAGATTCCTACCGGAAATGTAAAAAAAAAAAGAATTTTTAGCTCATGTAATCACGAATTGTCTGTTATTAAGTAAGTCAAAAATTTCTACCCGGAATATCTGGTGGGAATTTAGATTTTCTGAATAAAAAAGGAGGCCAAATTGTCAATTGTTTTGAGCGTATTGACGTAATTCCTCGTAGTTTTCATTTAACAGAACTAAAAACAAACTACACTTTAAAAGAAAAGAAATCAAATTCTGTAGATTTCTCAGAAATATCCTATCAGCAATGCTACAAGTTTGTCACGATAGTTTGCGCAGACGAATCCTGTTAAATTGGGAGACAGAATTTATCTGCATTACAGACACGGTAATCCTGTAAAAATGAAACAGCATGTCTTTGCATAACACTAAATTTCTCCATTTTATAGAAAATGCCGTTCTATTCAAGAAGAATATAACACCCCTGTAATAAAGAGGATTTTTTATGTATCGACCCTTTAATGCATGATTTTTTTTTCGAAAAAAATTACATTTGACTCTACTTTTATTATTTATCCACTAGAAAAATAGAGAACAAATTTATTTATGTTTCTGTTGTACAGAATGTCATAATGTCGCTCCTGAGTTACATAATAAAAATTGTTCAGAAAATTATAATTTTAAATTATATACCTACTTTAAACTGTTTACACTGCACAATAACAACTATTCAATGATATAATAATTTTTATAATATATGTAATTGTTTGCAGAATTATTAATGAGTACCTTATAAATATAGAGGAAAAACGCCAGTCGAGTACATTGCAAGCAATATCAACAAACGATGCTATAACCTACTTTGCTAACAAATCAGAACAAAAACAGACTTCACGACATTAAATGCATGTTAATCACGCGTAAGTAACTCATAAGAGTTCACCAAAAGACAAATAGAAAGCGCCAAATGGCCCAAAAAGATCATGTAACTCCTGAGTTACACTATGCATTTAAGGGTTAACAAGAATCTTGTTTAACGAGGACAGCGTTCGTTCCACGAAATTAATTTCCTTTTGCTTTTTGGATTTTTCCGTTATCACAGGAATGATTAAAAAAAAGTTCTTCGTACAAGATCACTTCAATTTTCCTGTGCAGTATTTCTGACAATTTTGCATCAAAAGTGAAAACTCTTATGACTTTAAACGCTTCCCTTACCAATTTGTTTGAAAAAAATTGCAAAAAATCATCATACATTTTTATTCGATTATTAAATATAAGGAACTGAAAAAAAACCAACCAACCATAATATATAGGTTTTAAGTTGAATTTTTAATTTTTTACAGGTGTAAAAACATTTAGTTTTATCATCAGTTTGCCATCCCGAGTTATCTCGTTAAATGAAAAAGCTAAATATTAGTCTTTATATGATAGTTTTTTAAACAAGGGACAACACAAAATGGTATCTGTCATTCGGTGCACTAGTATCTGGTCTTTTTTCTTACTGGCTTACCCCGGGAATCTCATTTACGGGAGCATAGGGCATACAGTCTCGTTGGATTTAATTTTTTCTCAGTAGCAAGAATGACATATGGAAAATGCCTTGAAGTTAGCCTCAATGGAGAAGGTACTGAGTCTTCCTGATGTGGCAGAAAACTCGCCAAAACGATTTTCTGCAATTAGTTTTTCGACACGTTCCCTTCTAAATTGTTTAGGTGATCATGAACCTCCTAATTTATAATACAAAATATAAGAAATTCACAAAGCCAAGTCCATTAAATGGAAAAAAATCTTCTTATAATATTTTCCCCTCTTTTTCTTGGCGTAGAATAAGCAGCTAAATGCTGGTCGACTTTATCAGCAACAACCATTTTGTCATCGTAGTCAATTACACATTTAGGGCAGGGTATTGTTTCTCTCCGTTTGTTTGTCACATCCTGCATTTCAATAGCATGTATTGCGGAAATTAGAGTAGCATCCTTCTTGTCTTTCCATTTCATTACAATAACTTTCCCTCTCTGATACCCAATAATTTCTCCTTTTTTAATTTCTTTGTCGTTAGATCTTTAGGCAAATCTTTTCCATTCAACCGGAGTGTTCCACATGCACCAGTCTTTCTTTTGATCAATATATCAGCCAAATCTGGTGAGTTGTAAAAATTGTCCATTGTAAGACAATATTGTTTGTCCAGTAGGGGTTTTGTAAAAGTCATGACAACTCGGGCTAAAATGGGAAGATCATGGAATAAATTATCAAAATTAGTTCACTTTACACTGTATATTATGACATTCCAGACGTATCCATTCTTTAATTCGCACAACAAGTAAATCCTTATTCCAAATCGCGCTCCCTTCAAAGGAATGTACTGCACCCATTCAAGTCTTCATTTATAAAGAGGCAAACTATCATCTATTGTCATATCTCTTTCAGGTATAATCAAACTCTGAAACTTCCGAAGTAAATTTTGAGGAATTGGCCATATCTTATATAGTTTTTGGACAAGGATGTGTACTTGCACCATATGCGTCATTTTTATTGTAGTGCAAGTTTTGCTTTATCCGTCAAAATTGTCTCTATACCAATGTTTCTGCAAAAATGGCGTATTCAACATTTGATTTTTACTCCAATAGCTTTGCAGATCCGGTTTTTTTATTACACCTTGAAGAATAATTATTCCATAAAAAACTTTTATCTCATTTTGAGAAGTAAAACACAATCAGGGCTCGCAGCGTTCCTAAATTTTTCTACATTTGCTACCACTATTTAAAATTAAGAATCTTTATGACAGGTTCCTTTATCATCGGCAATAGAAGTTTAACACCAAAAATATCTTTTAAAATAGGGTAGCAAACTGCGAAAATTTTAGGAACGCTGAGAGCCCTGCACAATGGTTTTGAATGCAATCTACGAGCACGCTCTGAATATTTATAGAAAGATCCAAAACGTTACTGATATTGTCAATTTTGAATTTCTTATCTGGTTTTGCTGTAAAAGTAAAACAAGCAGGTGCAGGAAGCAACATCGTTTTTGAATTTCACGCCATTGGTGAGCTGTCACCAAATCTTCCGAATCACTTGAACTATCGTCTTTTATAAGGCTACTTACAGAAAAATCACTTCCATTATGCTCAAAGTCCACTTTTTCATAATCACTATCTGAAAAATCATCTACATCGCTTTTGCTTCCGTGAGCAGCCGCCATTTTTTTTACTCTTTTTCAACGTAACTATCCTTATTTATCAAGCCGTAGATACAGTTGGGCAAAACACGTGTCCAGTCTAGTGTAGCCAGGTGTCCCGTGGAAATCAGGGCTCCAAATGCTCTGGACACCAATAATTTTTTAGTTTATTTCATTATCTTTAATCGCAGATAATTCTGCTGGTGTCCAGAGTATTTGGAGCCCCGATTTACGCGGGACACTTGGCAACATTGTGCAGTCCCGCCATCCAACAGTAAAGCTCTCCAACAAAACATGCAAATTGCCAATGAAAGCAGAAAATTTTCTTTCTTTTTAAGCTCCAGGCCGAGTAAACACGTGCTAAAAAATCTTACTGGCACGTGTACATCTTACATATTCTGTTACGCCCGAGTTTTCTCGGGATAATAATTAATTGAAATATATAGGAACCTGGGATAACGCGGGATAATCAGGGAAGCGGTTAAAAGTTTCCGGTAGAGGTTGAAAAGGTGTCCATAATTAAACGACCCTACTTTAAAGTTGTCTACAGAGAAAACTATAAAGTTGTGAAATTTTGGGAAAGACGTAATAAAGGGATGGGAATTTGTTCAAGCTAAAAAAAATATAAATAAAAATAGTTCAAAATTTCGCCACTAGAGGGCTATTTCTATAAATTACATATTTAGCATTGCGATAGTTTAGAAATTTTATCTATTAACTTAACCTTATTCTAAAGACAGCATTTCACGAAACGTTCCAAGCATTTCTCGGAGCCCCACCAGTGGCCGAGAGGTTCTGCTCTCGAAGCTGGTAGACGGGAGGTGCTGGGTTCGATGCCAATCGCGCCCGTCGTCATAATCGTTCGGAGTTTTCGTGGTTTTCTTCGAACGTTGGTTCTCCAAGCGTTAATACGGGTTAGGTTCCCTTAGAAAGACCTCCACGGAAGGCACTTAACCCCCTTAGGGCCTATATCCCACGTGCTGATAATTGGCCGACATAAATACAACCAACCAAGCATTTCCCAGAACACACGGCCGTCAACTGTTGAACATGCTATCTTGCGATTCCAGATGGTATCTGAAAATGATGAAAATCATGCAGAACATGTTTGGTTATAACAAAATTTGTTAAACTATCGTAAATGTATAATTCGTTAAAAAACGATCTCCTAATTTTTTTTCGCTCAAACAAATTCCCATACTTTTTTATTATGTCCTCCAAAAAAATTCACAACATTCTGAACAATAGTTTTGTCTGTCGACAACTTTGAAATAGAGTCGATTAATTATGAACATCCAGTAAATAAAATCTCCAAACTATCGTAATGTTTAATGTGTACTTTATTAAAAATCGCCCTCTGGTGGCGAGATTTTGAACTTTTTTTTTTTTTTTGGTTTAAAGAAATTTTCATCCCTTTATTATGTCTTTCACAAAATTTCACAATTTTATGAACAATAGTTTTGTCTGTAGACAACTTTAAAGTAGGGTCGTTTAATTATGGACACCCTGTATATGCCTGGGTAACAGAGAAAATCTATTTTTATATGGAATGGAGTTTTCTGTTAAAAATACAGTAGAAAATCTGTTAAAACAGCAACAACTCTGTATTTTTAACAGTGTAGCAACACAGTACACCCAGGGCAGATTCGGATTGGATCATTTCATACAAATTCTTAAAATAAATGAATGAAGATTACAAAAGCGAAATATCCCTACACATCGATATTATGGAGGTATTAGCGATGTTTCTCAGAGAAGCAACTACATTCTTACAATAATCAACTCTTTTTCATGATATTTAAAGAGATTCCTCTGCCAAATATGAACAGTGAGATGATCGTGATGAATAAACTAAACTAATATTTTGGAATACACGTATTGGCCATATCTGTAAATTTAGATAATACGTCATACTTACGCTTATAACACGCTGTAAATAAGGAAGATGTTTCTCAATCTTGAAAAATATAATATAACCACAAACGAAAATATACATAAACCTGCTCCCAGTTACCCAGGATTCAGAAAAGCGTCTTTTATCCTTAGAAACACATACAATCAATAAATTTTGAGATTTAAAGTAGCATAAAATAAATTTCCTTTTGCTTCCGCTGATTTTCAGAAACGTTTTCGAAGGCTTTTAGCGTAGTAATACGTTTTTTTAAAGGAAGTATATGTTTTTTGGATAGATCGATTCTCAAATATACGGTTTCATGTTTAAAAAAAAAAAAAAAAAAAAAAAAAAAAAAAAAAAAAAAAACATGTTTTACAAAAAAATATTATAAATTAAAAGCATTAATATTAATATTGGTATTTTGTTATTCTTGTATATATAAATTGAATTATGCAGCTGAAAATATGTAACAGCATCCTAAAATACTATATTCTGGTTAGCAAAAGCTGACTAATACACGATAAAAACTACTCGGAAACGTGTTCGAAAATCAGTTGCAACAACAAGAACAAAAACTTATGTTTAAACATGCGTCTTTAAATCTCGAAAATATACTAGTTTCTGAGGTTACTATGATAAAGAACGCTTTTCAGAATCATGGGTAATTCGAAAGAGGCTATTGCATGCTTTTTTTCACGGTTATATTATATTTTCGTAAAGTAAGAAACATTTGTCTTTTTTTAAAATGCATAAAATATACTATCTCAGCGGTGGACCACAAAGCGTATGAATGGTATTCCAGGATCAAATTTTATCATACTACTTTCTACCATTCATAGAGATGCAGATTAGAGTTCCAAAATATAGAAAAATCCAGATTAAAACTCGTAAGTAAACAATTTTGTGAGAAGGGAATTGTGAATATTTTTAAAAAATGGGAATTTTGAATATTGAAATATATTTGTCTTAAGTTTACAATAACAAAATTACGACTTCGATTTTTAAATTTGCTGAATTATTGCTTGAAACGCTTAATACAAATAACAAATAAAGCGATAATATATATTTTCCCCTAATACTTTCAAATACCATTAAAATGCTGTGCAGAATGGTCTCAAAACAAAATCCTTAATCGCTGCAGCGGAGCATACAGAAAACAACTGTTTTGATTAAAATTCTAAGAGTTTTACATCATTCATCGTTGTACATTCGACGCCAAAATTCAATAAATAACACGTTTTCCGTATCC
Organism: Maratus speciosus; assembly: GCA_963932465.1. NCBI lineage: Eukaryota > Metazoa > Arthropoda > Arachnida > Araneae > Salticidae > Maratus > Maratus speciosus. Next base: position 459,968,740 of record OZ010796.1, on the reverse strand, counting down.
AACTTGTAAATAAACTGTTATAAAAATAAAAGTTATTAGATTTGTTTCATTCATAGAACATTTGTTTCTTTCATTTTACACTCTTTTATTCTAATGCAGTGTTTACAAATTAATGATTTCTGTTTCCTACGAATTCTGTCGGTAATAAAATTTATAATATTTTAAAATAAATTAAATTAATTAATTTTAAAAACCTTCATTGTTTTCTTCCTAAGGTACTCTACTCTTGGCATTGTCTTTTAATACTGGAAATCAAATTGTCATAGTCTCACATTGAAGCAAATTCAATGGAGTAAATAAAGTATACTACTATAAACTATACGACTATAAAAAAAGGCATAGATTATCCACCTGTCTTATAAAAAAGTTTAAAAACCGGTTTATTCTCCTGTCTTTTTCCCCCAAACCCAGTTTATTTCTAAAAAGCCTGATTTATTCCCAAAATTCTGGTTTATTTCTAGTTTCAATCCGGTTATTTATCCAGCCCTTCCAGATTAACTTTCAATGTAGTTCAAAAGGTGCTCGATAAGATTTAAGGTTGAGCGATTGAATAAATCAATAAATTTGTTAAATACATTGATACTCAAGATATCTGTGCAGAAGCCTATTTAAATGAATGAATCACTGTTGTTCTGAAATCTGATATCAACTCTTTTAGCAATAGCATTCAGCCTTACGAATAAATAAAAGATTTTATTCCGGTGTGTTTTAGGATTCAGAATTCCAGCAACACATCAATAACATCACTACACCACTAATGAGTCCAATAAAACCATGATTCCATACAACTTTACAGTTACATACAACAGTATCTTTTTTACTCGCAATGTTTGGGAAATTGTGCTATCCACATCAAAGTACAATATCAATCACTCCGCAACGTTAACTTCATTTGTTTTTTAGTTTTGCGGTGGTATATTTACATTACGCTCACGTGGATAATTTTATCAGATAAGAATTTAAACTTGGTGGTAAATAGCAAAAAATTCAATACTGGGTGATATTCTTGCCTATTATTCCTGGGCTAGGGATGTTATGAAGAATTAAGTTATAATCTTGACTTGCACCATCGGCATGGTAACTGCCATGGTGACCTCTGCGGTTATTTAACTCCTACACGACAACGTCTCGTACCTTTATTTTAATTTTTGTAATACTTGTTCTTTTAATTTGTAATTCTTTAATACTATTTTTAGTGTTATTTAATCGACTCAAAACTGTGATTAAATGCAAAAATTTTTGTTGAAAAATACTCCTGTTGAAATTCAAGGGTTTTGTACACCTTATGCGGCACATATAAGAGCTCATCACAAACGGTTTAAAAGGAAATGAACACAACCGATTTTCTTGCATATCGCAACTTGCTTTTGAAATCATTTTCACACTAGTAACACACACTTTCGTCTTTGTTGTGATAATCAAGTCTCTGCGGAACAAAAATAATCCTTCTTATCCAGAACCAGAATCTTCACAAAATGCTGTAAAGCTCAGCTGACGAGGGACAGGTATCGTTGAAATTTAATTTTCCTATTTGAACACATTCCAAACTACATGGACACACAATAAAAGGCATCAAGCAGCATTAGTTAGGGATAAACCAGCTGAAACCAGGGTCAAATAGAAAAAACACTCCAGTCCACTTTTTAATAAAATTAAAATTTTGGTGTCACGTGTTTGCTTATGACGTTTTAAGGGGATTCTTCAATCACTTAAAACAGCCGCTCCGTAATGTTAAACCAATGAGCAGGTTGTTTTCGAATTTCTCGTTTAAATTTGAATATTTTTAAACGATTTTTTTTTTTTGCATAGGATAGCTGAGCTTAATTTTTAATGTGATTGCTTTTTACTTTTTCGATTTAGTTTGCAGATTTTTTTAAAAGGTACTTTCATTTTCGGAACTGGTTTTGAAACGGTTGTGAATGTAGTTTTATTAAAAAAATCTGCAAACAAAGTCGAAAAAATAAAAAACAGTCATATTAAAGATTGAACTCAGCTATCCTATGCAAAAGAAATCGTTTAAAAATATTTAAATTTAAACGAGAGACTCGAAAACAACCTGCCCATTGGTTTAACATTACGGAGCGGGTGTTTTCAAGTGACTGAAGAGTCCCCTTAACATCCACAGTATATAATTTTTTTTTCTGCGAAAGAAGTCTAGTTAACATAAAATTATGCAGAAATTAGGCATTGCCGTTAAGAACTACGAAAGTGTGAATTAGATTTGCGTTTTTCCTTAAATTGATTTCCAAGGACTGAAGGGGCTTTCCCCTGAAATTTTCAGTTTCTAGGAGTTAAATACGCAATTTTTGAAGCTATTTTGAAAAAACAATTACGCAGCGAGAGGGTTAAGGGATTTTTTACAATTTGTTTTCTTATTGTTCATTCAACATTTTATATAAACTGTACCTTCACCATATTTTCGATTGAAGTTTGTTCAAAGTATTTTAAAAGATAATTGTCTAGGTATTAATTTCGTATGAATTAATATTCTAGCTTAGTATTTATACATATATATATGTATGTGTGTGCGTGCGTGCGTGTTTGTGTGTACATAGGTACATACATACATAATGTAGGGTAAGGTGGTGCAGGAGTTCACACTTAAGCTATTTCATTAAATAACAATAAATGAAAAGATTTGAGGGATGATATTATACTTTATGTTTATAATCTTAGATTATTAAGCTAAAAAAATTGCATTCATCAACTTATAAGAAACATTTTCGGTATTACCTGTAAAAAATATTATGCTCCTAAATGCGTTCACTTGTACAACCATTGAGGGCAAGAGTGCATAATATAAAACAGGAAAGTTTTCAATTAAAAACGTAACGTTTGTAGTGACCACGACCTGCGTAGTCCGTACACTGTTAAAACTAAATTGTAAAATATACTACTTAAATGTGTAGCACAGCAGAATAATAAGCGCAGTTGAATAGGAAAATATATTTAATAGAAATACGATCTAAAATAAACAACCTACATATTGCAAGTCAAAATATAAAACCACAGAAAACAGAATTTAAACACAGTTGCCAAACAATAAAATTAAAATAAACATTTTAAAGGCAGGTTACACGAGAACATATAGTTCAACACCCCTCTTCAAGCTGCTGCATTAAAAATAATTTTATCACACATGTTATTAAATTTAATTTTGTCCAATTGCTTTGTAAACATATCAGCAGTAATGTTATGAGATTCACAGTTACTTTATATCAAACGCACCATCTTTATAGAGTTCACGAATAAAATAGTAACGAACATCGATGTGTTTGGATCTTTGACTGACAAGCTCGTTTCTAACCATAGCTATACAACCTTGATTGTCTTCATAAATCGAAAATTGTCTTTTCTGAGTGTCCTCAATTTCACACAATAATTGTGCTAACCATACACCCTCTTTACATGCTTCAGACACAGCAATAAATTAAAATTCAGTAGAAGATAGTGAAACTGAGTGTTGTTTTCTACTAGACCATATTACAGGTGAATTTCCTAGCATAATTATTTATCCAGTTGTAGACTTTCGATCTGAAATATTTCCAGCCCAATCAGCATCAACAAAAACTTCAAAAGATGATAGATCTTTTCCAAATTTCAATTTAAATTCAGATGTTCCTTTAAGATATCTCATAACTTGTTTAACTGCATTCCAGTCATTTTCAGTTGGTTTACTAACACGTCTTGACAAGATTCCAACTTCTATTGAAATATCTGGTCTTGAGGTATTAGAAATGGAAAAAAAAGTTCCAGTTACTTCTCTATACTTGTTATTTGTTTACAATGCTCTTGATGAATCTTCATTTTTCAAAAATTCTGAACTCTTAGGGATATTTGCATCTTTAGCTTAATTTAATCCATATTTCTTTATAAGTTGATTAATTTTTGTTTTCTGGTTTATTACAAAATATCCATCTTCTAATCGGTCAACTTGAACCTCTAAATAATATGACACTTGGCCTAAATCAGATATATCAAACGATTCTTCAAATATTTGCATTATGTTGATTTCAGTTTCTTCATCTAATGTACAAATAAGTATATCATCAACATACAAACGAATATAGCTCCAACCAATTTCTTCTTTTCTGATGTAGAGACAGTGATCCACTTTATTACGTACATGTTAAAATTGAATTTACCTTATCATTCCAAGCTTTAGCCGATTGTTTTAAACCATATAGACCTTTTTTTAATCTGTAAACTTTATCTTATTTACCTTCAATAATATATCCTTCTGGTCGTCGTATATAATTCTTCATCTATATCAGCATTTAAAAAGGCTGTTTTTACATCTAAATGCTTAATCTTCATTTTCTTGGCACTTGCCACTGTTAAGAGGACTCGAAAGGTTACATTGTTTGCAACAGGAGCATATGTTTCTTTAAAATCTTCTCCTGGCTTTTAAGTAAATCCCTTAGCTACAAGTCGAGCTTTATAGCATGAAGCATTTCCGGTTTGATCTTGTTTAAGCTTAAAAACCAATTTAGTACTAATTGCATTTCGGTTTTGAGGCAAATATGTAAGTTTCCAAACATTTCTTTCTTCAATTGATTTAATTTCGTCATCGCAGCTTTAATCCAATTATTTTGTACCTCTTCAGGTATCTTTTTAATTTCAGCCCATGACATAGGTTCATCAACACTTTTAACTGATGTTTTATAAGCTGTAATTTATCTTAAGGGAGATACACCTTTATTGGACCGTTCTGAACGTCTAATTATTAGATCTTCCTTTTCCTCAAAATATTCACCTTCCTCTAAAGGTTTTATTTCATGTTCATCATTTAAGTTTAAAGAAGTTTTCTTGTTTGTATTACAGTCGCCTGATTAATGAACAATAAGTTAATATTTCACTTTTCCCATCGTTGAGACAAATTACATTTCTTGAAATAATTACTTTGTTTGTTTCTTTATCAAGGATAATATAACCTTTAGATTCTTCTGCATAACCAAGAAAAATTCCTTCTTAACCTCTGTTGTCAAATTTTCTTCTCAATACAGGTGCAATATAATATATAACTTTGCAACCAAATATTTTTAAGTGATTTACTGTTGGTTTATATCCATGCCATGATATTTCAAAAGGTGTTTTCTCACAAGCATTTGTGGGTAAGCGATTTTGCAGATAGCACGATGTCACTATCCAGCTCCCCAAAACTTTTTATCTAACTTAGATTCTTCTAGCATGCATTTTGTCATTTCAGTCAAATAACGATTCCTTCTTTCTGCAACTCCGGTCTGTTGAGGAGAATGTGGTACTGATAACTGATATTTAATTCCTTCCTTAATCATGTAATTTCTGAGTCTTTCATTCACAAATTCCCCTCCTCTGTCACATCTCAATGTCTTTGGCGTACGTTCGAATTTAGTTTTCACATAACGTAAAATTCTTCAATTTTTGTAGCTGCTTCACTTTTCCGTTTCAGTAAATAAACAGTTAGAAATCTGGATTTGTCATATATAAGTGTTAAGAAATAGCGCTTCCCTATGGGAGTCATATTTTGAAAAGGTCCACAAATATCAGCATGAAATAAGTCTCCAACTTTTGATGCTCGATGTTCACTTCTCTTAGGATAAGCATTATGAACTATCTTAACCTTTGTACAACATAAGCACTTCATTTTCTGTTTACAGTCCTTCATTTTTAAACCATGGACTAGATGATGACTATCTTGTAATTCTTTAATTGCTCGAAAATCGCGATGTCCAAATATTCTATGCCACATATGAATACAATTTATATGCGATTCTTCAATAACTTTATTAGTCTTTTCATCGTAGTTTAACTTGTATAAACCCTTTTCTAATTTTTCTTCAATTATAACTTTATCATTTTTCATTATTTTACATTTCTTGTTTCCAAATTGTACAAACCAGTCGTTTTCATCAAGTCGCATTACTGATAATAAACTGCTATCAAGATCTGGAATATATAAAACATCACAAAGCTTTATATTTCTAACTTCACTGTCTGTTCCTCTGTATTTAATTAAACCATCACTACTACCTTTAATACCGAGTAATTGACCACTAGCAACTTTTACTTGGCCTTGGTTTGGTTTTATTTCAGTACAATAAATATTTTTATCGTTTGTCATGTGAGTTATCGCAGCAGAATCAATATACCAATCAACGTTAGAGAATTTATTGGAAGCTTAAAAACATTGAAAAATCTCATTTTCCGGTTTAACTTCCTCACTATTTGTAATCATTTTAACTTTGTGTTCTCTTGTTTTATGCTGCTCGGCTTTCCATAAATAACAAAATTTCTTAATATGCCCTGGCCGTTTACAGTAATGGCAAAGTTGTTTTAATTTGTACTAAGAGTTAACCCTAAAATCTCCCTTTTCTTTAGGCAGTTAAATATTTTCATTGCTGTTTCATCATTTAATTTAGATGTTTGTAAGTGAAGCTCATACCTTGCAATAAGTTTACTTTTTACGCATTTTAATGATAATTCCTCCGAAGGACGAGCGTCTAAAATTGTAATTAAAGAGTCATAACTCTCTAGAACACCACATAGTAAAATTGCAACAATGTCATCATATGGAATTATTTTACCTACCCCTCTTTGTTGATCAACAACTTCTAAGACATTTTGAATATAAACTTTCATGTTTAAATTTTCATTATTTCATACTATATAACTTTCTTTGGAAGAAAAGTTTTGTATTTAAATGTCTTTGTACATAAACTTTACGTAAAGAATTCCACATGTCTTTTTCTGTTTCCTCATGCTTGATATGTATTAATTGATTATCCTCTACACTTAAAGCAATTTTCGCTTTAGCAGGCTTGTTTGCTTTATTCCAAGCCTCTAGATCAACTCCGGCTTCATTAGTTTGTTCCGATGTAATAACATCAAATAGTCTTTTATCGGTTAAAAACATTTCCATTTTAAATTTCCATACATCGTAATTACTGTTATTTAGCATCGTAAAGTTCACTTGCTGTTCAGCCATATTTCATGTGTTAAATCGTACTTGTACACAAAAATGGTAATTTGAACTGCTAAATAAATATTCCTAATTCAAAATAAAATAAGCTTCTGGGCAACATAACCTGTTAAAACTAAATTGTACAATATACTACTTAAATGTGTAGCACAACAGAGAAATAAGCGCAGTTGAATAGGAAAATATATTTAATAGAAATACGATTTAAAATAAATAACCTACATATTACAAGTCAAAATATAAAAATACAGAAAACAGAATTTAAATACAGTTGCCAAACAATAAGATTCAAATAAACATTTTAAAGGCAGGTTGCACGTGGACACATGGTTCAACTCTTTGTGCCAGCAGTCTCTGCAAAAAGTGCTCTTGCTACAAAACTCTACAATTAGTTCTCTATAGATTTCTAATCAGCCTGGACATATAGACAGTTTTTCTTTGGTGCACTTTTTGGCTTCTTGGGTTTATTTTACTCTTTTTTTTTTGGGGGGGGGAGGGGTAAAAGTTTTTGGCTTTTATCCGCAGAGTCATCTTTAAGCTGCTTTTTGTGTGGTGAACTGTTTAAAATTTCCAACTTTCTGCTCCTGTTATTATAGTATCGCAGCACATCTGGATACCGTGACAACTCTGTTAATTTTACGTAAGATGAAGTTGTTGAAGTCAAAGCTATACCTTGAGAAACCGAAGTTCGGTTTATTTCACATTGAGCGTGCGTCTTTTCTTTACTTAGCTTTTCTGCCTTTTCTGAAATATTTTTTAATATTGAAAGCAAGTTCTCTTTTCCTCTCATTTTCAGTGTTGTGTGGTTTAACTGACATATGTGATTCAAAAAGTTTAGATTCTAACTAACTCTGCTTTCTTCCACTAACTCTGCTTGCTGATAAGTCAGTATATAATAAAATATGATTTTTGAAAGGCTATAGCACTATAACTTTAAATTCAGCTTTTGCAACGGTAGCAGTTTTTCTAAAAACAGTTGTGTACTCTTGCACACTTTGGCACTGCGCACTCTTGCACTATCGTCACTAAATATCTTTTAAACATCAGTAATGCAATCTATTGATAAACAAATCAAAATCACTTATGTGACAGGTAATGCAAGAATAACCTAATCCATAATAACCAAAAAAAAAAAAAATAGTTTTGTAATCTTTATTAAGATCATGTTTTCCAAAAATCATAAATATTATAACGAGAAGGCCAAAATCACATTTTCTCTTCTAAATCATTAAAAATTGCACCAAAATATGCAGTTTTTTGTCACCATAAGCTTATATTGTCATTATATTGTTTACAACTGTAGATAAACGCAAAACGATGTTTTGGGATTAGATAATCGCTTTACGTACTTTTGTACACCGCGCACTCTTGTACCACCTTATCATATGTATATTTAACCCTTTAAGACTGGTGGGGAAATTTTTCGGTGTGGTTAAAATAACTTTTTAAAGCAAAGGGTAAATGAATTTTTATATGTTTCAAAACTATATACCTTTTTTATATTCTGACTTTCAAATCCTCACAACCCTTTAGACTGCATGACTACTCAGAAAGTAATAAATTTTAATAAATTCGAACCCACACGATCGTGTGTATTCGGCCTTAAAGAGATAATAATTTACATACATCTAGTGGCAGTAGATTTTTTTTTGTACTTTTATGACTTTAATTTATGGTTTTAAATGTATAGTACATATTATTTTGAAAGACTTTTTTTCCTTTAAGCTTTCAATCAAAAATTTCAATATTTTTTTCAAGCATATCTTTGAATTCTAGAAAATATTCTTGATCTCTAAGTCCTAATCATTAATATTAATAACTATTTTGTGGAAAAGTTGTCTTTATATTATATCATGTATCTTATAAGATATAAATTGCTAAAAATAACAGTATGTTTTTTCAGAAAAAATGTAATATCATAGTTTAAAGCTACCTGTACGAACTCAAAACCATATTATAAGAAATCGCACATTGAAAAGGGAAATTCGAATATTAGATACACGAAAATTTTATTCATATTTCTATGGTATAAACTGAAAAAAACATCGAGGGGGTCCACACATATGCATCAGAAAGACGGTATACTAATCAATATTATTGGGGTGGTGGGCTATCACAGCTTGATCACATACTATCCATTGGATAGAGTCCTCCGATGACATCAGGCAAAGTTGCTGCCTGCTCTCTTTTCCCCGTGGAAAACTCCTTAGGGACCAGGGCGGGAGATGTAAAGCACCGTTCTCATCCCTTCCCTATGAGATAACGCACAAGATGACTTCCCTACCCCCATATAACCCCCTCGTTCTCTTTTTCGTTCTGACTTTCGCCCCCCCCCCCCCTCCTTCCAATACTGGAAAGAGATGGGGGAAGGATTGCATAAGGAAAAAATGGATTGGGTATAGTGTGAATGAGGGTTTCCATGTTATTGAGTTCAAAGGAAAAGAAGATGGATATCAGTAAGTAAAACGGTTGAATTTTGGTAAATTGTTATCGGTAAACATCAGGTAAAAGGTGCGCGAATTCACTTTTATTCACTAGTGAAACACATGATGAAAGAGAAGAGTGTAGTGTATTTATTCTAATGAATTTACTCGCACAGTTATCTCAATAACTTTACTGGTATTAATATTTTGCGTTCTTAAAATAAGTATAATAAAATCTAACACAAAAAGTGTTGCTAATTACACGCATTCAAAATACCTGCAATTAAATCTATGATCAGTACTACAAAGATTCACTGGGAAACTACAAGCATCTTTAGAAATGTTTAATAGCTTTATAAGACTGTGGCGATTCTATCTCGGATGAACAGTAAAACGAGTTTCTAGCAGTAAGGAGCTGAGCTAGCCTTTTGTTCGGCACTGTAGAACTCGTCTGCTGTTTCGGTGTCTCTGGTTCGATCCTGCCCACCACTCAGCACATTCTACAAGTCTATAGAAAGTCACTGAGATGTCTGTTATCGTGAGTAAAAAAAGTTTAATTCAAAGAGTGGATTAGTTTATCCTTTATTTTCAGAATAAATAAGGAATTAACATTTTACATCTAAAGCCAATTCATATGAGAGACTTTTCTTGTCACCGAATTTTATTTGAACATCAACTTTTAATAATAAAGAAATCGATTTTATTTAAATTTATATTTAGTGCACCTGATAAAATTATTGTGCCAATTATCATATTACATTTTCAAGAAGTAGTCTCATAAATATGGTTTCCTTAATAAAAGGCACAGAATATGTAATAAGCATAAAAAGGGCAGAATGAACATTTCGGTAAATACCGAGTATGGGACACTTTCTATTTCAACCAAAATGGCAATTCTGTCATTTCGGTCAGTGTTGCCAGTCTGCTACTCCTATTTTTTGTTGTTATTCAGATTGCTTGATTGCCACCACTTTTTGAAATAGTAATATTTGTTTTATTCAAAGACAGGTTAAATACGTTGAAAACAAGGCGTATTATATTACTTGAAGTAATTGATGACAAACAAGCAATCTGAATTTTATAAAATAGCGGACAACATGGATTTTGTTCGAGATTGTAAATAATGAAAATTTACAGAATTTCGAGAAAATTTTACATACTCAATAGAGATATGTGAGCAAAAATTGCGAACTTTTTTCTAGCAAAAAAGTTCTAAAGTTTATCAACAGAGGGCGCTTAATACTTTTCAGTCACGAAATACCATGAAAAACTGTTTTTCCACTCATGCTTATGTTTACAGTCATATCCCAGCGCTACATCTTCTATCAGTCCGCCAGTACAAAAATAACTGTCTAAATAAATAAACGCATTTCAACAATAAAACTTCAGGACTGATGCAAGTTCCTTAGACGAACCAGGATCAGAAATTTACGATGATGATTATTTGAAGTAGTATATTTGATGCACAGATTCGCCGGCTTCACGAAGTCTCCAATATTGGTATTGAAGTCAGTCTCTGGAATGTGTTGGAGTTTAACCATCACGGACTGTTAGGTATCCTGAAGAATTGGAACATGTTGTCTCTTCAAAGTAAGAAGAGGATGATATACAAAATGTGTGGAATAAGGTGGATGGTTTAGCCTGAGAACACCACGCTTTGTTGTGCCAGAATTACTGCTGAATAGGAATGAGCATTGTCAACTAGGATGAACATGCTTCTACATTCTTCGAGGTGTGATCTCACATGATAAAGTCCCGTCAGTACTCGATCAAGAACGTCATGATTGAAAAGCATTCATTATTAATGAAGTCTTAGCTGCAAACAGGAAAAAAAAATGATCAGCATCGTCTTGGCACTTGATTTTTAGGTTAATCTTCGTGGATCGTAGAGAATTAATTTACTTTTCTATGTTTTGCATTTTATTATGAATCGTTTTTAAAGCACGAAGTTTCACCGCCTCTAAGAAAGTGATACAGCAATAAATGGCCTGATTCCACATTCACGCCTTCAATTATATCTTTGCAGTTACTCTCTGTCATTTTTTGATTTTTGGTCATGGAGTGGGTAACAAATCTCGCGCAAATGTTCCTTTTTGCCAGAATTACAAATGTCTTCCCTTCTATGGAGATATTCGGCGCACCACTAAAAAACACAACCGCGAGAAAGGATATTCTGAAATAAACAAGTCCAGTGGTTTCGTAACTCTCCTAACTCATCTTAACTAACCTTTCTGATATTCCTAAATTATAAGAAAACTTGATGTTCATTATTTGTACCAACTGGGAATCCATGATAATTGTAAAAATCGTGGGCCTTCGATAACCGATGCTTAGAGTAGTGCAGTTACAAACAATTCTTCAAATGTCCTGAAAAAGAGGAATATCATAATTTTAATTTGACCTACTAAACATTTATATGTCATAACTGTAACAGAGTAGCAACATAACTAATAGATCTTTGATGTCAAAGCTTGTAAATAAAAGCACACTTTGTATATGAGTGATAACATTGTGAATAGAATCCGGCAGCATATCTGAGTTGATAAAGTTGATTTAATAATGAATGGCATAATGTCATAAAATTATACCAGCACTGTTGTATACCCAGAACTTAGCATATCCCAGTAGTCAGAAATCAATTGGTTACAATCTTGGTGATCAGAGAGGCTGTTACATTTACAGCAATGTCTAATCAGTAAATATACACCAAATGGGCTCGTCAGAAATATACTGAAAAGAGGTACTTTGCCTGGAATAACTTAAAGTATGCAAAACATCATATTTCAACAATCCTTGTCACATTTCTTTGTATAGTATTTGAAGTTATAGACTTTACATTAACAGAACACATTTCCCAGTATCGTCCCCCTTTTACATGATTCGACAAAGAAAAAATAATACAATTATAGACGTAACGAATCCATATAAAATAGTAAAACGTTCTGAATGAAGTGATTTCACTTTGTACAAACTCGGCAGTTGTGAATGCTGACCATGCATGACAATGCTACATTTCATGCCATTACCTGATAATGAGTAAAAGAAAGACTAGGTTCATCTTTCTAATAAATGTTAAACGACTGTATTTGAATTCTTTCACTTCTTAGTTTTTTTTAAACGTTACTTAGAAAAGTTAAACAGCAGTTATTAGAAATTTACTTTTACCGTTATTATTACTTAAACATTCATGAAGTTCATTGCTGATACAACGTTTTTATAACGTGGACAAAGTTCAATTTCCCTTCGCAATGTCTCTGTAATACAATGGCACATTTATAATTTTAAAAATATAAAAGATACCCTTAGCTGAAACCACAGATCTTCAATTTGGTGCAAATGGATAAAAAAAATCACACGCTTCTTTTATTTTAATCCTGTTAGGGACTAAGTTATGTTTGTAAAATACAAAAATTTACTAACGAATTTATAAGAAAATAAATGAATGCTCTTTTTTTTTCTAGGTGTGTTATAAGATCAAAGATTTATTAAAAAAATACTGGTTGCATTTGACAGTTTGCAATTAACAATAAATGGCCATCCCTTGCAACTACTGCCCTTGAACAGGTTAAACAGTAAAATATGATTGATATATATACATAATTATAGCAACACAACCTTTAGAGATAAAATGTTTCAATAAAAAACGATGAACAAATGACAATTTATTGCTTTCCAACTCTAGAAAAACATAAAATCACATGAAAAATTTGATTGTAATCTTAAAAAAAATTATAGGCAAGAAATACTTGCTCCATTTACTTTTAATATCGAAGACATATAACTCTTAAAACAGAAAAAGGGGTATTTAATACCAGAAACAGCTGATAAATCATAAAATTCAAAGTATCATAACGCAGTAAGTTTTAGTTATTCAAAAATGAATTTTAATTGTTAGAACACGAAGAAATTTTTTTTAAGTATAACTTATCACGATCTAAAGACCGTATAAAACTGAAATTTCATAACATTTACAAAAATATTTATTTTGACGTAAATGAATTTTCATATAACAAACAACATTTTCAGCATATTTGCAGTTAGAACTAGTCCTCTAAAGCTAACAGTTTACGAATTAGCTATTGGATAGTGATAATAAGAGACACCCTTTATATCCTTGGTCATTTATGGCAACCTTACACTTGCATAATTTCCACTAAAATGCTTTAACATCTATTTACATCTTTTAAAAATGTAATAAGATTATACAAGCAGGGTTCGTATGCTTCAAGGACTTTCAAGCACACTTCACCAGAATTTTTGTAAAGTAATTTTTGCCTTATTCAATAAAAAAAAAAAAAAAAAAAAAAAAAAAAAAAAAAAAAAAAAAATTCTATCTTCAGATATAGCGAGTAGCGACCAGTACTTTTACGAAATTTCTGGTACTGAAATATCTAAAATCCCATGAATCAATTCATGCGTACAAACCCTGATACAGGCCACAAACAGTGTTTCCAAATCTGGCGGTTTTTTTAATCAGAAATTTCAAGTTCACACCAAAAAATGTTTAATACTATCAGTCCTTTACTTTATTTACGAAATATATATCTATATTATAAAGGACAAATGTGTCCCAGTGTAACGCTTATGGCATTTTGCTAATGGCAACACTTAACGATGAAAGCTCGGTTTTGTAGTTTTTTTTAACTTTCTAAACATTGCACATTTTGAATTTCACACCGTCATACAGGGAAAAAAATCTACTTGCCAATGCAATTTGTTTGAAAACTGTATTTTAACACGTTAGTAGACAGTAAATGGGTGTTCACCGGCGACAAGCAGGAGCAAGAAGCAAGGCTGAATATCATACTACAGTACGATGTGGGAAAGAGGGACTCCTGCGTGTTGGTGTCTTAGAGTAGGAGGGTAAAATTTTTGAGGGGGCTTAATTTTTGGGGGGGCTTATTTTTGAGAGGGGCTTATGGATGATTATCATACTAGAGTACGATATGGAAAAGAGGAACTCCTGTGTGTTGACTGCTGCGTGTTTTTGATGACATGTTAGAGTAGGCGGGTAAAATTTTTGGGGGGCTTATTTTTTGAGGGGGCCTTATGGTTGAATATCATACTAGAGTACGATATAGGAAAGAGTGAATCCTGCGTGTTGAGATGGTATGTTAGAGTAGAAGGGTCCCACTCTCCCCCCTTCCCCCCTCCTCCCCCCCTATTTTTTTTTTTTTTTTAATAGTGTCGGTCTCTTTCGATGAGAAAATTTTTACGTGTTGTATCATATTTAATTTTTCGTTTGTTTTGGCATTGGCAAAAATAGTAGGTTAGTTTTGATGAGATTAAACTGGACTTGTGTTATTAGATGATGGTGCTTTTTTTAAATTTAATTTGTATTCTTATTGAAAAATTTTTATGAACAACTCTGTTTTTTAGAAAAACTTTAGAGAATCTTCGAAAAAACGATAAATATTATGCTTTGCATTATTGAAAAAACAGTAAAAAAATAGTAACCACATCTAGTTTTAAGTCATTTGATGGAGATCTGATTGCAGTGGAAAGGATTAAACACAGTTTAATTTTGGATCGTCCTGTATACGTTGGGTTTGTCATATTAGTACTGTTTTCCTTACGGGTTTCGAACCCTGAAACTCCCCATTATTCGAATTTCTGTAATGAGAATTTAGACGGAAACTTGAAAAATCTCATTTAGAACTGAAAATTGCTAATTATTATTATCCTCTTGTTGCAAGTTCATACATCTCAAAATGAGAAATAAACATTATATATTTTTAATATCATGCACTTCGAGAAATTATTTAATTTCAGATGAATAGGTTTTGCTAGCATTTATTCATTTTAGAATTTATTTAAACATTGGGGGAAACTATTAACAGTGTCTTTCCCTTGTATTACGTACTGCACGAAATTAAAGACTGTTGCCATTGAATTTAGAAAAAAATGAGAAATAAACATTATATATTTTTATTATCGTGCACTTAGAGAAATTATTTAATTTTCAGATGAATAGGTTTTGCTAACATTTATTCATTTTAGTATATATTTCAACATTGGGGAAACTATTAACAGTGTGTTGCCCCTGTATTAAGTACTGCACGAAATTAAAGACTGTTGCCAATGAATTTAGAGAAATAAACATTCAATTTTTAGATATTATGTACTTCGAGAAATTAATTCAATTTCTAAGATTTTATAATGTCTACTTCAACTTCTTGAAATTATAGTAATTTGAGCGAAAAGATAAATTATAAGCTGGATTTTAGGAAAGTAATGAAATTTTACCGTATTGATATTTTTTTCAATCAGGATTTTCTTGTGCAGTTAATTAATTTTTTCATTATCACTCACCCAAAATGTTTCTTTTTACTTATACTGTAACAAAACTTACGGATTTTAGTTTAAAAATATTCGCCTTTGGATGGATTCGAACCATCATCTTTTGGTTAACAGCCAAACGCGTTATCCAATTGCGCCACAAAGGCATTAAAATGATATACAATTAATCCAAAACAAGTTTATTCCTAAGCTTTTAAAAACTAACCAGTTCTTCAATTTTCAAAGATTTGTTTTCATATCTATTTGTGTGTTTGTTGTTTCGATCATACATAAACAGGATGTACTGTTTATAATCTGGATGTAATGATAAACCGTATTTCCGCTTTATGTGATAAACAGAGATAATACTTCTTTTTTTTCCATTGTATTAGGAAAAAAAAATTCTTAATGGGTCGATATTTTAATTAACTAACAATTAAGAAATGAACCAGATTTTTTTTCATAACACTCGCATTTTAGTAGGATTCACAATAAAGTTAATCATTTAATGATAAAAACAGGTTAATTCAAAAGAAATGAATTTATAAAATGATTCATTTTGTACACTTGCTTATTAAATGAACACAACAGTTTATGTATTAAATCGTTATCACATGATTTTCTTTTTTTCTGATGCGCCACCTACATTGATTTAAGTTTAGTTGGATTTCATTTCATGCCATTATTCTGTTTTCTACTGTTTTGAATACGCGTGCTATATTTTGTCATCGTAAAGTTAAAAGAGATTTTAAATGAATATAGATGTTATTAATGATACACAATCGACTACTGTCGACAATTTGGATAAGATGAGTGAGCAGGAGATAAAAGATGTGCCCGTTTCGATTAGTAAAAGTATTCCTGCTTCATCAGAAATGTTTAAATTGCCTTGTATTTGTGGAAAATGTAAAGCAGAATTTTACGAGAAACATGAGTTTTTAAAACATATGAACATTCATTTAGAAAAAAGAACTATTTATGTGCGACGTTTGTGGAATGTTGTTTTTTCGAAAGAGTTCTTTAATGGAACATATGATAATTCATCGCATGACATCTACCATGTACCAATGTGAAACACGTGGTAAATCTTTTTCAAGAAAGAGTGTGTTAATCAGGCTCGCAAAGTTTCATTTAGAAAAAAGGCATTTGAGTTGTGACAAGTGTAAGAAAACATTTGTTCAACAATGTGATTTACGAAAGCATTTGCTAATTCATATTAAAGCCGGAAAATTTCATAAATGTGAACAATGCGAAGAAATGTTTTCGAGAAAGATGCACTTAAGGAATCATCTTAAAATTCACACCATTTCGAAGAAATGTGAGCTTTAGAAGCAATTCAAATGTGATGATTGCGACCAAGTTTTTTATGATAAATTCGACTTAGCTGAACACAGAAAAAGTCATCTTTCACCCACCCAACTTAAATTGGAACAGCGTAATGGATTGATTAATCAATTAGAAGAATTAACACTTAAGAACTTTGCAAAATGAAATATCTTCATCAAATATCGAATTTTCATTGATTTGAAATAGACATATGTTTTCATTATAGATATGCAATCATTTTTGTAACTAACGAAAAATAACATTTTTCTCAATTGAAAAAACTTGTATGTTTTCATTTTAACAAGATGTTTTAGTATTTTATTGCTCCCACTACAAACTAACTTGATTTTTTTTTTCTAAGTGAACGAAACTCTAATAATATTTCAGAAATACAATTTTTTATTTTTCATCACTTAACTCACTTTATTAATTTGAAACCATTTCAAAATTGATGTATATTTTAATAAAGTTAAAATAATAAAGTTATAATAATAATAAAGTTTTAGTAATATTAATGAATAGCATTAGCAATTGTAAATGAATTTAATCATCTACTAATTAAATTAATCAACTATCAACATTTTTGAGGGCTATATTAAATGAAATATGTGTCCACTCATTATTTTATTCAATTTCATATGAGTATGACTACATCAAAATAAAAACTATTTTAGTGTAATTATCATTTGATTATATTTATCCACTCATTATTTTAATCCATTTCACATAAGTTTAATTATCCGCACGCTATTTATTTTAATCAATTTCATGAGAAAAAATATAATGAACTTGCGTTTCATTATCCATGTATTGCCATTCACAAGTTTGAAAAATTACTATCATAATGAAATATTCATGCTAGCATTAATCATGCTTTTCGGTTTAATCATCAATTTGAAAAATTTACTTGATACCGATTTTTAACTGAAACCGTCACTGATTTGAATTCATATAAATATAATTATTCACAATTTTATTTTAATGAATTTCATTTGTCTCTAATTAATTTAATTTGAGTATAATTATCATTTGATTATATTTATCCACTCATTATTTTAATCCATTTTATAAAAGTATAATTATAACTTTCACTATATATTTTAATTAATTTCATATGAATAAAATTATTATTTGTACTGAACTTGTGATTCACTCATCGTGTGTTGCCATTCTCAAGTTTGAAAAATATCTAACATGATGAAATATTCATACTAGCAATAGTCATGCTTTTCGACTCAGTCGACGATTTGAAAATTTAGTCGCTCAAGGTTTTTTTAATTAATGCGATCGTTTCTAACTGAAACCGTCACTGATTTGAACTTATGTTAATAATCGTTTCGAAATCATCTCAACCAGTTTACTGTTGACTTTCGATCAGACTACACAACATACTGTTTGCTATTTAAAATGGCTTGCGAATTAAATATGCTGAAAAGATCCCCCCTAGAAATCAATTGCGTAGCAAAGTATCAACGTTTAGAATCATCTTTGGATACTGATATGAAGGAATTAAATCTCCCAAGTTTAGAATTTTGTAATTCAAACGAGAAGTGTTCAACATTACTCTCAAACAAGGATTTACATGCTGCAGAACCCAAGTTCGATATGGATTTGACGACCCCAATGTTCACTCATAATGATGACGACGCAACTTCTACTATGAGTTTTTTAGACACTATTTTTAATGACCTAGATTTTAAAAATTTGGAATCTTTCATTTCCCCAAGTACCTCAATTTCATCATCACAAGAACATACAAATGCTGTTTTGAATACAATACAAGATCCCCTTATGAAAGACATTCCCAAAAGCAAACCACGCAATTTTAGCATGATTGAAATCAAGTTGAGTGATTGTGTTTATTTAATTTTAAAACATCGCATCAAACAATTTTATGTGTATATCGGGGAGTTTAAACGCAATGTGATTAGTAATGAAGAAATGATGACGAAAAATAGACTTTTGATGGACATTAATACGTGGTATGAATTTCAATCGAAACTTTTTGCTTTGAATTTGAAATATAAATCATCATCATTTATTGCTAATAATACTGTGTTGGTAATGAATCACAATAATAGCACTATGCGAATTAAAAACTTGATGAATTTTTCACATTTTGACTTAGACGATTGCCAATTATTAAATTTGAAGGATAAAGTTAATCATTTTAACAAGAAGCTTTTGCAACACATGTATACAAATTATCTACCACGTTTAATTAAGCAAAAATGTACACTAGGTGACGTAACCATCGAAAATGAATCTTCTTTATTTTCAAAGCTCACCAAGTGTATTGAGAATAATGCAGTGACTATTTTAAACCAAATTTATGAGTGCGTAGGATGTATTTTTGAACACGAAAGCATGAGTCTTCATACATGTTTCATATTTAATAATCGCGAAAAGTTTAATCAACTAGGGGACACGGTATTAATGTTAGTGAATTTCGATTATGTTTTTTCTATATTTTTAAACGGAACTGGATGTGTTAGTAAAAACTTTTTATGTAACATCAATGTAGAAACTATACAATATGTATTGTTTAAATAATAAATTTTGTTGTTTTTGTTTGTTAAATGTATATGTTTATTCATTTAGTCTATCTTTTAATTATGACAATCTATATTGGAAAAAAAAGAAATTAACAATTACCTAATCAAAATGTATAAACAAGTTTTTATTTTTGAATTTAAAATGAATTCCAAGTTATTAATATTTTTAATAATGAAAATAAAATTTTTCTATTTTTTCAATTTAATAAAATTATATTTACAAGTTAAAAAAATATTTTTGTAATAAATTTCAAATCTAGTGGAAATACATTTTTCAAGTTTTACAATTTTAGAAAAAGTTTTCACTTCAAGTTAAAAATATATCTTGAAATATTTTTTTTTTTTCAATTCAAGTTAAAATTAAATTTTAAAATTTACAATTTCAGAAATAAAGTTTTCAATTAATCAATTTTTTTAATTAATCTATTCGTTGTAAAATTTTTTTATCCATGCTTTTATGTGTGCATACTACATATAGATATGTAGTATATACTATGTTTTATGTAAGAACAATTATTTAATAGTTCAAAATTATTTACAAGTTAGAAAAATATACTATGTAAGAAAAAATATTTTATTAGTCGAATTATATTTACAAGTTAAAAAAAAAAATTATTAGTTTTCAATTTAAAATAAGTTTTCTAAAAATTGCAAAAATATTTTATCAGTTTTAAAAAAATATATAATTTTTTTTTTTTTTTTTTTTACGTTTTACAATTTAAGAAATAAAGTTATAAAAGTTCTTAAAAATTTTCATTAGTTAAAATTTTTTTGTTTGTTCAATTCATTATACAATTTTTTTTAATCATGCTTACATACTACCATAGCTGCCAACTTGTACGGATTTTTGCTACCACTAAAATTTAACAGAAATTTCGGCCTCACTTAATTATCAACATTCGCTGCAATTCGGCGAATGAATTAGGCAAAATTTTCTATTAAATTTCAGTGGTAGCAAAAATCCGTACAAGTTGGCAGCTATGTACTACATATAAATATGTAGTATGTTCACAATGTGATATATTGTATACTATGTAACATAGTATATACTATGTTTCATATAAGAACAAAGATTTTTCTAGTTTAAAATTATTTACAAGTGTAGGAAAATGTTTTATTAGTTTTTCAATTTAAAAAAAAATTTCTAAAAAAATATTTTATAAGTTTTACAAAAGAAAAATAATTTCAATTAAGTTTTCTAAAAAAATATTTTATAAGTTTTACAAAAAAAAAAAATCCATTAAGTTTTCTAAAAATATTTTATAAGTTTTACAAAAGAAAAAGTTTTTCAATTAAGTTTTCTAAAAAATATTTTATAAATTTTACAAAAAAAAAATCAATCAAGTTTTCTAAAAATATTTTAAAAGTTTTACAAAAGAAAAAAATAATTCAATTAAGTTTTCTAAAAATATTTTATAAGTTTTACAAAAGAAAAAAAATTTCAACTAAGTTTTCTAAAAAAAATATTTTAAAAGTTTTCTAAAATATATATAAATTAGTTTTACAATTCAAAAAAGAATATATATATGTTATTAGTTTTCAGTTGTATACAAATTGCAAAATATGAGTTATTGATGTTAACATAGTATGTATTTATATATCTCATAATATATATCACATAGTACATATCACATAATGCATATGTATAACAAAATAGATAATTATATACCACATAATGTGTGTCATATATGACTAATTGTATACTATGCTCGACTTAAGAATAATCATTTTTTTAGTCTAAAATTAATTATAAGTTATAAAATTATTTTTTTTTAATGAAACTTTTGTTTCTCCTTATCTACATTATTTCTACAAAATCTAATTTTTACATCTACATTTCTAATACAAATTCATTTATATTCAAGTAATAGAATAATATCTACTTACAAATAGCATTGTCTTAAAACGAAGCTTGGCATGTCTTGCTCCTACAGATGAAATGCTCACTGCAGATAACAATCCGGAAGTTTATATATCACGCGACTTCCTTTAATATCTGATAAACCGATACCATGTTTGCCATTTCCAATTCAGTCTTCAAATGTGTTGCTTCGTTAAGCTTTACGGTCTATATTGCTTCATATAATAAAAGAACTATACATTTTCTTTATACGTATGATATTGAAAAGATGTAAACTAATTTTAGAACATACCTTTTTATATCTGAAAACTTTTATTACCAAAAAAAAAATCATCATCTTTTACTATGTTTAATTGAAAGATCTTTTATTTTTTAATCAGATGATGTAATCGAAATTCTTAATAAGAAGTTTTATTTTATAGAAATAATTTTCTTATGAAAGCGAAAGAGAATATTTCATCATTTATATAATCTAAGGTTGATTATATATTATATATATATATATATATAGACTGTAAAGCTTAACAAAGCAACACATTTGAAGACTGAATTGGAAATGGCAAACATGGTATCGGTTTATCAGATGTTAAAGGAAGTCACGTGATGATATAAACATCCGGATTGTTATCTGCAGTGAGCATTTCATCTGTAGAAACGAGACATGCCAAGCTTCGTTTTAAGACAATGCTATTTTTAAGTAGATATTATTCTATTACTTGAATATAAATGAATTTGTATTAGAAATGCAGATGTAAAAATTAGAGTTTGTAGAAATAAGGTAGACAAGGAGAAACAAAAGTTTCATTAAAAAAATAATTTTATAACTTATAATTAATTTTAGACTAAAAAAATGATTATTCTTAAGTCGAGCATAGTATACAATTAGTCATATATGACACACATTATGTGGTATATAACTATCTACTTTGTTATACATACGCATTATGTGATATATACTATGTGATATATATTATGAGATATATAAATACATACTATGTTAACATCTATAACTCATATTTTGCAATTTGTATACAACTGAAAACTAATAACATATATATATTCTTTTTTTGAATTGTAAAACTAATATATATATGTATTAGAAAACTTAAAAAATATTTTTTAGAAAACTTAATTGAATTTTTTTTTCTTTTGTAAAACTTATAAAATATTTTTAGAAAACTTAATTGAATTATTTTTTTCTTTTGTAAAACTTATAAAATATTTTTAGAAAACTTAATTGATTTTTTTTTCGTTTGTAAAACTTATAAAATATTTTTAGAAAACTTAATTGATTTTTTTTTTTTTTTTGTAAAACTTGTAAAATATTTTTTAGAAAACTTAATTGAAAATTTTTTTCTTTTGTAAAACTTATAAAATGTTTTTAGAAAACTTAATGGATTTTTTTTTTTTTGTAAAACTTATAAAATATTTTTTTAGAAAACTTAATTGAATTTTTTTTTCTTTTGTAAAACTTACAAAATATTTTTTAGAAAACTTTTTTTAAATTGAAAAACTAATAAAACATTTTCCTATACTTGTAAATAATTTTGAACTAGAAAAATCTTTGTTCTTATATGAAACATAGTATATACTATGTTACATAGTATACAATATATCACATTGTGAACATACTACATATTTATATGTAGTATGTAAGCATGATTAAAAAAATTTATATAATGAATTGAACAAACAAAAAAATTTTAACTAATGAAAATTTTTAAAAACTTTTATAACTTTATTTCTTAAATTGTAAAACGTAAAAAAAAAAAAAAAAAAAAAAAAAAAAAAAAAAAAAAAAAAAAAAAAAAAAAATATATATATATATATATATATATATATATATATATATATATAATTTTTTAAAACTGATAAAATATTTTTGATATTTTTAGAAAACTTATTTTAAATTGAAAACTAGTAATTTTTTTTCTAACTTGTAAATATAATTCGATTAATAAAATATTTGTTCTTACATAGTATATTTTTCTAACTTGTAAATAATTTTGAACTATTAAATAATTGTTCTTACATAAAACATAGTATATACTACATATCTATATGTAGTATGCACACATAAAAGCATGGATAAAAAAATTTTACAACGAATAGTTTAATTAAAAAAATTTTGATTAATTGAAAACTTTATTTCTGAAATTGTAAAATTTAAAATTTAATTTTAACTTGAATTGAAAAAAATTATTTCAAAATATATTTTTAACTTGAAGTGAAAACTTTTTCTAAAATTGTAAAACTTGAAAAATGTATTTCCACTAGATTTGAAATTTATTACAAAAATATTTATTTAACTTGTAAATATAATTTTATTAAATTACAAAAGTAGAAAACTTTTATTTTTATTATTAAAAATATTAATAACTTGGAATTCATTTTAAATTCAAAAATAAAAACTTGTATATACATTTTGATTAGGTAATTGTTAATTTCTTTTTTTCCAATATAGATTGTCATAATTAAAAGATAGACTAAATGAATAAGCATATACATTTAACAAACAAAAACAACAAAATTTATTATTTAAACAATACATATTGTACAGTTTCTACATTGATGTTACATAAAAAGTTTTTACTAACACATCCAGTTCCGTTTAAAAACATAGAAACAACATAATCGAAATTCACTAACATTAATACCGTGTCCCCTAGGTGATTAAACTTTTCGCGATTATTAAATGTGAAACATGTATGAAGACTCATGCTTTCGTGTTCAAAAATACATCCTACGCACTCGTAAATTTGGTTTAAAATAGTCACTACATTACTCTCAATACACTTGTTGAGCTTTGAAAATAAAGCAGATTCATTTTCCATGGTTACGTCACCTAGTGTACATTTTTGCTTAATTAAACGTGGTAGATAATTTGTATACATGTGTTGCAAAAGCTTCTTGTTAAAATGATGAACTTTATCCTTCAAATTTAATAATTGGCAATCGTTTAGGCTAAAATGTGAAAAATTCATCAAGTTTTTAATTCGCATAGTGCTATTATTGTGATTCATTACCAACACAGTATTATTAGCAATAAATGATGAGGATTTATATTTCAAATTAAAAGCAAAAAGTTTCGATTGAAATCCATACCACGTATTAATGTCCATCAAAAGTCTATTTTTCGTCATCATTTCTTCATTACTAATCACATTGCGTTTAATCTCCCGATATACACATAAAATCGTTTGATGCGATGTTTTAAAATTAAATAAACACAATCGCTCAACTTGATTTCAATCATGCTAAAATTGTGTGGTTTGCTTTTGGGAATGTCTTTCATAAGGGGATCTTGTATTGTATTCAAAACAGCATTTGTATGTTCTTGTGATGATGAAATTGAGGTACTTGGGGAAATGAAGTATCCCAAATTTTTAAAATCTAGGTTATTAAAAATAGTGTCTAAGAAACTCATAGTAGAAGTTGCGTCGTCATCATTATGAGTGAATATTGGGGTCGTCGAATCCATATCGAACTTGGGTTCTGCAGCATGTAAATCCTTGTTTGAGAGTAATGTTGAACACTTCTCGTTTGAATTACAAATTTCTAAACTTGGGAGATTTAATTCCTTCATATCAGTATCCAAAGATGATTCTAAACGTTGATACTTTGCTACGCAATTGATTTCTAGGGGGGATCTTTTCAGCATATTTAATTCGCAAGCCATTTTAAATAGCAAACAGTATGTTGTGTAGTCTGATCGAAAGTCAACAGTAAACTGGTTGAGATGATTTCGAAACGATTATTAACATAAGTTCAAATCAGTGACGGTTTCAGTTAGAAACGATCGCATTAATTAAAAAAACCTTGAGCGACTAAATTTTCAAATCGTCGACTGAGTCGAAAAGCATGACTATTGCTAGTATGAATATTTCATCATGTTAGATATTTTTCAAACTTGAGAATGGCAACACACGATGAGTGAATCACAAGTTCAGTACAAATAATAATTTTATTCATATGAAATTAATTAAAATATATAGTGAAAGTTATAATTATACTTTTATGAAATGGATTAAAATAATGAGTGGATAAATATAATCAAATGATAATTATACTCAAATTAAATTAATTAGAGACAAATGAAATTGTTTAAAATAAAATTGTGAAAAATTATATTTATATGAATTCAAATCAGTGACGGTTTCAGTTAAAAATCGGTATCAAGTAAATTTTTCAAATTGATGATTAAACCGAAAAGCATGATTAAGGCTAGCATGGATATTTCATTATGATAGTAATTTTTCAAACTTGTGAATGGCAATACATGGAAAATGAAACGCAAGTTCATTATATTTTTTCTCATGAAATTGATTAAAATAAATAGCGTGCGGATAATTAAACTTATATGAAATGGATTAAAATAATGAGTGGATAAATATAATCAAATGATAATTATACTAAAATAGTTTTTATTATGATGTAGTCATACTCATATGAAATTGAATAAAATAATGCGTGGACACATATTTCATTTAATATATCCCTCAAAAATGTTGATAGTTGATTAATTTAATTAGTAGATGATTAAATTCATTTACAATTAGTAATGCTATTCATTAATATTACTAAAACTTTATTATTATTATAACTTTATTATTTTAACTTTATTAAAATATGCTTCAATTTTGAAATGGTTTCAAATTAATAAAGTGAGTTAAGTGAAGAAAAATAAAAAATTGTATTTTTGAAATATTATTAGAGTTTCATTCACTTAGAAAAAAAAATTAAGTTCATTTGTAGTGGGAGCAATAAAATACTAAGACATCTTGTTAAAATGAAAACATATAAGTTTTTTCAATTGAGAAAAAATTTATTTTTCGTTAGTTACAAAAATGATTGCATATGTATAATGAAAACATATGTCTATTTCAAATCAATGAAAATTCGATATTTGATGAAGATATTTCATTTTGCAAAGTTCTTAATTGAAGTGTTAATTCTTCTAATTGCTTAATCAATCCATTACGCTGTTCCAATTTAAGTTGGATGGGTGAAAGATGACTTTTTCTGTGTTCAGCTAAGTCGAATTTATCATAAAAAACTTGGTCGCAATCATCACATTTGAATTGCTTGGAAAACTCACATTTCTTCGAAATGGTGTGAATTTTAAGATGATTCCTTAAGTCCACCTTTCTCGAAAACCTTTCTTCGCATTGTTCACATTTATGAAATTTTCCGGCTTTAATATGAATTAGCAAATGCTTTCGTAAATCACATTGTTGAACAAATGTTTTCTTACACTTGTCACAACTCAAAGGCCTTTTTTCTAAATGAAACTTTGCGTGTCTGATTAACACACTCTTTCTTGAAAAAGATTTACCACGTGTTTCACATTGGTACATGGTAGATGTCATGCGATGAATTATCATATGTTCCATTAAAGAACTCTTTCGAAAAACAACATTCCACAAACGTCGCACATAAAAAGTTTTTTTCTAAATGAATGTTCATATGTTTTAAAAGCTCATGTTTCTCTTAAAATTCTGCTTTATATTTTCCACAAATATAAGGCAATTTAAACATTTCTGATGAAGCAGGAATACTTTTACTAATCAAAACGGGCACATCTTTTATCTCCTGCTCACTCATCTTATCCACATTGTCGACAGTAGTCGATTGTGTATCATTAATAACATCCATATTCATTTAAAATCTCTTTTAACTGTACGATGACAAAAAATATAGCACGCGTATTCAAAACAGTAGAAAACAGAATAATGGCATGAAATGAAATCCAACTAAACTTAAATCAATGTAGGTGGCGCATCAGAAAAAAAGAAGATCATGTGATAACGATTTAATTCATAAACTGTTTGGTTCATTTAATAAGCAAGTGTATAAAATGAATCATTTTATAAATTCATTTCTTTTGAATTAACCTGTTTTTATGATTAAATGATTAACTTTATTGTGAATCCTACTAAAATGCGAGTGTTATGAAAAAAAATCTGGTTCATTTCTTAATTGTTAGTTAATTAAAATAGCGACCCATTAAGAAATTTTTTTTTCCTAATACAATGGAAAAAAAGAAGTATTATCTCTATTTATCACATAAAGCGGAAATACGGTTTATCATTACATCCAGATTATAAACAGTACATCCTGTTTATGTATGATCGAAACAACAAACACACAAATAGATATGATCACAAATCTTTTAAAATTGAAGAACTGGTTAGTTTTTAAAAGCTTAGGAATAAACTTGTTTTGGATTAATTGTAGATCATTTTAATGCCTTTGTGGCGCAATTGGATAACGCGTTTGGCTGTTAACCAAAAGATGATGGTTCGAATCCATCCAAAGGCGAATATTTTTAAACTAAAATCCATAAATTTTGTTACAGTATAAGTAAAAAGAAACATTTTGGGTGAGTGATAATGAAAAAATTAATTAACTGCACAAGAAAATCCTGATTGAAAAAATATCAATACGGTAAAATTTCATTACTTTCCTAAAATTCAGCTTATAATTTATCTTTTCGCTCAAATTACTATACTTTCAAGAAGTTGAAGTAGACATTATTAAATCTAAGAAATTGAATTAATTTCTCGAAGTACATAATATCGAAAAATTGAATGTTTATTTCTCTAAATTCAATGGCAACAGTCTTTAATTTCGTGCAGTACATAATACAGGGGCAACACACTGTTAATTGTTTCCCCAATGTTGAAATGTATACTAAAATGAATAAATGTTAGCAAAACCTATTCATCTGAAAATTAAATAATTTCTCGAAGTGCACGATAATAAAAATATATAATGTTTATTTCTCATTTTTTTCTAAATTCAATGGCAACAGTTTTTAATTTCGTGCAGTACGTAATACAGGGGCAACACACAGTTAATAGTTTCCCCAATGTTTAAATAAATTCTAAAATGAATAAATGCTAGCAAAACCTATTCATCTGAAATTAAATATTTTCTCGAAGTGCATGATATTAAAAATATATAATGTTTATTTCTCATTTTGAGATGTATGAACTTGCAACAAGAGGATAATAATAATTAGCAATTTTCAGTTCTAAATGAAATTTTTTAAGTTTCCGTCTAAATTCTCATTACAGAAATTCGAATAATGGGGAGTTTCAGGGTTCGAAACCCGTAAGGAAAACAGTACTAATATGACAAACCCAACGTATACAGGATGATGCAAAATTAAACTGTGTTTAATCCTTTCCACTGCAATCAGATCTCCATCAAATGACTTAAAACTAGATGTGGTTACTATTTTTTTTACTGTTTTTTCAATAATGCAAAGCATAATATTTATCGTTTTTTCGAAGATTCTCTAAAGTTTTTCTAAAAAACAGAGTTGTTCATAAAAATCTTTCAATAAGAATACAAATTAAATTAAAAAAGCACCATCATCTAATAACACAAGTCCAGTTTAATCTCACCAAAACTAACCTACTATTTTTGTCAATGCTTAAACAAACGAAAAATTAAATATGATACAACACGTAAAAATTTTCTCATCGAAAGAGACCGACACTATTAAAAAAAAGGGGGGGAGGAGGGGGGAAGGGGGACCCTTCTACTCTAACATACCATCTCAACGCGCAGGAGTCATCATCTGAACACGCAGGATTCACTCTTTCCTATATCGTACTCTAGTATGATATTCAACCATAAGCCCCCCTCAAAAAATAAGCCCCCCAAAATTTTACCCGCCTACTCTAACATGTCATCAAAAACACGCAGGAGTCAACACACAGGAGTTCCTCTTTTCCATATCGTACTCTAGTATGATAATCATCCATAAGCCCCTCTCAAAAATAAGCCCCCCCCCCAAAAAAAAATTAAGCCCCCTCAAAAATTTTACCCTCCTACTCTAAGAGACCAACACGCAGGAGACAGCACGCAGGAGTCCCTCTTTCCCACATCGTACTGTAGTACGATATTCAGCACGCAGGAGCCTTGCTCCTTGCTCCTGCTTGCCGCCGGTGAACACCCATTTACTGTCTACTCACGTTGAATGCCAAGTCTATTTTGTCTGTTTTTCCGTTTGGGGCCACGAAATAAGATTCCCGTTGGACAATCCAATAGTGTGAGTCACCCATGACTGACGCGGTCTAAACTGAAAGTTCAGTGAGTGTCACCGGTGACTGACGTGGCGCTCAACGTGTTAATTGACTCATTTATTAAGGCTTTTAAAATAATTTTCAGGCATGAATTTTTAAAATCTGTCTCCATTGTGCAGGCTCCATTATGAAATAACACATTTGCACTTAAAATAACATAAACAATTCAGCATTTGTCTCTGGGCAATTTTTCACAACGAAATTAAAACAAATTAACAGCATTCTTTAACAGCAATTTAATTAATTAAAATTAATTAACAGCATTAACATTAAACGAAATTAACAGCAATCTTTTATAATAAAAAGTGACTGTCTGTTTGTATTTCACAGGTACTCCTCCTAAAATTTGGAACGTTGGACGATCAAATTAACGCCGGTTATCCGCATGGATCCGAGGATGCCAAAAGTGTTTTTAAAATTTTAAAATTTGGATTAGTTTTCTAGATATTCATTTTTTCGTAATTTTTAAAGACATTTCTGTAATGATGGTAATTAAATTACTCCTTTTTTGGGCATAAAAGGGTGAAAAGTGGAAACGTTTTCGGGGTTATTTGATTTCTTTGTTTGACATGATTTTCAAATTTAAATTAACATTTATTTGAATAGTTAAGTGAAAATAATATTGTGATTGAATTGTATTTTTCAAGAAAATTTCAAGAAATACAAATTTATTTTCGCATATTTAAGCTTCAGGAATCAGTTTATTTTAAAAAGCAAAAAATCGTCTGTCGACTGAAACATTGAGGTAAATTCCATTGATGTAAAAAAAAAAAAAAAATCCATCACAGCTTTTTTAATTTAATTTAAAGTAGAAAACAGCTTTTTAACAATTTTCTTAACGCTTAAATGCAGAGTGATGCATATTTACACCACTTTTTATTTAATTCTTAGCAACAAGTATATTTATATAGAAATATTAATCCTGTAAAAATTACAAAAAAAAAAAAAAAAGTTAAAAATCTATCTTAAAATTTCTGGCGTCTAATATTTAATGTAAAAGACATAATTCTAAAAAAAATAATTTATGCATTTAAGGGTTCAGGTTTACAAAATAAAAATATATATAAAATAAGGTATTTAGATTCATACTTATTAAAATATTTACTAATTTGCAATATTTTAGTTTTTACTTATATTGCAGATGTGCAACATAAGAAAAGATTGACGTATAATACGAAAAACGTATCACTGATTTTCTTTTCATTATTTTTCCTGTGTTATAAACCTTTCAGAAAATCATATATAGTTTTTTCGAAATAAAATAAAAAAATCATTCATTTAATGGTTAAGATGGCGATTAAAATTTTTCACAAGGACGTTAAAAACAAAATGTTTTAGCGAGAAAAATTATATTTCTATAAGCTTTTAATTCATAAATATAAAAAACTTTTGAATAAATTTGCCAAAGCAAAGTTATTTTTGTATAAGTTCACCCAAACGACGTCACTTTTACCAGATCGGAAATTAGAAGCCAAATCTTGGATGAACGAAAAGCTTTTCGCAAATAAAGTTATAGAATATGTGCATTTTTTTGGGAAGCTTTTGACTTAAATTGTAAATATAATTTATTATTTGAAATATTGTATTCAATAAAATTAATACTATACTTTCCTTCTAAATTTACAATAAAGTTAGATTTCATTTTCCCTAAAGGAATCGAATGATCTCATGCAATCCAAAAGCAACACATTGAGTTGCCACACAACTAGTCTTTATAATAACCAGAAATAACTGTTTAAACTTTCAGGGGCAATTTTAGAATTTCTTAAAGATAGTTTTATAAATGACGCATAAATGCGTCAGCGGTCTGTATAGTGTTAAAAGAAAATACAACTTAAATTATAAATAAAAAATAACTTAATAATAAAATAACTTAATAATATAACAAAATAACAAATAATATATAATAAAATAACAAAAATAACTTAAATCAAAAATAATTTCATTCACTGAAAATCCACTCTTACACCATGCTACCACAGTGAAAAACTTGCACCTGTGAAAGTAACAGAAAAACTGAGAGATTATATACTAGTCATACGTCCTGCATTTTATGACACTTTGATTTAGTCATTTATTACTATTTTAAATCGTATAAGCTCTCTACCAAAGCTGCCAACTTTTGCGCTTATCTAATACCACTAAAACTTGATAGAATTTATTGCCATATTTAATTGAAGATTTCGGCGATTAAATAAGGCCCAACTTGCTGCCAAATTTTAGGGGTAAGAAAAAAGCGTAAAAGTTGGCAGCCATGTCGCCTCATTTCCAAAAGTTTTGTGATGTGTTGAACAAAATTTTGGAGTTTCAGTAGCTATAAAAATAAAATGGCGGAATCTCGTTCCAAAATTTGGAGCACCATTTGAGCCATATCTCCAAATTTTGGAGCAAGATTTCACCATCTCATGCTTGCAGCTACAGCTGCACAAAAAGTTGGTTAATCCAACACAAAAAATTTTAAAGTGCATCAGAAGTGAATGGAAATCCTCTTTAGTGATAATATAGTGTGATCATAAAGTTTTTCCTTTGGTACAAAATAAGTTAGCCGTTATCACGAGATAACCATTGAAGATATTAATGTAAAATTTGATCATTGCATAGCCATATTCTTAAAGTTTCCTTAAATCGTCGAACAGATGGTAAATAATCCATAAACATAAGCAATAAAACAAAAGTTAGTTTTTAAGGAAATGGCTTCGATGGGAGAAAGAGCGCTGTGCTTTTTGCGATTTTAAAGAACTATATCGCCCATCGTTGTTCAACAAAAATTTAGAACTGTTGTTAAAGCAATTCTGCAGATGTCAATAGCAGAAAGCAATGACATGAAAAATTTAAAAAAACTGGTAGTGTAAGAGACCTTTTAAGAAGTGTTAGGGCCTGGCGAGGGACGGCGAACCTATGGCACGCGACAGAATATTTTCCGCACCACGTTCATTGAGGTTAAAAAAAAAAAAAAAAACAGAATGAAATTAAACAAAATGAAATTAAACAAAATACACGAATTTAAACAAGGTTAGCTTTCCTAATTTTTTTAAATAATTTTTCTGAAACTGAAGAAATTAAAATGCAACTTTTTGAATTCCAATCTATTTGGATATGGGCTGAATAATTTATCAAATTAAGAGGAGATTTGGAGAATATCGAAAATAAAGATCCTCACCCATTACAAGCAAAAATGCAAATGGAGAAATTATAGCGACTTGGTACGAATTTTGACATTTTGACAGTCCTTTCTATCTATACTTCCGAGATATACGTTTTGGAAGTGAATGATATGAAAAACTCAAAAAGAAACTACTTTTTAGATGACTTCAATCCAATTCAGCTCGCATTCCATTAAAAGTAACTACGTATGGACCTGTTATTAGTTATTTCACATCCAACATGATATTTGCAGAAATAGCATTTACTTTTTTATTGCTTTCAGAAATATAATTTTTACTATAATTATCACCTACACATATGTTATCCCCACATTTTTTAATCCTAACGAACAGAAAATCAAGTAACATTGATCTAATATTTTTTGTTGTTATTGTTTTTGGCACGTCATAGACAAGCAAAATATTTTTTGAAAACATTTAGCACGCGAATGTGCAAAAGTTCCCCTGCCAGGGCCTACGGTGAATGATTAGCATCAAACTACAAAAAAGTCGTATATTGAATTTTGCTAACGTAAATATTTTTATTATAAACGTGATTACTTTATTTACAATTTGCAAAAAATACCATATGTCAAAATATAAATGTTTTTGTGAAATAAACTTTTGTGCTCAGGGAAATAGTTCATACTTAACTTGCATATCTTTCGCGAACCAAGGACTTTCGAGTAAACCAAGTTCTACAAATTTTTGCATAACAAATTAGCTTTTTTTTAAAACAAATCACTGTAAACAAACAAACGTCTTCGAGAATAAACATGAACTTTGCGATTAAGAGAACAACAAAAAGCATAGAATAAAATTCATAGTAAAACAAGAGCAATACTTTATTAGAACCATTATAGATTCGATGTTTTTTATGTTGAAAACTTACGAAATGTATTAGATGTAAATTTCCAACTGGGTGAAAAATGTCCGGACCAGGATTCGAACCAGGGATCTCCTGGCTGAAGCCGCCAGTGCTCTACCCTCTGAGCTATCCCGGACGAATCTGGTGGAACTTTTTCACCCCGCAAACCTTAATGACTATAGCATCTGGTCTGAAACCTGGTTCAGCTCAACAGAATAAATAAACCAGAAAAAAGTTCCACCAGATTCGTCGGGTATAGCTCAGATGGTACAGCACTGGCGGCTTCAGGCAGGAGATCCCTGGTACGAATCCTAGTCCGGCCATTTTTCGCCCAGTTGGAAATTTACATCTAATATGATTTATTTACCAAGTAGAATAATTGTGTTAAAATTAATCTAGTGTAATTATGAAATGTATTATATTATTTTATTCATATTACAGTAGGCATAACGGTAAATAAAAGTAAAAACAGTTTAAAAAACAAGGTTACTTTATAAGAATTCATTTGTTATCCTAAAAATCACGCCTAATTTCATGACTGCTCCAAATTCCAAACACCATTCATATTGCTCAAAAAAAAAAAAAAAAAAAAAAATGGATTATGAAAGTTCATTTGGCTTGCGTCCCGATTATGGAAAACTCACCGCTTTAACTTATGCTTGGTACAAAGTGCGAACTAGTGAATTTATTTTTAAAATATATAATTTTTACTCTGTTACTTTTTTTAAGATACGGCAACAGGAAATAAAAAATTATTTAAGCAATCTATTATTCAGAATTTCAAAAACTGCTTTCTGAAATTATGATTGTAATTTAAATAATATTAAACTATTACTTGAAAAAAGTATTGCATTAAAAAAATATTGCACTTTTACTTTGATCTATTATTTATTTTCTACTTTTTAGTGTTTAAAATATTTCATTGTTACAGTTTCACAAGCAGTTAGGAAATTTTTGCAAGCGTACTTCGGTTCATAATGAACTCCAATTTATGTTGTAATTCATATTCATATAAAGCCATAAAAAATATTTAGCGATTTATCACCTGCGACCGGATAACAGGAAAAATGCTTTAAAATTAATTTATTCATTTATAATTAAGCTCTAAAAATATTAAAATGTTATACTGTCATCAAAAACATACCTGTGTACAAATTTTTTAAAAATAATTCTAGCATATAAGGAATTGGGCGAAAAATTGGTTAGAAAATTCCATCTTGACATACATGTACCACGTTAAGTTAATTATAAAAGTGTACAAAGGTTACTTATGACACTTTCCTAAACGAAAATATCCATTCCCACACTTCAAAATTTATACCAGACGAAAAATGTTTTGAACAATTTTTGTCCAGAGTAACGTAAACACATATAACGCCATGGCCATCATCCCCTGAATAGTAGTCGTGAGCGCTGACGCATAAATGGCGGTTGCTGAAGGCGTATTTATTTCAGAGTGTGTACGGTCCCTTGAATTTTGATACCAATAATTTTTAACAGTTTTTTTCGCTTTATTTTCTGAGATTAAACAAGTAAAAAAAAAATCTTTTATAAAATACTAGTGTCTAAATTTAGGGGCCGTACATACGTTAAAAAAAAAAAAAAAAAAAAAAAAAAAAAAAAAAAAAAAAAAAAAAAAAATCCGCCTTCGGCAGCCGCCATTTTTGTTTCCGCGCTCAGGCCTATTATTTAGTGGGCGGTGCCATGGCACACGATTACATGTGTTGTCAATATTTCCCAGGTCGCCTTGGCACACGTATTCGTGTACCATCAATATTTTTATTGAACATAATATATTGCTATGAAGCGGGACTATTGATACATTTTACGATCAAGTAGAAAAGTTAAAATATATAATTATTATTTTTATTGATCAGTCTGGCGGTCAATGTATTAAATTTCTTAATGAAAGGAAAACCACGGGATTAGAATCAACACTTTTTCTAAAAAGTAATGACAGCTGTATTTAAAAACGTGCAATTTCTATGTTAATAACACGAAAAATTCCATTCTGAAAGTGGTAGAAAGTTTTCTGATCCCCCACCCCCTTCTTATTGTTACGCTTATCAGCAAAACTAAAAAATCATGCAATTTCTATGTAATGTCAATAGAATTAAATGTACTTTGTAATAAATATCTGGAAAAAGAATTGGGCAAAATTGACATGCATTATAACAACTAGGCCTATCATGTGAGTTGAAAACAATTATTTTAAGAAACTACTTTAACTAATTTCTTAATATGCTTTACTAATTTTATAAAGTTTTAAGTTTGCGTTTATAGCTAGAATGGAGAAATGATAGCAAATGACTATTAAATGTTTAATGTAGACCTTCCTATTTGATCTTTGAAAATACAGTATTCACTTGTGAAAAAACTAGTAATTACTAGTGAAACAAACAGAAGATTTTGCAAAAATAAATGTATAAGAAAAGATATAAAAAAAAATATCTCATCAAAGTGCCTTTACGTCAATAATATGAGTTATTCCTTAGAATGCAAACCATTTTCGAATTAATATTACCATTTTTAAAATAAGAAAAACTTGTCCATGTCTATCACTTTCGGCCGTGTATGTATACAGAGTGTCAGCTAAAGTCATTTCTCATGTCCTTAATTTTCGAACGCCGACAGCTCTAATGATAAAAAATGTGTCTTGATATATAGACCGGGAGCCGGCAGCACAGATAACCACCTCATCCAGTTGGAGGCTGAAATTCCAGAATTAGCTAAAACTCTATTACCATATTAAAACGCAATCGGTCTGCCAAGTCATATCTTGCTAAAAAAATATCTAAAAACCCGATTTTAGCGGTCGACTCGTCGGTTTACCATTGCGTTTTCCTGCACCCAAAGGTACAAAAACATGGCGGACTGGGAGCAGGAAAACACAATGGTAAACCCACGAGTCAACTGGTAAAATCGGGTTTTTAGGTGTTTTCCACCAAGATATGACTTGGCAGACCGATTGCGTTTTAATATGGGAATCGAGTTTTAAATAATTCTGGAATTTCAGCCTCCAACTCGATGAGGTGGTTGTCTCATGGTTCGTACGCCTCCTTGAATTTTGCAGACCGGAAAATTTTTCGGCACCAGTATTATCTTATAGAAAATCTCTTCTGAAAAGAAGGCGAAATTTTGCGCGTTCTTCCATGAGACTGATATTGCCGTCATGTAGCAAAATTAGGAATTAGCACGTCGTTCAGGAAAATTATACGAGATACGAGAAATCAGTCAATTACGAAGTTTTAGAGCAACATCTTTCTAGTGTAAATGACACTTTGCTCACATATGCAAAGAATAGAACGCGTAAATTGCTTGTTTATTTACGATTTCTAACTCTGTTACATCAAGAAACGAGTTAGAAAAAGAAAAGGGCCACTAATTGCCACTAGTTACATTTATTTTCTATGTTCGAGATACCCTCCGTCTGTTACAATATATATCTGGACTCTTGTTTTAATTTCAAGCTGCACTTCGCAACATATGATAAAAAGTTTTCACATGCATCAGTTACACTACAGTGTCCAAAGTCCTTACACATTTGACATAAGGGTCTCATTCACCTTAGCCCTTACCCCGTAGCCCTTAGCCTTAATTTCAAGCTGCACTTCGCAACATATATGGTAAAACGTTTTCACAAGCATTAGTTACACTTACAGTGCCCAAAGTCCTTACACATTTGACATAAGGGTCTCATTCACCTTATCCCTTAGCCCTACAGTAAGTAGTCCAATAGGATGAGATCCAACAGTCATGGAGATTATTCTACGAAACCACCATACAGAAGAATTTGCTATCCGAGTGTTCCGACCAAGTACACTTACGTTTGCTGCGTAGTGAGGCGAGTAATGTTTGAACCAAGCACGCAGCAATAAGACAAGTATGCCAGTCTCATAGAATGGTCTCTACATTCGCTGGATCTCATCCCATTGGACCTTTTCTTGTAGAGGTACATAAAAGAGAAAGTATAAATTGTCACCAACTTTTACAATAACTTTTACGCTTTTTGTTACCAACTTTTCTGAAAAGCAATCTTCACCTTAGCTAGTCGCAGACTAAGGAAAGGATTTATCTTCGGGAAAAATGGTAACAAAAATGCGCTAAAGTTAGCAGCTATGGGCATGAGAACCTCCAATTACGTTCCCTGATCTTTGATACTACATAGCTAACGCTTGTGGCATTTTTCATGCGATATTCATCAAATGTGCAGTGTGAAAATAAAACAAGAGTCTAGATGCGTATTCTAAGGTAACAGAGAGCAGATTGAACCATTGAATACCAAAAATAAATGTAGTGGCAACTTGTTGTAGATTTTTCTTTCTAACATGATTCATGACGTAACAGTATGGGAAATCGCGAATGCATACCTGAACATTGTAATCGTTCTATTCTTAGTATTTATGTGCGCAAAGCGTCTTTTCATATGAAATCGATGTTGTTATACAATTTTGTAATTGACTATTTTCCAGAATCTTGTATAGTATTCGATATCTTGAGATATATCTTTTAATTTTACCACTATGGGGTTCTGTAAACAGCCTAATGAAAGAATTCATAAAAACTTTACTATAACTAGACACATTTTTTAACAATATAGTTTTTGGCGTTCAAACATTAAATGCGTGAGAAAGGACTTTATTTGGTACCTTGTATATGAACATATACAAGGTATATATTTATCTGTATAACACATTTATCTGTATTATATTAACATGTATGTATGTATAAGCATTCTTAAATAAATACATACACGCGCGTGTATGTGTGTGTGCGTAACTGCAAGAGAGTAAAGTTAGGACACATTGCAAAAATTTTTTAGATATATTTTTTCATTATATGAAAAAATGAAGTTTTTTTAATAATATTCTATTAATGTTTGAACCTGTTTCATAATCTATGCCTTATGCATTATGCATGAGTTTTTGCTCTTTTAAGATAAGTATTTATGTGCTCTTTTCTATTTCTGAGCATTTAATGATTATGTAATGGTAAGAAAATTTTTGTTATTTTTTTTTTTATTTTTTGCTTGCTTTACCTTGATCTGTTATCGAAATAATCAATTTTCTCACTACAAAATTTTATGAATCATTATAAACCTATCCCCTTTCCAATCTATTTAATAGATAAATGCTACAAGACCAAACAACGCTATATATTTTCCATTAAATAACTAATTAAAGATACATTTTTGTGTGAAATTTTAATCAGTAACTGCGTCATGAAAGTATCTTTTTCTTTCATACTCAGAGCAAAATTTCGAAACCCCCAGAATGATCAATTTGAAAAAAAAAAAAAAAAATAAATAAATAAATAAAACGTGATGGAAAATTTGTGCATTTATCAGCCGTAGAACAAAACACTTTTTTTATTATTATTATTGTGTTGAAAGAAAGGCATTAACACAAAGAAAATGCTAGTGCAGTAAAATTAAAATTTCGGATTTTATACCCTATTTCGCTTCCTTTTCTATTGATGTTTTCAAAATAATAAAGTTTAAATAAGGTTTCAGCCCTCGCATAAACAACCACCTAAAGGGTCAATAAACAGTATATGAGGCGCATTATAGACTCAAATGTTCTTCAACACATTTCCTTGCAAACCAAGTCCGGAGCATTTTCTTTGGATTTATTTGAAAGAGGCGCCTAGGCACGATCATTAACTTCTATGGAGTGTCATCGTCGTTACCGCGGCTTCGCTTTGGAGCATTTTCCCGCCAAGAAACAGACTATAGGGCGTAGAAGTATAAGTATAAAAATTCCAGCTAGTTGCCCATTCGGATCTGGCACGCATGCAGTAAATCTGGGGAAAGAGCTTCGGTGAAACCTGGGGGTCGCATGTTCTTTGAATAGAGTTGAGAGTTGAGTTACTTTTCAGCTGTAGTTTTTCCGAAGTGTGCGGGAGCCGCGGCTCATAGACAGTGAAGATATAGAAATGGAAAATTCTTGGAGTAAAGCTGGCGTGGCGAAAACCCTGTGAAACCTAACACGTAATATTCGGAAGCACATGGCGAGTCCCCTGACGCACGAGGAGTATATGGTGAGTGCCTAGGACTCGAGAAGATACTGCCTCCTCTGCCTATCTATTTTCTTTCTTTTCTTCTTTTCCTCTTTTTTTTTATTTTATTCCATCGAAATGGAAATATCACGTAATCGGCGAGCAATGCACATGACCGAAATATTTCGTCTAAGGGAAGAAAAAATGTACTGTTCACCCTCTAAACTTTTCACATTTTGAAGATGCAAAAGTTTTTGCTCCCATCTGGAAAACGAACTGATGTTTTTTCGATTGAACGGAAAGCTTGCAATACGAACTGTATCAGGACAAAATAATAATAATGAAAAAAAAAATGCATTCTAGTGTTTGCTCTGAATAGAGTATTGAATCAGATTTCAGTGCAAGAAGAATACCAAGCGTTTACAAATAGATTTGAGAATTTTCTTCCTATGGATGCAGACGAAGTTGTATTGTAATACATTTCTTTTATCCCTCACGCCCCCTCCCCGCAAGAAAAATGTCTCTTGTGCGACATTCTTAGAAAATGCTGCAACTAATGCGAAAATCACTTTTTGTCCTCTTTTTGGTGAGTCGAGTTTTCTTTGAGAAAGGATAAGTGAATTATTGAGGTTCAATTTCACGAATAACTGCAAAATATCATTCAGTTCAGAAATGTAAAACGATGTCAGAGAGGAAAATTTTAAGATAGATATACTAGAAAGACGTTCACTCTTTTAAATTAATCCAAAAGTAGGTATCGATAAAATTTTAAATGTTCTTTAACATGTATTTTTTTAATACGACTTAAATTTTGCTTTTCGTTGAAAAACTCGACTTTTACGGCTTTTTAAAAACCATGCTTTGGAGTATTTATGGACATATTTCCAATTTTTGAGCCATGCTAAATATATAAATTAAAACGAAAGACGACCAATGTAACTCATGGTGGTTATGCTCTGAGCAAAGAATATTCCAGAAAAGAAAAAACACATTACGTTCCATGGAAATGCATATTAATAGTAGTTAAATATACATAGCTGCCAAATTTTCTGCTTTTTTTCCCTACCTCTGCTTTTGAACAGAGAAAATCGTCTTATTTAACCAACATTATCGGCTATTAAATAAAAAAAAAAATTCTGCTCAAAAACAGTGCTAGGACAAAAAAGCGTATAAGCTGCTATCATTTTCCTAAAAATGATGAGTTAAAAGAAAAGCAGTTAATGACGGTTACAAAATTACCGGTCATTCCTTTAAACTACAGGATACGATGCAAAATGAATGGGTAATCCTAATTTATTTTGCATCACCCTGTATATCATCTCCGAAAGCCATTAAACAAAAACTGCTAACAGAAACTGTTATGTCCATATATCGCCAAATCCATGGAGAGTTTCTAACACTTTTGCTCATAAAACAGCTTTGTGCTTAAAGGGTATATAATCTAAATATTTTAACTAAATAATTTTATGTGTACCCGAAATTTATTTATCTTAATATGACAGCATCGATTTTCTGAAACATCCCCTTTATAACTAAATGAACTGTCAAGTGCGAGTATTACTCGCACACAGAGGGTTCCGTAAAATAAATATATGAATTTGTAATTGCATTATTTAAAATAAAAACCGTTGTTAAAAGAATACTAAGTCTTTGTAAAAAAACAATACAAGGTAGGGTTGGGTATAACTGTATATACTAAAAAAGTGTAAATGGATATACCATGAAAGTTAAAAGAGATATGGAACCTAAATAATATCAAATACAGCTATTCTGTATAACTCATTTTTTAATATTATCCTAGTCTGTTTATGATGAACTTAATTCGGTACTGACAGTGCATATTTAAACTTCATCTGGCATTTCATAAAACTAAATTCAGCATAGCAATAACTTTTCTTTCTACAGTGTAGCTAAAACAAAATCTTTGTTCAAAGTTTAAATTCGGCGTTCTGCTAAGCGAGCTTCGAAAGGAGGTCGCAAAGTTGCAACGCCGCAAATGTTCGTTCCGCGTTTTTCCAGATAGGTTTTTAATTAACTTTTAATGTCATTCGAGGCGTATTGAGAGATCCACTCACTGCAAACTAGTCGTGAATCCCATAGTATTTACGTGATTCATTCTAATTAAGTGATCTAAGGACTCTTAAAGCTTCAAAATTTTAGAAATTTTTAATTTTTTTAGATGCTAAAATCCTATCTTTTCTGAACATGTTGATATAATTGTTTCCTTGAAATTCCCATTAGAACAGAAGTTATGGCTTTTAGAATTATACCCGCTCAATAGCTGAAGCAACGTTTCCGAAACTTCGAAGTCATTTTTCTCTAAATGGAGTTTTTAGGCATAACGCGCAGGATACCTCAAAAACTTATGAATATTTATTCATGAAATTTTCAAAACATATATTTCATGTTAGTCTGCATAAACTGAACATAAAATTTCCTTTTTATTCTTCCGAAAAATATATTTTTTAGGTGATTATACTGTTAAAATTTTCAAAATTTTGTATTAGCTAAATACAACTTTGCATAAAAAATATAAAACTACTTTAAATACAAATTTATTTAGGTTCAAGGTAATTATTACAATCTGAAATATAAGTAAGCACCAAAATTTTTTTTCTAGTTGCAATATTTATTTTGTAATTCTGCGCGTAAGCTGTTATGCTAATTTTCTGCTCGACAAATGTCTAACAGTTTCGAGTCCCCTATAAATACTAATTCTGCATCTTGCAATTTGTTAAATACATGAAATGAAAGAACATACCTATATCTGTCATCCCAATAAAAATTTTGTTTTAAAATCACATACATTTTAAGACGTTAAATGTTGAAAATGGTGTTTTTTTTTTCATTTTTTCCAATTTTAAGAGTGCCGAGAAACCTTAAATTAGTCTGTTTTTAACAATTTGACGTTTATTGCTTTCATATTGCTACTGGACATTACATTACACATATATATCATTAAAAGTTTTTAACTAGGCATAGAGTACGCTGCCCCATCTCGGCTAATTACAGACGATTTTTTTCAAAAATCATTATGAACAATGCTTTTATACTTCTGCTACGATAGGTACCTTCAGCGCTGTTTAACACTTTTGCTGAATGACCGTAAATCGATATTTGTGTGTGACAGAAAAATGCGATTTTCTCAAAAACAAATGGGACTTAGGGTAATCGCTATAATTTTCCTTCAGAAGAGTCAAAATTTGATGGGGGAACATGTTTTTGCGCTACATTTTCGACGATATCTTTGAAAATAGAATACCTAAAATTAAAAGGAATGTATTTTTGAGTTCAGCGTTACGAAAGCTTTCACACGATACCCCACACAAAAACAAAGAAAATAGTTTTTCTTTCAAGTAGCTTAATTTCTCCCTCTACATTTTTACTAAATATATTTATGAATGTTTAATAATATGAAAATATGTGGGTCAATAGTCTTTATTAATTCCC
The DNA here is from genome assembly GCA_963932465.1 of Maratus speciosus. Taxonomy (NCBI): domain Eukaryota; kingdom Metazoa; phylum Arthropoda; class Arachnida; order Araneae; family Salticidae; genus Maratus; species Maratus speciosus. The sequence goes on along the minus strand of OZ010796.1, from coordinate 459,925,781 downwards.
TCAATTTGAACTTTCCGCGTTCCATAGTTTACGAGTAAAATAGCTATGACAAACATACACAGGAGTGATATTATAATGGTTCCGTTTTTACTTTTTAAGTACGGAATCCTAAAAACTGAATTTTAATTTGTGTGGTATAGAAGGCATTTCGGCAACAGAAAATAAATATTTTTTAACGCATGAAAATGATGATTTTGAAAATTATGCTGCTATATTACGATAAATAAATGCTCGGCAAACAAATAAATATCAAATTTAAAGTTTTTGGTTTATATTATATTTAAGCACAAAGCGAATTTGAGTGCAAAACTATCAGGCACGATTATACCCGTACGCATGGAATGAGGAATATAATAATAAATATTTTTCCAGAAATTTTAACATCGGTAGTAATATCAATATGAAAAACAGTTTACAAACTATTATCATTTTACAAAAGTGATTATTGTTGAATGCGATATATCACTTATTTCTACACAAGTAAATCTCTGTCACTTAATAACCTCAAAATGCATTCCTTCATTACGGTCTTTAACTAGACTTTTGGCGTTCACCTTTATAGTAAGTATCACCGAAATACTCACTTTACAAAACCAACTAAAGCAGTGGTAATCACTACATTTTCTAAAAACTATTTTCACAATGCGTAACACATTTTAAAACCCAATTTCATTAATTACCCTCTATAGTCGGGAAAATATCCGAATTCTTTTGTCCAACCCTGTAAATAATCTATAGATTTGTATATACTTCATAGTATGCTAAAGTTTTGTTCAGTTGGGAAACACATAATAAAGTTAAAAATTCTCGTCTATCAATTTCCGCGAATAAGCAGAAATGAACTCAATTTCTTTTGTGAAGCCCTGTATATGATGGAATTTATACACACAAAGTAATAGGGAAAAAAGTAATTAAATTTAAATACACAAACCACAATTAAAAACGCACTTCCAGCAATTTTTACTAATAGGCAGTATTGCCACTGAGTTTTTTTGCGTGTGTTCCCCTTATAAATGAACGTGAAATGTTATGCCACTGTAAAAAAAAAAAAAAAAAAAAAAAAAAAAAAAAAAAAAAAAAAAAAAATCCCAGTAATTTTACAGCAAAAAATGCTGGCAATATGGGTGCCAGCAAATTTTGCTGTAAATTTACAGACTTTAGTTGGGTTTTTTTTTTACAGTACTCTTGTAGATTTTCAGCATTTTTTGCTGTTAATTTTACAGCATTTTTTTTTTTTTTTTTTTTTTTTTTAGATTTTACAGCACTTTTGTAGATTTTCAGCATTTTTTGCTGTTGATATATTTTTGATTTATCACCCCCCCCCCTCCCCGTGTATTGTATATTTTATTTATTTTGTCTCAGTTTATTGTGAAATATATTTTAAAGACATTGGGCACTAAGTATTATCTTTTTGTTTACTTATATCGTTGTTTTAATATCATTGTTATACAATCAATTCTGTCATACATATGCAAGATACAAATATAGTTTTTTGATCATGTACATCACCAACAAAATTGTCAGTCATTTGCCTAGAGATAATACGTTTTTCGATAAGTCATAACAAAGAAGGATTTTACTTTTTTATCTAGGTTTTAATTAATTCAATTTATTTTCAAGCATTTCCTTGCAAGACTTTGTTTATCCGTTTGTTTGTATTTGAAAATTCCTCCTATTCTAAATTATATAATATTTATCTGCAACAGTTTTAGATTTATTTTCTATATACATTCAAAGATTTTTATTTATTCAATTTAGGCATTATGCCTCACCCCCCCCCCCCCCATCTCCGGATGTAAAAACTTTCAAGTATTTAAAGTATCAAACTCAAATAATTAATTAAAAGATTTTACCGTGCGCAATTTGCTTACACGGAAACTTTATTGATTAAATCAACTTAAATAAATTAAATCAAATTACATAAATATTTTTTACGCTAAGATAATACGCTAAGTGCCACTGTAAAATAAACACGAGATTTAAAAAAAAAAAAAAAGAAAAAAAACTTACGAGGTCATGCAAATTTTACTCTAAATGTAATTAAAAAGTATAAATAATGAGAATGAAAAATTGTTCTAATAAAAAGCAAAAATAATTACTCATACATTTTTCTCAAGAAAAAAAAAAAAAAAGACAAAAGAAATATGCGAGATGCTGCTAATTAATGCTGTGATAATAATAAACAAACTCTTGTAATATTTTAGGGATTGATAGAATAGTGCATCCAGACTAGACTACTCATAATAAACGATTAAAAAATTTCACATACGAAAATAAATCATTCGCCGAAATTCAACTCAGGCGATAAGATTTGAAAATTTAGTGAATTATATTAATACATTAAATAAATAAAAATATTTAAATTAATGCCGAAAGTGAACCGAAAAATGCTAGCGAGTAAAATATTTATATATTATTTAGAAAGTATATTCGAACGCTCATGTATAAACTGGAATTTGAAAATAATAATAATAATGAAATAAGGCTTAAATTAAAAAAAAATCTTCTTTAAAAAAAAAATCTGTATGTATAAAGTATTCCCAGCTTTATTAACTCCTTTTATACGCAAATAATATCTGAGTGACTAAATAAATTACATAAAAAACAAATAATCAAATGACAAAATACCTATTCTAGGGGAAATGACTTGAAAGCTATTGTCGTGGTACACACGTGTCTTAAAACTAAATTCGTATCTTATAAATATATAATAGAAATTATCTGATATTATTAAAACAATGATATAAGAAAACAAATAGATAAAACTTACTTTTATTCTTTAAAATAATCCAAGAAACAGTTGTTATTTCTGTTATTAATTGTGAATGCACAAGCCCGCATGTAATGGCGGTCATATTTGCGACATATCATTGTGCTGCACGATACACCTTCGGCCTTCGGGCCTTCCTGCCTGTATTTTCTCCCCTTTTTTTCAGATGTGGTCAGTAACGCCGATAGATGTCGCTTCCGAACTTTCGCTGAAATCACTGTAAATAAACGGAAGTACATTTTTTGAATGCTTCGTGAAATATTTACAGTATTTTTACTCTTTTCTTTCCCTTTTTTTTTTTTTTTTTTTTTTTTTTTTACAGTGCATGGACACCGTAATCTGTGGTAATAATCTTTTAGAGCCTCTCAGTGATGCATATTAAATTCAATAAGTTTGAAATAGTGTAAAATCATTAAAACACACTGCAAACGATTTTTCCCCATAGACCACAATGTACGGAATTCTTATTTGGCCCTGTAAACGAATTTAAATGATACACTCAATTCCTAACATATTATATGCATGCCTCAGTAACATATGAAAAGCTCAGATGATAAAGATGGTATGGAACAAAAAAAAATGAGTTTAATCATATGATTGAAGATAATCAGCGGTCCTCTACCATCTGTTAAATTACTATTTGAAAGAACCTAATACTCACAGAGATTTTAATTCATAATGAGGCATTTGACAATAAACGCAAATAGATATTTGAAACTTTACAGCTCATTTTATCAAAATGATGGGTGTGTCACTTACCACTTTTATCATATGAGCTCTTCATATTTCAATTACATTGCAACCCAAGACTATTTAGGCGAGTTAGAGCACTTACAAATAGGTGAGCAGAAAAATTGAATTCATAAACACTTTTCAATTACGTTGGAAACTGTTAAAACTACATAGCATTTTTTAATATATTCAAACTTCTCTTAACTTTTTTTTACTCAAAATTGTTTTGACATTTACATAAACTAGATGCTTCAACTTTGATGTTAAATATTACGAATATAAGATGACTGGACAGGTACAAGAACAATTAAGAATATGTTCGGTTTACAGAGCTCCTCTTGTCTGCCCTGCACACCATAAAAATTTGTTCAAATAATGATTTGCTTTGGTTTTTATAATAAAGAAAATTATGAGTATGCACTAATTGCAAATGCAATTATGAGTAGCACATTCGTCTGTGCTGTGTCGTTACCTCGTGATTCTATTCTCATAGTAAAAAAATTAATTTTCTTTAGTAGATGATCGCCCACGGCGATTAATTAATTAACTATGACACAGAATTTTGCAATAAGTCAGAAGTACTGTATAAGTACTACAATGCAAGCAGCGAAACTTATACGTACATTGCATTTGATACAAAATTTATTGATGATCTACTGATCAACGGCTAGTGCATTCTTTCTATAAACTTTTTTTTCATCGTACAGCATAGTTAAAGTGTATTAGGTTTGTCTGTCCTTTAGATTTTTTAATCCACACATTAGTTCATGATGTAATTTCTTCAAAAACATTTTGATCATCCTGAAGTTTGTATTTATTTTCTCTAATTACCTTCCCATGATTCGTTTAACTCCACCAATAATTATTTTAATGGATAGCTCAGAAATTAATTTATTAATTAAAAATGGAATATGCCATCTTTCGTGGACTGTTATTGTTTAACCCTTTCAGGGGCGGATGGTTATGAAACCACTTAATTTTACTTCCCAAACGCTACAATGGCACCAGAATTGTCGTAAAATATTTTCCATTTAATAAGTATGTAAAATGTAGCCCTTTTCTTATTTACAAATAAATTTTTTTGGCAAATTCCGGTGCCAATCATTTATTTCAACGCTTTAGCATTGAAAATGCTTTGCCCCTGAGAGGGTTAAAGTACATTTTAACAGAATTATACTTTTCGAATCAATAAAATTTTAGTGCACATTAATATTATTTGGGACATTTGGTATCTGTCTGTTTGTCTGATTTTTTTAACCATCTAACCCTTTCGGGACGTGTGATGCATGTATGCATCGTCAAAAGGTGCATGTGGAATTTGATTTTGGCACCATTAATAAATAAATGAATAGTTGTCTTTTTTAATTACAGTATTTTTTGGTATTTCACCAGTAAAGGAAACTGTTGTGTAAACCAAAAAAAAAAAAATAAAATAAAATAAATAAATAAATAAATTGTGTAAGGAATGCCTTCGCAAAAAGGTTAAAGGGCGATGGTTTATTATTTGCACTACATACGTAATTCTAATCTCCAACTGCTACAAAAGTAATAGAATTTTTGAATAAAATTTTGCTTTTATAGTATAGGTGAAGAAAAACATTTATAATGAAGGGAACGAAGACTGTGCTACTCCAACCTTGAATATGAAGAAAAACATTTATTTGTTTTCAAATTAATCTGTTCGTAAATTACTGTGACATTCGATCATTTCAACATTGTAGCAACTTAATTACTTTGCCCCTAAGGATTAAGTTATCTATGCTCTAACTTTCTTCAAAAATTTGGGATCAAGGGAACATATATATACATTTTTAGTTGATTGTGCAACATACTTTTTCATTTAGAATATTAGAATTATTGATATAATATGCACAGTGCTCTTACAGAGGTAACAATCAAACATTGAAATTACGGTGACCAAATTATTTGACTGTAGTTTACGCAGTTGCCACAGTTTTCTGATTTAAAACACTCATTACATTACTTATCTGATATATTTATTCCATTTTTGAATACCAGTATTTGTGAAGAAATGCATTTGCGCTACCTTTTTACTTCATGTCCTACAAAAATTACAATTCAAGCGAGTTTCTGCCAGATTTGTAAAAGAAATCCAAAAAGAATATTTTTCTCAGAAAAAAGCGGTATTCAAAGAACGAACTGAGTGGGATGCCAGAAAAACATAAAAAGTTACAATTTATGAAAGCTTTATACGAGGGTTTGTACCAGTATTTTAAAGTAATTTTCATTGCCTTATCTAATTTCAGAATTATCTGCGATTAAAGGTGGTGAAATAAACTGTAAGAAATGAGGGGTGTTCAGAGCATTTGGAGCTCCGATTTACGTGAGACAAGCAACACTATGAGTTGTGAGTGAGAGTCACCTCTCGAGTGCAAAGAGTTAAGTTATGAAATGCAAAAATCGCCATATAAATGATCATTGTTTGAATAGTTCAAACCTATTTTGAATATTTTCAAGCCCAGTGAAGCTACGCTACATTATGTAAGTAGACATTTCAATTTTTTCTGAGTTAAATTATCAATGTAAATCTGATATAATGGTTAGATATCATTACATAATTGGACATTAAGAATAATTAGGGCTTGCCAGGAATTTTTATTTTAATTGTACTTTAACAAATCTCTACTTAATCAAAGAAAGATTAGATTTATATAAGTATTTCTCTGTATACCGCTGAGACTAGAAATTATTATCTACACTGCAAATTCTCAAACACAAAAATAAGCACATTGTACAACAATTTTTTCACCAAATTAACAACACATTAATGTGTTGTGAATTAGAAAACTTCATGTATAAAATATTTTTTGTGTTGTGGTTGTGTCTTAATATGTTGCAAAAGTGTTACAATCTAGAAAAGTGTTCTTAATATGTTGCAAAATTGTTGCTATCTGATAATGTGTTCTAAAAATAGTATTGTTAATTGCGTTGAAATCGTGTTGTAAATAGTATTGATGAAAATATTATCTTACAATAGTGTTGTGCTGCACGACACATTGTCCTCAAATTAACTACACATTATAAATGCCACACAATTTAGAACACTGTAAAACAACACATGTAAAACACTTTCAAAACACTTTCTACATGGTACCTTTAAAATAACACACACACACACACACACACTTAAAACATACTATTTATTAAACCTTTATAACACAATTATGAAAATGAATGTTTCGAAAACACATTTTCTCCTCTTTTAATTTTTAACAACACTTTTTGAACAATCTTTTTATTTGGCACAGTACATTCGCAACACATTCACAACACAATCGAAAATGATTTTAGTTAGAAATGTTAATTATTATGTTCAGTTAGTGCTGCAAAAGTGTTTCACCAATTTGCAGTGTACTTAACTTCGATGATTATTGAATGAAAAATTAACTTAAGACTGACATTTTAAAATTACACATTAATTTCATCGTGCCAATATGTATCTACTTTAGGCTTTTAATGATGGAAACGGGCGTAGTTTAATTTAGATTTTCGTAATGTTAAATTCTGTTTTATTGTCTATAAAATAAGTTTTATTAAGTACATTGTTCACCAGCGGCTCTAAAACCATCCATTATTATTATGAAAATACTTTGTCAGATCATGATTTTGCATGTTTTTGTAATGCATTAATCATAATTTCAATCATAATTTTCCTTTTTGTGTATATGTAGTTTTCCTGTTCAAAATAATTCCTTTAAAAGTACATTTTAAAAAGTTTAGAGAATCAGTAAGTATATTAATAAGGAGATATATTGTACAGAACAATGCACTACTAGATGTAACTGACAAAATTATGATGGAGTTAGTGACTTTACTGATGGTAGAAGATAAATGACTAACATATATGCCAATTACATTCTAAAAAATACAATTCTATTAAAGGTATATTAATTTTTATAAAGCTTACTGAAATATAAAAAAAATGTTTTTTAATAGAAAATACTGGAGTTTTGAAAATCCAGTTTGAATCAATGATTGGAAATGTTAAACTCAAGAAAAGTTATCAGAGCTTTAAGAACATTGTAATACCGTTTCAAGTAAAACACCATATTATGAGAAAAAAATAAATTGAGCAAATATTAAATCTTTTATGAATGAAAGTTAAATTTTAAACTCAATGATTTTGTAGAAACTATGCATTAAATTTACAGAAGTCTTACGTTTTCTGACGTTCTGCTAGATTTCCCTTTTTTGCTCATGTTTGATATACTCTTGAAATGTGCAAAAATATTGATCTTGCGTATTCTTTATCAAGTTTCCTTTCATTTGAAATTTGATGGCAAAATATCATTTTTCTTTCAAGGAATAAAAGTGAAAATTATAGAGCAATATTATATTACATCATATGTGTCGACTGTCACTTACATATAAAAATAATATTATACATATTTTTTAAAAACACCCTTTTATTAGTGTACCAGAAAAACCATTTTTTTATAGTACGTTTGAAAGTCAAAGCGAAAATCATAAAAGCGTGTATAAAAGCCACAATGAATAGCATTATAAAGACATAAACATCCAATTTAAATTAAAATGTATTATATCAGTGATTAGAATTCCATTCTTTTGGGAGTATATTTATCAGAGTCTTTTCCATTTTCACCTCAAATTATTTTATTGAAAAAGTTCTACTTTTTAGCACACTAATAAAAGCTTGTTTTTTTTTTTTTTTTTTTTTTTTTTTTTTTTTTTTTTTTTTTTTTTTTACCTTTTCCAACGTAGTTGAAAAATGTTTATGAATTCAGTTTGTATCTCTGTCTTTTTGCCATCTGTCTGTCTCTCCGTCTTCTAACTCGGGTAAATATACTAGGATTGCCATTCAATTGCTATAAGTTACTGAGAATTATTATGGTAATATTGGGTATTGAAAATGAAGTGTGTAGCATTTATAGTTCTTCTACTGGGACAACCAAAAGAATGACGTTTCATTACGGTCTATGGGGAAAAATCGTTTGCGGTATATTTTAATGATGTTACACTGATTCAAACAAGTCGAAACTGATATATATTGCTCAGATGCACTGCAAAAAGTTTACTATAGAACAGAGTGAGCATAGCATTGATCGTTCATTTACAGGAACACGCAAAATAATTCTGCTAGAGTGCTGTGTATTAACAATAATTGCTGGAAGTGCGCTTTCAGTTCAGGTGCGTGTTTTAAAATTTAACTAATTTCCCCCATCATTTGGTGTGTATAAATTGTATAGATCATATACAGGACAGCACAAAAGATTTCGAGTATACTTCCGATTATTGACAGAAACTGCTGAAGGCGAATTTTCAGCTGTGTCATGCGTTTTATAAGTGGACTAAATTTTACCATGTTATAAGTTTATAGATCATACCTAGGGCTGCACGCGAGCATTCGGATATTTTCTCGACTATTCATGGCAATTTCTGAAAGTGGATTTTCAAATGTCGTATGCGATTTCCAAATTCTTTACTTACACATCTCCTTTACCCTTATTAAATGACGAAGTTCTTTTGAACTATTCTGGCAGTATTGGAGAATAATTCATTATCTATGTGACTAGGGTTTCATATATCTATCTTGTATCCACCAACGCCAGATGGAAGGTAATGAACAACATTGCTGTTTGTATGTATATAAATACACTAAATATTACAGACATTTCATCCTCCAGAACAAGGACTTGAACCACTGCCACCGAAATACTCAAGGCCAGAGGACACGAGTTGTGACGTCATCAGTAATCGACCGACTTCAAACTAATGTTGAAATTCACACCGGAAAATTTTGAATAGCAATTTCATTTTATTTTATTTGTGGAATATCTATCATCTTATAAAACAATAATAACTATTTAAACTTGCTGGTGAGAATTCGGAATCCCTAAATAAAAATTCAGCCAGATGCGGAATTCCACAGTGTTGCCACATCTGGCTGATTTTTTATTGGGGGATTCTAAATTCTCACATGTAAGTTAAAATAGTTATTATTGTCTTACAAGATAATAGATATTCCACAAATAATGTAAAAGAAAATTGCTATTCAAAATTTTCCAATGTGAATTCCAACACTAGTGAGAAGTCGGTCGATTAGTGATGACGTCACAACTCGTGTCCTCTGGCCTTGACTATTTCGATGGCAGCGCTTGACCCTAGGGTTAAAGATTTCTTTAACCTAAAGAATTAACACTCTACCGATTTAAGAAGCCCGCATCTTTTTACAACTGCCACCTTATTTAGGGCTTAAAACAATTTTTTTGAACATATATGTAACATTTATTTGAAACTAATTTTATAATTCATAATTAAATTAACAAAAGTATTAAAATATTGTAATGTCATCGGGAACACACCCCTGTACCTAATTTCAGAACTCTAGTACACCAGGAAGTATAGGGAAAATGAATTACAAAATTCCGATTTTACAAACATGAATCAAGTTAATTTATCTAAAAGCGTTTAATGATTGCGGAACAGTAAAAAAGGAAGTTTTTATGTAAAATGCAGAAAGATTAATTTTCTTACACACGCTAGTATAACTATTCAGAATTTCATCGCTTATAACTATTCAGAATTTAGTGTTATATTATATTCGATCAGTTATTTTTGGAAGACTAATATTCAGTTAGTACTAATATCTCTCTCTTCGAGCAAACGCAAAACGAAAGAACAGAAAAGTAAACTCGAATATAGCATATCATTTGACCATTTTAAGAAACGCGAATTATAAAATTCTAAGTAGCGAGAACTGTCAAAATTATTAGGCTGAACCTCCTTATTTTCAAAGAAAATAATTCTGATATAAAAAGAAACCAAGTTGAGTACGTACACCTTATGATGTTCCATTAATTCAAATTTCATAAATGCTAATTTTTACTTGATTGACAATGCACGGGCGAAAATAGTTTTATCTGTAAAAATGTTTAAAAGTTTTAAAGCACTTTTATATTTTACTTCTTTAATTTAAATTATTATGTGAACGATTTACTTTTAACTATGTAGTACAACCTACTTTGTCAAAAAAGTGAATCGAGCTGAAGTGGTATTTACTGGATAAAAACTGGCTTAAAATTTCATTTTGAACTCAAAATAGACTTAATTTTAATGTCCTGATTAAATTCACAAAAACAATTCGCAAGTTAATTATTTAACACATGAAAATTCAACTGAAATCAAAAAGTTACAAAAAAAGGTATAGCTTTTTCACCTTTAATAATATAAATTTTAGTAATATGAAAATTATTTTAATTGAAATGAGTTAGTGAGTTTCTTTCGCACGATTTTCTGAAGAGAAACTTAGCTACTAACTTATACTACTAACTTATGCGGATGCTACTAACTTGTTATAAAAGTTCGGAACTTTTCGGAATATTTTCGGAGAGTGAGAATATATTCTTAAACATAGACAAATGCGCAGGTAATTAAACCGAAATAAAATTAAATAAAGAAAAATTTTGAGGAAGTTTAGAAAAAACTCCAAGTAGATAACGAATCGGAATGATATTTCCAATACTCTTTAAACCAATCTTTTGCATCTTCTTCAATTAAAAGAAGTTCTAAAAATTCGTATTTTAAAACAAAATAAATTTTCAAAACAAATAAGTTTTCTTGGATTTTACGAAATTCAAATAGAATTCCATGTCGTGTAAAACTGCTTGCTTCGTACTATCTCAGAGACAAGCAGAGAAACAGCAAACTTGTATATCACCGACCGGCACTGATGCATCCCTCCGACTTCAGATGAAGCTTTCACATCCCCCTTCCTTAAAAGCTCTTCTCTCGTGTTGTCCAAGTTCGGCCAGCCATGAAAAAGGAGCCATGTGGTCAATGGGAGTCACAAACAATGGAGCTGCCCTGACAACATGCAGGGATAAAAAAAGGATAAAATTAACAAAGTTTCAATTGTTTTCTCTTGTGAATCAGAATGTCTCTGATCGAAAGAGGAAAGGACGTTTGATCTGTAAGATTGATTTTTAGCCTAGCACAATTTTTGAGGGAAAAAAAACTGATTAAAAACTATTCTGAAACAAACAAATTGGATAAATTTCCAGAAAATTGGCAACTAATTAATTTTCATGAGCTTTAAGAAGAAAGGTGTTTTAACATTTTGGTTACTTGGTTATTTACTGACACAGTTAAAATAAAGTTAAGTAAAATGAAGCCTTTTTAACATTTTAAGAAGAAGAAGACGTGAATGAATGAAAGAGTAATAAGCGCTGAAAGGTAAAAAAATAATTTTTACAAGTGATTTTAGTTTTATTTAAAAAATTAGACATGAAATTTATAATTGAAGAGCTTAGTGGAAGAACATGTTATGATACACTTTCTCAAAAATTTGTTTTATTTTATGAATGAAAGCGTTATGAGGTTATATCATATGGTAAAACTTAAATACTAAAATCTACTTAGTATTGAAGATATGAGATAGTATCTTTTAATATTTAATATTTTTATGTTTAATCATTTAAATGGTGAAAATAATTTCTAATATTTAATAATTAAATGTTAATATTCTTTTCCAGGAGAGTTTAATTTCACTTATTAACATTCAAACATATGCTACTAAAGAAGGAATTAAATAAATAACTGAATTACAACAAAAAACTTTCACTGTAATTTTCTCGAATTCTAATTTTTGTCACATGATATCTTCTTCCACTCAGATCTTCAATTAATACTCTAAATCATGAATACTAATAAATGACAAAAGGCAAATATAAAATTATATGTGTAAAATGAAATGCTAATATTCGAAAAAAAAAGTGTTTAAACTTTAATATTATCCAAAGATCGTGAATTACAGAATAAGACTTTACATAAGCGGTTCACAAACTTTTGCGCACGCGAATCTTTTTCAAATATGCCTTTCCACCCATCTGTTTCCTCCCCACCATCTCTGATTCAACTGTAATAAAAAAAAAATCATCGTATGTAATTATGTAGATACACAATTAAACGTATTGTAATAATGATTTAATAGGTAAATTAGCAACATGGTTTTAATACAAGTCTGTATGTTATCTTCGTACAATTTTTCTTAGACTTTCTGTGTTATATTTTACGCGCTTTCTTTCACAAGTTTCACACATCCCTCATGAGTCACGTTACCAGGCTGAGAACTATTAATTTAGAATAATTAGATTAGGGAAAACATTTTAAAATTTATTGAATCAAGGGATAACACCCTTTTGATGTGCCCAAAGTTTCGAATAAGATTTTTATCGCTTAAAATATTCTTTATATACGTAATAAATCATTTTATTAGTCAGAAATCGAAATCGAAATTAAAAAGACAATTTTGAAGCTACAGAAGTAGAGCGCGCCTCCGCGAATAAACAGTAACAAAAACTTTAATCGTTTTATTATCCTTCTTTTTCAGAACAGCATTTTCTAAATCGATGTACAGATAAACTCCGCCAATTTCCAACCAATCAACTTGATGTTTTTGGAAATTATTTGTCTCATATATTTCTAGTGAAAAACATGGGATTTTTTCGCAATGTTGATATTTCACTTTCCTGAGAAATTAGTAACAAAAGTTTTGGTTCAAAATTTACATTTTACGTTGAACTATTGCCATTTGACTAAAAATGCACATTTTTCTAAAGGCAAAGTACTAGTTTTTGAACTAAAAAAACTATTTATTTTCTTCTATTCATTGTTCTAGTTAGTCTATGATTGATTATCACGTCCATCACCCGACCAGTTTTCTTTCGAAGTGCTTCTGCCCATCAGCTCAAGCCATCATTTTTCAAAAAATAAACTAAAGAAATACAGTTTTGTACCTTACAATATGTATAATACTAGATTAATTTTAACACAATTATTCTAATTGGTAAATAAACTTAAAAATTTATTTACCAATTAGAATAATTGTGTTAAAATTAATCTAGTGTAATTTCGTATCCAGCGATTTCAGGAGTTCCATTACCTGAGATTTATTCTGTTGAGCTGAACCAGGTTTCAGACCAGATGCTATAATCATTAAGGTTAGCTGGGTGAAAAAGTTCCACCAGATTCGTCCGGGATAGCTCAGATGGCAGAGCACTGGCGGCTTCAGCCAGGAGATCCCTGGTTCGAATCTTGGTCCAGACATTTTTCGCCCAGCTGAAAATTTACATCTAATATGTATAATAGTTTATTGTAAATGGATTTTTACAAACACTTCGCATTCCTTCAATTTCATGTTCTCAAAGTGGTGTTATCCCTTATGTTAAATCACATTTAAAGACAGCACGATTATGTTAATATAGAGGTATTATTTAAAACCAACTTTTGCTTTTACAAATAATTTGCCACGTGGTTTAACCCTTTGTACCATCGTGCTGCATACATGCAACATACCCAAAAGAAACATAACTTATACAGTGGACATTAAAACACGATCGTTTTTATTGCTGCTATCTCCCGACACAGCAGATAATATAAATTGTTCATGAAATTCGGAGATACCAAGTTAATTTTTCATGCCAAAGTGTTATTTATCGTTTGAGCAGTTTTGCATCGTTATTGCTAAAATGAACTTCGTAAATTTTGTAATATTAAAAAGTCTGGAGATGTCCAAAATAAAGCTTTTACAAAATTAATTTCGTATACTTTACAAATTTGTATTAGAAAACCGGCAATATTTATGAAAAGTATGTAATTTTCTGTTTATTGCATATGTGAAAAAAGTCCCTTTTAGACAATATTTTTTTTATGTTCTAATTTTTTTATTAATTTTCGCATTTTTAAAAGAATGTATTCTAACATTTGAGTAAATATTTTTCGAAACAGAGTTGTTGAGTCACAAAGGGTGAGGGTAAAAGGGTGAGGAAATAACTCTTGAGGAATGCTAATTTGTGACGAAAAAGTTCTTATAAAATAAAAATAAAACTTGTAAAAATTTAAACGATGTTTGACGTTATTTACAGTAATGATTATCAACCTTTGTGGATTACGTAACTCTATTTAGAGTCAATTTCTTTGTCGGAGACCCTTAGTTCTACTATACACTGCAAATTGGTGAAACACTTTTGCACTACTAACTGAACATAATAATTAGCACTTCTAACTAAAATCATTTTCGATTGTGTTGAGAAAATGTTGCGAATGCATTGTGCCAAATAAAAAGATTGTGCAAAAAGTGTTGTTAAAAATTAAAAGAGGAAAAAATGTGTTTTCAAGACATTCATTTTTATAATTGTGTTATAAATGTTTAATAAATTAATAAATACTATGTTTTAAGTGTGTGTGTTATTTTAAAGGTACCATGTAGAAAGTGTTTTGAAAGTGTTTTACATGTGTTATTTTATAGTGTTCTAAATTGTGTGGTGTTTATAATGTGTTGTTAATTTAGGGACAATGTGTTGTGCAGCACAACACTATTATAAGAAAATATTTTCAGCAACACTATTTACAACACGATTTCAACACAATTAACAACACTATTTTTAGAACACATTATCAGATAGCAACATTTTTGCAACATATTAAGAACACAATCACAACACAAAAAATATTTTGTATATGAAGTTTTCTAATTCACAACACATTAATGTGTTGTTAATTTGGTGACAAAAATTGTTGTACAATGTGTTTATTTTTATGTTTGAGAATTTGCAGTGTACACTATGAAGAAGAGACATCTTTTAAAAGTATACACAGAAAAAAAAAAGTTAAAAATATGAATGCATAGGTCTAACATTCAAATTTCAGATTTTACTTTCTCAGTGTGAGAGAAATATTGAGCGGGTAATTGAATAAATTTGAAAATACCAGTTTATAAGACGGAAAATAACCGGGCTTAAAACTGACCAAAACGGAATTTTTCACTTTCCAATAACGGAACTTTTCGCTTTCTAATAACGGGACTTTTCAATTTCAATAACGAAGCATTTCAGTTTTCAAAACAGAACATTTCAGTTTCCAATAACGGAACATTGCTTAATGATTTTTGGAAGTAATATCACGGAATGGAGGAAGAGGGGGTATAGGCATCACCCGACTTACGTAAGTAATGCGTTCCGTAAACTTTTGCGTAAGTCGAATTTTTAAATTCCTTAGGTAAAATTTCGTCAGAAACTGCAATATATATTATATATATAATATATATATACATTATTTACACAGTATTATTTTATAAATAAAGTAGCATTCAGCAGTATTTACTTAGATATAAACTATGAAAGTATGAAAAAATATAAAAACTAACTGAAAGAACACTTTTCAAATAAAACGCATCTTGTGGAATATGGGATTTATAAATTAACATTGATTAATTAATTTATTTCAATTATGAATCTACATCAAACGAACAGCTCTGAAGCGGAAGAAGAGATACACTCATTCCTCTTCACCGAAACTTTAAAATTTGGTTTCGTTAAATCATATTTGTGTTTGTTTTGTTAAAGATTTGATTGTATGTCCCAATAAAAATATAACTATATCTAATATATGTGGTGACAAAGTTTGAACTCTGCACTGCAAAGACCAGCACATTCTTTAAATGAGGCTCGGGACGATCCACCCCAACCTCTGAGTCTACGAAAAAAACTGCTGAACTTACAAAAACTATTGTGAGAGAGATGAGATGACTGTTGATTGCTCGTGAGAGCAGACGTGTTGAAACGTCGCTGTTCGACCGAATACCTGGTCACGGACCTGAGTAAGGCGGAATGCCACCGGCCAGTTATAATTATCATGTTTAATCTAAATGTAAATACCTCTTCTGTAAATATTTCACCCACATAATCAAGAACATTAAAGTATTAAGATTTCCTCAAGAATCTGCCTGGACTAATTACTTCTAGACACCGACCACAGTAAAGGTACATTTATTCGTGAAAATCAATGTGCATTAAATTTCTACAGATTGGCGGCTGTCGACCGGGATATTTACATGCAAAGAGTGGATTTAACTTGTACGAAAAATTTTCTGATGTCTAAAGAAATTCTGATATCCTTAAGTTGAATGATGTTCTGAAAAATAAAAGAAAAGAAAAGTTTCTTTCGTCGAATGTCCCGTTATAGCTGGAAAGAAGAAAATTTTTCTCATGCGGGAAGGATAAAGAGTCATGTGTTTTCGGCGCTTCGTAATTTCAACGGAGTATTTTACCTAAGTGAGGGTGCCCGGTGATGAGTCAACGGAGTGTTTTGCATCTTCTCGTAAAATTTCGTTTATTTCTACTGATAAAAGTGTGTTTCGAGTCTCGGTGATCGGTTGACCTACTTACTAATCTCAAGATGTTCTTCTTTTCTTGTGATAAAATGATGAAGTGTTTTTTTTTTTATTGTTCCCCATAAGTGCTTGAATTGTGTTAATAAAAGGTGTACGGTGATTTTTTGTGTACGCCAGAAGGGAAAGAATATTTTTCTTTAGTGAAGTTTTTTAGTGAGTTTTTTTTTTTTTGGAAAGTGATTTATTCAACGTGTCTGCGAAGAGGAAATATAGGAAGGTGTTTTTTTTTTTTTTTTGCTTCCTAATGATATACATGATCTTAGATTCCTAATACATGATTAATTTTTGCTTCTTTCAGATAAAAGTGTTTTAACGATATCATTTTTTTATATCTTGTTATTTTTTATGTGAAAAGAAAGGAATATATATTCCTTTGAGAAAATTTTGATGGAAGTAAGTGTTATAAAACAGGTTTTAAATAATTATTTTTTTGTATTGTTATATTGTGAAGAAAAAAATATATATATTTAGATTTCGTGGAAATATCTGGTACAAAGTAAGTCTGTTTTATAAAACTGTTACATATTATTATATATATAGATATATTTGATTTATCGGATGCTTATATATTATTGATTTATATTGAAATGTTTTATTTTATGTGTTAATTGGTTAGATATAATTATGGCACACTTAATAAGGTCTAAAAAGATCGATCTGGTTACTGCGGTAATCGAGTTAGGTTTAAATCCTCCAGATGGTGCTAATAAAAGTCAACTGACTGAATTAATTGTAAAATCCGAAGGGTATAATGAGGATTTAGTAGCAAATTTGCTAGTGGGGATTATAAGCGAAAGGGAAGCGAAAGAAAAATTGTATCAACAAAAAGAAATCGAGAATCGTGAATTTGAATTGAAAAAATTACAATTGGAAAATACACAAAATGCCCAATTGCATAATTCAATATCTACAATTGCCGGAAAGGGTTCCGATGTTCTAAAATTGCTAAATAGGTATAATAATGAGGAAGAAATTAGCATTTAATTAACCCTTTTCGAACGACAAGCAAAGCGTTTAGGAATAGAGAAAAATGAATGGGTTACACATCTGTTGGCACTGTTACTGCTCGATATTGTTAGTTTAGTAAATCGTGAAAGTGAAGAACTATCTAGTGATTACGACTGTGTAAAGAAAATACTTTTAAGACGTTTCAAACTTACACCAGAGCAATTCAGGCAAAAATTCTTTTTACATAGAAAACAAAATTCAGCGTCATAGAAAGATTTCTCATTTGAAATCGCAAATTTTCGGAATGAATGGTTATTGGGATTACACATATCAACGTTCGAAGAGTAAAAACATATTTTAATCCTTGACCAGGTTAGACGAAAATTGTCCCTAGAAATGAAGGAACACTTTTGTGACGAATTGCCAAAAATT
Organism: Maratus speciosus; assembly: GCA_963932465.1. Classification (NCBI taxonomy): domain Eukaryota; kingdom Metazoa; phylum Arthropoda; class Arachnida; order Araneae; family Salticidae; genus Maratus; species Maratus speciosus. The sequence goes on along the minus strand of OZ010796.1, from coordinate 459,907,689 downwards.
ACGAGTGTAGAAGAATTGACAAATAAATTGGATGATTTTGAAACTGCCAGAATGAACTTACGGAAATCTGAAATTAAGGCCTCAAACACGGAATTTAGAAAACGTCGAGGTAGTGAAAATAATAGAACGTTCCATTGAAATGATATTAGTCGCGTACCATATGAGAAAAACTACACACCTACACCAAAAGAATTTAAATACAAAAATCCGTTGTTTCAATTGCAATGACTTTTACCACCGTTTTAGGGATTGCCCCCGAAAAAAGGAAAGTCCGGTCTGCTGGAAGTGAAAATTCCTGGCCACAGGTCTGACCAGTGTACAAATAATTCTATTAAAAATGCAAATGCTGCCGTAAGCAATAACTCAAATCCGGCTGATAAAATAATAAAAAGCGTGGGGATTTTAGGAAACAATATGGATGCTTTAATTGATACAGGAAGTGACGTAAATATGTGTAGCAACGATACTTATACAGCCCTGGGATGCCCTAAATTGCATGAAAATGACTTGGTTTTATGAGGTATTGGTGGTAGCCAAATTACACCCACAGGATTTATGACCGTAAAAATTGAAATTGATGGTTACACAGTGAATGCAGATTTACACGTCGTAAAAAATTTCAGCCATTCTATAATTTTAGGAAATAACTTTTTGAAACAGGTAAATTTCAATATGTCAGAAAAAGGATTGCAAATTACAGGGAAACGAAAGTTGAAGGAAGTTAGGGTGAATTACGTCACTGCTTTCCCACAAGAAACAATCATGACAAAAACCAGACGTGTCATCTATGTCACACCCAGATTTCATGCGATGTTGCGGTCAGAAAAGCAAAACAATCCCACGAAGGGAAAAACGATTGCGACAACTGAATTGGTGAGAAAGGAACAAAATAGTCAAAATGAAACAGCTTGCAACTTTAGTGAAAAAATAAACATGCAATTAAGCTCTGATAAAAATTGTTTGTTGGAAAGTGAACAGTGGTCCATCCCACAGTTAGACTCAACGAAAACCACAGTTATTTATTTAGCTGAGACAGCTAATTCTATTAATTTTGAGGAAGTTGAGCTAAACCATATTACAAACAATACCATTAAGAAAGAGTTAACGGAATTGATCACTAATTATAAGCCAAATAAGGTTAAGGACACAGAGTTAAAAGTAAATATAACATTAACTGATGATATTCCGATTACGCAACGACCGCGTAGGTTAGCATATCCAGAACAGGAATTTGTAGACAAACAAATACAAGAATGGTTGGAAATGGGAATTATAACGGAGAGTAATTCTAATTATGCATCGCCTATTGTGTTAGCGAAAAAGAAAGATAATTCCTGGAGATTGTGTGTAGACTATAGACCCCTCAATAAAAAAATAATTAGAGATAATTTTCCCTTGCCAAGAATAGAAGACGTTTTAGATAACATTGAGGAAGCGAAGGTTTTCACTACATTGGATTTAAAAAAATGGTTTTTTTCATATAGTCGTAGTAGAGGAGAGTAGGGAATATACACGATTTGTCACGCATAACTCCCAGTACGAATATTTAAAGCTTCCATTCGGATTATCGATTGGCCCCCAGAATTTTCAGAGATATATTCAAGCTGTTTTAAAACAGTTAATTAAAGAAAAAGTAATATTAATTTACTTAGACGATGTCATAGTACTTGCGAAGACTGAAGAAGAAGCGCTTTTAAAACAGAAACGCGTCCTAGAAGTTGCATCGGATTACGGACTTGAATTTAATTTTGCAAAATGCCAATTCCTTAAACGGAAAATTGAATGTTTAGGCTATATTATCGAAAACGGAACTACTAGGCCCTCGGAAGCCAAAACTTTGGCAGTAAAGAATTTTCCTGAACCCCGCACCCTTAAACAATTACACAGTTTTCTGGGTTTAACTTCTTATGTCAGAAAATACATCCCACATTATGCAACTATAGCGAGGCCTTTAAGCGATTTATTAAAAGCGGGAAGTACATTTAAATTTGGAATCCCCGAAAAACAAGCTTTTGAGACTCTTAAAGAAAAACTAGTTAACCCCCCAGTATTGCATACATTCCGACGAGGCGCTAGACTAGAATTGCACACTGATGCAAGCGCCATAGGTTTTGGTAGTGTCCTACTACAGGAAGATGAGAACAAAAACTTACATCCTATTCATTACATGAGCCGTAAAACTACACCTACTCAAGCAAAATATTCGAGTTACGAATTGGAAACACTCGCGGTAATAGAATCGGTTAAAAAATGCCGAAACTACTTATTAGGCACGAAATTTAAAATTGTGACAAATTGTTCTGCGTTTCAAAAGACAATGGACAAAAAAGACATTACGCCAAAAGTAGCCAGATGGGCTCTATTCTTACAGGAATTTGATTATGAAATTGTCCACCGATCAGGATCCCAAATGAAACATGTAGACGCATTGAGTAGAAATACAGTTCTAATATTTACCCGATCGCAAGATGAATTAACATTAAAAATAAAGAATGCACAACAAGAAGACAAATACATACAAGCGATAAAAAAGTTAATTGAAAAAAATTAAAGTTCAGAATATTTTATAAGAAACGACAACGTATACAAATATGAAAATGATAGAGAACTTCTGATGATTCCTACCAATATGCAAAAGGAAATAATACGCGATGTTCATAACAAAGGTCATTACGCAGTGACTAAAACTGAAATTATTTTAAAAGAAAATTATTTTATACCCCAATTAAGAAAGCAAATTGAAAGCGTCATTGCCAACTGCATAGAGTGTATACTTTGCAATAAAAAGCAAGGAAAAGGAGAAGGTCTGTTAAACCCGATCCCCAAACAAAATATGCCCCTCGAGACCTATCACATAGATCACATTGGTCCCATGCCTTCTACAAATAAAAATTACAATCATATTTTTACTGTTGTGGACGCATTTACTAAATTCGTTTGGCTATACCCCGTTAAAACTACAGCCGCTAAAGAAGTCATCGATAAGTTAACCCGACAAAATGATATTTTCGGAAATCCATCGCGAATCATTACCGACAAAGGACCAGCATTTACCTCTGCTGATTTTGAGAAATATTGTAAGAAAGAGAACATAGAGCATATTCCCATTACAACAGGGATACCTATAGGAAACGGGCAAATAGAGCGAATGCACCGAATTCTTATCCCAATTTTAGCAAAACTTAGCGTAGAAGACCCCACTAAATGGTACAAATTTGTCGCGCCCGTACAACGCATCATGAATAGTACCGTATCGAGGAGTACAAAATTTACACCTTTTGAACTACTGACAGGAACGAAACTGCGGCAGAAAACAGATCTGCAAATCAAAACGCTGTTAGATGATGAGGAATTAAATTCGTTCATATCGGAAAGAAATTCGAATAGGGAAATAGCTAAGCAAAACATACTAAAAATACAACAGGAAAACGTGAAAACGTATAACAAAAAGCGAAAAAAGGCCAACACCTATAAACTCGGTGATTCTGTGGCCATTCAAAAAACACAGTTTGGGACAGGTACCAAACTAAAGCCTAAGTTTCTTGGCCCCTATGAGATTACTGCAGTAAAAAGAAACGATCGCTACAATGTGAGCAAAGTTGGACACCATGAGGGTCCAAATACGACCTCGACGGCTGCAGATCACATGAAGCCTTGGACTTCTACTGTCTAAGACGAAATATTTATGCTTTGTGTTATTGATATATTTTTTTTTACTACTATGAATAAACTGTGAAAAGAACTGCTTCCAAGTGACAAGCAGAAAAACTTTATTATTTTTCTAACTCTAAAAATATTTATCAAGGACTGAAAACTTTTGATCATCAGTATTTAGTGGTTGATTTTGCTATTATTTTGTTTTATATATTATTTGTGAATTTTTGTGTGTGTATATTATACGTTCTGGAAAAAGTAGTCCAGTACCAGTCAGGTATATTAAGGTAGATGGGTGACTGGGAGGACCCAGCCCTGTCAGGTAGGCCGAATTGTGCTGACAGAGTTTGAACTCTGCACGGCAAAAACCAGCACATTCTTTAAATGAGGCTCGGGACGATTCACCCCAACCTCTGAGTCTACAAAAAAACTGCTGAACTTACAAAAACTATTGTGAGAGGGATGAGATGACTGTTGATTGCTCGTGAGAGCAGACGTGTTGAAACGTCGCTGTTCGACCGAATACCGGGTCACGGACCTGAGTAATGCGGAATGCCGCCGGCCAGTTATAATTATCATGTTTAATCTAAATGTAAATACCCCATCTGTAAATATTTCACCCACATAATCAAGAACATTAAAGTATTAAGATTTCCTCAAGAATCTGCCTGGACTAATTACTTCTAGACACCGACCACAGTAAAGGTACATTTATTCGTCAAAATTAATGTGCATTAAATTTCTACATATATAAAACTATATTATTGTTGTGGTTTTTATCTGCATATTTTATTTATAAAACAATAATCAAAAGTATGAAAATGCGTATCAAACGCGCTAGTATGTTCATAAATGTAATTTTCGAGATTTCTTACGTAAGTGCGAATTTACGTAAGCCGAGTACTACGTAAGTCGAGGGATGCCTGTTTATTGTCAAGAAATGCAAAGCAAATAAAAATCTGTTCAATTGTGCAATGCCCATGTAATGGAATTATATTTTTTAAATTTTGCAATTTATCACACCGTACAATTTATTTTCAACTATTTACTACCAATAAACATATTGTCAAATATTGGCTATACATAGAAATTCTTCCAAACTTGAATAAATCAAAACATTTGCGTTACATTAGATTTTACTTCGTTTGCGAAAACCACCATAATAACCATGGAACTATTAATAAAAAGGAACTGACATTTCCTTAAAATGGTGAAGCTTCAACTGTAACCGCTTTCGCAGGGGTTTGATTACAGCTGGAGGAAACTTCCACCAGTAAATTTAAATAGAAATTTTCTCCTTATTTAAACGTCTTATTAATGCAAAATTTCAGTTAAAAATAAGGGCAGAAACAACTATTCATTTTTACTGGTGGAAGTTTATTTTGAAGGTAGTCAGGCTGTGCGTTTCCGCCATATTGTGACAACTTAGACAACCTCCTGTCAGTGTCAGTGAAAGAGACTATAATACCTGGTCAAACTGACACCAGTAAAAACAAGTTGAAATTTTCACCAAGTTTGTGAGAAAATATTTTCATGAATAAGGCGCTTAAATTAGACGAAATTTTCTATTGAAATTTACTGGTGGGAATTTTGCCCCAGAGGTAATCAGAAACTGTTGATCCGATTTAAAAACACAGCCGCCATCTTGTGACAACCTCCTCAGTTACTTCACTCGAACTGGTAGACAGTAAACTATATGTCTCCTCCTCTTTATTCATAACTCCATTATAATAACATCCATAATATAACATAATATTAACCGTTAAGAATATACCGGGTGTCCCAAAAAGGACTGACTGATTTTAAAATTCAATAACTTCCAAACGGTGACAGATATTAAAAAAAATTCTTGCAGGAGGGTTATGCATAAAGTCAAAAGTTTTATTACAGTGATTTTCGATTTTAGTTCGAATTACAAACAATAGATGGCGCTGTAAGCAATAGTCGCTAAATACAGGCTCGATTTTTGGTCCTTTCTGCTGTTCCATGCAGAAAAAGGAGATGGAAATGTATTATCCGGGCCACGAAGTACCAAAAATCGAGCCTGAATTTAGCCTCTATTGATCACAGCGCCATCTACTGTTTGTAATTCGAACTAAAATTGAAAATCACTGTAAAAAAACTTTTGACTTCATGCATAACCCTCCTGCAAGAATTTTTTAAATATCTGTCACCGTTTGGAAGTTATTGAATTTTAAAATCAGTCAGTCCTTTTTGGGACACCCGGTAAGTTTATGGTTATTTTAATTATTAATTTAACCATTCAGTGTATAAACTCCAGTTTGTTATTTTGATTTTACTTTTTACTTTTCAATCGTTAATCTCATTCAGTTTTAAAACCGCGGATTTCTCAATATCATTTCGTTTTTAAAAATTCTCAAAAGAAAAAAAATCATTTTAGCAAAGAATACAAGTCAAATTCTCTAATTCCTTCATATACCTGTTCATTGCTTAAAGGGGGTCCGGGACACAAAAATCTTCAAATTTTCTAAATAACTTTTATTACACTAAAAATTTCCCTGTCTTTTTTTACTCAAAATGACGTTTAAATCCTGTTTCTATCATAATTAGAACATAAAATATTAAATTTTTCGTTTTGGTTTGTTTTCAAAATCTAGCTTTCAAGCAATGGTTGTCATGAAAACGATTTCTTGTGAAAATGCGTTTTTCTTCATGATTGCTTTTTTCACCCTTTCTCATATTTAAATTGTTATAAGTCAAGAACGGTCAAAGATAAATGGTTCAAACTTAGAACAAGTCTTTTTCAATTGCTTTACTTTAATTTTGATTCAGCAAATTCGAAAAAAATATTTACTTTTTAAAATATATTTTTTCTTTTTTAAAGTTACACCATTTTTTTCAATTTTTATTTTAAATATTTTAATTTTTTTTAAATTAAAATTTTTTAAAATGTTGAATCTAAATTAAAACTTTTTAAAATATATTTCTGTTTATTTGAATGAAAAAAAATTGAAATTCTACAAATAATATTTCGAGTTACAACGTTTTTAAATAACTCCACTTTTTTAAAGAATTTTAAATTTAAATTTTTAAAAAATATATATGAGAAGTTTTATCATGTGATTTTGTTTACATATAACATAGTTAACCATAACAAAAAAAAATTCAGCATTTTAACCCAATAAATAAAAATTATTTTAAATTGTGTCCCGGAACCCCTTAAAGTATCACCTAAATAAATTTTAAGACTTTTTATTTTTCATAATTTCCTATAACTTTCCAGTAATTGTCCCGAAACATTTTCTTAATTAAAGCTACTCTTTGTACAAATAACAATTAAAAATACTTTTATTACTTGCGCGCTGTTGAAAATGAAAATTATATACATGTTGCTGTTAAACATCTGCCTGATCCAAGATATAATATTTAAGTTTTTAATATGATATGAATAACCAGGGAATTTTATTTTATTTTTTAATTTGAGGATTTTTTATTATACTTTATTTTAGCTTTATTTCTGTTGATTACTATTGTTTAATTCTTTTTTAAGCTGTGATGTAGTTATTTCTAAAAATTAAATTTATAGGATTTTTAAAGTATTGTAATGCATAAAAAATTATTGTTTAAAAAGACCTTAATAAATATAATTGACTTTTTGTGCACGTATTTTACAATGGCAAAAAATTATTTTATTGAAGATATTCTTATCTCTTATCATTGAAGGTTTGGCCGTTATGGTCATCTTAGTTTTCCAATGAAAATTCAACATAGAATTGAGGATTAAGAATGGAAAACGCTGAAAGTACCAAAAAATAAAAACTCTTTTTTTTTAATGAAAAAATGGCTTAAGTGCCAAGCTTAACAAACAGGAGAACGCTTGAAGTTGCTAACCCTAGTAGTAATAGTTGAAACAAGTCGGAAAATTTACATCAAACGTGGCAAATGAGGTGCTTTCGCCTTCCTTTTTTCGATCTTTTGAAAAATTTCTTTTTGGACTTTCAGCGTTTTCCATTGTTAGTCCTCAATTAATATCACTTTAAAATGAGCATCTTTGTAGGTTTTTTTTTATCTTCATTATTTTGTAAAATTAAAAAAAATAATAAGAAGAAGACGAACATCATGAGCTACTTCATATTTCTTGTAAATAATGAAAACCTTGTGGGTTTTCCATGAGTATTATTTTATTGCTTCATAGTATAATTTTTTTACGAAATATCTATCATTTGGGGGTACCATCTAATTTTGGGCTACAATTAAGATTTAAATTTGCGAAGTTTTCAGTAAGTTTTTTTATTCTAATGCAAACTTCTTTATTTATTATATCGTTTATTTATGCATCGAAACTAATTACTGATTAAATAATACATATAAATTTTTAATTAACTGAATATTTAGAACTAAAATATCTATAATAATTTGAAGGTTATGTTCTGAGTGAAATTTTGACAACTCGAAAACTCGTGAAGTGAAAAGTTACCAGGAGACAAAAGTTAAGCCATCAGGTTGTTATCTCTCAGTTTTCACAGACGCCCCGAAGGAAAAGAAAAGTAGGCAAGTAAATCTACAGCATTTGAAAGCCTTTACTAACTTCATGCTAGGTTTACCTATTAAATATAATGAAATGTATTTTTCTGAATTTTGATGTTTTTTTTTTTTCTCTTTAATAATAAAAGTCCCTCTTGATCACAGTTTCACATGACCAATGCAATAAATTTTAAGTTGGCCGTTTTCCTCCAAGATACTTAAAAACATTATTAGGTGATACTCAGTAAATCTCTCCTATGGTACACTTTAAATTGTTTTTACCTAAGTAATATATTGGTCTAATTGAAAATGGTCAAATTAATAAATCGAGCGTTCTCATTTTTCAAGTAAGAGCGTTAAATTTTCGCTAAACTATGACATGGCAAAGTACCTGACCCCTGAAGACAATATTAGGTAGCATGATGAACTTTCTTGAATCAAACTGTTAAAATAAATTATGCCTTTTAGAATTTTTTAAAATAACAAACTGTCGGTTTCTACCATTACTTATAATGGATTACAATGCTTTTTAAATTTTTATGATTATCTCTGTGTGTGTACGTTATCTTATCTGAAGCATTTAGTGATATGGCTGACCTACATTACAATTTAAAGTCACGAAAACAGTGCATTTTTCTCAAAGTTCAATCCTAATGAAAGAATTTAACCAAACCAACCATGCAATGTACTGAAGAATATGTTTGCAATTAAAAGAAGTATTTTAAATGTTTATTTAAGCGTCTTTTTAAAACTGTAATTAAACCCAAGTAAATTTATGACATTTATCTTTTTTTAAAAGTTTGGATTTTTTTTTATAATCTGTTTAAAAAATTGATTTTAAGTGGCACGAAAGAAACAGAAGAGGAAAAACCGAGAAGTTGTGACGGAGGAATCCAATTCCTTTTAATAAAGGATAACAAAATAAAGAATCAAAAATAAAAAAAGGACGATTTTAACAAAACATATATGCTGGTAAACACACTTTTGGATGTAAGTAATTATCTTATGCTTGAATTATTTAAAAAGCTTAATCGTGTAGAAAAATATTTATTTAAAAGATGATGTTTACCAAAAATGTATTTTAATAAACTGCATTTTTCTTTTAGTTTCTCTGCCGAGCTCTTTAATACTTCAAGAATTCTAAGAAGCAAAAGTGCATTATTTACTCTCATTAAAAAAATAAAAGAATATTTTTAGACTTTAAATAATTTGAACTTTTTTAATAAACTGTTTATTTAATTCATTCTGTTATGTTTTGTTGCGAATAAATATATGTTTTCTTAGGCAGAAAAAGCATGTGGTAGCAATACTATTTTTATTAACTTATCTTCCAAAATACGTATTTAAACATTTTTATCTTATATGTTTATATTTTTGTTAGATATTAAAATACTGGATATACAGTGATTGAGATATGTCGCGCATTTCTTTTCCCTTAAGAAAATTACTCTTTCTCACTGGCAATTGATTTTTAATATTTTTTAACTTGAAATTCAAATAAATTCATGAAGTTTTTTAGTTTTAAAAATAAGAAGATCACTAAGAGAAAGTAATCACTAACTTTTTTTTTTGCAGTAGAACTAATTAAAAAGGGAGATTTAAACTATGAATGTTTTTCAAAATTTATAATTTAATTTTCTGAATACAAATATTTTGAATTATATGAATAAAATATATAATGTTTATCAAATATTAAACCTAATTTTTCTTGCAATAGAAACATTTTGTAAATGGAAAATTTACGTTGTGAATTCATTCCTTAAGACTAGTACTAGACTTAATAAAATGTTTGCAATTATCGTTAATAATATAATTTTGCTATAATTGTAATATATTTTAAGAAGTGTCCGATTCATTTAGGTTTCAAATAAATTTCAAAATTAAACCCTTTGCTAGTGAATACATGATCGTGGATTAATTTTATCTGGGAGCGAAAGGACTAATAATAACTTATGACATATGCCGTTTTAAAAGCAAATTTTTGAATTTCATGTATCATATAGCTTTTAAATTTTGTGAATTTTAAAGATTTTTTTTTTTAAAGGACCATTTATATTTTTTCGTTCTTTCAATATATCTTATAATTTTCTATTTAGTAAATTTAAAATGTAGGCAGTTTGATGAAGTTTAATTCTAAAATACCAAGTTTAAAGGTTATTTTAATAATACTAATAACGCTAATACTGCAATTTATGGTAGAAACGCCGAACTCATGATATTAAACCTAATAAAAAGGTGAAATACTTTTAAAGCCGCACAAGGCATAATCGCCACACTATAGCGAATGCGCGTTACATATAAAAGCCACATAGACACTCATATATTTGTGTGTCTAATGACATGTGTGTGTAATGACGTATGTGTCTGCCGACAATATGTATCTAACGACAATATGTATCTAAAGACGTATGTATATTATTCCAAGTTTAAAAAAGAAAGTAAAATTGTATATCTAGTTTGCATTATTAAGGCGACACATTGGTAATTTATAACGCGCAGTTTTACAAAGCGCGGGATTTTAAACCTATTTCTCATTATTGTGCAGTTTTATTTATTTATTTTTAATGGCTGGCATCCACTGGGTGTTCTTTTTATTAGTGGTTCGCATCCACATAAAAATTCGATTGAATTTTCCGAAAAATGTATAAATTTCGATTTATTTGCATACTAGTATAATAGATTGGGTACGTCTTGAGTAATAACTAACAATTTTGAGAGCAGATTTAATTTGAAAATTATGATAAATCAACATGTGATTTAATCCATACTGATTTTAAATGAAGAACTCAGATGATAAAGGTGGTAAATGTCACAATCATTCACAGTAAAAAAAAAAAAAGGGATTAAAATACAGAAATACTACTGGCAATCTAGACGCCAGTACTATTTCCTATTTTAACGGAACTTTTTCCCGGTAAATTGCAGAAAATTTTCCGTTTTGTTTGGAGTTTAACGGAATTTTTTCTGTAATTTACCGGGAAAAACTTCCGTTAAAATACGGAAATAGTCCTGACGTCTCGATTGCCTGTAGTATTTCCGTATTTTAGTCCGTTCTTTTTAGAGTGTTGTTTTGAGAAAATGAGCTGTAAAGTTTCAAGTATCTATTTGCTTTTATTGTTAAATGCCTCCTTCATCAATTAAAATCTCTGTGAGTATAAGGCTCTTTAAAATAATACTTTAACAGATGGTAGAGGAACATTGATTATCTTCAATCGTAGGATTAACTCAATTTTTAAAATTTTGTCACATAGCACCATTGTCACCTGAGCTTTTCAAATGCTGATTATTTAATTGAATTTATCAATAAAATTTATTTTATTTTCATTATAAATTTGGTAATTGTTAAAAATTTATAATTTAAAAAGGACGTACAAGTTGCATTCTTCGTAAACGCCGCACCTAATTTTTATTTTTTTACTTTTAACCCCGTAAATATTTCTGTGCTCTTTCCATAAATAACGACATTTATAATATAAAAATTAAAGAAATACAGAATTTAGATTTAAATTTCATTCTCAAAAATTTATTTTATTTTTCTAAACACTTGTTTTTAAAGAGACTTTTTAATTTGTAATATTTTACATATTTTTAACAAAAGAGAAACTTTCAGAGAAACAACGTTTTAGAAAACAATTTTGAAACTTTTTTTACATAATATATCATCAAAGTGAAAGTGTACATAATTTTGCGGGTTCTTTTTTTAAACAATCCTAAAGTTAATTTTTCTCATTTAATTTTTAATTCTGAAAATTAAGCATTGAGCTTTTTTTTTCTAAATCCTTCCTATAAAGCTTCAATTTTATTTGAAAGAATATCAGTTTTTAGAGATAATTACTGGAATTGACTTTTTTTAAATTATTCTTTAAAGTCAGATATATATATTTCTCCAGTTTTGGGATAATTTACAGAACCACATAAAAAAAAAATATATATATATAAAGGCAGAGTATATTTTTTACATCCCACAAAGCAGAAAATAAATAAATTTATTTTTTATAAAAAATGTAGTTAAAAAAATTTTCCTTCATTTAAAATACCCGAAAAAGAAACACCCGGCATAACACTTTTATAATACATTTTTCATTTTCAGAGCAATACAATTTAAATTCCCACTCGGTGACTTTATTTTATCTGTGCTTGCCAATTTTTGTTTTAAACAGTGTGCTTACGATTCGACTTTCAATATCTTATTTAGAGAAAGAAAAAAAAAAAGGAAACGAATTCAAATTTGTAAAAATAATAATAAAAAATCACAACTTCCACTTAGCTGAGGCTAAAGAGCCGAAAGCAACGATGAAAAAATAAAAGAAAAAAAATTGAACGACGAAATTAGAAAAGCAGATCTATTTTAATCTGACTCCAAAGCATTTTGTAATTGCTTTTAGTGGTAAAATCATTCTTTAGACAGTTGCAACGCTGCGCTACCAATATTTTCCTCTTTTGCTTCCTTTGTTACAGCTCAAAACCAGCAATCAAATCCGTTTCGGAATAATCCAAAATTCTGTATTTTTTCTTTTTTTCGAATTTCGACAACAAATAATGTATTTCGGGGGAAGAGAGAAATAGAACGAGAGAAAAGAGGGAGAAAGTGGAGATATAAATTACTCCCTTCGTCGTGTTCTGAATCTTCAGATTACATTGGTGTAAGAAAGTGCTAGAAGTTTTTGTTTTTTACTTGGTAAAGTGTGATTCATAGTTGAAATAACGCAGCGTATTTTAAAGCAGGATTACGATGAGGGTAAGATAGTGCAGGAAATAGAATCTATTTAAATTCAGTTTTGAAAGTGATAGTAGCTCCAACTCTAGCACGAGCCGGCTGATTTCCGCCTATTATTTATTTATTGTTTTGTTAAGGGAAATTTTTCCTTTAAATTATTTCCTGGTATTTAAAATTTAAATCAGAAACTTCGAAGGTTTTAATTTGATTTTAAGGGTGAGTAAAATAATTTTCATTTGATAAATAAGGGGTTTTTTAGGTGCACTAACTTTAACTTTTAATTTTTCTGTTTTGAATGTATTAATCTACGTACTTCGGAATTCTAATTTTATTAATTTTCCTACATTCTTAAAAACCTGCAAAATGTGTATAGATATAGTTTTAATATTATAATTATTTTCCTTCAACAAACTTTTATTTTGACCATACAAATACATACATAGTGACAAAAAACTGCCGTAACTGAAACGAAGGAAAGACTTTCCGAATGAGACTTGACCTAAATCCTAATTTTTTTAAAGAAAAATTTTGTTGTAGCAAGTTAAGTTTCTTCTTTGTAATCCCGTTTAATAACCCTTTAACCTCTTGAGGGGTGGTGTGATATATTATACCCCACCTAATTCTAACTAAGATTTGCTTCAGAAACTTTTAGTTAAATTTTACTTTTAAAACTTTGGTTGGAAAAAAGTTGTAAAATCACTTTTCTTTATTTTTAAATAATTTTTTTCGAATATTTTGGTCTGGGTTCTCTATTAGAGAAACATAATTGTTTGCCCTTCAAAGGGTTATAACCGGAAGATTTTTGGTAGAAATGAAAAGTTTTTGTGGTTTAACCTAATTAATAGGATCATATTTGTTTGAAAAAATATTTAAAAAGTACCCGATGTCAGGTTTTACCAAGGGAGACTCCACGCAATTCTGGGGGTGCAGGCTCGACTTTAAATAACACAAAAAGAGGAAAATTTTTTTCTTTTTCTTTCGGATCACCTATACATTTGTGTAGGTCAGGTCTTAAAGGGTTAAAAATAGAATCTTCTAACGTGGGCTTGAAAATTTTCATACCATTTTAAGCGACCATGTTGACCACTGTGCTGAATGGGCCTCTTACATTTCAAATTACTCCATCTGTCTCTATATCTATCTCTCTATAAATATTTTATACTTTATCTATGTATCAGCACCAGCACTTTTTCTGAACACTCTCTTTCCCTGTGTATAACCACTGAAACACAAATATACATGCGTGTAATTCATGTAACTGAAATAGATACGAATAAGCAGATAGACGGCCATCGAGTATGGGATATGCAGTTTAACTTCTTAAGTTTTAACTTCGTAGTTTTAACTTCTTAACGGTCTATGGATACACGCCTTATATGTTTCTGAAGTGATAAAATTATTTTGAATGTATATAATGAGCATACTGCTTGAAAATATCAAGCAGCTCAAAAATAACAAAGTTTTGTTTGAAATTGACATGCGGCAAAAATATGCTGTTGTTTTAAACCTTAATTTTGTGTATGTATTCTTAACAAGCTTTAAATGATAGTCAAAAATAAATGTCCAGCTCCATGGTTTAAGTGTTTGTTTTTCAGAAATATATTGAATGATTCTCAAGTAGTTTACTGAGGCAACAATTATTATTTATTTTACACAAACAATTAATTGCTAATAACTTATGTTATTTAAGGTTTATGGAACGGCATATCTCTATTTAAAATCCCTTAAAATGAATATTTGACATTTTCAAAAAAGTTTTCTTTTTAAGAAGAGAAAGTATATGCTACAAGTTTCTGCAGAAAAGTATCAAAAAATCGTATTTTCAATTGCACGAGAAAAGCGTGTTATTTGAAGAAAAACAACAGAACTTCATAAAGCTCTAGAAATAAATAAAATGCATGAATTATTTATTTATTTTCGCTGTTTATATAGCATTGAATTTCTATTTTTTTTCTGTTCTGATATTTTTTAAAAGCGTGTTATTTTTCGTCAAGCTGGTAAGTAACTAAAGGAACAGCTCTCGAACTCTACTATAAAAAATGTTATTATACTGAGATTACTTTATATAGATTTAACATGGTAATATATATTGATGCTGATTGATTATTATTTATTAGAAAATTGAATTTATAATTCAATTAACTTTAATTAATAGAAAATACACCCTCCCCCCAACAGAAAACAGTAGGAGAAAAAAGAATGTTAACTTTTTCAATTTTTCCTTTTTTCACTTTATGAATATTTATGTGAAATAGGATCCCATTACGTAAAAGGTGGTATACAAAGTTTGGTCTTATTTTTTTGCCTATAATGGCCAACAAAATAAAATACTATTGTTATAGAAGCAATCTTTTGTTGTTATTTTATTTATAGGCATAATTTCCTTTAAAGAAATTTTTATTTACAGAAAACTACATTCATTCCGACCTCGGAAAGTTTCAAGGAAGATAAATTAAAACGTTCCAAACATTACAATTTCCTACCTTTTTGCTATACGACTATTAAGGTAAAAATGGAAGGTAAATTATAATTATAGTATATAAAGCTCAGCCTTTACGTGCCATGGTCATGAAAGTAACAAAACTTTATAAAAGCCTACATTTTTCTTTCCTTTATAGCTGGTGATTTGTCGTTTTCTTAAAAATATTATAAACATGTAAAAGTAAGGAGTATTATTGTGTCCTTCAAAGAAACGTATTTACTAGTTTTTAACATATTTTATTTTTACAGAATTTTCAATCACAGTTTTAGTAAAAAGCACTTCGTGATTCATTGTGATATTTTGGTTGTCTATGTATATTTTGAAATCATAGATAAGCACACCAACAAGTATGTGTATGTTTATTACTGAAATATTATTACTGAAATTTGTTACTGTTTTTACTGAAATTGTCATTAAAAGTTCAGAAAAAATCATCGAAAATATGAAACACGAAAAACACGCTAATTTTGAAGATTTTTTTTCCACACGCCTTACTGCTGCATGTTCCATGTAAACTTTATATAAACACTAACTGATCCGCCCGGAGTTGCATGGGATTACAAAATAATAACAATAATAATGATAACAAAATAACAATAAGTCAATAAATAAATAAATAAATAAATAAATAAAATGAAATGATAAATAAATTAAATAAATTACATAAATCCGCTGATTTTAAGGGTTTCTTTTGTGTAACTTTTGCTCAAGTAGCTTCTTTTCTATGAAATTTTAAAACAAATTGGCATGCCTTTATCATGGAAATTTACCGCGTTATTAAATTTTTTATTAGAATTTTGCATTTCGTTAAAAAATCGAAAAAAAAAATCAGTATTTTTTTAAAAACAAGAACTTTTCAAGGAGAAAGATTGACTTTTGGAATAGTCTAAAAAATGCAGATTATAACAATTATGAAAAGATACAGGAGCGTTCAAAGTTATCATATTAAAAGTGTTTAAGACATCGACATTCAATAAAATAACAATAATAATAATAGTTATATACAACATTTTTTCCCAAAAATATTAGCATAAAGGGGATAAATGAACCACCTATCCGTTGCATGTGTATTTTTTGTCTAAGAGTTTGTGGAACGTATGCATGGGAATTGTAGACCGCCACGCCGCCATCGCGATTTAATCGTTTTCCGCGAGTTTCGGCACAGAACTAACTTTACAGAAATATTTAATTATTAATTCTTAAAAACTTATTTAAAAAAAAATCTGAAGTTTATGTTCCCCTGATCACCTTTAAACTTTAGAATTTTTCAATGTGCAAAATTTAATTTATACACTCCGATAATAAAAACACCACAAATGGATGTAAATGAAACATTTCATTACGAAGAAAACGTGGTCGCTAATATCAACTGGTTTTTGACACCCTTCCAATTTCCTAATATTTCCCTTTATTTTCACGGAAAGGAAACCTTTTACTATTTCTTCCTTCGCAAATAAAAAAAAATCGCATCCTTAAAAATCGTAGAAAATAATGTAATTAATATATATATTTTAATTAAACGTTATCCGTAAGTTCTCTCTACAGAGTGAGTCTGGATTACAATGATTTGATATCTAAATCGTTTAATAACAAACAAAGTCGCATTTCCCCTAAAAAAGTTACTATTAAAAATTGTAAAAATTAAAAAATTGCTGTAAGACATCCAAATACATATAAGTATATAGATTTAAAAAATAAACATAAGAAGTAAGAATATTGTAATGTATTGAAATTGGATTACTTTTGCAATTTGTGAAAAATGAGCGGCGGACTTTCAAAATCGAAAAAAACCCACTAAAAATCTCATTCAATTTATAAAAAGTCTAATAATAATAAGGTACAGCTAGGAGAGTCTGCGCACAATTCCACAGAATGATAATAAAAAAATCTAAATATTAATTTTTTGTTAAACTATCCATGAATAACTTTGCCTTCATTTACTTTTTATGCATTTTTATTGTTATTTTGTTGTTATGCTGTAATTTAAGAGAACAGTTTTAATAAAACCAAAAAAGCTATTTTGTGCAGTCTGTCCTTACGGGGTTGGTGTGATTGCGCACATCGGTAGGAGTGATTATTATTAATACTAGGTTGAGTAAAAAGTTCTGGGAAATTTGTGAAATTTGCGTTGTTATGCGCAAATTAACAACAAAAGCAACAAGGACTATTCTTTAAAGTAGAGACCATCATAGTCCACAACTTTCTGCCACCGTTCTGACACATTCCGGATTTGCTGGCTAAGTTTTTCGCCGTTACCAGCACCTTCATCCTCATTAATCTCATCGACGGCTTTCAGAATCGTTAGGTCTTTTCTCTAATAATGCCGGGTCAACACACGCAAATCATACTGTTCAATAGGCATTTTGGAGCCAAAGTTCCTGAATTCCTATAAATATACCACTAGTACTCCTCTATACGATACAAATTCCGGTAACTATTAGATTAAAAATTTCCTAGAACTTTTTACTCAACCTAATAATAACTACAATTAAATTATTAACAATAATAATTACACTTAAATACATTGTTGCAAGGTTCTTGTGAAAAAATATTATTGTATGAGAGAGAATATTTCAAACTTTTGAT
This sequence comes from Maratus speciosus, assembly GCA_963932465.1. Lineage (NCBI taxonomy): Eukaryota > Metazoa > Arthropoda > Arachnida > Araneae > Salticidae > Maratus > Maratus speciosus. The sequence continues at coordinate 459,889,765 of OZ010796.1, read as the reverse complement.
TAAAGAATTGGAAAAGGGAAACTATTTTAAGAACAGTTAAGGAATTTTAATTAAAAGAAAAAAAATTAAAGAATCAGAGAAAACAAGCCCACAGAAGTTTGGAAAATAACCCTAAGTTACTTGATAAAACGTTTAACTTAAAATTAGTTCAATTTCATTTCCACAGTTTCAATGTTTTCTAGTTTGCTGACCGAAGTTGTCGTAGTCCACAATCGATGCATTTATTGTTGTAAATGGTGAAGGTTTCGTGCAATCACCTGCTACAAGTAATACATTGAATCTAGTCACTGGTCGAAGTTGTCTTCTGGTACAGTTTCAGACATTCAGTGCACTCATTCTCATTGCCCTTAGTTTTCTTTCCTTCGGGTTTCATCCTTCATTTTATCCTTCTGCTCTAGCTCTGCTAATACCTTGAGCTTTCCTGACAATAGTCTCAGAATGTCTTCCGTAAAGGAGGAAACCCAAACTTTTCCTGCTAACTTATAAGCAAAAACAAAAATTCACCTTCATTCAGACCTGTCTTCGTTTATCCGGAACCAAGTTTATTGAACTCTTCGCAGTATATATATATATATATATATATAATCCCTTGATTGCCATAAAAATTCCGTATTATTACGGAAATTTTCTTTTTCCGATTAAAGTGATTTCATGAATGTGCGAAAAGTATGGATTTGGGAATATTTTTGACAGACATTTCTAACATTACATTTTCTTTAAAGCTGCAGGATTTATTTTTATTATTACACTCCAAAAGAAAGAAATTGGAAATTGTACTGACAAAATACGGAAATTCTTTCTAAATAGTAAAAATATGCAAAAAGCCAAACCTTTAGCAAAAATGTCAAGTTAAGCAGACTTTTAGCAATAATATCCGTCGAAAATATTCTTAAATCTATATTCCATACTTTCTGACGCATTCACAAAATCATTTCATCGGTGAAGATAATTGCGTAAAAATACGGAAATTGTACTGGCAGTCAACAAAGTTTTTTTTTTTTTTTTTTTTTTTTTTTTTTTTTTTTAATGAGTTACATTTTCTTGCATATCGCCCACACACACACGCCCGCACGCAAAACTTCATTTTATTAATATACGCCTACATAAATGCTATATTTTCAACTGAAAATAGTAAACAAATGGATTCTTAAAAAAGAACATTTTATTTTCATGGCCCACGACAGGCAGAATAAGTCCAAAATTCATAAACTTTTTCCGATCAAACGAGTAATCGAAATAAATTTTGCTTAAACAATGTGGTTCCAACTCACATAGATTTTATATAATCTTATAACTGTTTTTGCACAAATTATACACAGTTTATTACATTTGCACAGTTAATACAAAAACGGTACGAATTTTAAATAGTTCAGTAACCGTTCAACTATTATAGAATTTTCAAATTCCTTTTGAAGATATAACTAAACGATTTGAGAATACAGTACATAAGTATTTCCAGTAAGATAAGGATACTAATTAGGGGACCAAAAAATCATGACTTGTCAATTTTAATGAAATTAATATATGTTATACAAATCGCACGTCTAATTCTCATAGGGAGCGAGTCCTTTTAAAGTACAAATCACCTTTACTTTTTCAGATATTTGAGGTGAAATAATGGCTTACTCTTGAAATAATTAACGTTGTAAGAAGCACCTATGATCTCTTAGCTTAGAGGTGATAAAATCGCCACCTGCAATGCCAATTGGCCCAGGATTGGTTCCCTCTTGGGCACAGATGTCATATTCGCCCCATATTGGCGCGTTATTTTTCCGACGCTGATTTGGCGAAAACATCAACAGCATAAACAACAACATCCGGGTTACCATATCAAGCAAAATAACGACACTTTGGCGCCGGTTAAGTATACATTGCGTATATGACATTGGCGTCAGAAAAAAATCGCGCCAATATGGGGCGAATATGACATCTGTGCCCCCTCTTGTAATATCTTGTTTCATTTTTAATTATACTAATTTTTCATTTTGTGCATTTCAAACCCAATTATGAAATGCAATTTCTTAGATTTTTTTCTCAATTTTATTTAATTTCATACATATTTTTATTTTTGTTGCGTAACTTTTTAAATTTTCTGACCTAGTTTCCGTTATTCCTTACATGAAACCTTTTATGAAAAGAAAATTGACAAATCAAGTAATACAGCCCATATTAAGTAGCTGTAAACATAAATTGTTTTTTATTCAAAAATAATATCTACAACCTCGTTAAAATATTCACATAGCACAAGGATATCTATCTTTATATTTGATACTTCGGAACCACAATAATTCTTTCTGTAACTGAATACTAGAAGGGCCGGAAATGTCACCCAAGTTTTTTTTTAAAAATGTGCACCAGAATTTTTCTTTAAAGTTTTTTTTAACTTATCTATTTAACATATTTTTGTGTGATTTATATATTTAACTCATTTCTAAGAAAATTTCTGGTTCAAATCGAATTATACATATTTGATAGCATACAAATTGACTGCAATTGGCGCTTCTAGTGTTAAATAAATCTTCATTTGTAAAGTATATGCATTTTTCTGAAAATTTATTCTAATAATTTAAGATATCATTATATAGTATTAGTTTAAGAAAACTCTTACATTAGAAGAATAGAATGTCATGGCAAGACTATTGAAAATTATTGACGGTGAAATGAGATTGAAATTTTAATTTGTAGTTTTTATATATATAGAACAAATATGGGAAAAGAAAAAATGATCAAACTGTATTCGCTAAGTCATGAAAGCTGGCAGGTACCAACGCTTAACTCAAATGCAAGTCATGCACTCGGTAGTTTCGTTGATATTATATCTCAGGGAAGTGGATTAATTCCATTTACTTCATAACGACACGAAGGTGCAGATGTTCTCCAACTTTCAAGCGACGGGCCATTCTAACCATTGCAAGTCTGCTTATTATTCATAGCAGTTCAAGGTTTTATGGTACTACTGCCCTTTCTAGACGATCCGTTGCGAAAGCAATTTACTTGGTACGTCCCTTCAAAAGGAATGGCACCGCTAAATTTCTCTACGATGTTTTGTGTGGCATATCTATCAACTTGAAAGCATGCTGCTGCATTGGTTCGGTTTCCTTCTATATACTATTAATGAAATAAGATTTGACAAACCTTCAATAAAATTCTTTTTTTATAGGAATTTTTTTCTTGATAAAAACTTATAAAATGAGGTAAGTGCTAGAGAACTAAAAGATTGAAGAAAATAACGCTGCAATGCAAAACGTTGAAATTATGTTAGTTAATATAAGTTTTATGATCCTTAAAAATACGCGTGGTAGCATAATATTTATTTAATATATGTTTTATTTATTTATAATTATTAAACGAAAAAAGATGGAGGGAAATTTTCTGATAAAATAACAAATTTACACCAATTCGCTGTAACTAATGCAGCCTCGTAGTTTCTTACGATTATGAAAAACTGCCCTTTATCAACAAACAACTTTAGAAAAGAACCAATTATAAACTTTAAAAAAACAATTGGTCTCAGTAATGAATTTAAATGTTCTTTTCAAAATTAAAAGGTGTCAAATAAGCTCATATATTTCAGAAGTATTTTCATAAGACTCAGAAATTATTGTTTCTCAGGATTCTGCTTTGTACTTCTCTAAATGGCTTCTAAAGTTAATGGAAAAGTTTCCAGTATCGTGTGTAACAACGAAGTTACATTGAATTTTTATGTCCAACCGTAAATGTCATTTATATCATGATACTTTTGTGCAAATTTGTACGGTGTAAATAGCTAAACAACATACACTATTCATTTTATTGATTAAGATATTCTTTTATTGTAATCATAATCTGCAGAACTTTGAATTGACATATGATACTATTGAAGTTTAATCAAAAATTCACCGAAGTCAAGTATAAACTTTCTTTTGTTGTATGATCGTATTTTCAATCCATGTGTACGTGTGGGTGTGGTTGACACTTTTACACATAAATTAGCTTTTTACTTAACATTTTTAAAGCTCAAACGCTAAAATTAAACATTTTAATGTTTACATTTATCTATCTTAATTCCTTAACGGTCGCATTAAATTACGGTTTAAAAATTCAAATTGCTTATTGGCAATTTTTTTTTTGAAAAAGAAATATTAATCTTATTTAATGACAGGTAAAATGATACCATAATAAAGCCAATTACACTATTTTATAAAACTGGTGGAAATCAAACAATCTGAATAAAAGACATATCCCGTTAATATCACGGGAGAGAGAGAATTAAGTGGCTAATATAGCAGCATTGATTTTCTAAACCATCATTTTCATACTTAAAAAATATTTCCTTTTTGTTGCAAGTGTGACACCCGTGTCTGACACCCCTGCTTAGCACCCACGTCACACCCGCAACGCATCAAAATTCTCTTTTTTTGATATGAAGCTGATGTTTCAGAAAATTATTGCTACTAGATTACGAAAGATAAATGAATGATAAACATAAAAATACTTAATTTGAAATTTTAGGCTATATACAGCTAATTTATATAAGGTAAAGTGTCAGAAACGTCTCCGTGGATTTGACGCGTAATAACTTGAGAATTTTGTTCGCATTTTCTTCTATACATTTATCAGCTTTTTTGTAATAATAATTATCCTTAATAGAATTTTTTACAATTATTATTTTGCAAAATTGTAACACAATTTGTACGGTACATAAATCACGTACATAATTTTTACGGTAATTTATCATATAATACTAATATACATATTAATTTACTGATAAGTGTATTTTAGTTTTCTTACAAACAACTTTAAAAAAAAAAAAAAAAAAAAAAAAAAGTTGAGTTACAGCTTGTTTCCTGCAGTAAAAATCAAATTTTGACGTCATTAAGCAAATTTGATTAAACATGAAATTTTCTGGTTACGGTTTTTTTTTAATCTTTCAACAGGACACTACTTGTAACTAACCGAATGCATGTATTTCATATATTTAATACGTACGCATGAATTCATAAAAATGATATAAAACATGATAATATGTTCACGCATATGTACACGAGGACATAAACATTCACATGTACAGTCGTGGGAAAAAAAAAGTAAACACGCCCTACTAGCTCCTCAACAAACTATCGTAGACGAAAGCTACTGGTACCGGACGATTGGAAATAGAGTTTACTTTTAAAGGATGTATATAAAATTTGCTTAGGGGACCATTTACATATTAAAACGAATCCAAACTTCATTTTTTGAATGGCAATACCCAAATTTAACGACATATTTCAAATCATCGGTTCAAACTATGTCTAGAAACCAAATTTCAAGTCATTTGAATGATAAGTTTTTGAATTATAGACATTCAAAATTTAGTGGTTCTAACGTTAAATTACTTTTCATAATTTTATTTATATCTCCTGAAATTATGCTCCTAATGTGCTAATTTTTTGTGTAGCAATAATACTAATATACCCAAACATAAATGCGTTGAATTTGCAATTTTTATAATTTTATGATATGAAATATGAATTATGAAATTAATATTCGAAAAAATTATGAATTGCAACTTACAATTGTTTTGATGGATTTAGATTTATTAAGTCCTGCTTTATGGAAATCCAAAATTTCACATTTTTCTTCCAAGTAATTTTCAAATTATGCTTAAAAAACGGCAAAATGATGGTTTAAGGGGCCGTCTATGATAGAAGTGACTAGATATTTAGAAATTTCTTATGCTGTCCTGTAATTTATCAGGCTTCAATGCTGCTGGAGTGTCGATTAAGGTACCTTGATCAAGAAGGGGGCTCTCTCGGTTAACAATCGAGTACCGAAGTTCAATTTGGATACAGCCCTTAAAATACGCTCATTATAAAATAATTTCTCGAAAACTTATCCCTCGAATTGCATAAAAATTTGTTTTTACGCTAATTGAAGTGTGTAGAGTTCATTTATGCTGTCAGAATTGTGTACTGTTATTGAAAAAAACAAAGTTATGGTTCGTTTCAACATTTAGATGGCCCCCTAAGCAAATTTTATATACATCATTTAAAAGTAGACCTTATTTCCAATCGTCCGGTACCAGTAACTTTCTTCTACGATAATTTGTTGAGGAGTTAGTAGGGGGTGTTTACTTTTTATTTCCACGACTGTACGTATATCCATGTACGTATATGAATGCATACTTATTTAAATAGTAATAATAATAATTTAAAAAATTATGAAATATATCCCAATGGAAACTTCTTGAAATCTATATCTGTGAATAAACAAGAACCAAAAATCACGCATCAGGCACAGATTAGGAAACACATTCCAATACTATATCAGAAAAGAAATTTTATTTTTTCATAAAATGAAATCAGATATCTAAGTAAACAATTTAAAATCACATAACTCACCAAAAATCCATTATCAGTAGTTGCTGTCCAAATTCGGCAATCTGTGAAATATCTTTTGTGAACCCCTGTATATGATCTAGAATTTATACACACCGCGTAATCTCTCTATTCTAAAAAAAAGTAAATCACGCTGTCATCGCTTCCGTAGATGATTTTTTTTGTACCCGGAGGTCTTTCTTCGCTAATATTAAGAAAACTGATGAATGCAAAAATATGAACACTGGAAATACTATATAGAAATGTTTGATAAACACGCTGAATCAGAATGTTTTTAAATCGAAGAATTATTTTAAGAGATATTTAATGTTGAATGAAATATCTCTTAAATGCCGCGTGTTGCTGTTCGGCAACATACCCAATTTAGTCTTCTAAAATACTATCTATATTATAAAGGACAAACATATCTGTGCGTAACGCATACGTCATTCTGCGAATGGCAACACTTTGAAATTTGAAATGAAATTTTGGTTTTGCAATTTTCTCTACTGCAAATTTTTAAACTTCTAACCATCGCACATTTTAAATTTTTACACCGTCGTATGAGGAAAAAAATGTTCTTTTAAATGCAATTTGTTTGAAAACTGTATCTCAATTTAATTTTGAGATATTAATTTTTTTGTAGTTTTTAATACATTTTTTGTAATTGTGGCAACTGAAGAACTCCATTTCTGTTGAAAGTCGTGGAGGGTTGAAAGTAAAGGGAAACTAATTACGGAAGAAAGAAAATAATATATTACTGTACCTTTTTGTTGCCATTTTCTCATAAAAACTGAAAAAAATAAATGGAAATTAAAATACGTGCTATGTCAGCGATTTTTTAAATTTCTAAATATCGCACATTTTCAATTTTTAAACCGTCAAATTAAGAAAAAAATCTACTTTCAAATGCAATTTGTTTGAAAATTGTATCTTAATTGACTGAGTTATTATATTTTTTAAATAACTCGCCGCCCGTGGTGACCAATTTGGTCTCCTTTAAATGTATGCTAGGCATTGTATCATGTTAATTTTATTCATAATTTAATTTACTTGCTCAATCCTTCGCCAAATTTGAAGATTCTGATAGAGAAATCGAGAACTCGCTACAGTTATGTTAGTCGGACACAGGTGATAAATCGCCAAACATTATACCCGTCGCATTTTTTTTTCATATTTCGTTAATTCAGATTAAAATATAATCCTTTCACTCATTTTATTTAGAATGGGTGACTTTAATTTAAAAATAGAACTTTTAAAATGCATGACTTTCACTTAAAAAAAAAAAATTCTTTACAAAAAGAAAAAGAATAAATAATATCATAAACCATTTAATTTCAACATCAAAGATTGTTTTAATTTACCCCTCGAGAAATAAAAAATGCTGATGGCGAGTTAAAAAATGCTATTGGCGAGAATTGCACCCAGCTGACATAAAAGTACGAACTCTTTGCGGCCATAGACACTTTTATGTAGTTTTATTTGAAAAACATATTTGGATTAAATCGGTTGCCAGAAAAAAATTTCTTTTCTCGCCATGGACCTTTTCTCTATTTCACCCAGTACCTATACTGGAAAAGCACATTCATTTATTTTTTATTTATTGTAGTTTAAATTAGATCAATAAAAGACGGCACAGGTGTCATATACGCACTACGTTGGCACGACTTTTTTCTGACGCCAATGTCATATACGCACCGGGGTACATAACTGGCGCCAAAGTGTCGTTATTTTGCTTGATATGGTAACCCGGATGTAGTTGTTTATTTATTAATAAATTGTTTAATTACTTTCATTTTATTTTTTTAAATTATATAAATTGTTTTGTTCTATAGTTATTAATTAAACTTTTTATTTATTTATTGTTTTTCACTTTTAAAAAATATTGCACAATAATCAATGAGATGTGTTTAATTCGGGCGTTGCCATTAAACAATTAACCGCCAATTGTTTACAATTAACCAACAATTAATCGCGATTTCTGTGCCACGTACGATGTAATATATATATAGATTTCCAAGCATAAATTATTTTTTAATTTATCTCTATCACGTGTAGCTCGATTACGGAAGGTTAATTCGCTTGCCCTTAAAACAATGTAAAAAGTTCAGCATATGTTTTCGTCTAATGTTCCATAACAAAGTAAAAACTTCCTCTATGGAAAAATAAATAATTTAATGTAAATAAGAAACAAATTTAACAGACATGTGATTGAACCACGCGCTTATGCACCGAAATGATCGGAAAGACTGACGTAAGTCGCAAAATCTTGGGTTAATAACTCCTGGCATGCGGTGACATGTGAAAGTATCACTTTTAATAAATTTCAAAACCTTACTTGATTGCATAATTGATATTTTTCATATAAAAATTCTTTTTGATGTTAGTGGGCAATCTAAAATATATATTACATGTAAAAAAATAATTAGATTAAAAAAAAATTGGTTTTCACCTATATTCTGTAACCCGAGCAGCTCGGGTTCGATCCCCTAGTTAGAATAATATTGAAGCTCTAATGCATATTGTTGCCAGTAAAATACATGTTGAAAATGTTATTAAATCAATTTTCAACGTGTAGATGGCAGAATTTGTGCTGTTTAAGAATAAAGATATATTTATCTTTTCAATTGTTGCAAGATGTGCCTTTTGTCTTGTTTGAAAGCTTGCGAAATACCCTATTTTGTTCCGCAGTGAGCAATTAAAATTCATTCCTTATCATAGATCTTAAAATTCCTGTGTGTGTAATATTAAAGAATTTTGTCAGAGTTGTGAATGCAGCGGACAAACTCCATCGCCTAGAATGGACCTTTTTGGAATCCAACGTCTACCGCCGAACTTAGGCAAAGAAACTGGCAACGATAGAAAGACGATTGTCAGAAGAGCTGGAAACGACAGAACGAGGTGGAATTAAAAACATGAAGTGTGGAGGTGTAGATTTTAAACTTGTGAAAGGTGGATAGTGAATTGTAGTGTTAATTTATATGTGTTGTGTTTTAGATAATTAAAATTTGTTAACGTTAGATCCGCCTGCTCTTGGAAGTTTGCTTAAGTTGTAGTTTGATTGAAAGTCTACGTGTCTGCATGATGGCTATCAGCTTAATGAATTCAAGATTCGTTATGAATCCACTCGATTAAAGAACTTATGTTAAGACGAAACCTTACTAATTTAACCAAGGAAAATTATTTTGTCAATTAAAGACTAGTTCTGCTAATTGACAACAAACTGTTTTTCAGCCGTAAACCATACTTAAAACAAAATATGATTTTTTAAATTATTTTTCCCATGATTTATTTAAGAAATGAAAGTCCAGAAACATTTTTAAATTAACTTTTGAAAAATCATGCATTTAAATGTTAAAGTTGGTCAAAATCGTTACATTAAAGAAGTTCTATAGGAGCAAAAACTATACACACGAGTTTGATATTTTTTTCTAAGGATATACGTTGTAGCATCGTAGTGTGCAGACTGCATTTATTTTCTTAGACTAAATTTTCAGGGTTTTTCAATTTTTTTTATTCAAATTTCAGCATTTCAAAAGCTATTTTTTCGTATTTTAGAAAAGGTTATTATTTTAAATTGTTGCCAATTGTGAAAACAGCCCAAGTAATAATATATCTTTTCAATTAAAAATGTATTTACACGTGACTATTAAAAACCAAAAATATCCTTTAAAATTAGAATTAAATGATTACGTGTTAAAAACAGGAAAATATTGAAAAGTGAGTAATAAAAATTGTATTGACACGTCAATATTAAAAGCGAAAGAAAACTTTAAAATAATAGATTAATTAACATCCGTTAAAAGCAGTAAATGGGAGAAATTACGTCATATTTGATAGGCCAAATAATATTGTCAGACAGTTTAAATTAAAAAATATATTTCATTCATAGCGAGCATTTCCATCATAGCAAGACATTTATTTCATATTTCGAGATGATGTTTTTATGTATTGTTGCCAATTCTAAGACAGCGCAAATAATAACATTTCTTTTCTAAGAAAAAAAAAAGTATTTTCATGTGAATATTAAAAAGAGAAAGAAAACATTGGTGAAAATTACATCAGATTTAAAAAGTCTTATTTAAAAAAAAAAAAAAAAATCTTATAGCATTATTAAAAAAAAAAAAAAAAAAAAAAAAAAAGGGGGATAAAGACTCTGCTTACTTAGTTCATTTTACATTTTTCTTATTGTCAAATGTGTAACTGACATTATTTAATGAAACACGAAAACAGCCATTAGATGTCTTAACAGCAGCTGATTGTTTCATAAAATTCCCCAATCAAAGGGAAATTGCATGGAAATCCGTTTACACGGATATTGCCACTTTGTAATTATAATTAAATCTGCCATAAACATTTTAAAGCCAATCAAATCAGTGTGTTTTTAGAGTTTGCGGTGTCTGAACGAAGGTTGGCGAGCGTAGATCGTAGGGCGCAGAGCCCCCTAGTACTCAAAAATTAGATAAGTTAAAAAAGTACACCACCGTGGGAAACGCATTTCTAGCAATTATCGATCATACTCAGTCTAATTCTTAATCTAATTCTTTATTGCGCCTGTGTAAATGAATGATGATAAGCAATTTATAATTTATAGAAAATATGTTCTTGTGCACCTCAGTGCTCGTTTAAATTTCTTTATGTTTGAGGTATCATGGCATCATTAAAATGCCCCGAAACCACTTTTCCCCACAGAACATAATGCAATGGCGAATGCCATTTCATCCATGTAAAAGAACAACAAAGCCTACTTATTCTATACTCCTGAGAAAGCATGTTGCATCCCACATAAGTAATCACATCAATCGGATTATGTTTGAAATATAGTAACATCTATAAAATGCGTCGCAAAAGATTACCCAGACCAAAATCTTTTGTGTGCCCCTGTAAATGAAATATAAATGCTACGCACTTCACTTTCAATATCCAAGATTCTATAGTAAACCTAAATAATATATAATAATTACATAGCAAATCGAGTATATTTATGAGAGTTAAAGAACACAAAGACGGTCAGACTGCCAACAGGACAGTCAATTAAACCGAATTCCTAAAAACTTGTCATTTATGCTGGAAAGTAATAAAAAATAATTTTAGATTTGTGTTAGGTATTTATAAAAAGCTTGGGATGAGATATCAATTAATCAAGTATCGAAAGTGTGTTTGGTTAAAATCATCTTAGGAAAATTTCACATAATACAAAAATGAATCGTTTTTATAACACATTATTCGATTTGCCTTAATTTTTTAATTAGGCGAAACTTAGTTTGAACTGTCTAATTATTCTCTATCATTTAAAGATAAACAGTAAGAAATACCATTTAAAACATTAAAAAATAATAATCTAATTTTTCTTTAATATCACATGTATGCATTTGAGATTTAGCTTTAAATACAAAGAAAAATTCAAATATAAAAACAGTATAAAATTCAGATATAAATATGAAATTGTTTAAAAAATAAATATCGTTAGTTTCGGATGTTTAGCTCAAAGAAAATACATATACTCCCAGTTGTCTAAAAAGAAAAAAATAATAATGAAATTCTTACACTCTTCTCATGACAATTCCTAGCAGTATTTTTCTTCTAAAACAGAAAATGTGCGAAAAAAATAACAGAAGAAAATTCCCAATCGAAATAGCAACAGCAGAGGTTTACTCTTTGGATATAAAACAATATAAAGTGCTCTTAAAGCCCAACAGGTTCGGCAAAAAGATCGTTCAGTAAAGTTTGGTCTACTGGTGATTGTTAGGTCTTCACGGACAGCAAGATCACGAATTCAACTCCCTCTAGCAATAAAGGAATGTAAGCAGGCTCTAAAGCTTGAAACCACTGTTTTTCGCAAGTTGGCCCAAAGAGCAACAAGAAAACTCCACTACACAATTACTGCGTTACAACACTCGAGGGATGCAGTCTCCGGAGTATTTTGAGACGCCTTTTCGTTTCACTTTAGCGTTACTTTACACTCGACGTATGTCTCCACCACATAGGAGTTGCTATTCAAATTTTAGAAAGTAATGTACGGAGGGCACAAAACATGCAATTTTTTTTTCTTTTTTGTTTAGTTGTCGATGTTTGGGAGCGCTTTGAAAGGTTTTGCATGAATATTTTAATAGAAATCATCTATCATAAACGCAGTTCTAAACCGTATCAGCAATTTTAAAGAGTATGTTTCATAGTTTAAATGGTAGGTAAAATTCACAAAACTCTTTATGTAGGTTTTATGAATTCAAACCGTTTGTTTTATTTTGTAGTTAAAAATGAAAGTTGAAGAAAATGATAACAAATATTTGTTTTATAATTTTTCGAATAAAATAAATTATTCAACATTATTCTCATACATATATAACTCTTTTGATAAGGCAATCCATAAAATAATAAATAAATAAAAACAATTCCCCTCCTTATCAGACAGTTAAAATTGACTGAATTAAAATTTATTTATTTCATTTTTTTTTAGTTCATATCTATTTTACTTACAACCTTATTCTTAATTGTCATTTCAAAATGAAAAACATCGGTGAAAGACAGGAATAAAGTTTATGTTATGTTTTATTTGCATGAATTTAAAAATTGTGTATTATATAGTGCTGATTTATTGTTATTTTTTTGTACAAAATTGTGTAATTTTTGGATGCATTTTTAATGCGGAAACTTGTTCTCACTGAACTTTTGCTGTTAGTTTCTATTTTTTACCTATCCGTGTCCACCACAACTGCAAGAATTCAACGAGTTTATATTTTGTGAATCCTTCCTTTATTAAAAGATGATTATTACAATTAATCGTAATGGCTTTTGTAAATTGTCACAGAAGAATAACACAATTTCTCAAAATCTACAAATGCAATGATAATTTTTATCAATAAAAATGTTATATGGGAATGTCCATTCGTTTCTCTTGTGACAATTAGAGCACAATTTTTCATAAATACGTGCAATTATTTCATTATAAAATATATTTAAGATAAAAATTGATGTAACCAATTAAATATCACTTTGTTCCACACTCGTAATATATATCTAATTGGCAACGAAAAGCATTTTATTTGTTTATATATTAAATCAAAATTTTGTTACTCTTGTGACACTCTGGTCACAAGAGTAAGAAAATTTTGATTTATTATATAGACAAGCAAAATAATTTTTATTTCAAATTAGATATATATATTAAATGAGTGGAACACAGTAGTATTTCACTGGTTATATCACGTTTTATCTTAATTATATTTTACAATAAAATAATTGGAAATATTTGTAAAAAACCGCTCGAATGGTCGCAAGAGTAACAGTGGACGTTCCCATATGTTCCTTTTCTATTCAGTGATAGAATAGTTGCGCATCAGTAGTCCGATTATCGCTACTAAATGTTAATAGTATTCTTAATCTTATTAAATCTAAGAAATTCTATTGCCCCAAAATCACACTTGCTAAATACACCATTAGGTAGTGGACCTGATTACGGAAGATTACACAGTGTGTTTAAATGTCTACACGCAAGTGAATGTGTTGCAACTAAATCTCAAGTGAACATTATATAGCATAAGTGACGAAGGGAATAAGTAAAGTAGTTTTCGTCAAGATGTGTACTAGAAAGCCGAAGTATAGAACAATAAAATATTTTCGAAATGCCCCATGATGGCAATGTATCGTTCTTGTCGGTATTTTTTTGTCCCGATTTGATGGAGGATTCAGTAACTGAATTGATTGAATTGAGAAAATATAATGCTGCAATGCATAATGTACATTAATGGGTCACTATTCTGGTCACCATGGTAATATTTTAAAACTAAAATTGCAGCATTTCATTTCCAAGAAAGCATTTTTTCAGAAAGGTGGGAGGAAGGCGGAGGAGTTTTAGTATGTTTCTGATATCGAAATAGTGTGGATTTATTTAGATAAGAATTCTTTCTTTAAGTACTAGTTAAGTAAACGTTGGATTTCTAAATTTTGTATAAGTCTGGTAAAAGGAGTTAATAGTAGGATTAGTATTTTGTTACATGACATTTTATAAAATTTTTGCCACCAATGCCGAGGTTTCTTGGTTGACAGGTACAGAGCTGCCAAGTCTCCGGCTTTTTGGATACTAGTATTTTAATATAGAAAATGTTGTTTTATTTAATTGGAACATTTGGGCGATTTAAAAGAACAGCATTTTCTCCAAGATAATAAGAGTGTGCAAAAAGCCAGAGACTTGGCAACTCTGCAGGTATGTATTGTATTAACCTGGGATAAAATCTCCTGTACAACAAGTTGCTTATCGTAATATAACAATTTAAAATGCACTCGTAGATGTACTACAGCGCTGAAATAGCGCAATTATTTGCAATTGCAAATTCAATACGATAACGGGAGGTTTAGGTAGCTCTTTCACTCTGAAAAAATCTCCATTTTTATTCTAAAAAAATCCTACAGTAAGGAGTTGAAGGATATAATTGTGTGGAATAGGGTTTATTATAACAGGTCTTAAAAGTTAGATTTTCAGAATCTTTGGGAAATCTTATATGCTAAGAAATATATTTATAGTTTAACATAATTAACCCCTTGAAAGGCGCCGGTATATAATATTTACCACTTAATTTTAATCCCAAAATACCACAATTGCACCAGAATTTTGGAATTCAATTTTGCATTTATGGGTCAATATCACAAAATACGAAAATTGCAGTCCGCACAATAAATTTTCTATTTAATGTTACATAATGCAATTTTCTTTTTTACATTGCAATAAAAAATATTCTTAGAAGTATTTTAAAGAGATATATTATTCATAATAACACAAAAATAAAGCAATTAAAAGACTTAAATTTGATATTGTCATTTTCCTGGCATGTCACACATCTTTTTCTAGTTTTTAGGGTTTCGTTCATCTGACGAAACCCTATTCGCCTCACTCCTTTGTCTGTCTGTTTGTCCGTCTGTCCGTCACAGAGCCCGTTCTCAGAAACTATACATGTTAGAGATTTGAAATTTTGGGTACTTATAGCTGAACACCTCACATTAAACAACAAATCATAAAATTTTGAAAAAGGTGGTAATTAACTGAATTACGGGCTAATTAACTTCTAAAATTAACCAATCCACCTTTTTAACGCAGATTCAAATGAACTTTCTCCAAATCATCCGTGTTTCTCCTAAGGGTTGCCAGTAAAATCAGCCGATGGATGGTTACCACGGAGGAAATTAAGCCGAAAAATGAAGTGGGCATTATAAATCGAAATCGCATATCAGAAAATATTGGTCCCAGAAATTTGTAAATGGAATAGACAGACGCAGAAAAAAATCTACTTTCATTTGGTATAAAGTTCACATTTCTCCGATGTGTATAAGTTAAAATATCCACTAAAAATCGATCGATAAAAATTTATTTTCTTTAATTGGAAAGACAAAGAAAAAAGATTTCAATTCAAAAGATTTGAAAGCAGGTAGACATGACGACGCTGCGGTTTTTCTTAATAGCATATTTTAATACGGAATTTTAACTTTTTAAATATTAAATTTTTTGATTAAATTTTATGGCATCCCGATGTCAAATTTCTCGTTGATTTTATTGATACCTATTTCTAAGTCCTATCTTAATTACAAGCTGAAATATTAATTATTATTTAATTAATCGGTTTAACTCGCAGAAGAATAAATGTCGGTAACTTCCACATGTGTATTTTAAACAATTCTTTCTAAGTGAGCCCCTAATTATGTTGCAGACATGAAATTTCGGGTACTTATAGCTGGACACCTCACATCAAACAACAAGTGATAAAATTTTGGAAAAAGTCGTACATTTAACCCTTTGGGCTCCCACATGTGTATTTTAAACAATTCTTTCTAAGTGAGCCCCTAATTATGTTGGAGACATGAAATTTTCGGTACTTATAGCTGAACACCTCACATCATACGACAAATCATAAAATTTTGAAAAAGTCGTACATTTAACCCTTTGGGCTCCCACATGTGTATTTTAAACAATTCATTCTAAGTGAGCCCCAGTGAGCCACTAATTATGTTGGAGGCGTGAAATTTTGCATACTTATAGCTGGACACCTCACATCAAACAACAAGTGATAAAATTTTGAAAAAGTCGTACATTTAAACCTTTGGGGTCCCGCATGTGTATTTTAAACAATTCTTTCTAAGGTGAGCTCCTAATTAGTTTGGAGGCGTGAAATTCTGCATACTTATAGCTGAACACCACGCATCATATGACAAATGATAAAATTTTGAAAAAGTCGTACATTTAACCCTTTGGGCTCCTGCATGTGTATTTAAACAATTATTTCTAAGTGAGCCTGTAATTAAGTTGGAAACGTGAAATTTTGCATTCTTATAGCTGAACACCTCACATCAAACGACAAATCATAAAATTTTGAAAATGTCGTACGTTTAACCCTTTGGGCTCCCACATGCGTATTTTAAACAATTCTTTCTAAGTGAGCCCCTATTTAGGTTGGAGGCGTGAAATTTTGCATACTTATAGCTCAACATCCCAGATTACACGTCAAATAATAAATTTTGAAAAAGTTTTATGTTTAACCCTTTCAACTCCAGCTCGTGTATTTTAAGCAATTCTTTCTAACTGAGCCCCTAATTAAATTGGAGATTTTAAATTTTGCATACTTATAGCAGAACACCTGAGGCCAAGCGACAAATCATAAAATCTTGAAAATATCTTACGTTTAACCCTTTGAGCTACCACATATATATTTGAAGCAATTCTTTCTAAGAGAGCCCCTAATTAAGTTGGAGACATGAAATTTTGCATACGTATAGCTGAATACCTCAGACCACACGACAAATCATAAAATCTTCAAAAAGTCTTATATTATTTGCCTCTCCGGGCTCTAGCTTGTGTATTTTAAGTAATTTGTCTAACATCCGCCCTTTTAACCAGGGGAGAAATTTTCCAACTTTTGCCGACACCCCTTTGACCCTTCTTTCATATTGTGCACCATAGCCTTACATATTTTAGTTTCATTTTTACCGCCAGGTGCGCCTACTGATCTCAGGTGCTATGGGCCCAATCCCCTCCACTAATATATCTGCGGATAGTATGTAAAACGGGATTTCGTTCGGATAGATATTTGTTTAGAATCGAGTGCGCCCCGTGGTTGCGAAATGTGGAAGTAATAGATTTTTCAAAAAGATAAAGTGTTTTGAAAGGAATATTAAACGAAACCCTCTGTGCCATCTGTGATCACACTTACCCGCTTGTTTAATTTCTACTTACTAATTATACCTTATATAACACATATATGTGGAAGGTAACAAGTTCTGTATTTTACAAATAATTTTGCGTAATTAAAATATGATTGTCACTGAAAATGAATGTCATTGTCCTGGCTTGCTCATTTAAGTTCTTTATGAGGTATAAAGATGGCGCTGCAGAGTAATTCTTCTTGTTCTTGACATAGTTCAAGGTCAGAAGTAGTAAAATCATTGCTACCAGCAAAATCTTTTAGATATTTCTTTGAAAATAATGCGTTTAAAGGCTTTGTAAAAATTGAGTAGACTTTTATTGGGTCATTTTCCTGGCTTCTGTAAATTACAAATAAAACTGAACATTACACTGAATTTGAGGAACTATAGAGGAAACATGTTCCTTTAAACAAAATTAAGATGTTAGATCTAAAAATAATAATAATAATAATAAAAACAAGAATGAGTTAATGTTTTAGAATGAAATTGTCATTATCCTAGTATACACATGCCAAGAAAATGACACATAATTACAATTACATAAAAATGAACTTAAGCTCTTCAAACTTTAACAATTTTACATATAAATTCCTCTATTCAGCTGTTCAACCAACATTTAAAAAAAAATTAGAAGCTTTGAAACGATTTAAATTTTCAAATTTTTTGTTTTCAAAATCTCACATTTTTTGATAGTCACCATTATAATGTACATGAAGAAAATATTTTACTTATTTTTTTTTTATTATTTGCTCGTACAATCCTGGTGTTATTTAATCATTTCAATATCTTAGCATCTTATCTTGTATGTTGCCCCTGAAAGGGTTAAATTGCGGATTTCAGGATGATATTAGATATTGTGTGGAAGGGAGATGAAATTCAAAATGCCTTGCTAAACTGACATTGATGCCCCTCATCTGAAGATTTACTAATGCACTTTTAACACCGTTGGAATACAGACTTGAAATAAACCTTTCGAATATTATTATACTTCGCGAAGAATTTGAGAAATATTTTACAGGGATTGAGTGTCAACTAATGAAGAATATATTTGACAAAAATTTCATAAGCAAGACTTATTTAATGTACTTTTGAATTTGTTATACAACGAATATGACATTAAAAATTTACGTTAAATTATTAAATTATGAATAAAATTAAACGTTATAATTAAAATTTAACTTTAAATTATAATTAATTAAAATTTTTGTTACGTTATTAACCCTAGAATACTAGACACTCTTCATTATCACGACTATGGCATGGAAAAATAACGCTATACTAACTATGTCTAGTATTCTAAGGTTAAAGATTCCACATAGCGGTCGAATTCTACATGAATTTAAAGCTGCAATCTCATTTACCATCCTATTATAGACAATATAAGGTATTTTCTTATAAACATGTTTTTCGATTGAGAAACGGTTGAAAACCTGCCGTGCTCTAGTTTTCCTTGCATAACTTCATCAATGAAAAACTTACTGTTGTTTGTATTTCCCACGATAGATATCAGTTCGCTTTCCACGAAACAGAGACCTATAAAATAGTCGTTCTCAGTTCTGGAGCTTTACACTAATTTATAAAACATTTAGCAACGATTAATAACTAAATGTTCAGCGCGTTGCTTACATTTTCGGATTGTGTTCAATCTCGTAAATAATCTTTCTTGCAGAGTGAAAGAGCCTCTCGAAGCAAGTAAGAGGCAATAGAATATATTTCAGATCGTTTGATAGCACATGTGATACGAACTTTGCAATGCCGTGATCTTGATAGGAATTTTCTCAGTCATATGTTATGAATATTTATCCATAATTTTAATGATGCTATTGGTAGATTAAAGTTAGCAATAGGGCTCGTACGTTCCTTGAATTTGAGTGCCACTATTTCCGAAAGATAATATTTGAAAAAATAATTATTCGCCTTATTTAATCGCACAATTTCAAAAACTTTTGAGCGACTAATTGAGGTGAATATTACTGTTTGGAAATAGTAGTACTCAAATTCAAGGACCGTACGAAACCTGTATGAACCAGGTAGCTTAAGAGCAAAAGAATCAAAAGGTCTTTCATAGCAGGCCATCTGCTGTGGCAATGTGTTGAAAATGTTGTATAACCATTACAGATGGGAAATTGATCAGTGAAATTTTTTTTCAAAGTGTAGCTAGGGGACATGAATTGTACGTGGGACATCCTAAGGCAAGCAGACTTTAAGATGCCACCAGAATAAATTTTGTGAAGATTAATCGAGATAGTACGGGTACTGGCCGACACCGACCTAAAGGCATGTAGTTTCATCGCATATATTTTTTGAGGGTTTCCAGGATTTATCTTTATGTTTCCCCAAAAATGCAGTTTTGCGGAATTTTACTCCCTGCGTCCATTACTAATCGACACCTTTTCAATTACAAAACCTGAATTTTGTGTTAACAGCCAAAGTTTGCCGAATGTGAATTATGCCAAATACTTAGGATTTACTCTGTATCAGGCTATCGTTAGCGATAGACACTTCGATGACCTGATGGTAAAATTCAGGAAACGACATAATGTTTTGAAATGCATTTCTAGCCGTGATTTGTGGTGTAGGGGCGCATCAGATACCTTAACTCTGATAACAACGTGAGCATCATTTACCAGGCCTAAATTGGAATATGGATTTCCTATTTAATTTTGTGCATCAAGGTCCACTCTCAATAAGCAAGAAAAGATTCAACTTAATGCGCCAGAACTTACAGCCTCAAAGCATATGCAGAATTTTATGTCATGTCAAATATTATAATAATTTACTCAGATATGGAGAGTAACACAGAACCTTCTTCTATCTAATAAACTGGAACAGCAACTAGAGACTGCAAGGAAATAGTTCATTTTCTCAAAAGGCTTCTAAGGAAATAATTTACTCCAATGTAAAGCATCATAGATTAGCTTCACACATAAATCCCGTCCATGAGCTTCAGCGAGACGCCTTTGGCACTGAGCTTATGATAGCTGTCAGCAATAATAATAATAATAATATTAATAATAATAATAAATAACCATCTGTGTTATTAGAAAAATTGGCGCTAGATACAATCCCAGAGATATCTTCTGTATACGCTCGGGATATACACTGGTAAAAGGGTCTCTGATACTGCTGGAAGTGGAGTTTCATTACGACATCCAATAAGTCAACAAAGATCCAAAAGAGCGATTTTGACTATTGTTCTATTTTTAGATCATAACTCACTTGATTTGAGAGTGGTAATTTTTTTCATTGATAGTACGGATGATTAAGAGTTTTGAGGAATACATATTTTGACTCATAGCCTTGTCTCTTTTCAACATTTCATGAACAAGTCATCCAATGGTGATAGAGCGGATATGGGAATTCTTGATGTTCTAAGTAAAATTTCAACTCGGCACAACTTTCACTTGCAATTGGTTCCTTTAAATGTTGAACAGGCTGGAAATAAAACAGCATATGATCTGGTTAAAGCTGCACCTGCTAACCGTGTAGATCTTGATGAGTTTTTACTTTGATATCTGAAGAACTATTCTCCAATAGCAACATTCTGATTCATAAGACATGGCTTGATCCCCCTTCTCATGCATAGAACTTTAGAAAACGTTCTGGTTGTAGTTTGGTGTTCTTGGGAGAAAAATTCCACCCAACAATATTCTCTCACTGTGCAAGGAGAAATGTCTGCTCTTTGAGAAAAGAGGGGGGCGGGATTATAATTGCTCAAAATATAATACCAGTGCATTGCCACCGAAACATCTTCTGCAATGTTTTGGTTTCTTTTTAGAAGCTAGTGTCGACAACAACCTGACTTTTTTCGATTTGATGAAAGTTCACAGACTTATTTAGTGGGATTAGTTCCATCACCACCACCACTACAACTACCGTGCTGTTTTTCTCTTTTACACCATCCATATCAGATCATTTTCATTAGTTCTATAAATTTCGCCAGTAATTAAGTCATAATAAGCTTGTGATGGGTTACGAAGATCCTTAATTACTGTACGCCCCTTTCTTAATAGCTTTATTGAGTTTTAGTCATAACAGTAAAAACTTATCACCAAAAATATCGATTTTTACAAGTAAGGTACGTATTTAAAAACTTGCATTCTTAATCTCGCTTACTTCGTTCATACGAATACAGTTTGTCTGAAAACAAACATCACATATTAAAGCGCCATATCTTTATTCTTTCTTATGTTATTGCAGGCTAAAGAGTTGAATTCCTGGTACATCATCCAACATTAGTGCTATGTTTATGCAAATTATAATATATAAATGTTTAATACGGAGTATCCCTAAATTATTTTCAGGTTTTCCTTGCCTCATAGCTTTTGATTTAAGAACACAACTAAAAGTATTTTGAAATATTCATAAAGTACAACTCAAAAATTTTTTTTTAAAGTAAACTAAAGTATTCTTCACCAATTTATCCGTCAACCCTAGCAGTGTCTCATTGTGGGAGGCTGGGACGTGAGAATTAAAAATGGTGAGTGCACACGAGAAAGGAATGTGCGTATCGCGGTTCTTCGAAGCAAAATCCATAATCACTACACAACGTCACTTCAGGAGTACGTACAGGAAATATCCTTTGGATAAATTATTTAAAATTTCAATATTAATTATTATTTAATTATGTGGGATCCCATTTCCCGAAACCCCACAGAGCTGGCTTAGATCCCAAACCCTACAAAACTAGCTTACAAAAGCACCGCCAGGAGTCTGTCTCACAACTCCGAATTGAAGGACTCTAGTGATGCTGACGCATGCGCGCAGCAAGTGGCTGTCGGCGGCAGGCGTGCTGCGAGTTTGAAAGGAACTGAAGTGACGGGAAAAAACGAGAGAACAGAATTCGATGGTTGGTGCTGATATGAGGGTGTGGACGCAAGAAGGTAGTAATAAAAAGACGTAGCCCGAATTAAGATGTATTAAATGTTTTTTTTGTGAGTGCTTGTCATCATGTATTCGCCCTGTAAATATAGCTTTTTCCAATATAACTATTTTTTCAAGAGAAGTCGTCTTTATTTCGGTTTTAAGTGTCAATTTTATTTGTGATCAAAAGATGTTCCATAAATTTTGGTGCCAGAAGTGTTACGAATGATTTAATATTCTGACGTTGTCGCCCACAAGTCTGACGAATGAGTTTGAAATCGCCGATGGAAAAATAAAAGTACGGAATTCTGTGTTCAAGTGATATTGTTCTTAGTGGTGAGTACTGTATACAATTCTTTTTTTATTTCATGATGAAATTGATCGATATTCCTGAACTGGAACTTGCCATTAAAAATGAAAAAACTAGTAAAATTAAGATTTTGCATAAATTTCTTTTCGATGCTGAAGGTGATAGATCAAATAGAAAAAGAATCAGAGAATTTTCTGGTTTTGGTTATCAAACCGATAGTCCCGAATTTAAAAGCAAAATAATAAAAAGTCAAGCTGATTTTTCTCTGAATGATTTGATTACAATTTGTAATGTACTTTGCATCTCGAATGAAGGATCTTTAGTCGATCTTACGACGCGATTAGTTACTTATTTATCGGATTTAAGCTTGCTACAAGCAAATGTTCAGAACGACAGTGATACAGATTCAGAACAGGAAGTACCTTTAAATAATAGTTCGGCAAGTAATGACATAGAATCATCAAATTTGGATCAGAACAAGCAATTTCCAGTTCAAAGTTTTGTGCCATCAACTGTTAATTTTAGTGACATTGAAAATGTTGTACCTCCGTTTGACGGTAGTGCATGTCAGGATATAAAAATATGGCTGAACAATTTTGATGATGTCACTAGTATATTTAATCTGTCCGAGTTACATAAGTATATTTTTGTAAAAAGATCCTTAAGAGGCAAAGCTAAATTGTTGGTTCAGACCGAATTACATATAAATTCATATGAGAAATTGAAGCAACTTTTGATTGCTGAATTTAGCACTACTTATAATTCTGCGGAGTTGCATCATTTGTTAAATAAAAGAAAGTTACATGAAAATGAAACACTTGAAGAGTATTTTTTAATAATGAAGCAGTTAGGTGCTCGTGGTAATATAGAGGATTCGGTGTTGATGCAGTATGTTATAAATGGAATACCCGACCCTGTTTTTAGGAAATCAATATTGTATGGATGTCAATCAATTTTAGAATTTAAACAAAAATTAAAAGTCTATGAGAAGTTACGGTCGGAATATGAAAATACAAAATCTAATAAACATGAAGGAGCTAAGCCTAAAATTAAATCCAACGTTGAAGTTAAGAACAGATTTAGGCCTGTAAAGCCAAATATACGCTGTTATAATTGTGGCGGGAATAATCATAAAAGCATTAACTGCGTTAATAAAGATAAAGGGCCCCTTTGTTTCTCTTGTAACGGTTATGGTCACAAATCATTTCAGTGTAGTAATAAATCGAAAGATACAAATGTTAAAAATGCTCAGCCACAAGTTAATAATATTACATCCCAAGATTTAATTCTAAAAGAGGTAAAGCTTTATTCTTTACATTTAACCTCCTTGATAGATACTGGTAGTCAAAAGACTCTGTTAAAGAAAAGTGTTTATGATAATTTGAAGAACTTTGTGGAATTAAAACCTACGGGTATCAGTCTGACCGGTTTAGGGAAAATCTCAGTTAAGCCAGAAGGTTATTTCGATTCAGAAATTGAAGTTGATAATTCGAAATTTAAAGTTGACATTTTTGTCGTTAATGACAGTTGCATTAATTTCGATTTAATTATTGGCACTGATGTTATTCATCAAGGTACATTAACTATTTCTGCTAATGAAGTGAAATTGGTTAAAACGGAAGTTCAGTCTAATGACTTTTTAGTTAACATTGTAAATGTTCTAGATGAGCCTAAAATTGATTTAAGTCACATTGCTGACAGAAATTTACGTTCGGAATTATCCTCTTTAATTGAGAATTATGTGCCAATTAAAACTAAAACTATAGATGTTAAAATGAAAATTAATTTAACGGATGAAATCCCAGTTTGTTCTTCCCCTCGAAGATTACCGCCATGTGAGAAAAAAATAGTTGAAGACCAAATTGAGGAGTGGCTAGCGCAGGGAATCATTAGGAAGAGTTCTTCTAATTTTTCGTCGCCGGTAGTGTTAGTTAAGAAAAAAGATAACACAATAAGACTTTGTATTGATTACAGACGTCTTAACAAGAAGACAGTGCGAGAACATTTTCCATTACCAGTAATAGATGATGTTATAGATCAATTACACTCTGCTGAGGTATTTACAACCATAGATTTAAAAAACGGTTTTTTTTCATGTTGAAGTTGAAGAAGGCTCACAGAAATATACCTCTTTTGTCACTCATGAAGGACAGTACGAATTTTTAAAGTGTCCATTCGGGTTGTCCAATAGCCCTAGTGTTTTTCAAAGATATATTTATAATGTATTTCGAAACTTATTAAAAGATCACACTGTAGTCATTTATATGGATGACCTAATAATACCCGCCAAAAACGAAGCTGAAGGTCTAGAAAAATTAAAACTTGTTCTTCAAACTGCATCGGAATACAGGTTGGAACTAAATCTTAAAAAATGCAATTTTTTGAAGCGTGAGATTGATTTTTTGGGGTATAGAATCATAAATGGCAAATTGTGTCCCTCCCCACTGAAAACAAAAGCAGTAATAAATTTTCCCGAACCAAAGTGTACCAAAGATATTCAAAGTTATTTAGGATTGACAGGATACTTTCGAAAGTTTATAAGAAATTATTCATTCATAGCTAAACCGTTGAGTGACCTGTTAAGAAAAGATTCTAAATTTAAGTTTGGTGTAGAAGAACAGAAAGCTTTTAACGAACTCAAGCGCATTTTGTCGTCTGAACCAGTACTTTCAATTTACAATCCCAAAAGCGCGACCGAAATCCATTGTGATGCCAGTATAGATGGCTATGGAGCTGTGTTAATGCAACAATCGCCAGTAGACAATCAGTTTCATCCAGTTTATTTCGCCAGTAAAAAAACAACCGAAGCTGAACGAAAGTATACTAGCTATGAATTAGAAGTCTTAGCTGTAATTGAAGCCTTGAAAAAGTTTAGAGTATATGTGCTAGGTATTTCATTTAAAATAGTAACCGACTGTAATGCATTTAAAATGACTATGGATAAAAAAGAAATGAGTACAAAAATAGCTAGATGGGCAATTATGTTATCAGATTTCGATTATACTATTGAGCATAGACACGGTACTAGCATGAGGCATGTTGATGCATTAAGCAGATATCCTATTTGTATGGTAATCCAAGATGGCTTAACTTTAAAAATTATCCAAGCTCAGGAAACTGACGAGCATATTAAAACCATAAAAGAAATTCTAAAAGTAAAATCTTATGATGATTATTTAGTTAAAAATGATGTTCTTTATAAATGTGTTAATGGTAATGATTTATTAGTTGTACCAGATGAGATGCAAATGAATATAATTAAGGCCGCTCACGAAAAAGGTCATTACGCAGTCGCACGAACAGAAAAAAATTTAGAGAATGATTTTTACATCCCCAAAGTTAAACAAAAAATCGAGAAATGTATATTAAATTGTGTTCCCTGTATTTTAATAAATCGAAAATCCGGTAAACAAGAAGGTTTGCTACACCCGATAGAAAAAGGAGAAACTCCGTTACATACGTACCATGTTGATCACTTAGGTCCATTGGAGAGCACGAATAAAAATTACAAACATATTTTTTCAGTCATTGACGCATTCACAAAATTTGTTTGGTTGTATCCCACAAAATCTACCGACACTGCAGAAGTACTTTCTAAATTAGAAATCCAAAAAACTGTTTTTGGAAGTCCATTTCGCATAATCTCAGATAAAGGTCCTGCCTTTACCTCCAAAGCTTTTGAAGATTATTGCGTCAGAGAAAATATTAAACATGTCCCGATTACCACAGGGTTACCAAGAGCTAACGGCCAAGTCGAACGTCTAAATTCGGTCATAATATCTGTTCTGTCTAAATTATCTGTAGATAACCCTACGAAGTGGTATACACATGTAAGCGATGTCCAACAAGTAATAAATTCGACGTTTCAGAGAAGTATTAATACAACCCCTTTTGAGCTGATGTTTGGTACTAAAATGAAGCTAAATTATAACATCAAGATTACTAGCCTTTTGAACGCTGAAATACAATCAGATTTTATTAATAATCGTGAAGAATTGAGAAAAGACGCTAAAAAACAAATTTTAAAAGTCCAAGAAGAGAACCGTAAAACTTATAATCTCAGACGAAAAAATCCTAACAAATTCAAGCTTAATGATATGGTCGCTATAAAACGTACACAACAAGGTCCAGGTTTGAAGTTAAAATCAAAATATTTAGGTCCTTACAAAGTCATAAAAGTAAAAAATAACGACACCTACGATGTAAAGAAAGTTGGATTTAATGAAGGTCCAATGGTCACTAGTACTTGCGTCGAGTACATGAAGCCGTGGACGGATGAAGCTTGACATAAAAAAAAAAGATGAAGAATTTCACCGATTATGACACTACCCCGACTACGACACACCACCGGACTGACTTTAACTGATTTTGACAAAATCAATCCCGAAGGAACGAAAAAAAAAAAGACGTAAGAAAAAGGAAGACGAAAAGACGTAAAAAAAGGAAAAGCGAAAAGACGTATAGAAAAAGGAAGACGAAAAGATGTTAGGTAAAAGAAGACGAAAGACGTGAGAAATAGCAAGACGAATAAGACGTAAGAGGAAAGAACGACGAAGAGATTTAAAACAGAATAAGAAGAATTTTTTAAGGATTGTAATAATGATGACTTTTTTCCAGAATAGAACTTTGGTTGCTGCTGTTTTTTTCTTTATCTTTCCAGGCGATCCAGCTGCTGCTTCCAGCGGTCCAAGATGCATTCGAGGACGACTGATTAGAAGGATGGCCGAGCTGTGGGATCCCATTTCCCGAAACCCCACAGAGCTGGCTTAGATCCCAAACCCTACAAAACTAGCTTACAAAAGCACCGCCAGGAGTCTGTCTCACAACTCCGAATTGAAGGACTCTAGTGATGCTGACGCATGCGCGCAGCAAGTGGCTGTCGGCGGCAGGCGTGCTGCGAGTTTGAAAGGAACTGAAGTGACGGGAAAAAACGAGAGAACAGAATTCGATGGTTGGTGCTGATATGAGGGTGTGGACGCAAGAAGGTAGGGTGTGGACGCAAGAAGGTAGTAATAAAAAGACGTAGCCCGAATTAAGATGTATTAAATGTTTTTTGTGAGTGCTTGTCATCATGTATTAGCCCTGTAAATATAGCTTTTTCCAATATAACTATTTTTTCAAGAGAAGTCGTCTTTATTTCGGTTTTAAGTGTCAATTTTATTTGTGATCAAAAGATGTTCCATAATTATAATCGTTTTTTGATTACTAACGTTTTGAGTTGCAACTTTACGCCTAAGTAACTTTGTGTTATTAAAAAACTTGTTGTACTTTAAGAATATGTAATAATACTTTTCGTCGTGTTCAGAAATAAAAAGTTATAAGGTAAGGAAACCCCGGCAATAATTTATGGACACCCTGTATATAAACTGAATAATAAAAGAGAATTAAAAATAATAAATAAAACTCTAGCTTTATAGAAGTAAATACATCAGTCAAAAATACAGAGCGGCGGATTTGAACATTAACGAAACATATTATATCTTGTTATATTTAAATTTATTGAAACAGTTAAAAAAGAGTTACAATGTACATTTAAGCAGTTACAAAATTTTATTGAATGAATTTACACATAGTTTTAGCTATTATGATTCAATTAAAAACCTATTTATAAGGAAAGTAAAGTTGTCAACACTGTAAAATTTACTTAATCTAGATTCAGAAGGGAATCATATTCATTAGATAAATAACAGAGAAAGGCAGAAACTGCAATTACTACGAAGAAACGCAGCAAGTAACCTAACTATATAGATAAAAATGAATAACTCCCCTTTTTAAATTAGATTTTGAAGTTTTATTAGTGAAATACTCGGGGGCAAAGAATTAAATCTCACAATTGATTGCAGCTTCTATGATTTTCTGGAGATTTCGAAACTTAATTTCCTCCTTCGGTTTCTAGAATGAGTCCCAGTTGTGTGATGCAAATACTTTTGTCCCGAGCTAATAATTTTTTTGAAGACAAAAATACTTAGATGCAAATGACTCATTTTTGCAGAAAACAAGATCGCAATTTTTTCTTTTGTTTCCAATAAAAATCGTAACTTATTGACCTTTCCTCGCGTAATGTTCGATTAAGTTCACAGGGAAAAAGTGGCAAAAATTCATCATTAAAAGATTACACACACGTACGAAAAAAAGACGACAGAAGAAAAACTTTTATTTTTAAAGCTTAAAAATTTGCATTAAAAGAGAAAATGAAATTCCTCCAAGACCAATCAAGGGGAAGGGGAGAAAGGCGCAAACGTGCAGTGGAAAGGGGGACCACAAAGCCAACTAAGAAAACTGTTTTGTTTCAGAGTAAAAGTCAGAGAGCGCATTTGAGTTCTAAGAAGTCCCTTAAGTCGGTGAGGGGGTTTCTTTTTGTGACTTCATCTACTCATTTTATTTGAGGGTATTTTGCTCTTACCCAAGAGTTCTTGTTTGGAAATGTCGCCATGTAATTGCCCCTCTGAGTACATTCTACGCACACTAGTAATTACAGGGGACTCGGGAAGAAATTTCATTTCCAATCCCATTAACCAACGGGCACAAGCCACATCATCATCATCATCATCATTATAATTGAACCGACGGAACGCGCCTTTTTTTTAGCAAAAAGAAAATGTTCCCTCCCACCTTTGGTGATTTATTGTGCACTTTGTAGCTGTTAACGACGGAAAGAAAACGCTTCAGAACTGCTCTTTGTTATGCTTTTAATCTGCCTTTTTAGTTGAAATTGAAATAAAAACGGATTATGCAGCCTCATTTTTTTTTTCTTCGCGTCTTCTCTTTGTTAATGCTAAAGTATAAAACCAAGCAACTCTAAATTTCAACATGAAAGAGAGAATAGGCTGATTTTGAAAAAAGGATTTTGCTCTCGATGATGAGCATTAAGGTTTGATTGCATCAGCAGTAAATAAGCCTGGGATTAAAATAACAGTGGAAAGATCAACAGTTTTCATTTAAAGAAAAAAATTATAATTCCTCAAATGTATATTTTGCATGGCTTTGTAAAATTTGATAGAAGTGTGTTTTGTTAATCTTTGAGAGTTGTTTACGTGTTTAATTTTAATTTATTTTTAATAATACTGGCGTATTTTATTGAGTGTAATAAAGTGAAAGAATAGATTTTAATGGAATAGTTGTTTGCAAAAAACTTTCAGTTTGGATAAATTAGTGACAGTTATTTTTAATAACGCAATTCCAAATAAATTCAATAAAGATAATATAGTGCAGAAATTGCATGTGAAAGTCCATAATTATAATAATAAAAATACTTATTAATGTTTTATTTTATATAAAACAGCCTGAATATAGGATAAAACTAGTTTTAAATAAGTAAATAATCGGTGAGTTACTAATATATTATTTAAATACTACACTGGTTATCAAAAATTAATTAAAAGTCACAAAATGCTAATTTTCAAATACGCGAACACTCAAAAGGAAATAATATAATTCGAGTAACTACTATCTGTACAACACAGCTAGTCCATATAACATCTCATTCATGTCACACATGGTCACAAGTCTCACAGTCACTACGGCGAAGCAAAAACATAGGAAATTCCATACATCTCATTGTGAGTCTCAAATGATCACTATATGTGACTCCACTGAGACGTCACTGTGACTGCTGCTTTGGGACGAGTCACCATGTGACTTTACAATGTAGTTACATTGTCACTCTCATGTGACTGTCATTTGTAGACTCAATTTCAAAGTCATCGTGAACGCTGCATTGTGATAAGTTACCAAATAATGTCACATTAAAGTGACATGATGACTTTCAGGTGACAGAGAGACTACTGTGAAGTCACCATTGTGCTCTTTTGGGAAAAGTCTCCATGTGACTATAATATAATATTATTTGGTGACTTATCATAATTCAACGTTCATGATGACTATGAAATTGAGTCTCAAAATGACAGTCACATGAGAGTCACAATTTAACTACATTGTAAAGTCACCTGGTGACTCGTCACAAAGCAGCAGTCACATTGACTTCTCAGTGGAGTCACATATAGTGATCATTTGAGACTTATAATGAGATGTATGGAATTTCCTATTTTTTTGCTTCACTGTAGTGACTGTGACACTTGTGACCATGTGTGACATGAATGAGATGTCATATGGGCTAGCTGTGTTGTAGAGATAGTAATTACTCGAATTATATTATTTCCTTTTGAGTGTTCGCGGATTTGAAAATTAGCATTTTGTGACTTTTCCTTAATTTTTGATAACCAGTGTATATAAAAAACTATATAATTTTTTTTTATCAAAGAGAAAGACATGCCACATTTTTCACATTTGGAACAAAATTTACAATTTTAAAAGTTTAACTCATTTAAAAATACAATTTCAATTATTCGTGATAATGCGTATGAACATTCCTGTGACTTTTTAGAACAAGTTGGAAATTGCCCGTCAAACGTGGCAAATGAGGTACGTTCGTACTATAACTAGTTTTATAAATATTTTTTGCACCGCATATTGTACTGAATATATATTTTAGTGCACTTCATAAGTGCATATCAATTTCATTCTGTTCGAAATGTTATAACATCATTAAAATGCCCTTGAAATAATTTTTTCCCATTGGTCGTAATGTAACTGAAAACTTTTGACTGTACCTGTAATTAAAATGTACATCCGATTTTCATAAAATTTGAAATGACGCGACAAAATTTTGCAACAATTATATATTTAAAAATTCAGACCATTCGATTTGGTAGTTTTTGCTCTGTTATATGCGGACAGACGGACAGACAGGCAGACGGATCTAACGACGACTATAGGTGCTACGTATTTATATAATTACGAACGCACCTAAAAAGCATTTTGGAGATATAAATACAACAAGACATTAACTATAAGAATTCTGCATATATAACATCGTCATTTTAAAATGGTTACAAGACAGATAGTATCAATATAGGGTAGATTGGGGGAAGATGCCGTAGGTTTTGACTTAATTGTTTTAAAAATCGCCTGTTGTTTATATTTGTTTTTCATTGAAATCATGCTAAAGTTTAGACTCTTATGTATGATTTAAAAACTTATTTCATTTTACAGATGTTATAGAAAGCATCGAAAATTTTCTTTTTGCAAACACATCCATTTCGGCATCTTATCCAGGTATGGGTAAGATGGCTAGGGATAAAGATACCTTATGGAGTTTCAATGTAAACAATAATTTTTGTGAAGCAGTATAAAACAAAATGGGACGAATAAAAGTAACTTTAATATTTTAGACATACTAAAGTTGTTAAATTACTTAATATTAGGAAATTACAAAATATGAATGTAACGTTGGCAATATAATAAAAGAACAAACTAATATTTCTTTGTTATATAATTATTTATGTTATGTTAATATATTTGTTTGTATAATATTTATTTAATATATTATGTTCTACATAACATTTAAAAGAATTATGGCTCTTAAGTATGCCTATTTTTAAACATTATAAAAAGTTTAACTACGATAAAGACACTGTGATAAAGTGCTTTAGAGTCAAGCTTTTTTGTTAATGTCTTTCATATGGCCCTTTGTTCTTTTTAGCAATATCTGAGGTCCACCACAAACTGCACATTTGTTTAGGAACTTTGAGCAGCTTTTATATAACCAACAGTTTCACTTAATGCACTTGATCCCATCGCATTTTCCCGAGGTTTTATTGCACTCTGCTAGATACTCTTAGCAATCATTCTCATTCACTTAAAAAAAAAATCCTCGTTTTCTGAATTTTGGGAGGGAATTTAATCATCCATACCATCATCAGTTGAAGATTCTGCCTTTTTACAATTTGACACCTTATCTAATTCCTTTTTAGAAAGGCTTGAGACACCTGGAAATTTGCAGTTGCTATTGTCACACCGATTTAGCTTTCCTTTTATAGGCCTTCAAAATTATTTTTACATGAATATTAAAATGTAAAAAAACTTTGGTGAAAATTACGTCATATTTAAAACAATACATTTAAAATGTATAATTTAAATTAAATTTCGTATAGCGTCTTTATAAAATTGTTTACTTAGCCATTTTATACAAGCTAATTTTAAATTGTTGGGTTGATCTCATGTAATCCATCACGAACGTAGCAGTAAGCTGTCTCGATAGCAATTGATTCTCTCTTAAAATCCCTCAGCCAAAGGGAAATGAATGGAAACCTGATTACAGGTGATTGCCACTAGTTGTTTAATTACGGTTTAATCTTCCGTAATCTTTTCAAAGCAGATCAAATTAGCGCGTTTTTTTAGAGTCTGCGGTGTCTGGATGGAGGTTAGCGAGTATAGCTCGTAGGGGGCAGAAAACCCTTGTTATCTAAAACTATATTATATACTACCGATATTTACATTTATTATTATTATTTATAACTGCATTTAACATGAAATTTTTAACAATGATTAAAATTAATAACTATTAAACAATTATTTATAAAGCCATTAAAGTTTATTTATGAGGCAGAATACATATATAAACCTTTCAAATTATGTTCACCTTAGATTTTAACATTTCTTTATGTCATTTTAAACAGAAAATTTAAAATTTTAAGGAAAGATTTTTTTAATCAGTTGATTAAAATCACAATTTAATAACTGATTTAAATTATCTGATTAAAATTGTTGACGAGTTAGTTAACCGCCAAGAGTAATTTTAACAATGAAGAAACACCCAGGCATTTGACCGCAACGGAAAATAAACGGCATCTTACCCCAAGAAAAAACAACCAGCATCTTAACCCCAAAATTTTTGTCGACTCACCCCAAAGTATTGGGCAAGACGCTTGTGCCCTCCACTGACATGATGAAGCGGGAACCGGCCACCATTTATGCTTTGTAGAAAGGCCAGGTACCAGTTCTCTCTAAAAACATCAGATTTATTTCTCTGGTCTTTAAACTAAGACTTATATAGGCAAATAAAGAAGTCACGTAAAAGATTTTGGACACTTACCACAAGTGTTAAGACGAAATAACAATAAAAAAGGTACCACTTAAATATTTTAAAAAAGACTGCTAGTGAAAATTAAAGTATCAGTAGGGATTCCTCTTCCTTACAACTGAGCAGCGTTTCCCTACATCGCCTGCGCATATGAAAAATACGTGATACAGCATCTTGTACAACACGGCATCTCACCTCAAGTTACCCTACTTGTGACGCATACAACCCAATGGTTATCATTTTAGCCACAAAAATTAGTTGTGCTCCGAAATTCGCAGGTTTTATTTCGTGAAGGCCTATCAATATGACTTCGTAAAGTTTTCAGTGTATTCCTAGAAAAAACGAAAATTTTTATTACTTTTCCTTCAAAAATATTACTTGTAGGCATTTCTCTCATGACACTGCCAAAATTGACTGTTGTGTGAAAGATTTTACGCAGACGATTTCACTTGTCTCATTAAACAACCACTATTCAGTTACGGTATTTCAACTTATATGTTCTTGAACAATTCCAGATCATTTTATTTAAACTTCAAACTGTTGCGGATTTTCTAGGTACTGATAGCAAAATACTAATCTACTGTATTTTCCGACAGCAGTAGAATCAGAATGTTTGGCTTAGTAGCTATGCCAATTGCTTCTGCAACAAATGAGACTAGAACGGATGTGTAAACAAAACTTAGCCATTTTAATAAAAATAATTTTAGTGATATTATAAAGCTGTTTGCACTTTTGTTTAAAACGGGCATATCCAGGTGTTCAAATAGTTTGAGGTAATAGTTTCATATAATTTTGTGTATGTATAGAAAATGATCGAAAAAATATTTTCAAGAGAGAGTGCTATATCATTGATACATTAGTTTTAAATTTTTAGTACGAAACTTAACAGTCTCTTAAAACAAGCTGTAACATTTATCGTTTCTATGCTCGTCAATTGATGATATTCGTTTAAAGTTTTTTTTTTTTTTTTTTAAATGTTGTGAAAAAAGTGATTCACATAAAAAAAATAGAGGTAGTTTCAAGGAAAACATAATGATTAATCTATGCTAACAGTTCTGAAATCAGCATGTTTCTGGAATGCAGGAGGAAAATCTCCACTTAATAGAAAATTGTGATTGCTTAAAAATAAAGGTTAGTTGAATTATGGCTTACAAATAAATAACTACATTAGGCGTTTAAATTAATTTTTTAATTAATTGTGTAACTTTTAGTGCGTAAAAACTGTTCCTGTCTAGTTTCAGATTCAGCAATCGAGTAATGCACAAATTTTAAATTCCTCAAATATTTTACAACACGTGATTCAGATGTTGTGAGTTTGAATTAGGGTAGTCACACTATTTGTAAATCTAAACAATAGAAATGAATTTACACTTGATGGACCACACACATCCGTGAAATGTTTAGCGAATGAGTCGCTTTTGCTCAATAACACTACAGAAGATCTTCGGTTAGGCGTTAAAGTTATACAATAGGCTGCCTTATTGCGTACCCAAAAATTAGATAAAAGTGTGCTATTGCAAAATGAAGAGACATATTACTGTAAGGATTGAAACAAACAGAGGCTTTTTTGCAACAAAGACGGTTGTATAAAAATCGCATGTTACCTTCCTTAAATGGAAAGGCGGCTAGACATCGGTTCCGCATACTCAATAAAAGTATACTGAGCTGAGCAGTTAGTTCTAAGGGTAAGCATGCCTATTCCTCGATCAGAATCCATTTTAATCGTTTTTATGCTCGCTAGTCGATATGGACGTCTAAAAAATCCTTTTACCAAAGCATCCCACACATGTTGAATGGTATTTAAATCACAGAAACACACTGGTCAATCTATTCAAAGATAACTTTGCTTTGCAACAGCTCATCCATAGCGCGAGTCTGATAGGGTCGGGCATACTCGTTCATAAAAAAGAAATTTGTTACAACTCTATTTCAGAATAGATGCACAAAAGGAAGGAATACCTACTGGCAATAGAGTTTGTCGGTGACAGTATATCCATAAAAAAATATATAGTTCATAAATACCATACAGCACGGTGCCGTACCTCACATGAACTCTAATGCCGTCTAAGCGGTGTCTCTTCTCGATGTTAATAGAATACGACCTGGTCCCTACCTCTGTTCATATCAGTTCGCGTTCAGAATCTCTCGTTAAAATGAAACGAATATCCTCATCTGTGAAGAGAACGCGACCTCATTGTTGATTTGTCAATTTCAGCACTTTCAATTAGAGTTGCAAAGGGTGGAAAAAACCGGGTTTATTCCCAGGAATAAACTGGGTTTTTTGGGATGGAAATTTTAAAATATTCCGGGAGTTTTCAGAAAGTTTCAAGCATGAAAAATTTTTTAATTTATTATTCTCAGTTATTTTCAATGATTTCAATTTCTGTCAATGTAAACAAAACTAATAACATAAAAAATAAATGCAAATAGCACGGTTTACATGAAAACTAACGAAATACAGGCTTAAGCTGTAGAACTATTAAGTAAGAGAAATTTGAAAAAATTGGTATTTTTATCGTCAATAAGTAAAAAGTGAAAGAGACAGATGAGAGATACATCTTCCCTGGCATCAATACTCACTATGTTCTTCAAGTCAACGAATGTAAACAAAAAAGAAAATGAACAAAATTAAAAGTTATTAATGAAAAAATACAAATCTACTCGTTAGAAAATTAATATAAAGTATGTCTGAATACGAGATATGCGAGACAATAGAATTTAAAGAAAAAAAATAATTTTTAAAGAAACATTCAAATTCTCCCCTATTTGCAGCCGCCATTGTTGTAAAGATAATAATTTGTAATAAATTATAAAGACTAAGACTGTAAAATCATAAGTTTTGTGAATTCATAGTGAAAAATCTATCTTTTTGGAACAGTCGTCCCTGAAATTTCTTTAAAATAAAAATTTCAAATTGGAAAATAACTGGTTTTGTTTATCTTCAAAACTTCTTCTAAATTTCCCCAATTCTCCAAAATTCCCAGGTTTATTCCCGTCTCTCAAAATCTGTGGGGTTTTTGCAGCTCTACTTTCAATGTAAACACCGCCGCAGATTTACCGACTTCAAAGATAGGCAGCTTTCAGGATACCAGTAAAATAAGCCAGTTTTATGAAAACGCCTGTGTATAGTAAATCTCGAAACTTGAAGTCCAGTTTCTCACGCAGTTTTCAAGCAATCTTGCACGCGGGCGGATAGTGATCTCTTTTTGCTTGCAACATGACATAAAAATCACCTCTTGCTGCTGGGTTTCTTCGTAATGCTTCTGAACGCTCCAGATGCTCAATTAAAATCGACGCTGTAGGTAACTCCAAACTCTTCCGTTACATTAATCAGACTACTCCTCTCGTACAACTTACTAATAATTCTTCCTCGTATAATGTCGTCGAATTGGTTTCTTCTATGCATGCTACACTTGAAATAAGATAACAGGTTTAACATATGTAACCATTTTGACATGGTCTTTCAGCTTTAATTCTGACCTTCATGCTTATTTTGCATATCTATGCGCTCAGAGCTAAGGCCGGAAACTAATTGAAGTGCTCTTACGTGGTCCGTAGTGCCCTGTTGCGGAAATTTGCGCATGCACTACCGTTTTTCTATCTGCAGTTCATTATGCTAGTTGCTACATGCCATTTGTGCAAACTTCGTGTTTGTTTTCTTCTAAATGTTGTCCATCTTTAAGATTAGCATACGATCTTTAGGTAAAAGTGTACAAGAGAGTAAAATGTTTCTTCGGACTATACTGAAAAATAGAAACAATATTAAGAGATTGAAATTAGTTCATTATTTTCCATGTAAAATCCTCTTATGCGCTTATATAAAAACTGCTATGTTAGCGAGTCAGAAGAAATTAGCTTCGAAAATTCTAAAGGACCCGTACAACACTAAGAGAAAAAGAACAGTAAAAAATGACAGAAAAGAGCTGTCATGATTCTGTGGAACAAAATTCATGCCCGACCTTTGAAATCCAGGTGTTTCGGGATTCATCCCAATTTATATAATAATATAGGTATAGAAGAATTGCCTTAACTATTCTTTTAATTCATTATAGATTTACAAAGGCCATCACTTCTTGACGGTAAATGTAGTGGCGTTTAATTCACCTGTTATTATTTTTTTCAGTTTAAGACAGATCCATTTTTACTAGAGATATGATTAGTGCATGCGTATGATTTTAATACAGCGCCATTTCATATTAGACAACATCGTCTGCTGTAAGCATTTTCACTTCTGCTTTTGTTTGAATGCGGTACACAATTATTTTACACGTACTGATGCTTTCTAGGATGCTTCCTAGGAACATAAGTCATTACCGTATTTTTTTGCATATTGAATTTTTAAATTTTTTGATCTTTTATTTTATGCTCTCAAAGCAAATACGTGTATTTCCTAACATGGATAAATTTAATTACATAGAATCATTGACATACCCAAAGATATGCTTATGTAAACAGTAATGTTGTGTATATTTATTATTTATTATTATATAGAAAGTAATCATAAAAATCTCGTACTGTTCAAGGAAACTGGATGTCATTCTGGGTGTATGTATTTTATGGCATGGACTCGAGAATAGAAAAATGTCTTTTTACAATTGGAAGATTTTTACATATCTTTTCTGGAAGATTATTACACGTACACCACATAAAAGACAAAATATACTTAAATTGTTTAAGTAAAATTATCGTTTATACATAAATGGGACGAAGCTTTTCTCTATGTTCATTTTCCAAGTAACATGCTAAGTAAGAAATAGTGGCACTTCTTTTAAATATTATACCTTTTATTAACATACAGGGTGATTCTAAATTGTTTTTACTAATTAAGAGCGGTGATAGTACCAATCCAGAAGGCCAGTAATTACACAGGAATATAGGGTAGCATTCCATTCTGAGAGGCAGAAAAGAGTAGAAACGGATACTGCAAGATCAAGCAATACATCGCCTCTTATGTCATTTTTTACCTGCCTACGTAGCATATCTCTATCAAGAATTTACCGTATGCAAATTTCCACTGAGATGAAGCAGCATTTTGCTCTTAGTTGGTATCGGGGAAAGCCAATCAGAGCAAACGTTGTTCTTTAAAAACGGCACAACACCATTGCTTCAAGTATTATCTTGATAACATCGTCCGAAACTTTTTGTGAATGCTATGGCGGAGTACACTTACAAGGAATTGGCAGATATGCACCTCACATACGGTGAAGCAAAAGGGAATGGACGCGAAACACGAAGATTGTAGGAACAGCGGCTTCCAACTCGTCGTATTCCATGTCATTCTACCTTTTCCAGTGTTGATCGACGACTGAGAGAAACCGGTTTGTTTGACATATCAAACAGGAATGCAGGACGCTCGTGAAATGCACGAACACTAAAAATGGAAGAGCGAGTTTTGACTAGATTTGAAGAGCTCCTTCCACAAGCACACGAGCGGTGGCATACGACATGGGTATTTATCAGCCAGCGGTGTGGCGTTGCGTATTGTACACGAAGAACGCATGCACCCCTACCACGTACAAAAAATGCAATCTTTGCATACAGATGATTATCCCTGCCGGGCAGATTTCTTGCATGTGCATTGGATGCTGGGATGATTGACGATCCACGATTTCCTGGATTAGTATTATTTAGTGATCAGGGAACATTCAGCAAAGAAGGAGTTTTCAACATGCACAATCAACACGTTTGGTCTGACAGCAATCCTCACTGCACTACCCCTCGTAACCACCAGCAGAAATTTGCCGTGAACATCTCAGCAGGTATCCTTGATGATTACCTGGTAGGCCCTTACACCTTGCCAGACCGTTTGACCGGCGCAACATACCGTAACTTCTTGGAAGAAGTTCTCCCCAGTTTATTGCAGGCTGTTCCGCTCCCTATCCAGAGAGACATGTGATTTATGCAAGGTAGAGCCCCACCACATTTTTCCATCAGGGTCCGAAACTTCTTGAATGCCATATCCCGCACGATGGATATGACGTGTTGTATCTGTGGCTTGGACGTTTTGCTCACCGGACCTCAACCCACTGGACTTTTTTTTCTGGTGGCACATGAAATCTTTAGTATACGAGACGCCTGTGGCCTCAGCTGAAGGTCTCGTAGCGAGAATCGTTGTTGCCACGAACAAAAATCAGACCACACCAGGAATCTTCGAGAGGGTGCGCCAGTCGTTTCTTCGCCGGGGTCAACTGTGCAACGGCACGCGTGATCCGCATTTTGAACACTTGCTGTGAGTTTTTCACTAAACTATAAATCTGATTGTGCAACTTTTGATATCGTTCATTCGCTTTCCCAACACTGTTGTAAGTTCAGGTTGGAATGGTAGTCTGGATGGGTACTATCACCCCTCTTAATTTGTAAAAACAATGTAGAATCACCCTGTATAAATATTTTGCATCGTAATACATTAAAACAACAATGTTCTATGATGAGCTCCCATAAATAATCCTTTCATTACAGGGTGCTCATAAAAACAACTACTTTACCAATATATGAAAACCTAACGAGCGTACCGTCCAAGGATACTTTATGATATTTGGTATACTGGTATTTTATGGCGTGAGCTCGAAAATGAGAAGAACAAGCTGCCTAGCACAACAATCAATCTCTTACAGCTACGATTACAATGAACAAAAGGTCAAAAATTTTAAATGGCAACACCCATTTTTTTCTCGTAAAGTGACCTTCGCAGTGATAAATCAGAAATGGCGTTAACAAACTGATTTTATCAGTAAGAATGATGACATAAAACAAAAGCAAAGAATACCATTTCGTGTTGCACGTATGCCGGAAGAACGCATTCCCCTCTACCGCGATTTTGCGTTTCCTTGGTCAACAGGGTCACTCGAATACACACTAATTGTTTTTTGTTTCTTGGGATATTTAAAAGTCTTCGTATAAACGTCAAACCCGCTAAGTGAGTCAGATATGGAAAACACCATCAAATGCGAGATACTGCATTCCTTTATTCATGTCGTATTTTATGATTGTCCACAGTTTCCCCCATGCGGTATGTCATTGTTTGCAAATTCAAATACTTGAAAATATTGTAATCCAAGTAAAATGATTTGTTTTGTTGCCTGAGTGGGCGCATTGTTCTTCTCGTTGATTTGCTTTGTGTTTGTTTTATGTTACAATTTCTAATGTTAAATGTAGTTTTTAATAACACCAGTCGTGATTTTTTACCTTAAAGTTCACTTTGCGATGAAAAACATTGAGTGTTGCCATATGAATTTTGCGAATTGTTGTCACTGTAAACGTAGCTATGAGAGTCGGATTCTTGTTCTTTGCCCCTTTCTCAAGCCCATGCCATAAAATACCCACATACGAAATGGTATCCTGTTTCCTTGAACGGTACAGTTGCTATGGGCTCATATATCAGCAATGTTGTTTTATGCCCACCATGTATGCATAATGAAAGTAACGTTGGTAGGCGTCCATGATAAAAAATGGTGGTTTTATTAAGTATGATACAGAATGTTGATATGTTAATAGAAACCTAATCTTTCAAAGAAGTACCAGATTTCTTATTTAGCATGTTATTTGAAAAATGAATGTAGAGAAAAGCTTCATCCCATTTAAACCTAACCCCTTGAGGGGCAAGTAATTGTGTTTCTGTAATGTCTAATTCACACCGGAGTCGTATAAAAAAATTTTATTGCAAAATAAGGAAAAGCAATTTTGCGTTTTTTTCACCAAAGTTAGAAAAGTAAAATGTAATGAAATTTTTCTGGTGCAAATCTTTATTAATCGTAGGTGGGATAAAATATATCCCACCGCTCCTCAAGAGGTTAAAAAACAGTTTTACCTAACACTAGAACGCCCGGAAGGATTCGGTTCGATTCCGACCACATGATTAAATGTCCATTGGAGTCAGAATTTTTTTCATAAAACAAGTTAAATTTAAGCGACGCTGAATTACGTTAAATAAATCAGGTAAATAATTTTAAATAAAAATTCTGGAGTGCATATTTTTATGAAACTTGAGCGTTCTAGTGTTAAACAATTTAAGTATATCCTGCCTATTATATAATAATTTCGAAAAATCTTCAAGAACTCGGAAAGCCATAATCAGTTGTGCAATAGTTGGTACACATCATCAAGAGCATGAGATCTGGTGTTGGATTCCTTATTAGGGCATAGATTATTTCTTAGATTGCGCAACTATGTTTAACCCTTAAATGCATATGGTATCGTTTATGATACAATAATTGTTCCCAATTTATTGGATTTTTTATTCACATATTCCGTATTTCCACCAGAAAAATAAAAAAGAAAATTTCACTCCATTTAATATCATCCATTTCGTTATTAAATAAACCGAAATTTACCATTTATATTTTCTGGTATGAATTCCGATTCTCTGAATTATGAAATTTCGGGAACGCATTCTACCCTATGCACTAATTGCAGTTAATTGCAGTTGGAGAAATAAGAACCAGAACTGCAACATTAAATCTGCCCAATGAAGTAACATTTATTAAAAGGTTTATTATGTCATTTTAAATCTTTGTAGGAAAAATTAATAATTAATCTATTTCTTACCATTTATAAGATTTACGTAGTTTAATAAAATATTTTGTGAAGTGTTGTTTCTGAAACTGCTCAAAATAATGCATTTTGAAAATTGTATTAATTGCTGTCTAATATTTACAAACTGCATTTTACCAGTGTTTTCTACTTAATTCAAACTCTGTAAAACTTAATTCAAAATTTATAACATTCAATGAAGACGCAGTTGTTGAAAGAAAGCTTATTACGTCATTTTAAATCTTTCTAAAGAAAAGAAGTTTAGATAGAGGTCAAGAATAAAAACGATGATTGTTTTATTTTTGTGAACTTTAAGGTGACATCGCCAATTGTTAGCTTGAAAGGTGTACTATCGTATATCAATTTTGGCTCGCGATAAAGAAGGTTATCCTAAAAAGAACAGTTCAAGATAAGTATAAAATGGGAAGAAAGATGAAAGTCGTTCTCGTCAAATAAAGAACTACGAATGACTACTATCTATCTGTGACCACCATCCTTTTCCCTTGACCTTCCCATTCTGTTATTTATGCAACTATTTTACAAGTATTTTTTTTTTTCGCAAATTACTAAAAATAATTTATTTTTAGGTTTTCAAAATTCCACTTTTCGCTGTCTGATATTTTAAATACCATTCAGTATGTGTTTATTTAATTCGAACTATACCTATTTATAACCAGACTTTCACG
Source organism: Maratus speciosus (assembly GCA_963932465.1). Taxonomy (NCBI): domain Eukaryota; kingdom Metazoa; phylum Arthropoda; class Arachnida; order Araneae; family Salticidae; genus Maratus; species Maratus speciosus. Next base: position 459,846,931 of record OZ010796.1, on the reverse strand, counting down.
ACCAGCTCTATTTAAATGCTTTGGATCATCGCTTGAAGCAGTTTTCGCTAAAGCATGGGTGGGAGTAGGCTCTGACCGTCTAATGGCCGCAGGGTGTAATGAGCAGACGTTCGGGGGTGAGCAGGTGTGGAGCCTGCACGCCCAGCAATAACCCTATTACGCGTGACTCAATAGTGGCTCTCCGGCTAATATGATGACCGATATCACTGATTACCAGAATCAACTCTAAGTGGAACCCTCTGCTGCTGCTTTATTAGGCCAAAACGGCGTGAAATTATGGCTCAAAAATGTTCCCCGCACCCTTCTCACTCATGTCAAATTTAGCGATAATTGTATGCAGGAGGGAGAGTTATACACAGGAAGCATATTCACTTTACTCATGGTACTTGAAACCAATTATTCAAAGATACTGAAAAGCATTTTCACTCATTAGATTGAAATCTAGGTCGATTCAAAATCTATACTTGAATGTTATAAATTTCGCCATAGAATGGATGAATCCATAAAATGTTTTGTTAACTTTTAATGAATGTTATATTCAGAAAAAGAAAAAATCATGAAGCAATGACCATTGAATTATTATTTATATATTTTATCAATTTATTTTCATCTAACATAATTCATATATAAGAAGATTGTATAAAATAAGGGTGTATTAATATTAGTGAATAATTTTTCTAAAAGTATGTACTATAAGTAAGTACTGCTAAGTACATATATAAGTATGCGTTTAATAAAACGAATTGTAATTTTTTTTTTTTTGTAGAAAGTCTCATAAATCATATATTGTTTCATAAAAGGAAATATAAATCACGTAAAAGATGTCGCATTTTTTTTTGCATTTCCGAATTTTAAATAACGCCTAGCATATTTTAGGAAATCATTTTCAGTTATTTTCAATCTACATACACGCGAAAAAGAAAAAGGATACCCACAGACTAACTCTGTCTCAAATCATCCTATAAAAATGTCACTGGTACCAATCAATTAGTAATAACGCCTACTAATTAATGAGGTATTGAAATTTTTCACAAGAGGTCATCTACATATATAAATTGTACTAAACTTTAAATTTTTTAGTATTAACACTTAATTTTGACATCATATTTGGATTTTTCAGTAAATTTCGTCTTTTGTTACGATACGGGAAATCATTTGGCCAAGTACTTCAAAAATTATGCTGGTGCCTCAGTATAATGCTCTGTAATTTTAGATTCGTAAATTTGAAGCTTCTAAAAACCGATTTCTGCTAAAAAACTCATAGGATACTCATAGGATATTTCCAAATTTTAAAATGTATACGTATTCTAAATTAGTTAAAATTTATATATATATGAATTGTAGCTTGTGAATCCTTTTAACAGAAATCGATTTCTAGAGTCTTCAAATATGCTAATCCAAAATTACAGCTCATTGAAAATGAATTTAACATCAGACCTTCCAAACTTCAAAACCTGCATAATTTCTAAACTACTTAAATACAACTAATCGAATGAATTCCCGCTTCGCATCGGAAAGTAACATTTGTAAAATTCAAATATGATGTCAAAACTAAGTGTTAGTGTTGAAAATGTTAAATTTTGCCACTATTATTACATGCAGACGATCCCTTAAGCAAATTTAAGTATAGAATAATGCAATATCCATTATTACTAATCGATTGGTACCAGTCACATTTTTACACAATGACATGCGGCGGAGTTAGGTTTTTTTTTTTGTTTCACGGTTGTACACTAAAAAATACCCTTACTTAAAATTTAATATATTTTAGATTGATATATTAAGAAATTATATTACAACATATTCCGTATGGTTTCCAACATGGTCCGTATGGTATATTGTTTTATAAAACATAAATATTTTTCTAAACATAAATGTAATGGGGAAAAGATCCTTGAGAAATACCTTTACTAGTAGTTGTAAATATAAATGTTGCATGTGGTTTTTACATCAATTTATTAATTATTTAGGAAGTTTAGGTATGTATGTATGATGTGAAAATTTTCTTTTTCGTAAAGTAATTCGTTCAGATGGCTTTAAATAGTGAGATTAAATACTTTATCTCCAAAAAATTCCTTTTTGCAACTTTCAATATACTTATAGGTTTCAAATTAAAAAAACAAAATCTCAATTATTTTTTTTCCGGTTGAATTTATAAAAAATGAATGAAGATTTTCAAATTTGATCACTTGATCATCAATTTTTAATTATACACAACTTATCCTCTCCCAGTTTTAAACTACCAATTTCTGTTTATTTATATTTACAGTTGGTAAACAGAAAACCTATAAAAATAATTAAGAACCTAATTTTTCATCCTATAAATATAAAAAAATAATATGTTTTAAAAGTAAATGTTTTATATTGTATGTAGCATAGTACCTAGCTACTCTATTATGATGGTATTCAATGGTTGAGTGAGGTTTGCGATTTTGCGTGCGATCCTGGTGTCCTGAATTCTAACATTTGTGCGTGAATAAGCTAATTATTCTATCATTTCTTTAACTTTCGCAAAATATGGGTGAATCTCGAAAAAACTTATTGTCGTGGTTATTTTGTGCTATGGTATGATAATTAGGTATCTGAGGTTGTGTATTTGGTCATGGAGGAAACAGAGGAATGAAGCGGCAGTAAGGTGGCTGGGGGTGACGCCAAAAAAGTAACCCTAAAATCAACTACAGCCAAACACAAGCACGGTCTTTCACGAAAAAAAAGAAGAAAACTTTTAGTAATACAGTTTTATTCATAATACAATGGAATGCTGCTTTAGAATGCTTAAAAATAAGCAGATCACTTTCATTTAGAGAAAAAAATGCACCGGGTGATGTCAAAGAATTCGGTCCCTGTTCCAGGTGCTTGTTTTGTTTGGGCCGAGTGAGAGTATTTAAATTTAGCGATAACGCGCATCATGTTGCAAACCGTTTTACGGCATACTGCATCTCCAGCTATCTCTTTCCTCCATGGTATTTGCTTTATATATTGCGGAATGAGTTGAATTCGATGGATTTTGACGCATCTCGCCCTTAGTGGTAAATAAGTTTGTATTTTCACCCCGTATCCTGCTTTTGAATGTCGAGTTTCTGCGTGGCATCTACAGCCTGAAGTTGCCTATTAGCTGTTTTAAACAAATATCTACGGCAGAGTGTTCCACCAGCGTGGTAAGAAGTTCACTTTCGTGTTTACGAATAAAATACTTTGAAACGCACGGAGTTCACTATTACAGTGATATTAAGCGTTTATATTGACATTTCTATAATAATATTACAGTGATTCAAGTGAAATTTTATAGCTAAGTAAAGTGACTTCCTTCGGTTCTTGAGGAAAAGTTACGTTTTTAATTTTTTTCTTTGAATGGAAAAAAAAAAAAAAAACTTCCAAATTTTTAACATACAGTTCTGGAAGGTATCTTTTTATTTAGTTTATTAATATTTTTTTGTCTTTTAATTTATGTATTTTGATCTTATCTAAAACTTATATGGACTAAGTGCATCCTCAAATTTTTCATAGTTTTGAATTGCGTGTCTGCTGAATGTAATGTTTCTTTTACTCCAAAATGGAAAATTTCGTGCCATAAAACGTAATATATTTATTTTGTAAAATTATCAACTTTAATGCATGCATTGTGATAAATATTTATATTCCATATATGAAGAGGTCAGATTATAAATAGTCCAAGAGCTGTTAAACATTTTAGGGAAGGTATTTGAGGCACCCTGAAAATTTGTGCAACACTTCTTTTGTAATGCCTGAATACAAAATCGAATGTCTGGCTGAAGGATCGTGGCCCAAAACCTGTGCCAGACAAAAAATGGCACTTGACACGTGTCTGGCACAGTTTTTGTGCCGACTAAAGTGTCTGTCATTTTCAAAATATTTTTTTCTAAGCATAAATATTATTGTGCCTCAATCTCAGCGTGCCTCAAATACCTTTTTTGGGTAGTCAAAAAATGGCACTTGACACGTGTCTGGCACAGTTTTTGGGCCGACTAAAGTGTCTGTCATTTTCAAAATATTTTTTTCTAAGTATAAATATTATTCTGTTTCAATCTCAGCGTGCCTCAAATACCTTTTTTGGGTAGTGTCAAAAAATGGCACGTGACACGTGTCTGGCACAGGTTTTGGGCCACGATCCTTCAGCCAGACATTCGATTTTGTATTCAGGCATTACAAAAGAAGTGTTGCACAAATTTTCAGGGTGCCTCAAATACCTACTCAAAAATGTTCAACAGCTCTCCTACTAAAAGGTGGTAAGTGACAAAATCATCATTTTGAGACAATGTTTCCAAATATCCCTTTGCGTTTATTTTCCAATGCCTCCTTTATCAATTAAAATATCCGTGAGTATTAGTTTTTTTTTTTTTTCAAATAGTAATGTAACAGATGGTAGAGGACCATTTGTTATCTTCAATCATATGATTAAATCATTTTTTTTGTTGTTGTTGTTACACTCCACTTTTATTATCTGAGCTTTTGATATACCGGGTGGTATAAGCATCTCTATTTGGAGCTGTCTGTAGCTTGAACAAATAACCCGAATGAAACCAAAATACACTTACAAAATGCACTTACTATTCAAGAAAGGGGAAGAAGAATGGAACAATAAAATAATAGTTGCAATAACCGCCAACTATGGGGTGGCGCTATGGGGCATGTCGGTGCAAACGCCGTTGTAATCATCAGCAAAATCAAGAAACGGTCATTTCTGCCAGGAAAGTTGTACGAGAGGACTCTCAGTTTACCGGATCGCACACTAATTTTAAAACTATTCAGCGTTAACATATCAAACAGCGCAGCTGAATTACGTGAATTTAGGCGTGTGAAAAGAATGCGTAAAGGAAAAGGTCCCTTGAAACCGTGTTCAGTGACAAGAATGGTAAAAAAATTCGAGAAGACTGTATCGTTTACTGCAAAATGTGGAAGGGGAAGGAAACCAGTACTTCTACAAGAAAAAATTGCCACTGGAATTGTGGGGTGGTCATCAGGGACTCTGGAAGCCGATCCCAGTGCACGTGAAGTTGCTCGAAAGTTGGATATTCCATAAGCTACTGTTCGAAAAATCCTGCGAAAGGTAATCCAATTTTATCCGGATAAAATTAGTTGCCAACAGCAATTGTTATTGGGTGACGCGCAGCAGAGACTTAATTTTGCTCTAACGTTTTTAGTACGAATAAAGGTAGCGGATGAAAGATTTTATGAGAAGATTAAAGCTATTTTCTTATGAATGGGACTGTCAATACTCAGAACTACAGAATATGGGCTTTAGAGACATCAATGTCATTCAAGAAATACCCCCCCCCCCTCCCCACTCTCCAAAAATCACTGTGTGGTGTGGCTTTACTGCAAGTTTCATTCTTGGTCCTTCTTTTTTTTTTTTGAGGAGTTTTTAGTCAAAAAGGCTCTGTAACATGTTCGGTTATTGCAAAAAGATACCTGCGCATGTTACAAACTTTCGTAGGTCCTCAACTGAAGCAAAGACAGTGCCTTTCTGAAAGATTTCTTTTTATGCAAAATGGATCTCCGCCCAGGGCCTGATTATCAACGGGGCACACTTACACCAATAAATTTTAAAAGAAAAGTTCGCCTTATCTAAACGCCGTATTCATGTGAAATTTCTGCCATGAATGAGGCAAAATTTTCTGTTTATTTTTAGTGGTAGGAATTTGCCCCGTGGGTAATCAGGCTCTGTCTCCGCCCCATATTGGGCGAGCAGCACAACAGTTCCTACGACAACGTTTCACAGATGATAGAGTAATAAGCTGGTATTTTCGTATGGCGTGGCCTTCTCGATCCCCTGATCTGACGCCATGTGGTTTTTGGCTTTGGGGGTACTTAAAATCTATTGCGTACCGTGGAAGTGTCACAAACCTCAATCACTTAAAAGTTCGCATAACATGTGCAAAACGTCACTCCTGATGCACTACATTCTGCAGATGAACACGACGTGCACCGCCTGTATTATGTCCTCCAGCTCAATGGCCAGGTGGAACTTAAACTTGATCGACAACAACATGCGAAACCGTAACCACATTCACTGTGACATTTTCCAATAAATTAGATATCGCATTCGGTTTTAAGCATTAATTCTTTGATCTTGTATTACACATTACATTTCGCACTTAAAAGCGCCCTCTGTTGGCGATTATTGCAACTATTTTTATTGTCCTATTCTTCTTCCCCCTTCTCGAATAGTCAGTGCAGTGATTTTGGTTTCATTCGAATTATTCCTTCAAGCTACAGACAGCTCCAAATAGGGATATTTATATTATAACCACCCTGTATATAAGACTAAAGAAAAGATTTTATGTAACGATTTTATGAAACTGTTTTATAAAATTTAATTTATGGATTTTATATGTTTTCTCATAAAAAATGTACATGTGCGCCAATCTCATGTACGCCAATTTAAAATTAGAGAAAGTAAATTCAAGTCAACTTTTTAAAACGCCGATAACCCTCCCCAGACATCGAGAAATAAAGTAAATGAAATTTAAATAAAATTAACGTTTAAGCGCGGGGTTTGTGAAACCCTAAATTTTAAGGTAATATAAGTTTAGTATGTTGTTAAAGTCACCTAGAATATTTTTTTTTCCTTGGACAGAATGTATTTATATTGTGTATATATATCATTTATACTTATTTAACATGGCTTCAAAAAACAAATCAATTATACTCCTGTCTATGGGTGGCAATTACTTAAAGTGCATTTTAGTGCCATTATGTTATCTAAAACTCTAAGAAATTTGTATATGTTGCTAAGACTTATCGAGGCAAGTTCTCCATAGGAAATGTGGGGTGTACGACTTTTAGTTTTTCTAGAGGGGAACGCATATGAATTTGTATGCTTTATATTTGGTCGCCAATTACTGTCGGAAGAGTAATTTCTTATGACATTTATTTAGCTTATGATGCTTCATGTATCTCGATGTATAGCAAACTACGTTTTCAACTAATTGGTCGAACGCATTTTAAACTCCCTTCCCATGGACGAATTTCACTCAAATCTCCAGCATAAGTTTCCGCCATCAACAAATTTCTCTATTGTCAACATTTTTCTCATTATAGTTTTTCTTTACACTGGTGAGAAATTGCATAACTAAAATTTTAAAATGTATATTTTTAAGTTTTCGCACGTGGCAACTATACTCCAACTTTAAATTTGTAAAACAAATTCGCCTCAAATTTTTGAGGAGATAACGCCCCCTAGCGAAAAATATAGTAATCAAATAGAAATAAATTGCTTTTTTATGTTTTACTCTATGACATATATACTAAAGTTAAAAATAAGTAGAACGCATTCAGCACCATTTTCCTCTATGTTTAATGCGCACCTGGTGGAGAATAGTGTAACTAAATTTAAATAAATTTGATTTTATATGTTTTTTAACAAATCTCCAGAACATCCTTCTGCCACGTTAAAGTTTACGTTTAGTAGTAAAAAAAAAAAAAAGACATGATAAGATTTTTACGCTTGTAGGTACTCTTGGTGAGAAATTGCATAACTAAAATTTTAAAATGGATTTTATATGTTTTCTCATATAAAATGTACATGTGCGCCAATCTCATGTACGCCAATTTAAAATTAGAGAAGGTAAATTCAAGTCAACTTTTTTAAACGCCTATACCCCTCCCCAACCATCGAGAAATAAAGTAATGAAATTTAAATAAAATTGATTTTTTGTGTTTTAAAATGTATGGAGTTATAGTGAAGTTTAAAATAAGTACTACTATAGGTTAAACATAATTTAATTTTATAGCGCCCCTCGGATAGAATACAACTAAATTTAAATAAAATTCATTTTTTATGTTTTCTCATACGGCGACCATTCTCCAAGTTAAAATGTGATAACACAGATTCAACTTATTATTCCTTTACATTGATAACGACCCTTAGAGAGAAATACAGTAACGAAATTTAAATAAATGAGATTTTTTGTTTCACTGTATGAAGCCATACTAAAGTTTTAAAAAGTTGCACAAATTTAACGCAATTTATATTTGCTTATAGTGCCTTTTGCGGAAAATAATTTAAATTTGAATAAAATTGATTTGTATATTTTTTAATGAAATCTTCACTATGAACGTCTGCTACTTTCATATTTATGTTCTGGTATAAATTTGCATATGATGGTTTTTACGATGGTTAATTACCTTGGTGAAACATGGCATGAGTAAAATTTTAAAATGGATTTTTTTTTCTCTCATATAGCGACCATACTCCCAATTAAAAATAGGTAGAACAGATTCAACTCTACGTTACTTTACGCTTATAATGTCCCTTTGCGAGATATCTATTAGAAAAATTGAATTAAAATTGATTTTTATGTTTCGCTGTATAACAGTCGCACAGAAATTAAAAATTGGTAGGGCGAATTCAACACAATTTTTTTTTTTTTTTTTTTTTTTTTTTTTTTTTATAGCTCCCCGCACGGGAAACAAGGTAACCAAATTTAAATTTTTTTTTTGGCTTCAATGTATGACAGACGTGGACAAATTAAAAATATTTTGGGCATCAAACATATTTTTTTCTTTAAAGCGCCCCATGGATGAGATTAGTGTACTAAACTAAATTTAAATAAAATAGAATTTATGTGTTCTCCAGACTAAGTTTCTTCCACGGTCAAATGACGTTTTCATAAAATTTTTCACTCTGGTAGCGTCCCTGATGGGAAACTGCATAACAAATATTAAATTGATTTTTATGTTTTCTCAAATGGCAACAATACTTCAAGTTAAAATTGGCTAACACAGATTTAACTCTCCTTTACGTCGATAACGCTCTTAGCAAGAAAAAGAATAACTAAACTTAAATAGAAAGGATTTTTTATGTTTTACTGTGTGATGTCATACTCATGTTAAAAGTAGTTAGAACAAAATTAAAGACAATTTTATTTTTTAGCGTTTCTGGCGGGATATAGGATAATTAAAATATAATGAAATAGAATTTTTAAAATTAAATCTTGAAAATAAGCTTTAACCATTGACAAAATTATGTTTTGATAAAAACTTTTACATAATAGGATTTTTTTATGTATTTTTTCTTGTTTGTCAATAAGTCAATTTGCCAATAAGTTAAAATTAGCTTGGACAAATTCAACTAAGCCTTCTTTGACTCCGATCCAGTATTTAATAAGAGGCGAGAAAATATGTTGAAAGCAGTTACTCATGTTTAAAATTGGTATGACATTTTTTGTATGAAATATGAAGGATCTACTGTCAAGAGTTATCTCAAATATCAATGATAGTGTCTACGAAATCATTTAAAATGAATGCACATACTGTTAAACTTTTAATCAAATAATTTTTGCACGAAATCACATTGTTGAACGAAATTACAACTGTTCTATATTGCACTCGCTATGAGACGCCAATCAGCTTTGGACATGATTACGGAAGATTAGACACGAAATTCTATCTTAATCAAGTTTTAAATGAAACAAAGAAAATTACAAATTTCTGCATCACTGTTTGCATTTAACACATATGTCCCTGTTTATTAAATACAAGATTCCGAGCTAAATGAAGGAATCATTGCTTTAAATTCCAAATAGTTTTTAAATTAGAAAATATCCCAGTGGGAACTTGGCATCTTTTTTCCTGCTAATGTATCGCATTTGATTTTTTAAAGACTTCCACGGCATAGCTAGCATTTCGTGCACCATAGCTACCAACTTTTACACTTTTTGTTACAACTGTTTTAGGTAGCTTTCATTACAAAAATCTACCTATTGCAGCCGTTCGGAGGAAAACGATTCCGAAAAATTTTGGTATATTTTCACCGATCATGACCCCCAGACCCCGAAACCACCCTCCATTCATAATTGATGATATATATATATCTGATCTTTGTCATACTGTAACTCTCATATTTATGAACCGATTTGGATAAAATTTCGTGTGTACATAGTACATAGCAATGTCTCGATCGAGTTCGTTGGCCAGCCTCATCCGCCATCTTGTTTCAAAATGGCGGCCATTTAAAAATTGTTAAAAAATTTAAAATTTAAAATGAGGCACAAAAAAATTAAACTTTGAAAATATCTTTTTTCTTATGTGTTTGGGCTTGATACAAAGATTCTGGAGCATTTTTAGTTTCGTCAATATCTTAAAAAATGGCTGAGTTATAGCACTTTAAATTTCTAGCATGGCTGACATTTTAAAGCGATCTGATTTTTGTCACGCGATAATACACATATTTATGAACCGATTTGGATGTGACAAGGAATGTGCATAGTACACACCAATGTCTCGACCGAGTTCGTTGGCCAGCCTCATCCGCCATCTTGTTTCAAAATGGCGACCATTTAAAAATGTAAAAAAAATTTAAATTTAAAAGTGAGGTACAAAATAATTAGAAATTGAAAAAGATTTTTCCCTTATGTGTTTGAGCTTGATACAAAGATTCCGGAGCATTTTTTGTTTCGTCTATGTCTTAAAAATTGGCTGAGTTATAGCACTTTGAATTTCTAGCATGGCTGACATTTTGAAACGATCTGATTTTTGTCACGCGATAATATGCGTTTTTATGAACCGATTTGGATGTGACAAGGCATGTGCATAATACATAGCAATGTCTGGACCGAGTTTGTTGGCCAGCTTCATACGCCATCTTGTTTCAAAATGTCGGCCATTTAAAATTTAAAAAAAAAATTAATTTAAAATGGAGTACAAAAAAATTATAAATCGAAAAAGATTTTTTCTTATGTATTTGAGCTTGATACGAAGATTCCGGAGCATTTTTTGTTTCGTCTATAAGTTAAAAAACGGTTGAGTTATAGCACTTTGAAATTCTAGTGTGGCTGACATTTTGAAACGATCTGATTTTTGTCACGCGATAACACGCGTATTTATGAACGGATTTGGATATAACTTAGTGTGTACATAGTACATACATATGTCTCTACCGAGTACGTTGGCCAACATCATCCGCCATCTTGTTTCAAAATGGCGGCCATTAATTTTTTTTAATTTAATTTAAAATGAGGTACAAAAAAATTAGAAATTGAAAAATATTTTTTGCTTATGTGTTTGAACTAGATACAAAGATTTCGGAGCATTTTTCGTTTCGTCTATATCTTAAAAAATGGTTGAGTTATAGCACTTTGAATTTCTAGCATAGCTGACATTTTGAAACGATCTGATTTTTGTCACGCGATAACACGCGTATTTATTAACCGATTAGGATGTGACAAGGCATGTATATAGTACATAGCAATCTCTCGGCCGAGTTCGTTTGCTAACTGCATCCGCCATCTTGTTTCAAAATGGCGGCAATTAAAAAAAATTAAAATGAGGTACAAAAAAATTAGAAATTGAAAAAGATTTTTTTCTTATGTGTTTTAGCTTGTTACAAAGATTCCAGATCATTTTTTGTTTTGCCTTTATCTGAAAAAAAGGCCAAAATATAGCAGTTTGAATTTCGAATGTGTGTGACAATTTGAAAAATCTGATTTTGCAGCACTCGTATATATCAGCCGATTTAGATATGAGTGAGCATGTGCACAGGAATTACTAAGATCTTGACCAAGTTCATTGGTGAGCTTTGTTGCACCCATTATATTGTTTTAAGATGGCGGGCTACAACCGATAATTCGGGTTAATATAATTATAATATAATTCGGGATATCACCGAATTTGGCGACAAAATATAAATCACTTTAATAAAACCAGCATTGATAACGCTGACTAATTTCGCGAAATTCTCATTCATATTCAATATTGACAAACAATTAGTATTTAATCTTCTATAATCGGGTTCCACCAATTTGAGCTCCGTGTGTTTGAATAATATAAGCTGGCTTTTAAAAAATATGGAATATAAAAGCTACCTATTCCTCCCGGCACTGGCCGGAAGGACTTTTTAATTGCAAAATTTCCGTTATTGAATCGAGAAAAACTTTGATTAAATAGGCCAATCTAACAATCCAATCATATAGTAGCCCATTCCTTTGTCTAAATTTGTCGAACATGGACTTGCACAATTTCTATTCTGAATCATCAATATACATACACGAACAATCAAAAAGTGCAGTACAGTCACACAATATAATCATATTTTTGCGTGAAACATCCTGTCAACAATTTATGGAAATCAATATAACACTTTTATTATTTTTTTGGCGGATTTTGAAACATATTGGTGGTGTCTTTCTGATAAATGTGCACGTTATTCTATCTCAAACTCTTGAATAAGTAAAACAACTTTCATTTCAATCTAAAAAGTATTTCTCTATTTCTAGAGACTTACCATAGAGTCTTAATAAAAGCGTTGGTGTGCCCGCTTTACTTTTGTTGCTTTAAACTGGCTATTCTGGTTTTCACTCGGGAACCTTTAATTTTTCGAAAAATGACAAAAATACGAATTTTCCATCTTTTTGCTTGAAGTGAATTTAGATATCTGTACTGCATTCTCACAAAGTGCCAAAGAGTATGATATTTAAAAATATGTGATTAAGGCGTTTATTTTTTCATTTCACCCTTTTTTTCTGAGGGCGGGCGTGGGGTTGATACTTAAGATGAATTTAATAAAAACAAGGATATGATTTTCAATAACAGAAAAAATTATGTCCAAAATATAAAAATTTAAAGTAAATAGTCATTTTTATTGTATTTTTTACTTATGTCACGACAATGTTTTTGTTATTTGTTAAACTAATAAACTTTTAGAAATTTGATCTTTATAATTATAGTGCACATTTCTGAGAAAAGTATGACAAAAAAGCTATTTTTAAATGTTTAAAATTGCAATAGATGTGACACCTAGAAAATTGCTTAAATTTTTAAAAATAATGTTTTTCAAATTGTACTACACAAATTGTAGTTTTGCTCAATTTAACCATTTTCCTTTATTAAACCATTTAATAATATACCAATAAGATATTATTAAATAAACTTATAATAAAATGCTCAAAAAATAACGAATTCCCTTAAAAAAAAAAAAAAAAAAAAAAAAAAAAAAAAAAAAAAAAAGATTGTGCAGTATTTAAATACTGAAACTTTATATTATCTACTAAAGGCAAGGAAATTGCATAAATAAATAAACAAGTCGAATAAATAAATGATTTACGTACAATTGCTGCATAAGACCGAATATTAATAGGGTGGCGAATAACTGACGAAAAAAGAAACATTAATAGAGGACGAATCATTTGACGCGAGACATTTACGGTTGTTTTGGAATATAGGTATTCCTTTTTATAAAATAAAATCGACTTTAATTGTGATAAACTTATTCTCTGATATGAAATAATTGTACATGCATTAATGGATTAAACTAAATACAATACAGATTTTATCTCGAGAAAATAACGTTTGGTATGTTTGTTCCCTACAACTTTCCTATTTCACCGAACGATCAAAGATATATCGATGTAAAAGTATTCGGTTGATAGGAAATCTCAGCCCCCAATAGGGCAACGAGAAAAAACATAAGCGGTGCCCATTCTGATACTCTGAAACTATTCCCACAAACATAAGATAGCGTCTGTCAATAACCTCGAATTGGCTAGGTCTTCAGAGGAGATTGGAGAAGAAGAGAAACACTCATACAAAAAAGAAATGAGATGCATGGCATACTATCGTATTCCCGGATCGTCCTTCCAACCTAACAGAAACATAGGCAAACTGGATTTACTTAGCTCCCTATTTTCCAGCATCTAGCACGCCATATACGTGCCAGGACTTGCACCTTGCCAATCCTCGGATTCTATTTCAATTATTCAGGACGCATGAGCCCTGTGTATCAGCCTAACCTAACTTTCGTTTCCTGCCAATCCTTAAGTCACCCATACAACTTGCAACGAAGTTTTTTATTTTTTCACTCCAGTTAATGTCTGCAAAAAGAACTTGCTGTGTTTTTTCTGATTTTTATTTTTTATTTTATTTTATTTTATTTTTTTTTTTTTAAAGAAAAGACCCCTCTTGTCATATTTTATTCTCTTAGTGAGATGGAAGCATATTCGTGTAAAATGTTTTACTTTTTCTGTTGAAGAATATGGTTTTCGGTTAAAAACATTTCACAGTTATGGTCACACAAACTAAGTTTTGATAAAAAATTTTGAATGTTTCTGTTTTTAGGGAAACGTAAATATGTATGATGCAGATTGAATGAGAATTTTTTTTTCTTTTAAAAATAACTTCGTAAATCTTGTTTCCGTAAAACTCTAACTAATTTGAATAGGTCAATAGTCACAAGCTATATTTGGCTAAATGTTGCTATTTTCACTGAAACGTAAATATTCATGATGTAAATAATTTTTTTTTAAAATTTTGATTATAAATTTTCAGACCATATTTCCGTAAAAATCTAAATCGTTTTAATATAAAACTCTAAAAAACTAAGTCATGGGGTTTTTCTGTATCATATAAATATTGAGAGTTTAAACTATATCTCTTATTTGAATTTTTCAATCTATCTTGATTGATAATTTTCGTAAAAATCTGAATATTAAAATTAAATTTATTACTTTCTTCAAGCCAATGATATTTTTATACTTTTTCTGTTCATTAAAGATATTCTCTCGCGTCTGCAGATATATTCCCGAAACACCAGGGATATTTTTGTTTTAAGATAAAAATCATTTTAACTAGACATCTGCAAATTAAATAAATAATTTAATTAAATCTTCTATAAACTTTCTAATGAGTGAAGTAAGATTAAGTGTAGTCCAAATTATTCATTAGCAAAAGAAAAGAAATCATTTGTTTAATAAATTCATTTATTACCATTATTTTTTAAAGAAGATAAATAATATTAGCACTAGAACGACACAAATAAAAAATTTTATGAATATTTTAATCCATTGCGTAATAGGTATTTTTTAGAAGTTTTTTATTCATTACATGATTATAATCATTGTGTCTTTCAATAACAGAAATCATTGCTGTGTTGACCAGTTAATATTTAACAATTCAAATTTTCCTTAGTTTCATAAGCAAATGTGCATTAAATCAAAATTTCCGATTTTCTGAATAATACTTAACAACAAACTCAACAGTTAAAATAGATTTATTAAAATAGTTTTATTCAACTGAATATGTTTCTTAACTTTGACGTTATTGCCAACAACACCGGGAACATATCGCTAACCCGCAAGAAAAGTGACACACCTCGCAAAAGTTCACTTTGCGTTTTATTCCAATAATAGGTCTGTCATAGGTGTGTCTCGCTACACAAACAGTTTCATAAGTGTAGTTATACGGAAAATCTCTTTATTACGCTCTATGTCCATTTGTGACTACAGAAGAGTGGTGGATTGTGTGGGGAGGTAAAATTACCCAACTCTCCAAACCTCATCAGATGTCTTTATTCTTAAGGGTTTTATGCTTTTATGCACTTTTTTATTCCTGCATGCAGAACAGCTAAACGCTGCAATTTCATATTATAGTAAAATCCTGCAAATTTTCTTTTGCCTCTCCTGTGAAATTTACTTTTGTCGAGATGTGTCACTTTTCTTGCGGGTGAGCGATATAATGTGATCGAGCCTAAAATATATTCCTTAACCCTTTCAGGGGCAAAATAGTTTTGTTGCTAATGTATTGACTTGGTAGAATGACACCAGAATTTAAGAAGAAATTTATTTCAAAATAAGTAAAATCGTTTCTTTGTGTACAATTAATTATAAATGCAAAATTTAATTCGAAAATTCTGGTGCCATTGCGGCATTTTGGGATTAAAATTAAGTGGTATATATAATATACCGGTGCCTTTAAAGGGGTTAATAGCATCGTGTCCGGTATGTAAAAAAAATGTGAAAGTACCGTGTCCCAAATGCAACTTTAGGCAGGCTGCACACTGAGGCGAAACATGCAGCATGTTACACCATTTCTGAAAAAAAAAGAGGTTTAAAACAGGTTTGAAACGGCCTTCTCCATTGTTTCGACCTGTTTTTACTCCCATGTCCTTCAATTTCCTCCTGTCGTCTCAGTGTGCGACCTGTCTTACTACCCACATTGCCGTCAAGTGACGCGAGAATGAATCATTCTTACATCACTGTGACATCGCTATGTCCCGTTTTGTGACGAGTTCTAAGTTGCCTTTTTGTTTTAGTCGCCTTATGATGAGTCACTTAAAAAATCGTCCATTTTGACTTCAAAACTGTTCCCTCAGAGTCATAATGTGACAAACTAAATATATCACGTTTTCTTCATCATTGTGATTGTGACACTTCTGAAGATTTGTGGGATCACCCTGACCATGATATTACTCCGGCGGGTTTTATATTAGAGTTAGTGTTTTAATAGTTGAAACAGCTGTGGGTTTTGCAGAATTGCATTGTTTTACTAGAATAAGTATATACTACATTTATTTTTGCCAATATTATTTTCTTCTGCAAATATGTCATCATAATCAGAAACGATCTTTGCATAATCAATTACTTCCCTGCCTTTTTAGTATTCAATTTTTTAAATATTTTTTTTCTTATTAATAATTCATTAGCAATTCATATTTTATGTTTTTTAATTGACTACAGAAAAAATTAAGCACTCTCATAATCATTATAATAATCATTATTAGTGCCATTTTTTTCTCAAATTGGAAAATCTGCTTCCAAAATCTACATAAAATAGACTTCTAGATTCTCTTCTATAAATAGTGAATAGTAAATAAATAAATCTCTGAAATAATAAGATTACAAAAATCACATTTCCTTCTTTTAATTATTCATTAAAAAAAATTATAAGCAAGAAAATCAACATATCAAATAATTTTTTTTAAGTTATTTTGAAAATTAATAACTAATTATAACATTTTAAGTATCCAATACATTAAAATTCAAGAAGCAATATTCTTTAATGAATATTCATGTAATACACATTCAAAAGTAAAGAATAAATTTTAAAAATGCATAAATATCGAGTCACGTTCAATTTCCGGATTTCGAATTACCAATTAAATTATTCCTTTCCATAAGTCGGACAAAACACTTGTTTCTTTGGGAAAAATGATATAACGCTGTTATTTAATGGATATCTTCATTCATGGAGACTTCAAATAAGTATTAGGAGACGAGTTATTACATGTATCTATTATATACTACATGCCTTTAGCGTAAGATGCACGGTGGCATGGTAAACGGATTTCGTTGAAAACTTAGTTACAACGGGGATTCAACTATTACAGATGAGCTTCATAATTATGATAGTTTATAATAATGAACTATTTATCAAATATTATATCATTGACATGTTATGACACGAATATTGTAACGTAAGCGAGTATGTATAGCTGGGATATAGAAATGAATGGAGTGTTTTAATAAAACAACTAAACTTTTCAATAACTTATTTATAATAAAGGTGCTAAAAATAATCCGAATAGCAAATAATTGAAGAAATTTATAAAAATGCTTGTGCTTATAAGATTTTAACTTAATAATTGAAATTTAGCGACAGAAATAACTTTTGAGATACACTACAACAAATAAAACATTCAGCTTCAGCGGTTCTGAAACACTTAGATATTAGGAGCCGCTTTCGTATTTCATCTACCATTGTAGATCCTATAATTTAAGACTGTAATTATTGATGTTTTTTTTTTTTTTTTTAGAATATTAAATAAAGGCTATACAGTAATATAGATATACAGTAAAACCTTCTAAGGCGGAATCAGTAGTATTCGGGAAATTTGAAAGATTTCTCCCAGGTTCCACATAAAAAAGTTACATTGTATGAGAGTCCTTCGCGGATACATGAAAATGCATTGCAGACCTATTGAAAACCGCGAACCAGAATTTAAGAACCACTGAGCTAGATTATATTGTTAAATGTATACACATTTTAACAACTAAGTGAATAATATTGCAATTGTTCAAAAAATTAAATCTTTGATATCTAAATGCATTTTTTAAACAGAACTGCTTCATAAACAAAGCTAGTCGGATGTGCCAATCCGAAAACTCTCTTCTGCCTCATATATGTTAATACTTCAAAAAGAGTAATTTTTTTATTACACTTCATATTTTTTGTCAATAAATGTTTCAAAACCAGGAGGGTGGCAGGAAAAAAAATCATAATGGAGTCTAATTAACGGGAAATATATCAGAAGACGTGAAAATTTTCACTTATTACAAATACCTAGATTAGACAATTAGTTGATTCTGTATTTTTTTTTTCAGATTTCAGATTGTTTTTTTTCAACAGCTACCACACCCTTCCCGAAAAATTGAGCATAATTCGATGTCAGCGCTACCTTCAGGTTCCTTCTTACAGGTACTTATCGTCCTTCTAAAAGTTTATGCGAACTTCAGCCTATTACATTGCATATATATGTTACCGGCCAAACGAGATTTCAGGCCAAAATAGTTTATCCTAACACACTTAGGATAAACTAATTTTTCATAGGCCAAACTAGTTTATTCTAACGCAATTAAGATAAACTAGTTTTTCCTAGGCCGAACTAGTTTCACCTAAGGCACGATAAACTATAGTTTATCGTGTTTATTGTTTATCGTTTTGGTTATCGTGTTTTTCGAGTTTGGCCTGAACTAGTTTATCCTAGGCCAATTCAATTTGGCGTAGTGTTATTGATCCAAAGAACTGCTACGGCAGCTTTTTCAGGAAGACTTACGTTTTGGTTTTAGTCACCCACTTGGCAAGTTGGCGAAAGAGTGAAAGTGCTGTATCAGTTCTCTCACCAATCGTCGTAGATCAATGTTGTCGCCAGGCAGTGAACATTTCAAAGGAGATTTAAATAATAGATTTTTTTTTCCAAATAAGATAAAGTATTTAACTAAATTTCAAAAATGAAAAAATTTTATACTTTAAAATTCGTGTGCTGAGAATTTTAAAAGGTAGAAAATAACGGTAAGGGGGTGGTGCGTCCGACTTCTGATCTTTCATTTATTGTAACATCAAGGTAATAAATATTGCAGATTTGTTTTTCTTTTTAATAAGAGTTTAAGATTTTAAATTCTGTGCTGGAGGACCAAAGAATGGGGAAAAGGTTATCGTAAATTTGAGGTGAGAGAAAAATTTAGAGGATTTGTTAATTATGTATTTAGTATAATAAAAGTATAATATAAAACAACTAGGACAAAATAAAATAAAATAAATAGGGCAGAGTTAAAATAAATGGAACTTTAAAATTTTAAAGATTTTCAATTTGTTCAATTCGATTTTTTTTATTGAATATAAATATCGAAATATTTTTAAAGCTCATGGTATTTTCAAAACTCCATATTGAACATAATTTGTAACTACCAATGTCGGCGAAATGGAAAGACAGGAGGACAGTTTCTCCCCATCAGATAAAACATATTATACAGGGTTGATGTCAATACTACTTTGCGCAACGGTAGCACTGGGCGGTCACTGGGATCAGTAACAAGACGCCAAATTGAATTCGCCTAGGATAAACTACAAGGGCAAGTCAGTAAGTAGGTTACAAATGGCAATAAAAAAAGGGAAACCAAGATACATACTTAAAAGGCACGTTTATTTCTCTATATAATCGTCATTTACATTGATACACTTGTCCCATCTCTTTATGAGTTTTTCTAATGCCTGCTGCATAAAAATCTTTGTACTGCATTCTCAGCCAACTGTGTACCTCACATTCAACGTCTGAATCAGTCGGCTGTAAGCTAAACCTTGTGAACACTCTGTTGCAGTTGCTAATGCTGTCTATTGTTGTTCGCCTGTCAACTTTACCCATTTCCTCAACCTTCCGCACTGTTTCTTCTGTCACAATCTCAACAGAACGACCACATCATTCTTCGTCAACAACTCTTGAACGCCTCTGCTCATCTTGTACAACTGTTGTCTCATAAATTCGAAATTGGCACGTTACGGTTGGACAGTGCTGCCACCTATTGGCATATTTGGAAACAATTTACTACTAATTTTCGACCTCACAAATCGGTTTGTGACCTACTTACTGACTTTCCCTAGTAGATTGGCCTAGACTAACCTAGTTTAGACCGGTGAATAGCAGGCCAAACTAGTTTAGCCTAAGAAAACCTATTTTACCCTAAGTGCTTTAGAATAAACTAGTTTAGCCTAGGAAAAACTAGTTTATCCTAAGCGCGTAGGATAAACTACTTTGTCCGAGGAAAAACCAGTTTATCGTAAGTGCTCTATGATAAACTAGTTTGGCATGAAATCGGGTTTGGCCGGTAATATTTATATAAAATTTCGTCAAAAAATATTTATAAATTCTCCATTTAAACGGCAAACAATCGAGAAAATCTTTATCACAGCACCCCCTCCCATGGGACTATCTCCATTTACAACTGGAACCTGACGTCCATAGCCAAATACTTATGTCTGAAGTTTCGATCACTTCTATCCATAACTTCATACATATTCCGATGATACAAAAGAAAAAATGCATCTAAATTCCCTATTACAGCGCCATCTTCCGGCCGATTTTCTGCAAAATTTTATAAAAACCTCGGTCTACACCATTATATCTAAATATAAAATTTCATCGAAAAATATTCATAAATTCATCACTTGAACTGTAAAATCGAGAAAATCGCGCAAAAATCGTTATCACGGGTGAATATTCCCATTTTTAACTGGGCTATTAAGTCCATAATTAAAAATATATATATAAAGTTTGGTTCAATTCTGTTTATAACTTCATACACTTCCCGATGATGCGAAAGAAAAATTGCACAAAAATCTCTCCACAATTTCAACTGCGACTTGACGGTCATAGTCAAAACATATTCTGGTGTTTGGTTCAGTTCTATGTATACTTTATGCACTTTTTGATAAAAAAATAGGGAAAATGGCACAATAATCGATATCACATCGATATCACATAGTTCGTGTGCTGGATGCTCGACATCACTACGCATATCAATCGTCAGTTTCCTGCCATTGTTTTGCTTTCGGATGAGGCCAGCTTTAATCGAGAAGGCATTTCTAAGATATAGAATGTACACATGTGGTCGATAGAAATGCCAGTGTCCGGGAAAAACCTCAACAGAGGTTCAGTATCAATTCAGGAACGTCGGTGATTATCTTTTGTGGCCTTACCTTCTGCCTGAATGGCGCAACGTACCAGGATTTCCTGCTATACGTCCTTCCGGAATTGCTGCAGAGCGTGCCAGTAACAGTGCAGGGAGGTATGTGATTCTTCCATGATGGTATCCCAGCACATTTTCCACGCGAAGTATATAACTACCTCGATGTTACATATCTAGGGGGGGTGGGCTGAACGCGCCTGAACCGTTGATTTGCCACCACATTCGCCAGAGATCAATCCTATGCATTTATTTCGATTGAATCGCTTTAACTATTTGTTTATGATACGTCTGGGGACACACCGGATGATATAATGTGGATAGCCGTCCCCGGTATAATTGAGAGGGTCCGGCAATTGTTTTTACGTCGTTTTAGATTTTGAAATGACTCCGTTCCCGCCAATTTGAAAAGTCCCTGCAATGATTTTGTTCTCATCATTCTCCTCATTCTCTTTCCATCATTGCAATGTGCACCAGAAGCTGTGTTGTAAAATGCTATTAAATAAATATGTTTTTTATTATTATTATTGTACTTTTTGTCATCCTCTTATGACGTCAAAATCCGAATACTTATTTTCGCGATTTTCAGCGGCTAAACCTGATTTGCTTCACTATATTCCATTAATTTTTTTCCCTCTTGATCACCACTAATAACCCTCTGAGTTTGTCTGAATATTATCTGAACACTTTGCATATATAAAGCGTTTACGATAAATTTGAAATGCGCGCTCAATGAAATAAAATAGAAAAATCGATTATTTCAAATAATTTTATTACTAAACTGAAGAAACTATTATTAAACAATGATCTATTTTAATATTTCTTTTAAGAATTTTCTCACAATAAGAGTTGGAGGATTAATGTCTGCAAAGTAATGTCAACAACTTAAACTATTTAACAAAAGAATCCTAGTAGTTTTTAGCGGAAGTAATTTATTCACAAGTTTCTCCTTAAATATATATATAGTATGCCCACTAAAGTTCCTTGCCACCCTCTTAACTTCGGAACGGGTGCTGCTATATTCATAAAAGTGGTGTCTAGGTATAGTAAAGTAGCCTTGCGCTACTGAATGAAACCGCCTACAGCGCCACCTGGTGGAAAACTGCAGTTAGAATTCCTATCTCGAAAATGGAAATAAATATGGGAAAAAGTGATTTACAAAATTGTAGAGCATCATCGATTTAGTGCGAAAAGACACCTTGTGGACATTAATGCAAGGAATAGAACGGTTAAAACGCGCATTTTTTTCGTGTGAGTTCCCGAGGTGGTCATCGCTGTCATCGCTGTCGGTGCTTACTATCTACTGATAAGATGGTATTCTATAACCAATAAAGAAGAGTCTTTTTTTTTTTTTGTAATACAACATCATCAATACTGTTTTGGTTTGGCGTCAATTGAATAAATTGAATATACCTGGCCTTAGTAACTTAGATCAGAAATAGTCTTTATATATGCGACATATATTTAAATACTGAACAAAAACTGCAATGCAATCTAACTTTGTAGTACGCTAGTCTACGTCAGTAGATGTGCACTACAAATTATCTGATACAATCTCAGTGATTATTAGTGTACAGTAATACCCCAACTTACGTCACCCCAGGCATGGGAGCGTTCCGACCCAAATGACCGATTATTACTACTAAATTTTAATAGCATTCTTTGCTTCATAAAATCTCGGAAATTCTTTCACTAAATAATGCTTGAAATACTATTAAAATTTAGTGGTAGTAATCGACCATTTGGGTCTTAGCGCTCTCATCCCTGGGGGTGACATAAGTCGGGCTATTACTGTATATTGTTTTATTTATTTCGAAAAAAAAAGACAGTTCCACAGCAGGAGAATCAGGGAGCAAGGAGCAACCTGCTACTGCTCCTGTCAATGTTGAAGTCTGAATGTGCTGGATCGATTAAATTCGTAATAACTTAAAAGGTACTTTAAAAAGAAAGACGATAGAGGATGTGCAGCCGGATAAGAAAGTGTTGTGAGAATTCGACCATATCTCACTTGAAAATCCCAATATACGATTCAGAAACCAGCATAAGGGATCCATGTAAAATCATCTATACTCAGAATTATTTCAAAGTCCAGAAAAACGTCGCAGAATATGAAATGAAAAGATCAGTCTCATTCTATCTTCCCAGATGACACTAAATTGAAGTACATTCCGTTATGTAGTGAGACATGATATTCCTTTCATCCTCGCGCGCGTCACCTCCAGACCACCTGCAACCAGGGGAACGCAGAATTGAAACTACTTCTTACCTCTACGTCACGTTTGTCTTTCCGTTCCATGGAGAGTTTTGGAGAGAGTGGACACCTTGTTTGTGATATCACGAGCTAGAGATTTTAGTGGCTAGAGGATATGGCCTTTGTACTTGGAGAAGAACCGAGCTAATAAAGAGATATCCAAAAGCATTCGCAGTAGATTTTTGACTTGAGACTTCAAGCCGATTTTTGGCTTTGTTTTCTTTTTTTCCTATGGGTGGAAGTACATTACTTTATTCTATTTCTCGCCCATGTGAAGAGCAAAAAAAATTATGCTGAATAATACTTTCGCTCGTTTAATTTTATAATTAAATGCTTGATAACCTTGATAGATCTTTCTCGTACGACCTTATATAACTAACCCTCTCTGACAAGTAGAACCTTCATTTACAATCGGCTGTCAAGCAGCAAGTGGTTTCTTCATGTAGGATTCCATGTTCCAAGGCATTGGTAGAGCAAGCATATCCTTGAAACCTTGGGGTTCTATCTCGGGCGCAGCACTCTTGTGGGAATCCGGTTTCCACGGGGTTCCTGGGAGAACCGAAGATGTTACCCGCATCTGCACGTTATCACCTTTTTGTCCAAGGTATTACTGCAGGAGCGGCCAATCGTCCAATGGTTTCGAGATGAAGTAGGGGATGCTGCGTAGCTACATGTTGCAGTGGCTTTCCCGACTTGGTCGGAAGTATGTGCCCATATGTATTTGTTGGTAAACCTATCCCTCTTGCTTCTACAGCTAACAGCTCTACAGAGCCTATCTGGTAAGATGATATACTAGTATTATACCTAACCAATATTCGCTGTTTTAAGTGCCAGCATTACAGCCACAGTAAAACTTCTTTTCGTGAATCTGCTATCTGGGTTCGATGTACTGAAGTTGGCCACGATGACAAAATCAATGAAAAAGAATAACACGGTGCTAATTTTAAATTTACTCACTCTGCATTTTCAAGATTTTAGTCTAGTTAGTTATTTGACATATAAATTCAGTTTATAAAAATTATTCAAAATCTTTCTTACCCGAAGTTCGGAAACATGTTCAATCCACGACCACATTTTTTGAGGTTCCATTCGCTAATTTACGATAAAGACCTTCAAAATCTGTGAGGTACATAAGTACTCAAACTCTAACACCCTTGTTAACTGATACATCTACCACATTACCATCTCTTGGTAAAAAACTAATTCCCCCTACTCTATTGAAAAGTTATCCTTGTTGATATGTTACCATCATCATCGCAGCCTGCTTAAATGGAATACGTTGATTTATCTACATGATAACAACAATTTATGATTTTATCAGCAGCAGCACAGCTAAAATAATCTTTTGTTTAGTGAACCTTTATAAGTCCTTCGAAAAATGCTTCGAAGTCAGTGAAAAATAAACCTTCGTCTTCCTCCTCTTTAAAGTGGAAAACAGTGAAAAAAACACGAACGTCTTTGCTCAATATTATCAAACATTAAGAATTCCAAACAGCTTCTCCGCTATTTGGAAGAAGCTATGAATTTACAGTCTTACAGTTACGAGTCTGATACAAATGAGGAAAATACTGTTTTGAAGAATATGAGGTTATGTGTCTTTTAATTGGTTTCTTTTATTAGTCTGATTTTTAGGTAGATTTCGTATGAAATACTACCTATTGGGATCGTTCCTATGTTGGAATTTCTGAAAAATTTTGCAGATCTACACCGATCATGACCCCTAGAACCCAAAACCACCCTCAGTAAAAAACTTTATACATATCTATCTATCTATCTATCTATCTCTGTATCTATCTATCTATCTATATATATCACTTTCTTCTGGACACGATAACTTTTGTAATTCTGAACCAATCTCTTCCAAACTGATACATAAAATCAATGGCCATAAAATCTCGGTCAAGTTCGTTAATGGGCAAAATTGGACCAAGGGGATGGAAATAGGGAGGGGTTTTGTGAAAACAGAAAATACCCCATAACTTCTTAATTTTTGTACGTATCAAATCAGTTTAAAGTTTTTATTACTTCTAAAAATAGGGTCAAAAATTTATGTATCACAGATTTTTGATAAAGTTAAAAATGGGCTCAAGGGGCGCAAAAATAGGGTTTTTGGGAGAAAAAAAATCATAACTTCGTCAATTCCCAAGATATCAAATCTAATTAATTTTATTGTAAATCACCTTAACATTATCTACAACTTTTATATTCACAAGTTTTTGATAGGACCAATTCGTACCGCAAAAAAAAATTAAAAACGAAAACAAAAAGGGGGTTTGAAGAAGAAAAAAATCCCTAACTCCGTCAATTCAAAAGATATAAAATTCCCATGAATTTATCATATATCTTCTTAATTTTGTCTACAACATCTATATAGACAAGTTTTGGATAGGACCAATTCTTACAGCAAAACAAATTAAAAATACATAGCGGTTGACGAAAAAAAATCATCTTAGTAAGGGTGTATTCAAATCCAAACTGCTTATTTTCTGACTCATTTTACAATTCATTTTTGCTCTCAAAGGCTTCCAATTGGTACGTTTTCTTACTCAGAAACTATATAAACTACCGTAATGGTCGATTGTTTGATAGAGGCAGAATATATATTTTTTTTAAATGCTGTTAAAAAGGGCACTTTGAACCGAATCTACCGAAGTGGATTGTGTTGGAAAAATCATTGTCACTCAAATCCAAACTGCTTATTTTCTGACTCATTTTTAAATTCATTTTTGCTTTCAAACGCATTTAATTGGTAGATTCGCTTATTCAGAAACTATATAATGTACTGTAATGATCGATTTTTGGATAGAGGCAGAATATATTTCAAAAAATGATGTCAAAGTGGGCATTTTGAACGGAATTTCCCGAAGCGATTGTGTTAGAAACGAAAAATATTGTTCTTCTGAGAAAATAATTGTTTATATATCAAGTTTTAATTAATTGAACAAAAAATAAAAACACAGGTCGCTTATAAATCTCTTCAAAAATCACGCCAGCAAGTTTCATATTTTTTTTATATTAAAAATGAATCTGGAATTATGCCAGAAAATGTCGAGTTGTTGAGCATGGAAAAGTATTTTTTTGAATACCGCCCTAACATGATTCTTATAAAACCAGCTATTATATAAAAATGAAATAAAAACTCGTCAAAAGCGGCCAGATAAAATTGTTAAAGTGGATTTATCTCTAATCATGATTTAGTTTTTGTTTGTGAAATTAGTATATTTGACTTCGAAATCTACCTCTGCCTGTAGGCCGGGCCGGCAGGGATTTTTTAAATATTTGTATCAAGCAACATAATTTGGATCTTCCTATACTCTGTTGTTAGACGAATTTTTAAAAATTTAACAAATTGTACAAATTTTAACTACGGACATTTGACTTTTTAAGTATGTTATTATGAATTAAATAAATTAATTCAATTACATTTATCATCATATTACATTTTTCATTGAGCTTTGTTTTTTATTTTTAAATCAACTTATTTTTACGACAAGCTTTTACGATAGCTTTATGATTTTACTATTTTTTTGGCGAAGCATGTCCTGAAAGTACTTTTTGCCATTAAGTCCCCATACGATCAACCAACCAAAATTTTGTTCTAGAGAGGGAAGACCAATAAAACTCTTTTGCTACTTCACTAGTACATGTAAATGTGGAGAACAGTTTATGTTTTACAATTTCCGGATATTCTAAAAATTAGTCTACGAAATGGTCATTCCCCAGGGTAGCTAGTAAGGGTAAAATGTTACTGGTGATATCTTGATTTATACTCGCCGTCTGTCGATGACGAGTGTCATTCTCTAAACCTGGTGCGAAGGCTAATGGATTTTGAATACCACTATTTTTTTCTTCCTCTTAAATAAATATAGATGTCTGTAATTATTTAAGGCAACGAAAATTCTTAAAAAATAATTCGTATTCAAAATTCGTATTTTCTTGGCACCTATGATGATAGTGACTGATAAGGTATCGGAATTATTGCTTTAAACAGCTAGCTCGCAAGGGTAGAATCAGTTTGAGAACATTTTTTTAGAACAAAATGTCACATTTTTTCGAATTTACCAAAAACTCATGATAGAGATGAATTTGAATACTCATTTTAATGAACAGGTGGTAGATTTCCTTTATTAATTTTGTAGGACTTCTCATATATGTGAAGGTGTTTTGCTTACATACACTGTTAAAAATACGCAGCAAACTGCCCAGTCTTTCGATCGTTTTTAAAATTAATTGCTACTTGACCATATAATGAAGCATATCTAACCACACTATTGGCCAAATTATGGTCAGAATAGCGATAAATTACAGTTATGTAACTGCAGGATATATGTTGCTAAATCAATCGCACTACTTTAATTTGAGGAAGTGCGGACTTTGTTTGATATATACTTGCACAACTTTAAATTTATATATTTTGGGAAGATTTTAAATATTTCTTTTGAAAAAGTAAATTTCGTTAACTTACAGCGACATATGTTTGTATAAAGAAATAATGTGCATGCACGTAAAGGTGAAATAATGTAACAAGTGCTTAATTTATGTGAAAAGCCATTCTGAATCGATAATGTGCACACCACATAGGTTGACAATTTTCATCTGGCCGCTAAAAGATAAATTTGTATTATTACATAGCTAAATAAATAAAAGTAAAATAGTAAAATAACAATTTTTGTGCGCGTGTTTTGTGTGCCTAAGATTTTTAATACGCGTTTTTTATGAAATTCATTTTAACTTACAAATGCGTAATTCAAGGGCGGATCCAGCTCACCATTTAGAGGGGTCGTGATTTCCCTTTTTGGGGGGGTGGGAGGGTATCACATCTCGTTATGAGAATTTTTTATAATGAAAGCTATTCCCAAAACCAAACTAACTACTTTTCTGATAGTTTCGCGAAGTCATTTTCATTCATAAATACAAAAAAAAAAAAAAAAATAAAAAAAAATAAAAAAAAAAATGCATTAATATTCGTAAAAATATAAAATTTACCGATTTTGTTCAGATATCAAGAAATTAAAGAGTTTCCCATTTTCTTAAAAAGCAAAGATTCAGTCAGAAAATGTTGTCAAATTTAGCATTTTTTGCCAAGTTTTACGAGTTGACAGCCACAGAAATGTCGTTGCAAGGGAACAATTGACCGTCACTTCCGGCATTTCAGTTTAAAAAGTGTAACAATTGTCAACGATTAAATATGTGGAAAAATTTGTATTCAATTTTAGAGGTCACAAAACCGTAAACATTGGCAGCTATGGAGTTCTATTAGTTTCATGAAAATTGCAGGTGTCGCATCTTCTTTTTGCGCAAAGTATTAAACTGTTTTCTTCAAACGAACGTATACCTTTGGAATGCATCATTTTCTTCTGATGGACCGGTGGCTTTCATTATTATGAAACAGCCATTATAGATGAAGTGATAAGTGAAGATGAAAGAGCAGCCGTAAAAATTTAGAACTCTGATTTTCTGGTCAGAATGGAAAAAAAAAGGCCACAAATAAAAGAAAAAAATGGCCATTTTTTTCTTATTCTGACCACTAACACTTCATCTATAATGGCTGTTTCATAATAATGAAAGCCGTCAGTCCATCAAGAGAAAATAACTCGGTTAAAGCGGAAACTTGGATAACTCTACTGTATATTTCATTTTTAAAAAGATCTTTAGAATATTTTTGTTGGTGTTCAGAGGAGGGGGGGGGGTCATGACCCCCGTGACTTCCCCCTTTGATCATCTTCCAAAGGAATAAGTTTACAAAGTCCTTATTGCAAAGTAAGGCATAAGATTATGCACTTTTGAAACTCTGTATATCAAATGAATTTTCGCGTTTTTTAATCTTCTTCTCTTCTAGATAAAGTTAGATCTAAATATATCGTAAAAAGTAATGATTTTTTATCGTGCTTTTTCAACATTTGGTTTTTCTTGATAAAATACAATATAACTTCCTTAGTCCTATCGTTTATGGTAGGCGCTAAAAAACACCAACCCTTTATTATAGGCCAGGAATGACGACTCTTTTTACATTGGATCGCGCAACAAATTATAAAAATAATCCTTTGTGGCAGATTTACCTTGAAAATATTTTAGTATAAGTGTATGGCAGATATTATTGTTCAAAAAGTGCTAGAAAGTGCTAGAAAGTGGCAGAAAGGGGTAGAAATAGAATAAAAATATAGTCCACTGGAAGTATAAGTCCCAGTGGACTATCTTAAGTCAACGGGTTAACCCCTTCCTGCATGATTTTTTTCCTGAAGGCCAAAAAATTTGAAAGTTTGCTAAATAATAACCGAACATGATCAGAAATCACTCAAAATTCAAAATTTTCAAATCCGCCTAAATTTAATGCTGATTTAAGTTCGTACCAAATATGTCCCACCATGCATTAGCGACTACTTTTCCACAGTCGTGAAATCAGCATTACTACTTGCGTGCAACTCTCAAAATCTCAAAAAATATATAGAAAGGACTTATAAAATCTTTTTGTGTGTGTGTGTGTTTCAGTCTACAGTAATTGATACCTATATCGTTTATTGAAAAATGAATTTACGGTAACTGATACATATGCCGTTTATTAAAAAATGAATTTACAGAAATTGATACATGTATCGTTTATTAAAAAATTACATTCTACTATACCTATTACATATTTGGTTTAAAACTACAGGCTACAGTAACTGATACATATTTTTGACTGAGAAATTCAGTTTGCAGTAACTGATACAATGTTGTTGAAAACTACAGTCACTCAAATGACTCTTCACTCAGTGTGAAACTTGGCAAAACAATTTCGGTCTTTGTTCAGACAAAGTGACACTTCGCATTTTTTACAGCATATAAATGATTTGCCGGTGCAGTTGAGGTATTTACAAAGTTGCCTTTCATCTAGCAACTTGGGAAGGTGACCAACCGAGTCAGGCCTTACCTCCACAGTAGTCACAACCGCTACTTTACCTTTCTTCTTCTTTTCATTTATCTTTTTCTCCAACTTATAACTCGGTCATCCACGTTTACGTGTATCACACCTGTTCACTTATAGATACTTTGAAGTCTACCAGTGGCATACTGTCTTTAGTGTTTCTTCTCCACAAGAGCCAGCTATTCACAGCAACGAAATCAAGTAAATGGAACATAATTTGGTGATACCATTTTTTTCATCTGATATTTATTCGATGGTATCATAACATCGAGTCCAAAAGATCCACTCCGCCCATGTTGTAGCTGTTATATATGTCGTAGGCTAATTGAGAATTCCGGCTCTTTGCAAACAGCTTAGGCTCTTTGCAAAGAGCCGGGCTAATTGGAGAATCCATCTCCCTTTTTCCAATTAGCCTGATATTTTTCAGGCTTATTGCAAAGATTAAAAAGCAGAAAAACCAACGTTTAAATTGCACAAATAATATATGAAAAGCAGCAAACAGCTGTTTCGAATCTACTAGCGAGATTCTTCTTCAGTGCAAAAGGAACAGCGTGCTAGAAAAAGCAAGGCTGAGCCACAGCTTGTAGCTCAGCCTTGCTTTTTCTAGCACTCTGTTCCTTTTGCACTGAAGAAGAATCTCGCTAGTAGATTCGAAACAGCTGTTTGCTGCTTTTCATATATTATTTGTGCAATTTAAACGTTGGTTTTTCTGCTTTTTAATATTGTTGCACAAAGGCTTTATTTGCTATTTTTATATATTATTGCAAAGAGCCTAGAAAGCGTTAGGCTAATTGAAAAATGACTACTTATTATCCGATCAGGCTGATATTTTTAGCCCACAGGCTATCAAAGCCTGAGAGCTTATGTGCCCGCCGATTCTCTATGTACGTGTGTATGTACGTAACACGATAAACTCTTCATAGAAATATCCGATTTGCTTCAATTTTTTTTTTCTAGGTTCATTCTGATAAGGTGCTTCCCTGATTAGTTTTTGGGGTTCATTGGTTAAGGATAAAGGGAGAAAAGGGGGCTAGTTTCCCCTCTCAATTTATATAAATGGGTTTTTCATGCAGAAATATTCGATTTGCTCCAAATTTGGTATACCGGTTTATTGTGTTAAGGAGCTTCCCTGATGAGATTTGGAAGCTCATTATTTAAGTATAAAGGGGGGGAAAGGGGGATACCCCCCTTAATTTAGATAAATCGGTTTTTCATGCAGAAATATGAGATTTGCAATAACTTTGGTATACCGGTTAATTATGTTAAGCAGCTTCCCAGATTACATTTGGAAGATCATTATTATGTATAAAGGGGGGAAAGGGGGCAATTGCCTCTCCTCTTGATTTAGATAAACGCGTTTTTCATGTAGAATTATTCGATTAGCTCAAATTTGGTATACTTGTTTATTATGTTAAGGAGATGGCTTGGTTAGATTTGGAGGTTCATTAGTTAAATATAAAGGGAGGAAAGGGGGGATACCCTTCCCCCTTAATTTAGGTAAATGGGTTTTTAATGCAAAATTATTCGATTTGCTCCAAATTTGGTATACCGGTTTATTATGTTAAGGAGCTTCCCCGATTAGATTTGGAGGTTCATTAGTTAAGTATAAAGGGAGGAAAGGGGGTCTAGACCCCCCCCTTAATTTAGATAAATGGGTTTTTCATGCAGAGTTATTCGATTTGCTCCAAATTTCGTATACCGGTTTATTATCTTAAGGAGCTGCCTTGATTAGATTTGGAGATTTATTGGTTAAGTATAAAGGAGGGACAGGGGCTAGTGTCACCTTAATTTAGATAAATGGGTTTCTCATACAGAATTATTCGATTTGCTTCAAATTTGATATACCAGTTTATTACAATATGGCTTCCTTCATTTGATTTGGAGGTTCATTGGTTAAGTATAAAAGGGGGGAAAGGGGGGCAATTGCCCCTCCCCTTAATTTAGATAAATAGGTTTTCATGCAGAATTATCTGATTTAGTTTAACTTTTTTTCAACCGGATCCGAACTTGAAGGTTCCATTTGAAGTCAACCCGATAGCCGACCACAACCAGGTTTCGGATTGAGTTCAATTAGAACTTTCAGGTTCGGATCGGGTTGCCGGTGGACGGAGATTATTTTGTCTGGCTTGCATCGGGTTATAGTTCTTTGGAATATTTTTGTCGGTTAAGATTTGGTTCGGGACGGGTTTCAGGTTGACTTCGAATGGAATTTTTAGGTTCTCGTAGCGTTTCGTGCCCACTGAAACTAATTTGTCTTGTTCGGATCCGGTTATGGATCTTTGGAATATTTTTGTCGGTTATCAGATTTGGTTCGGGATTTCGGGTTTTTTCAAATGGAACTCTCAAGTTCGGGTCGGGTTGCATGTAGATTGAAAGTATTTTGTCTTGCTCGGATCGGGGTACGGTCTGTTGTAATTTATTTTTCGGGTTTGGGTAGGGTTATGCGTTAATAAACCTAATAAAAAGACAATTGCCCAGTTAATCTGATGGCATTGAGCTCGCAGGCTATTCACACTAATTGTATATTATACTCTCATTTCAAAGAATAATGCCCCTCGAAAAATAAATGAAGGTATTAGTCCCCGTTGCCCCTTTCTACTTAACCAAAGAACCTCCAAATCTAATCATGGAAGCTACTTAACATAATAAACTGGTATACCAAATTTGAAGAAAATCAGATAATTCTGCATGAAAAAACCATTTAACAAAATTAGGGGGGGGGGGGTTATTAGCTCCCCCATTTCTCCCTTTATGCTGGACCAATCAACTTTCAAAACTAATAAGAAAAGCTCCTTATTAGAATGAACCTAGAAAAAAAATTAAACTAAATTAGATAATTCTGCGTGAAAACACATTTGTCTAAATTAAGGGGAGGGGCAATTGCCTACCTTTCCCCCCTTTTATACTTAACCAATGAACCTCCAAATCAAATGAAGGAAGCCATATCGTAATAAACTGGTATATCAAATTTGAAGCAAATCGAATAATTCTGTATGAAAAACCCATTTATCTAAATTAAGGGTACACTACCCCCTGTCCCTCCTTTATACTTAACCAATAAATCTCCAAATCTAATCAAGGCAAATCCTTAACATAATAAACCGGTATACGAAATTTGGAGCAAATCGAATAACTCTGCATGAAAAACCCATTTATCTAAATTAAGGGGGGGGGGGTCTATCCCCCCTTTCCTCCCTTTATACTTAACTATTGAACCTCCAAATCTAATCAGGGAAGCTCCTTAACATAATAAACCGGTATACAAAATTTGGAGCAAATCGAATATTTTTGCATTAAAAACCCATTTACCTAAATTAAGGGGGGGGGGGACTGCCCCCCTTCCTCCCTTTATACTTAACTAATGAACCTCCAAATCTAATCAAGCCTTCTCCTTAACATAATAATCCAGTATACCAAATTTGAGCTAATCGAATAATTCTATATGAAAAACGCATTTATCTAAATTAAGGGAAGAGGCAATTGCCCCTCTTTATACATAATAATGATCTTCCAAATGTAATCAGGGAAGCAGCTTAACATAATTAACCGGTATACCAAATTTATAGCAAATCGCATATTTCTGCATGAAAAACCCATTTATCTAAATTACGAGGGGGATAGCCCCCCCCCATTTCCTTCCTTTATATGTAACTAATGAACCTCCAAATCTAATCAAGGCAGCTCCTTAACTTAATAAACCGGTATACCAAATTTGGAGCAAATCGAATAATTCATCATGAAAAACCGATTTATCTAAATTAAGGGGGGTAGCCCCCCTTTCCTCCCTTTATACTTAAATAATTAGCTTCCAAATCTAATCAGGAAAGCTCCTTAACACAATAAACCGGTATACCAAATTTAGAGCAAATCGAATATTTCTGCATGGAAAACCCATTTATATGAATTAAGGGGGGGGGGGGGGACTAGCCCCCATTTCCCTCCTTTATCCTAAACCAATGAACCCCCAAAAATAACCAGGGAAGCACCTTATCAGAATGAATCTAGAAAAAAAAAATTGAAGCAAATCGGATATTTCTATCAAGAGTTATCGCGTTACGTACATATGTACGTACGTACGTACACACGTACATACAGAATCGGCGGGCACATAAGCTCTCAGGCTTTGATAGCCTGTGAGCTGAAAATATCTTCCTGATCGGATAATAAGTGGTCATTTTTCAATTAACCTAACGCTTTCTAGGCTCTTTGCAATAAGCCTGAAAAATATCAGGCTAATTGGAAAAAGTGAGATGGATTCTCCAATTAGCCCGGCTCTTTGCAAAGAGCCTAGGCTCTTTTCAAAGAGCCGGATTTCTCAATTAGCCTACGACATATATACCCACTGGACAAGAGATGTATTTGTATGTCTTCTCTTTCTTAAAGTATCACTTTTTCACAGTAGTTGGCTTACTTCCAGCATATGTAGACAATATGTGCTCAACTTTGTTGTCATACCATGATTCAAGAGAAATAGCCACATTATCTATGACTGCCACTTTTCCTTCATTGTCTGTCGTCCTACCTTCTTCAACCCTGACTCAGTTGGACTGTTGGCATTGGGGATACGACTCGTACGATTTGGGGATACTGTCCAAATTCCTTTTTTCTGCCGATACACTTTCTATGTGATGCTGGTGAACCAGTTGTCAAAAAAGACATTGTAATTCAAATTACGAGGGAACTGTTTGGACCAGTCTGGTGAAAGAATTGCTGCTGATGCCTAAATACGGAGCATCAGGAGGGAAGACATTGCTTTTTGAGCCAGAATAAATATCGAAATCATAGCTAAAGCCTGAATCGGTTGCTTAAACTTCAAAATAATTTGTACCGTCCAGCCCCATATCACTATCAGAGAGGTCGGACAATTCACTCTCGTCTCCTGCAGAAGATCCTTGATAGAATTGGAGGAAGAAGCATAAAATAACATGGGGTTCATTCCTAGACTGCGTCCATCTTTGAAATAAAATATGAAATATCTACTTTTTGATTATCGTACGAATGAACACCTTTATGATGGTGAATAAAAAAATACATATTTCAACCACTTTGGAAAAATACAACTTGTCGATGCATGGTGTGACATATGTGGCACGTACCGATTTTTACGTATTACATACGCTAGAATTTGTACAATCTGTTACCATAATGATATATTAGTCACAAGATGCTTACAAACACTGTTGTATTTTTTTTCAATCCAGTTTTCTTTTTTTTTCCACACAAAAACAACAAAAATATTCACTATCGAGCAACAAAAAGTAACAACTATAATTTTCTCACCGTTCGCCTCCTTTTTGGTGTCAAAATCCGCTCGCAAGGAGGCAGCACCTGTTGGCATCACATGCGTCACCTATTAACGTATTGAATGAAGGAGAATGGAACTTCTGCGATGAAAAGGAACTGCAGAACTACAGTAAATCCAGTATGTGCCATATATGTCACGGTATGCAGGAAGGGGTTACTATAATTTAAACACTTTTAGATTATTGAAATTACTTCAAAATCTTTTCAATATATTGCAGCATATTATGATCATTCATTTGTGCACTGAAACTTGTTTGAAGCTGTTTTAGAGCCATTTAAAAATAACTTTTGGGCTCCCAGGTAATGCTGATCTCAGGACTGAGGGGTTAAGAAACCACGAATGATTCTTTGAAATGTATATCAATATTTGTTTTCGAGTGTTTTTGTTTTTGTATTGATTTTGCTTCGTCATTTCTGTATAATTCTTGTTCTACAAGGTTTATATTATGACGACGGATTTTATTCAGATATGTTGTGATGTCGATTTTTTTCTTTCTTTGTTTAACTGTGTGTGATTCCACTGAGTATCCTCTAAGTATGTTTTTAACAGACTGAAATTAATATACTTGTTTTTCAATTAGCGTATTTATCTTTAACTATTTAAGAAATATTATTTCTAATGTGAAAAACAAGTAGAAAATTATCCAAGGTTTGAAATGTAAAAGGTAATTTTTTTAAATCTCTGTCGCAGGCGATATCTTACTCCCGTTGTATTTGCTGAATACCCTAGACAAAGAATTCTCAATAAGTTAATTTTTTTTTTTTTAATAAATGTAAAATAGTCATAATTTTTACATGTGTTGAACTTTGTATTTAGTCTATTCAACAATATCTTTTTATTAATATATATTTTCAAATTTTTACGATATTATGTATTATATATTGAAAATCAGATTTCCTTTTACTTAAATTTAATTGAAAATATATTTACTAGCACATAACAAAATTTTCATTGAAAAGGATTTTTAAAAGAATAGTAAAAAATAGTATTTATGAAAGAATATGTATCAAAAACGTTTACGTATATTTTATTGATTTAACGAAGAATGCAGCACTTTTATAGAAAAGCATAGCAATGCTGTATCTAAATGAAAATATTATATACCTCGTATACTTTAGCTGAGGGTGGAATTTTTTCTTGAAGCCTTTAATAAGAACATGAAAAGAAAAATGAGTCAGGGAGAAAAATAAAAAATGTAAAAACATTCTACCCTCTCTTTCCCAAGCTAAATACATTTAACGTACAAATAAAACTGTGCAAAAGAAACAGTAGGATTAAGCAGTTTTTCTACCCGTTCTTTTATTTTGCAAATTAAGAAAAAAAATTAAAAGATGAAAATATTATTTTTTTCGATACTGCAGAAGAAAAAAGCAGAAATCTTGGAAAATCCAAAGTCATTCATCACGTGTGAAGAAAAGTCTTCAGGGTGGGTGAAGAGTCAGGGTGGGCGGCTTGAAGAAAAATGAGGCAGTTAAACCAATTAAATGGCGGATCTTTTGTGACATTCCCAACAGGCCTTATCTAGCGTCATGGCCCGATGTAAATTTTCTCTTGATACCGTAAGCAGTGAAGCGCTGTATGTTGCGCCGTTTATCACTAAGAACTGGTGAATAATTAAGGGGCCCAAGCAAACGAACTTTGTCGTTTATCGGGAGAAGCGCCCCTCACCCTCACCTGCCTAGGGACCTACCCCACTCTGATGAGGCGCACTTCTAGCGAGTTATTTGTTGTGTGGAAGATTTTAATTAATCTCGCTTGTCTTCAAAACCTCCAGCAGGGTTAGCTTTAAATGACAAATAAAGATTCGGCATTTCTTTCGCAACGAAATTCTACATTTCCATTCCAGCCTTGGTTATTTAATGATTTACAATTACAACTGTGGGGTTCTTATCTCGGTTTCCTTTGCCAGCCACAAAGGGTTCATCTTAGCAGTTAGCACCTGAGACAATTGTCCTTGTGCGGCGCTTCTACATATTTAATACATGCTTATTTTTAGACGCCTCTTCCATATGCATGACAACAAGTTGAAAGAATTATGGGAGCTTTCATCTTTTTGTTAACATCCACTTCCTTAATGTGCTATCTATAAAGTGTCAGGTTCACCTTACGTACACATATCAAACTATGTAGCGATATAAGAGTAATTTCATATTTATGAGAGTGATAACAGAAAACCATTTGAATAAAACTGTGCAAATGATGCTTATCATTAAAGCTTTCATAATTATTTGAAAATGAGCACTTTAAAACTTTTGAACGCTGTTACTTTCATGGCCATAGTGATAGAAAATTATTAAAATTATCATAACATCAAAGTCCAAATAATATTTTAATACTTTAAACAATCAAGATATTTCAAAATCTTACGTAAGACAAAACTTTATAAAAGTTAAGATAGAAAATGGAAACTTGTAAACTTATAACGGGAAATTAAAATAAAGTTGCATATATGATAATCATGAACCAAGATAGCAGTAATGTAAGCAATATATTGATGAAAAGGCTAAATATAAGATCATTTGTTTTATTGAGGCTGTTGTAATAATAAGCTGCCATAGGTGCTGTAAAATAAGTTAAATACCAAGACTAAAATAAACTTTTAAACTTCATACAATTTACATATTTCTTTAGACACATCCGCGTTATTTATAAAAAATAGCATGCTTACACTAAATAATTCATATTCTCTCTCATATTCTGTATAATGCAAAGCATTATGAGAAATAAAGAATAACAGAGATTTTTTTATGTCATACATGTCATAATACCAAGTGATGATAAATGTAATGAAATAAGCATCAAAAGAAAAGTATAGATTTTAGTACCCTAAAAGTTAAAAAATTATGATGTTTGTCTTTTTTTATATATTGCAAATGTTTGTAGAGAATATTTTTAAGCATTTTTTTTTATTCTGTATTTTTTTTAAATAAAAACTCAGAGTGAAATATAACAGGATAAAAAAAAATCATGATACAAAAGTGGGGCATTTTCATAAAAATATAATGCTATATTTATAGAATCTTCAATATTTTTCCAATTTTAAAATCAAGATAAGGAATTTGTTTTATAGTTCAATGAAATGTATATATTAATTTTGTAAATAGTATATTGATTAATTTAGTCGCTTTCTCAGAGGAGTTAAATGTTTCTTAAATTTAAGAAACACTATTAAAATTTAAAAATACATACATAATTATGTCTGAATAATTTAATATTTAACATAAATTACCTGACTACAGACATACACAGATAAAACTTTATTAAAATCAATTAAAATATAATTGAGGACGTCAGAAGCCAAGGGGTACAAGTGACAAAATTTCAATTTGAAGTAAATTAAATTCAAGAACCACAGAAATCGAAAACTGTTTTTCTGTTAATTTTAACTGTTTTTCTATTGCTATGGCTCTTGCTGTTTTGTGACTTTGTTCGTGTACAGATGGGGGCTATGGGAATAGCCGAAACGTTTACTTTTAATTATATTTTAATTGTTTTTAATGAAATTTTATCTGTGTATGTCTGTAGTCATGTAATTTATGTTAACTATTGAAATTTAAAAAAATCTTTTTAAATTTTTTTATAACTATTTTAATTGGTTCAATTTATATTTCACAGTGGCCAACCAAAATGTCTAATAGTTGCATAACTATATTTTTTTGTTTGTTTTAGCAAGCATTACAAGAGTACTTTGTGGCGCTCCGTAGTACATTTTAATACTTGAATTATACATTAATAGCTATTTCCAAATGCACATATTTAGATGCATGGTCATCGATATCGAAAGAACAGGGTGGTAATTTTTAAGGAGCAGTACCTGTTAATCTAAAACAAAGTTGCATTTCATACAAAAATGTGAAAGTTTGAAATTTAAACACTTATACTTTCAAACTTTGACAGCCCAAAGCATTAAAAAACCTTGGAATTAAGTTTAAGCATTGGCAAAATTAACTACATTAAATATGGCAATGTGGCATGTATGTGTGGTTCCAATACGAAGATGTTCACTCTACTATTCAGTAAACATACAAACCTGTCTGGTCAAAACATTTTAGAAACAAAACATTGGCCATAATTGTTGCATAGAATGGTCTCCACGTTCACCGGATCTCACTTCATTGAACTTCCTGTCGGGCGAACTGAAATAAACGCTGTATATGGTAAGCGACAAACATCATTGCAAGACTTCGACGCCGCGTAAGCGATGCTCCTCTCAGGATGTCATCTGATATGCATCGAAATGAAATTTGAAAAAGAGTTAAGATATGTATTGTAGATAACGGAGAGTATATTATACGCTTACAGATTATTAATTAAATGCATCTAGCGACAACTGGTTGTTATTTTCTCTCTCTAACATGCTTCGTGTTACACTAAAAAATAGGAAACCACGGAAAAAATTGAGAGTTTTAAGAATAGATTCTATTTGTAGAATTTATTTGCGCAAGGTCTATTTTCGTAATAAATCGATGCTGCTATACACATTGTAATCAACCGCATCTCGTATAGTTTTTAGGATCAGCAAACTAACTCTTCATTTCGCTGCTAAGAGCACTGTAAGCATCGGTGAGCTCAGAGTCACTTTACTATATTTATACACCACTTTTGTCAGTAAATCTGTCAACGTTCAAATGTTAATGATGTAAGAAAGGACTTTAATCTAGACCCTGTACACCCCAGAAGAGGAAACCCAGCATATTAAAGTTCGAGAACACTCCAGATCATGTAAAAATAGAAAAAAGTATAATTCATCGGTATCAAATATATTTCATTGAAGAAGTTGGAGTTCTCTACATTCTTGTCTAGCATGCAAAACCTAGTCCCCTCTGTATTATAAATAGAATATTTTATTATGAGTTAGACTTTGTGTATTTTTACATGACCTGGAGTCTCTCTGAACTTTAATATGCTGATTTTGCTCTTTTTGGGTGTACAGGGTGTACACTAAAGTCATTTTTCACATCTATAACATTTGAATGCTGACAACTTTACTGATAAAAGTGGTGTATAGCTATAGTAAAGTAGCTATGAGTGCAACGATGCCCACAGTAACAGATATAAAGCACGTACGATAAGAAAACAATACTCTCCGTCAGTTAGTTGTAATTGGAAAAGTCTTAGAAGCTCCACAAAGTCTTTTCGACCAATCATCATGAATATCTGACCAGATGTTGACATGAAATCTCCGCTGTTGTTTTTGAGAGACTGTAAAGTACGTATATTTTTATCAGACATGGCTCTTAAAGGTAAATTTTGAAAACGCCTTCCTGGTTAGATCTGGCCTCATCATTAAATAATATTGAAGTTGGAAACCTGGGATTAGTAATGTTCTGGCGAAACATCTACTTAACAAACTGCCCCTTGAAGAAATTGTCATCCTTGTTCAGACTTTGAAACTTGAGAACATGAGGAGGAGATGCACTCGAACATCGCCTCAACGTGTTGTCTCAATGTTTAATATCATTTTGCAAGGTCTCTATTTAGTCTCCCATTTTCGGTGTCTGTAAACGTTAACGATGTCCAGTAACTATCATTGAGATTATCAGCAAGCCAATTTTATACAATCTGGTCAACACTGGCAGAGGTCGAATGATAAAGAATATAACATTTTCGAAATATCTCATGACTTTGATATGTTTTTAAAAATACGTTTCTATAAAATGTGTAAAATGTTTATGCACAATTGAAGAAAAATTATCATTTACTAGGCCAGTCTAAAGCTTAAACATTTTGCACATAAAAACATTTTTTTGTACTATGTAAGTTTTGGGTTGAAGTATTGTGTTGCTGAAATCTTCTCTCATGTCACCCTAAAAGGTCGCCACGTGAAAGCGAATGTTGTTCTATCGCTTTTTTTGCTAATTTGTTGAATTTTATTTACCATGAAAAAAAGTTAGGAAAGTTTGACTCTTAAAATAAGAGGACAAAATTTTTAAAAATCGACAAAAAACTCTGTGAAAATTAATTTTGTTTCCTTTTGCAATAAAAGTTTTAAAAGGCAAACCGTACAATGATACGGCAATTTTTTAAATCTTAAAGAATTTTTGAAATCTGAACCAACTTATAGATCTCTCTAAACTATATTTTTTGCCCCAAAACAGCCGACTTTATGAGAAATCTTACAGTGAAACCGCACTCCAATGCAACTTGTTTAATTTATATCAAATCTGAACCAACTTATATGTCTTTATTACCCAACTGCTAAGAAGGGTTATGTGTTTCACGCGTATCTGGGTAAGTGGATTTCTTTATACCCTCGAAGCATCCCAACGGCTGGGTGGATTTTAATGAATGAGGTCTTTATCGATTTGTCTTAACCGTCCGATGGTTATAGGTTAGGTTTTGTTTTTATAAATTCAAAATGGCGGCTGTAAAATACAAAACGGCGGTAGAGACGAAAAAAATTTTTCACGCACCCTATTTAGTTGCATATCATTGGATAGGTCTTTCAAAATGAAGACGATGTTTCATTGACTATTTTACAGTCAGAAGTTCTGTTTAAATATTATACAACTTGGAAGTTGTTTAGGCAGGATGTCTAGCTTTACTGCAACTCTAACCTTCATACACATCTATAGGCCTCATCAAAATGGTGTTTATAGATGGGAACTAACAATTAAACACAACTTAAAAGTCATCAATACAAGTAAATAAAAAAAAATAGGAAAGTAATATAAAAAATAGTTTCACATTGATGAGAAATAATTAATTAGTTCGCTTTTTACTCAGTAGGGTTTTTCGATTTTTTGAATTTAATTTTTACTTGTTTCTTTTTCTTTTTCTCCCAAAAATCAGAGTTTTTGACATCACTTATGGTGCATACCGCTCTCTGATACAACAATTTGTTATTTTTTATGAAATTTTGAGGTTCAAAATAATTTATGAGTATCTTCGAACTATTTTTTTCTTTTGCCACAAAAATTCTTAACTTTTCGGCTAGTGTTATTGTGAAAACGGCACTCCGGTACGAAAATTTGTTAAATTTTCCTTATAGATATGTTTTATTTTGACCAATCTTTCAATTTGTCAATTAGTTTGAAAATTCGTTACATGTGACCGTCCGCAATTTAGTTTTTGAACAAAATTGTTATTTTTAGCAAGTACTTGGGAAAAGAATTGTAGAAAGCATTCAAGTTTCGCCTTGAACCGTTTAAATTGTAGAAATTTCGATAACAGGGTTATTTTTCAATTACCAATTTCTCTCATTGAAAAATCTCTTTCAAGAGTATTTTGAATCTCTTTCAAGAATTTCGTAGTCGTAGCCATTTTAACCCTTTCAGGGGCGGTAAAAATCTGTTCATAAAAAGATGAAATAATTAACTGACACCAGAATTTGCAAAATAATTTTCTTGGGGGAAAAAAAAAGAAAAAAAAACTGATTTTCTACTCTTTCATTAATAAAAGCAGAATTTTATTATAATTTTCTTGGTGCCATTTGTCAGTTTTGAAATTAAAATTAGGTGACCACCGCCCTTGAAAGGGTTAAATAACGAATGGGAAATGAATATCTCATTTATACTACTCAGCGAAAAAAAAAAATTCAACCGCTGAATCTGGCATTTTTAAATATTTGTATTAATGTGCTTAAATTTGTTATATCCACATAGACCGGGCGGCGGCGACATGAATGACTACGCCATCGAGTTACGGGATGAAATCATGATGCAAGGCAAGATTTTTAGGAGTAGGTTATGGAATGACTGGTCTGCCTCGACATTTCTTGGCACGATAGGCGCAGCAGCGGGTGCCAACTCGTCATTTTGGCTTTACTATCATGTCATCGTTACGGAATGAAACTGGCGCCAAATTAAAGGTAAAATAAAGTATTTTAAGAATATTTTGGTCTGCCTGTGCATATCCTGATAAGTATATAATCCTGCATAGAAACCCCCGGCAGACTAAAACCTATAACAAAAAAATACGTCATAATGTGCAATTGAAACACTATAAACAAAATATTTTACATTACATTGCCATATATATTACTTCGAGTCGATTTTCAAGATGAATTAAGGGTTTAGGAAAAGCTTATCAACAGTACATGAGAAAATGACTGATTCGGCATTACTTGGTACAAAGGGAGAAGAACGGCAATTCACTATTTTGACAGTACTATTACGTCATCGAGTTACGGCTTGACATTTTGGCACATTAAACACGCCGATTAGTACAATAGGAATATTTCAGCCTGACTCGTCATATCTTTGTTGGAGATGAGCAGAGCGGGGCGCCAATTCTTAATTTTGGCGGTATAATCACGTCATCGAGTTACGACATGAAATCTTCATGTAGACAAGATTATTAGGAGTAGATTATGGAATGACTGGTCAGTCTCGACATTTCTTGGTACGAAAGGAGCAGCAGCGGGCGCCAAGTCGTCATTTTGGCGTCACTATCACGTCATCAAGTTACGGGATGAAATCGGTGCCAAATTAAAAGTAAAATAAAGTCTTTTTAGAATATTTTTGTCTGCCCGCGCATATCCTGGTAGAAACCCCGGCAGACTAAAATTTATAACAAAAAATACGCCATAATGTACAATTGAATCCTTATAAACATAATATTTTAATTTTCTGCTCATGTCGTACCAAGAAATGTCGAAGCTGACCAGTCATTCCTTAATCTATTCCTAATAATCTTGTCCTACATGAAGATTTCATGTCGTAACTCGGTGACGTGATTATACCACCAAAATTAAGAATTGGAGCCCCGCTCTGTTCGTCTCATACCAAAATATGATGAGGCAGACTGAAATATTCTTATTGTACTGATATGTACCCTTAATGTGCCAAATTTTCAAGCCGTAACTCGATGACGTGATTATACAGCCAAAATTAAGAATTGGCGCCACGCTCTGCTCATCTCCAACCAAGATATGACGGGGCAGACTAAAATATTCGTATTGTACTAATCGGCGTGTTTAATATGCCAAAATTCCAAGCCGTAACTTGATGACCAGTCATTCCTTAATCTTTTCTTAATAATCTTGTCCTACATGAAGATTTCATGTCGTAACTCGATGACAACCACCAAAATTAAGAAATGGCGCCCCGCTCTGCTCGTCTCGTACCAAGATATGACGAAGCAGACTGAAATATTCTTATTGTGCTGATATGTGACTTTAATGTGCCAAATTTTTAAGCCGTAACTCGATGACATGATTATACCGCCAAATTTAAGAATTGGCGGTAGATGCGGTTTGCCTTAATACATGCTATCACA
Organism: Maratus speciosus; assembly: GCA_963932465.1. Taxonomy (NCBI): domain Eukaryota; kingdom Metazoa; phylum Arthropoda; class Arachnida; order Araneae; family Salticidae; genus Maratus; species Maratus speciosus. The sequence continues at coordinate 459,802,283 of OZ010796.1, read as the reverse complement.
CTTCTTTTCTTCATACGTTTAAAGTATGTGGATGTGTATATAAATTGGAATTATACTGGGCTGACGTATTCTATAGACTAGATTTAGCTATGTCTATATGAATATTTTGGAAAAAGAATAAAGCCAAGTTTTTATTTTATTGTTAAAATTAAAATTACACATTTAAAAAACTCACATTTTAGGTACTTGCACACTGCTACTTTATAAAAAATGAATTATTTTTCTCGCTGCTTAATGATATTATGATTAATTTTAAACTATTCACATTACGCGCATACCTTTATCATAGAAAAAACAGAGTTGCCAAGTCTCCGGCTTTTTGCACACCACTATTATCTTAGAGAAAATGTTGTTCTTTTAAAGCGACCAAATCTTCCAAATAAACAAAAAAAATTTTTCAGTATTAAAATACTGGTATCGAAAAGCCGAAGACTTGGCAGCTCTGGAAAATGGCAAAACAATGGCTTCTTAAAGTTACGGAATGGCGTCAAATTTACCAGAAAACTGAAAAGACCCAAGAGTTCTTAGGAAAGCCCAAATATACCGGCGGATTCTTAAGCCCATTCACATATCAAAAATTCATAAAAATTTAATAAATTGTCATTTCCAATATAAAACTTGCCAATTTGTCCGATTTCTTGTACCAAGATAAAAATATAATTGTTCAAATATTCTTTAAACTGTTTTTTTTTAATAAACGATCTGACTATTTGACAAGACTTAGAGCGCAATCCGCACTTCCGTCTAATAATTTATTTATTTTTTATTTTTTGAAGTGTTTGTTGACTTATGGGATTCTTTAAAATTCTATTTTTCTTTTCCACAAAAAATTTCACTTTTTGAAATTATGCGAACTGCACTCAGATGCTGCAATATATTATTTTTTTAGGAATTTTTGAAATCTGAACCAACTTATGGGCCTCTTTGAACTATATTTTTTCTTTTGCCACAAAGAATCCAACTTTTAGACAAATTTTGTGATGCAAACTGAAGTCCGAAACGACAATTTGTTTAATTTGTAGGAATTTCTGAATTACACTGTAAATTAAAATGTCTGAAATTCAGACACTTAAGTGTTTGAAACAGAGTGTTCAATTTTCAGACATTTTAAAATGTCTTAATTTTTTCAGACACTTCAAACGTCTGAATCGCATCCATTTTTTTGTAAGCATCATACGTAGCAATGTTTGACCACGTTGAATCCTGGAAAAATATTTGGCTGTGGTCCTGCCCCCTCCACCCCCATACAGCCTGATATTTTTGTTTCCAATTTTGGTATGCAATTTCGTTAACCTGATAACTTAAATCTTTTACGACATTGCATTGACTTTAATCAATATTTTGAACTTCAAGAGTAGAACAAAATAAAAAATTAAAAATATTTATTTAAATATCAGATTCCGTTTTGTTTTGTTTTAATCTGATTTTACTTTAAAAAGTTCAAAATACTAATTATAATCAGTACAATTTCGATACAGATTTAAAATGTAAGCTTTACAAATATTGCACATTAAATTTGAGGCACTGAAATCGTAGGGGGATGGGGCACTGCCCATGCTTTAATCAAGAAGTTCTTTTACAAAAAACGCAACGCTACATTATGGTTATCTAAATTCAGATGTCCGATATTCGGGAGTATCCGTTGTGGAGGTTAATGGGCATTCCCGAATAGCGGATACCTCTATTTAGCGAATACGTTTTTAATCCGCAAGGCATACGTATTTGTATATTTTTACCTCACAAAAGCAGACATCTCTGATTATCGGACAAATTCCACGGTCCCGATGTGTCCGTTATTAAGGGCTATTATGGTACATGGATATATATATATATATATTATAATCTTGTCCTACTCTAAAAGTTCAAAGTATTTAATGTACTTGTTTGAATGTCGAAAGAGATTTAAAATATCAGATGTACGAATATTGCAAGTAAATTCCCCCTCCCCCCCCAAAAAAAAATAAAAATTCATATAATTTAAAAATTATATTGCCACATAGGTAATTTTATATATATATCAGATGATAATCACAACAGCTATTTAACTATGAATAAAAAAAAATAAATATTCTACTTTAATAACAATGAGGAAAAAAATACTTCGGTATTTTGTTAAATATATTTTGTGTTAATCTTGTCCTACACTAAAAGTTCAAAACTTTCATTATAATTAGTGCAAGATTTAAGATATCAGCATAACAAAAATTTCATACAAATCCCCTCCCCACTTCTCAAAAAAGAAAAATGAAAATCCTCATCATTTAAAAATTAGATGTTTAAAAAATTTATATTGCCACATGGGCAAGTTTTTATGTAGATCAGATGGTAGTCACAAAAACTATTCAACTATCAATAAAAATAAATAAATAAATATTCTATATTAATAACATGAAGAAAAAATAACTTATAGTTTCCAAAATTCTTCTGTCTTAAATATATATCTTAACATCTAATTGTCATTTTTGTATTTTTCGTATAAGTCTATGTTTCATCTTCTACGTACTTCCTTTTATTTCCAGTAAAACAAGTTTTTGAATGGCTTAGTATTTACAGTATTAAAAAATAATTATTATCACTAATTAAATTTTGCATTATTCTCATAACCACGTAATTAACGATTACAATTCAAGAGTATCGCAAACGCAAGATTTTCCATAGCATGAAACTTAAATGAGTTGAAGTGAAAACGTTAAATGGGAAACTTTATCTGTCATTCGCGATAAAATTAAACCCAGTGATTCCTTATCAATACTAAAAGAATCATCTATTTTCTGCTTTTTAGAAAGTAATGCATATTCTATGCAATCTTGACTTGTGGAAGGAAGAAAGGTTGTATTAATTTTTTCTGATCTTTAGTAGCCTGTTTCGCAGATAAATGTGTATACAACCACTTAGTCGATCCACCTAATGTTTTAAGCACAGCGCTACGTTTTTACATTTAGCGCTTTATCCGTGTTTTGAGGTTAAAGGGTAGTGCCATACTGAAGATGTATCATTATCTTTCCTATGAGCTAGTAAATTCTTTTCATTAGACATCTTTAAAGCAAAATAAATATAAAAGCACGAAAAAATAAAGAAGTTAGCATATAATAATGGGGATGACTATGATACACAAATGTCAACGCTTATCAGTAAACTCTAATTCGAAAATGACTTACGGAGTGCAAGATATTTTCTACACACGCAGCGAAATCGAAAAAAACAAACGATTTTGTTTTTTTCTGACTAATAGTGTTACGTCTGTTTGCAGGTCAAAAGATCTAATCGCTTATAAGTATGTGTAAAAAATACTTGAGATATCTATTCTTTTTCAATGATATATCAGTTTATAAAAAATAATTGATTTTTATTCCGAATGCAAAAGTCTGTAAATATATTTTTTGATTTCAGTTGAATATTGTTATATTATATTTTAAAAAAAAGGACAATCCCGAAAATCCTGGAATTTGGCAGAAAAAGTTCCGGGATTTTCGGGTTTAAAAATAGTGCGATATCCCGGGATTGTAATCCCTGGGTAGGAAGTAAGAAATCATTATGAGATCTTTCAAAGTTTTTTTTTTTCTTTATATCGATGTGGTCGTTGAAACTAAGAACTGCCATGGAAAACAAGAGAAATTATTTAAATTAGAATGTCTGTCTTTTAGTGATATTATAACTTTATATTTGGGAAAGCAGATGAGAATTTAGAATATATAATTTGTAATAAAGACAACGTCATAAGTTTAAATATGTATACTTCTAGAATTAACGTTTTTTACAAACAGATACAAAACTAATACCATTTTATGCACGATTTTGATCAGTGCTATTTAGAAAAGAATAAAAAAAACACTAATTTTAGTGCTAAAAACAAAAATTGTGACACTTACTTGAATCCTGTTGCGAGAAGAGAAAAAAAATTCCTCGATTTGAAATTTTAAAAACTATTACAGTGAGGGACAAAGATTTGCATCGTTTTAGAAGGAAATCCCTTAATACATCCGGCTAGCCATATTTAGAGAATGAAATGCTTCATCCTCAAAACATAACCCGCCAGACGAAAGTTTTCTTTTTTTACCAGCTTTGACAAGACGAAGACAAATAACACAATATTATCGATAGAAATTAATACTAATTAACACTAAGTCTGTTCCACACACTTTGTAGAGTTCCCGGATGCAATCTTCAAGTGTTGTCTGCTTCTGTGTCTATACCGCCTTTATATCGACGACAGCTTATAAGAGACATTGGATGTCAAGCACTCAAATCAGATGTACGTATTCAATACATAAACTAAGTGAATACGAATTAAAATCACAGAACTTCAGATTTCGCAAAAAACGAATTAAAATATACGCGTGCATAAAAACTTTCAATTTGAATTACAACGTACACCAAATTCGAACGAAAGATATCTAAAACGCATGCGCAACTGAGAGTGCCCCCTGGTGGTAATTGCGTTGAAGAACGGAAGAATCAAAACGTCTTAAATTAAGACACGTTTGAAGCAACGAAATTTCTCAAAATAAGACGTTTGCGGATATTTTAGACGCTATTCTCAGTTCGTTTACATCATGATTATAATAAGACACTTATGTATCTTAAATTAAGACATCTATAAAGTCTTAATTTTTAGATTAAGACGCTTAAGTGTCTACAATTCCTTTTCAATCACATATGTGTCTAAATTTAAGACGCCTCTATTTGCAATGTACGAACCAACTTATATGCTTCTTCGAACTATTGCTTTTTCTTTTGTCCAAAACACCAGATATTTTAACTATAGTCGTATGGTGGTAACCGAACTCTGGTGCTTATTATATATATACTTTTTATTAAATGTTTTGAACTGAACCAATTCAGGGATATCTTTTTTTTTCTTCTGTCGCAAGAAAATCTGAATTTTGAAAACTTTAATGAAAACTGCACTCCAATATGACAATTTGCTAAATCTTCCTATTAGATACATTTTATTTCGACATCAATCTTCCAGTTTTTCAATTAGTTTGTACACTCGTTATACGTGGCCGTCCGCATCATAGTTCTTGACCAAAATTGTTGTATTTTACGCATATTTGGTATGAAGTATTATATCACGTACTCTAGAAATTCCATTATGTGTTTATTTTTCGATTTCAAACTTTACTCAAAATGTAAAATGTTTAAATTTCCTCTTTTACGATTTCCGTAACCTTGGCCGTTTTCAATAACGAATTAGAAATGAATATCTGCTTTATACTAATCTGTAGAAACGACATATCAATCAATTAATCTGGCATTTTGAAATGTTTTCATGATGTACTTAAATTTTTAAGATAGGCGTTTTTAAACGAAAATTGAAAAAAAATTAATATTTCTGTACAAATGTTTCTTGTCGCCAATGTAATAATTTTATTATAATTATATTGCTCTTATTTCATTTTTTATTACATTTATTATATAATATATGATTTTATTGAATTCCAATTAAATTTTGTGTAATCTTTCTGAAATTATTTGTTATATTTCCCTTATCATTTTTATTATATTTAATTATGTTCTTAAACTTTTGAGTTCAACTGTATGTGATAGAAAGGGAAGTCCGACCAGAAAATGAACAGTCCCCAGTGAATGAACAATTAGTAAACATTTTAATAGAATATCGTGTAAAAAACTCTCCACTAGATGGGGTACAACATTACCTTAATTGTACTAAGCAGGAAGCTATCTCATTCCTGCCTGGTTATTGATGTCGCATGACTTTAATTTGAGACCACGTTGGATTCTTCATGTCTGAGCAATACATGGTTTCAGTGCTGAAATAATAAAGTAAGTGCTATGTCATTTCATAAGTTTTGCAAGAATTAATTGTTTTTATTTGCATTATCCACAAATTTCAATGAACATACATTAAATATACATATTATAGCTATATTTCTAATTATTTTAACCATTGTAGAATAAGTAGGATTTGAGACTAGAGGATGTTTAATAACTCGGTAGGCAAATGTTAAAACTCCAATGAATGAACACCTGTTCATTCACTGGGATGTATCTGTGTTACAGGGAATCAAAGCAAGGTACATATTTCCTTATTATTTTATTCATTATATATAAATGGTGCAGATGCAAAAGTCACATTATCCACTTTTTTAAGGCACTGAGTTATTAATATTACTGTGTTCGTCTTTATAAGGCGAATCAGACTGCGATAGTGATTTGGACCATAATGAACATATTAAGGCTGAAAAAAAAGGCTGAAAATCTCGTTTTGATGCATAACTCATATCCGACAACTGTTTTTCAGCAAAACTCGCACCCTCCGATTCAACCAATCAGGAAGGCTTGCAAAGGATCATGGGATTTTCTCCTGTTGATGTTTTTAAACTTGCTCCAATAACCTCAAAGATGGGACTCAAAGTCACTGGACATAGTTTTTTACCACCAGACAGGGTATTTGGGATTACAGAAAGAGTAATAAAAAAGAAAGAGGTAATTTACCAACCTTCAGAGTACATAAACACTATAAAGGAACATGCAAAAGCTGTGAAAGTGGGTGAAGATTGTCAGGTTTTTGATTGGAAGAAAGAAAAAGATACCTTTATGAAGAAACCAGCTCAGTTTCACTTTAATCTTCCAGTATGTAGGAGAATAGTTGTGAATAAAAACTAAAGAACGGAGCGTACTAGTTAGAGGATATGTACAAATGTGACCTTGGAACATACAAGTCTCTAACAATGCTAGGAAGATTGATGTACAACATGAATCCACTAGTTATCCCGAAATCAAATAAAATAAAACAGTCGAAGAAGGATGACGTTAATAATTTGTCAAAGAAGTACTATGGTGATCCATGGAAAAAAATATGAAGATCTGATTTTTAACAAAAACATTATTGATGAGGCAACCCCTAATAACAGTGAAGATGAACCAATTTGTGCGCCAAAAACAAAAGTAAATTACGTTTTAAAAAAGTTTTAAAAAAGTAAGGAGTAGTGTAAAAAAAGTTTCACTAGCTTAATGACAGGGAAGAAGTTGAGGCATGCCTAATAGCAAATTTTTTTGCACAAATTATCTTAATAAATGTTTTTTGCGTTTTGATGTTTGTTGTTTATTACCCTCCAAAATAACATAATGAAAACTAATGTTCAGATTATATTTTTGTTTGTTTGTTTCTTGTTGTTTTAAATTCATAACTATTTTAACAAACATTACCATAAACGTTTGCTGCAAAACTGACATTTTTCTTATTCAAATTTAAATTCTAGTTTTACCAGAATTAGTACAGGTTTAAGACTATGTGATTTGGATGTAGTTATTGCAACAAAAATATCACCAAAAAAAACATTTGTGCCAATATATCATGTTTATTAATAACAATCAGTTGTTTGCATTTTACTAAAAACTAGTTTTAGTGGAGAGTGTTAATTTTGAATCTACACCCTTCATATGCAATAAATTCACTAAATAAACAGAAAGAAGTCTCTAACCAATGATTGAACACAAGAGTTCATTCATTGGAAGGAATAAATTAGGCTACTTTTTGTAGTGAATGAACTGTTTGGGCTTTGTTTCTGTGGCTTCTTTTATAACCTATAATTTGAAATAAGTGAGTTTTCAATTATGGCAACAAATGAAAAGTTCACATATATAAAAATATAACAAAAGAACATATCTACTCACATTGTTAAGTGTAATAATTATTGATGTGCTTCAAATCTTATATTTTATTGTTTTTAGATGACTGATAGAAATATTCTTATTGATGAGCTAGAAGTTCCCCAAAAAGAAAATATGAAAGTTTCAAATAGTCCATAGAGGACCTTGAAAAGTGGTTACAAGCTGTGAGGTCGGGTCAGGTCAGTTTGAACAATACAGCTCTTCATTTTAATATTTCAAAAGCAACGTTTTCTATGAAACTGCGCGGGAAAACAATTGAAGGTAGGCGTATGGGACCATTTCCTATGTTGTCGTTTGAAGAAGAAATCTCCTTGAAGATTGAATAGTTGGGAAAACGAAAATTGGATTTGCGATGCATAAGGATGAAGTAAAAGATGCAGTTTACAGTGTCATGAAACAAACAGGAAGAAAAATCAATTTGCAGACAACCGTCCAGGGAGAAATGGGTGACCTTTTTTCTAAAGTGTCATCCAATGATAACACAACGTAATACAGAAATAATTTTAAATGGGAAAGCTTGTCTCACAGACGATAGTATTCGACATTAGTTCCAAGAACATCTTGAAAAGAAAAATTTTTCTGATCTACTTTTATGTGGTGATTGTATATATAAAGCTGATGAAACTGGGGTTGAAATCTGTCCAAAAACAGAAAAAGTCGTGGGTCCTAAAAATCACAAAGGCTTCTACATAATTGCACCTGGAAATGAAAGAAAAGCATTATATTTTTGGGAAACTTTTCTGCCAGGGGGGAAAAATTCCTCCGATGGTTATATTTTCATACCAAAGGATTCTACGGGCTATTGCTGAATCAGAGACTTTAAATTACTCCATTGGAAGAAGTGACTCTGGATGGATGGTCACACCCACATTCTTCGAATACATTGTCAACTGTTTCTACCCATGGTTAATTGATAATGACATACAATTTCCCGTTTTTTTGCTTCTTGACGGGAATAAATCCCATATAAATTTCGAATTAAGCAAATTTTACTCCGAGGAGCGAATTCTTCTTCTCAGCCTTTAGCCGAATGCGGCTAATGTACTTCAACCTTGTGACGTAGGTGTTTTCCGCCCACTCAAAGCTTCATGGAAAGCACCAGTCAGAAATTGGAAGCATAAGAATTGAAATTTAAAGATTATAAGTAAGATCAATTTCACGCCCATTTTCAAAGAAGCTTTTGATACCATCAAGGTAAAAAATGCTTTTAAGAAGTGTGGTATTTTCCCATTTAATGTTGAAAATATAGATTTTAATAAATGTATGAAAAACAGACACAAAGAGCTAATTGGCAAGAAAACTTGTGAAAAAACAAACTGTTCTGAGAAAAGTGCTGGAATCTTAAATGATGAGTTAAACGTAGTGAACCTCCGAGAACCCGAGCATTTTGCAATATGGAAGAAATGTAAATTAAAGGTAGAAGAGTGCCAGATTATAAAAAATTTTGTCATTAAAGAAACATCAGTGAAGTCTTATAATGATGAGGGAATCTTAAATATTGATTTTGATGTAAGTACCAATAACCAAATAGAGCTATCCACAAATGAAGCTGACAGTTTTGTTGAAAGTCTACAAATTCAGAAAGATTTGGATCAAACTGAGATGGATTGTCTCCTATCTCTAACATAAGCCTTACTCACTTTACTCTTTCACATTATGCACTCTGGACTGTACTGCAGTGAAAGTGGAGAGCGAAAGTACAGCAATAGAGAATATTTGAAAAGATCATCTCTATTGGCCTGAAATAAAACAAAATAATAAAAATCAAACTAGTAGAAAAAAGTAAAAAGTCCCCTTCGCTGTAACTTCAGTAAAATGACAAACATTTGTTGAGTCTGAACAAGCTGAAAAAATATTCAAAGAAGATAACAAGAAGAGGAAACAAAAAGAAAGAGCATTTAAGAAAGAAAAGGAGTGAGAAGGAGGAAGAGGAAGAATAAAGGAGGAAGAGGAAAAGAAAAAGAAAAAAGAACTGAAGAGGGAAAAAATCAAGAAAGGGATAAAAAAATTATGAAGAAACATCATCTGATGACACAATGATATCATTGCATTGGTGTGATAGCAGTTTGGGTTAACTAGAAGATTTCAACAAAAGTGACAGTTCAGAGTCCAACTCTGGTGACAATACTTTACAACGCTTATACTGCGTTCAGATTGAGATAGTTGAGTCACTTAACTTGAAGGTGTTTGAAGCGGACGTACCCGGAATCAAGATTTCGACGTGAGCAAGTTTCTGAAACTCACTTAACTTTCGATACTCTCTTAGCTAAGAGTTGAGCGGAACTCTGCCTTCTGAACCCTTTTTCTTATTTGAAACTGTTCTTAAACTTCCAGTTGAGTTCTGCAAATAATTAATTGTTAATTATTAATTAATGGTTAATAATTTTCGAATAATCCTTTGAATCCTTTATCTATTTAATACGCCGCAAAGAATAAAAACAATAACAATCTATGTATGGTTAGGAGTTGTAGTTGGAAATTTAACATAAGTTAAGTTTCTAAAAACTTTTGGAAATGTGGACAGGTGAAGCCTAATTCCGGGTTTTCCGGTTCAAAAAAGTTAAGCTAAGTGACCCAACTTTCATAATACGAACGTAATATAACACGGAATAGCAATTAATAAATCACACGTGATCGTTCAATATGAAAAAGAATTTTTTCATATTGAACCATATCCACCATGACAATGTGTGGACCACAGGGCCGGGATTGGAAATTGCCTGCAGTAGAAGATAAGATCCGTTATTTTATCTATCATATAAGAGTCATAATAAAAACACCTGAACTTATTTCTGCAACATCCTTCTCTTCATCTAGAGTTTACCTTGTTGCTGAAATAGAGAAGTATGGGGTAAAAGATTTCAAGAAATAGAACTGTCCTTTTTTTGTTAAATAAATCTGTAATTTATAATTAATTTCAAGACTTAAATGTGATGATTTTTCAAATTAATTGTATTTCTAAGTTTAAAAAGCTCACAATTCAGTAAAACACATGTTCTAAGTTATTTGTAAACGTTCTAAAATAAATAGCATAGTATGAAATTTAATTTTTTTAAATTGCTGCTTGTTCATTCACTGGAAAAATTTCCATTCATTTACTGGTAAGAACTGTTCATTTACTTGGTTTTTGTATAGCTTTTTATTAAGGGTGTTGGCCACTCAGCTTCCGAATTCACCTGCAAAATGTTAAGTCCATGGGCGTTTGATGCATTTTTATATTCAAACTATCGCCTCAGGAAATTAATATTTTTACTTCTTCTTTCAGTTTTCTCTTCTAAAAGGATGTCCTTATTTAATTAGTTCTCAAAATATTTCTAAAATCTTTGCTTAATTTAATGTTTTATATTTTAAAAACTGACAAACTGGGAGTAAAATTTTAACACTTTACTATATAACTGAGATTTGTTCTGAAACTGCAGCATAATAACAAAGCACCGGGTTTTGATAATGTGGATGCCATAATAGTGAAGAATCTTTGTTTTAATTTTAATGTTTTAATATTATTAATATTCAATACCTGCTTCAAATATGCACATTTCCCGACTAGCTGGAAGAAGGGAATTGTTGTTTTTTTTTTCAAGAAAAGAAACAGGCCAGAGGGCTCGTATCGTTCCTATAGTCTGATTACCCTGTTGCCGTTTATAGCAAATATTTATGAGAGGCTATTGAAATTTAGAATTTCAACAATGCTAGAGGCTGCTTCGTACCTCGACGGGGACCAACATGGCTTCTGCGAGGGGCGGAGTACGCTATCGGCGTTGTGTTCGTTTCGTGAAAAGATAAGGGCTACTCTAATTGTTTTTAAATATTGTGCGGTTGTGTCTTTTGACATAGCCGGCGAATTTGATGTGCTTGGTTGGAACGTTGTTGCAAGCATAATAGATATTTTGCCTATCAATGATTACCTGAAAGACGTCTTTAAGAATTATATCTAATTTCGGCTCATTGGTTGTACATTTACAGATGGACTTCGATGGTTTTGTCTATTCTTTGGCTGTCCCCAGGGATCATGCTTGTGCCCTCTAATTTGGACTATAGTGGCGGATCGTATTATTAAACAAAGTAAAGCTTTAGCACTTCAGTTAATTTCGTATGCTGATGACTCAGTTGTGGTTGAAGGTACAAACACTAGGGTGTCACTTGAGAGTAAAATAAATAATGCTGCGAATAGTTATCCTACTGTCTGTACCGATTACAACTTACAACTTAACAATACTAAGACAGTTTACATGCTTTTTGGACGTAAAACCATGAAGAAGAGGCGACACATTTTAAAACATAGTTGTAGATCAATACCTGTGAAGGATAATATTCTTTACTTAGGTTTTCTTTTAGACAGTGTTTTTAATTGGCTGGATCATCTTGAGATGATAAGAAGTAAAGTTATTTCCTTTACTTGTAACATGAGAAAAGTGAGAGTAAGAAATATTGGGGTTTCTCCTGATTTATTAAAGTTTTGGTACAATACTGTACTTAAAAAGCAGATTGCATACGGTCATGAAGTTTGGTATCGTGACTTAAAGTCCCATGGTATACGAAGGTTGTCCTCGTGTCAGCGAGTCTGTTTGGTCACAATAATCCGTACCTACCGTTCAACGTCGACAGAAGCATTGTGTGTTTTAGCGGGGATTTTACCAATAGACATAGAACTTTCTAACTCTGCTCGTCAATATGATATGATCAATGGAGACATATTAGTAGTGGTTGAAGATTCTGTTATATATTCTAAGGATCTGGTCAGACGCTTTCCAAAATATTTTTGCCCAAATTATTATTTAAGACATCATGTTAATTTCCTGAATCCAGTGTGTACATCGGTTCCAGATCGCTGTCATCTAATTATTTTTACTGATGGATCAGTCAGGCCGAGTGGTGTTGGTGCAGCATTTGTGGTCTTTTTGAAGAACATAGAGATATTTAACTACAGAATAAAACTTAATATTAGAAATTCTGTGTTCCAGGCAGAATTGGTAGCAATTCGGGAGGCTATACAGTGGTGCGGACGAACTGAGTTTATTCATTTTTACTTGTATATATATAGATTATCATCGACCAACATTTTTGCGTCAGCTGTTTCCTTGTGATCAGTTGGTCTTTGACATTTTCACGAACTTGCGTTTACTTAAAGATAAAACTATTTATATAGGATGTGTTAAGGCCCATGTGGGCATCGTGGGCAACGAACGAACGGATGAACTTGCCAAATCGGCGGTTCTTGACAATAGTTATGACAAAGCTGTTCATCTTCCAATTTCTGTGAGTTTTATAAAGCATCAGTTTCGTAATAAAAATGTACAAGATTGGCAGAACCGCTGGTCTTTTAGCGATAAAGGTAGGGATACCTAAATGGTTATTCCCGAAGTTAATTTGAATTTTATTTGTTATTCGCAAGTAGCTGCATATTTTGTCTCTGCTCATGGTGCGTTCCCTACTTTGCTCCAAAAACTGGGAAAACGAGGTAATGATAAATGCACTTGTGGCAAACACGGCGATGTTAAGCACTATCTCTTTGATAGCTGTTGTGTTTCGGCGGAAAGGTTTAAAGTGATTAGAAATAGGACTATAGAAGCTAGGGATATTCTTCTGTCCCATACAAACTAAAAAAAAAATGTACCATTTATAATGATCTAAATGCAAACTTCTCGTTTATTAGATACAAGTTCTGATGCTTTGACTGATTTTTATAGTCAAGACTTTAAATTTTAGATCCTTGACTTTACTCACGAACTTGTGATTTTATTTACGAACATGTGATTTTTATATTAAGTCTGATTTATATCTGAACTTCGTTGACATTAAGGTGAAAGTTTATTAAGAAGACTAATGCCTGGCTTAGCGTATACTGGCAAAGTTTATTTTCCTGTTTGATGGAGTTTTCATCTAGACATGTGTATCATATTTTAACTACACATGTATCGTATATTTTATGATCATTCTGACAGTGTTCATTTGGTTATTTTTATTAGCAGACAATTGTTATACTGTAATTGTCTATAAAAGTTTATTATAATTTAGTTTTACTGACAGACAGGCATATGTTAGATTATTAATTCCCTTTAACCGTTGTTATCAAGATCTTTATATGTTTATTTATTTTTGGTGCTGGGGCACATTTGCTTTGTATTACTAATTTTAGTTAAATTAGGACCTGTTACTTTTCCGGGGCGGTTGCTTTAGTTTGGGTTTCGATGGTTAGTAGTGGGAAACTTCCACCGGGGAGATAACACCTATGCCATATTTTGGTGGGTATCCCGGTGGGTGATCTTGTCTTGTCCTCTTGTCACAAAAAATATTCGATGTGGGTATCTTGATAATAATTATGCTATTTTCTTAATAAATAATCGATTAAACGTTTCTTGTTAATAATTGTGCGAGGGAAATAAATGTCAGTACATTTTTACTTTAATTTGTAGGTTCAGGGGGGCGATACATAGCGATTCATATTTGAACACAACCGTGGAATCAAAAATGAGTCATGTGTTTCTCAATTTTGAGTGCATTTCGATCGGAGCTATTTTGAGCATGTGACGTATTTAAAATTGAGTACTTCTTACTGAATTTTGAGAACTCATTTTCTTTCAATGCGTCTATTTGAATTTTTACGTATGCTTCAGTACACCATCTTTCCTAAGATCTTCATTATGATACGTTAAATTTTCTACGGTGCTATGAATTTACCCTTGATATGTAAGGGCAATCACAGAGACTTTGTTTCGGAGACATTTTATTAAAAAATCATTTATCCTTAAATTTGAACAATTCAAACTTTTGAATTTTTAGTTTTGTTATTATGCAACAATGTTTACAAGAGAACTAAGATTGTTTTAAAATTTTACCAAACATTAGTCAGAATAATCATTTCGGGAATGTGTGTGATTGTAATAAGCTAGTAACAAAAGGAACCCGTAATTAAGGAAAAAATTATTAAGCAAATACCTAACTTCCTTGCAGTTCCTGTTCATTGTTTCAAAATGTAATGTTTTCAAATGCAGTAAAAAAAAAAAAAAAAAAAAAAAAAAAAATATATATATATATATATATATATTGCATGGAAAATGTAATCGTTTGTTTAAAATCAACCTTTTTTTCCAGGAAGCAAAACGAATTTCTAAATCATTAAGAGATGCCAATGGAAAAATATTCTTGGTAATTTGGCGTATGTTTCTTTCGATTGTTCTCTTTTGTACATTTACTAAAGTTTAAGGAGCTGATAATATTTAAACATCACGCACTAATACGGAATTTTTACGGGAATGTAATTTATTAATTTAATTGCTGGGGAAATACGATGATATAGCATATCACTGTATTATCATGCATTTAACTGCTGATTGACATTAATCAGGATTGTCTAAAATTACTGATGCATATACTTTACAATACGTAAAAAATGACGACGCGATTTACGGGTTAACGTCAGGAAGATTATCAAATAGTAGGGGAGGTGGGGGATGAATGGGACATTTTCACAAAAATATTTTTTTACATTTGTTTATTTAAGTTATTATTAATATTATATATCGCATTTCATACATTAGGTATTTGAAAACATATATGAACAATATTTATTCTAAATTATGATTTATTCAGAAAAATATTATGAAATAAAAAAAAAAGTTCCGCCGTGTCCCAATCATCCCCAGAGCAGGGATAAGTGGGACACTAACAGGGATGGATGGGACACAAAGATTTTCCTCCCTGTATTCAATTTTACCAAATTAAAATTGATAATTATAACCTTATATGTAATTCTATTTGCAATATATGATTTTACAGCACGAATCGATATGTTTTGTTTTTTTTTTCAATAACTTCTTTTATTGCAGTTTTAACTTTTAATGCAGACTTCGACGGTCAATCTCTTCTTTTTTCCCACTTATGAGGCATTTTAGATTTGAAATGAAAGTGCCAAATGTCTTTTATGTATGGCATAGCTAATAATTTTCAATCATAACTTATTAATTAATACTAGTTAAATGTATCTTAGAAACATGCAGAACGGAAATTATTGGGTCGATTGGAAAGTCGTGTCGTGTTGGGAAAATCAATTCGTACCGGAAAATTCTGCCCAGTAATTATTAGACATTAGATATCGGGATCAGTGTCTAATAAATAAACAATAGGATTTTGCGGTACGAATTGATTTTCCCAACACGACACGACTTTCCGATCGACCAATATGTTCGGGGTGAGGATTTATTTGTGCAACATTTCAAAATTCAATAAATTTTCCCCCATTTGATCAATAAACATATACTATTTCTAACAATTTTATCTATTTTGATTAAGTTTTAGTACCAATTTTTTGATAATCCATTAATAATTATTACAATACAATAAATAACATTCAGAAATTTTAAACAATAACAACTCATATAATACTAGGGTCACTCCATTTCAAGTGGTCCAGAAAATGTCATATTCGTTGCTCGACCATTTTTAAAAAATCTGAAATTTTTTGTACAACAACCCTAACATGATGGAAGTTCAAAATGACTATTATTTTAATTTTATTAATTTTTGTTTGTGCATGGCGGCCATCTTTGTTTCATCGTCGACAGCAATTTTCTCACAAGAAGGGTTTACGGAATTGTAAATAATTCATTGTTTATTTATCCAATTCAAGTGCGGATTAAAGCAATTTGTACAGAATACATTGGGCTAAAAATTTGGTAATGGAGTAGTTTCCGAAACTAACTGCTTATTGGTAAAATTTAAGCATAAAATTTCTGTTTTTTTCCAAAATTTGTCCGTTTGCAAGAGGAAATTTTTCTAGCAAGGAAAACTGTCAACATGACATAATTTTTTTTACAAATAGGTCGAAAGTACTTGTACTCACACGCCGAGTTCCAGATCTGGGACTTGCTTTCTCTTCGCTAAAAAAAATCCCAAATTTTTCAAAAATGACAAAAATCGCACTTTTCAGGCTTTGATATCTCTGGTGGGGCACGAGATAAAAATCAGAATTTTCTTTTTATAAGAGTATTATATGGTAGTGTTATACACAAGAAATTTCAGGATGGAGATTTGACTACAAGCTGAGATATGGCAAGGGCAACATGTCAAAACAATACTGCCAAACTATTGTTTTGTTGTAGTCACAGCTAAGTATATATCTCAGAGTAGCATTTAAATTTATTTTTTAGATTATCTTTAAATAATAGTAACATAAAATAAATCTTTTGCAATTAATTTAAAAAATAATTATGCCTAAGGCTTACATTTTGTATGGTTTCAGCTTTTTTTGTTGTAATTTTAGTAACTAAAAGAAACCTCAGCACTTTTATATATATACAAGACGAGACAAAAACAGAATAGGGAAAGAGAAAAGCTGTTAATGTTGGCATACTTGTTGAGACATGATCAAATGTGTCAAAACACATTCCTGCTTGTTGGTTTAAAAACCACAATTTTAATGCTGCTTACCAGTCTCTGAAATATGTTCCTACCATAAGTATTTTCCTGTAAATGAAACATTATGCGATGTTACCATGCATCAGCCTCAAGTAATTTTCAGAAAGTAAAGATACCAAAAGCCTTTTCAAAATTTATACTGAAGAAAAATCACATTTTTTCATAAGAAGTAAGCTAGGAATTATTAATGAATTGAGACTTGCACATAGTGATTTCAAAGTATATTTCTATGAGCCAGCAGGGCCAAGATCTTCAATCAAGTTATCAAGAGATGACAAGACTTGGTTCCTACAAATAAAATTTTGAGAAAGATCAAAATTGTGGTTTTTGAACCAACAAGCAAGAATGTGTTTTGACACGTTTGATCATGTCTCAACAAGTATGACAACACTAACAGCTTTTCTTTTTCTCTATGTTGTTTTTGTCTCAGGTCTTGTATAATTTTTTTTTAATGTAAAAGTGCTGAGGTTTCTTTTAGTTACTAAAATTATTTACAACAAAAATTACTGAAACCATACAAAATGTATGGCCTTAGGCATAATTATTTTTTTTTATTAATTGCTGAGCTTTGAAAAGGGCTTTAATTTATGTTACTATTATTTAAAGATAATCAAAAACATAAATTTAAATGACACTCTGAGATAAATACTTAGCTGTGACAACAACAAAACAATAGTTTGGCAGTATTGTTTTGACATGTTGCCCTTGCCATATCTCAGCTTGTAGTCAAATCTCCATCTTGAAATTTCTTGTGCATAACACTACCATACAATACTCTTATAAAAAAAAAATTCAGATTTTTATCTCGTGCCCCACCAGAGATATCAAAGCCTGAAAAGTGCGATTTTTGTCATTTTTGAAAAATTTGGGATTTTTTTTAGCGAAGAGAAAGCGAGTCCCAGATCTGGAACTCAGCGTGTGAGTACAAGTACTTTCGGCCTATTTGTAAAAAAAATTATGTCATGTTGACAGTATTCCTTGCTAGAAAAATTTCCTCTTGTAAACGGACAAATTTTAGAAAAAAACGGAAACTTAGTGCTTAAATTTTACCAATAAGCAGTTAGTTTAGGAAACTACTCCATTACCAGATTTTTAGCACAATGTATTCTGTACAAATTGCTTTAATCCGCAGTTGAATTGGATAAATAAACGATGAATTATTTACAATTCCGTAAACCCTTCTTCTGAGAAAATTGCTGCAGACGATGAAACAAAGATGGCCGCCATGCATAAACAAAAATTAATAAAATTAAAATAATAGTCATTTTGAACTTCCATCATGTTAGGGTTATTGTACAAAAAATTTCAGATTTTTTAAAAATGGTCGAGCAACCAGTGCTGGACCACTTGAAATGGATTGACCCACTATTTAATACTATTAATTAACGAAAATTATTAATTTATCAACCTATATTATACTATTTACTTAATAAATAAAATTTTCAACATCTCTAGGGATGAATGAGAATGTCCCATTCATCCCCATTTGAAATGTCCCAATCATCCCCATGATGCATGTATTCTCTTCTCGGCCATTTTTCCTCAAAAATTATTTTATCACAATGGTTACTATTTATTCATTTTAATTATCGATATTGAACCTTAAAATAAATAACTGCAACATAGCTTAATTTTTTATATTGTATAAGATATTTCATATCTTCAAATGTAAAAGAAACTTACTTTTAAGCAGAGATTTCAAAAAATGCACCTTTGAAGGAAAATGAAAACAGCAATGCGGTCCTACTTTTAGTTCTGAAGCACACTGTGGTAGAGCCTTATATGGTGATAGGAAGCAATTTAAAATAAATGTTTATTGCTTGAAATATTGAGAATGTCCCATCCATCCCTTGTCCCATTCATCCCCTAGCTCCCCTATATTAATTGCTGCTGATTAAGAAATCTTTAATTTTATTGATGCACACTTAAGAAAAATTCTTATTGACTAATCAAATAATCGTATATTCAAACTATTGTGGCTGTAGGAAAAATTAATTTTACATTTAAAAAAAATCTAACTCGAAATTAGAAACCTCTGTGATTTTATGCCATATATGTATGTATGCATCGTTATGCAAAACTCAGAAAAGATTGGGTAAATCATGTTAATGCTCCTTTAAATTTTATTAGATTTCTTCCATTTGTCAATATTAGCAGAAAAAAGAAATTACGAATCAGCTAAATATAAATTGAAAATTTTCTTTAAGTTATCCATTTTCAGTTACTCATAAATATCTGGTAAATAAGTTTAAATAAAGAAGGGTAATTTTATGGTATATATTTTTGACGCATTTTAACAGTAGAGAAAATATTTTCTGTTTACTTTAACTTACAAATTTTGCTTCCGCTTATACTTAAATTATATCTCCTGTCAGTGTTAAATTAAGTATTTGAATTTTTTAGTTTTATTTCACAACCGTACATTGTAAAAACCCAATTGTTTCTTTCTTCTTACAATAAAACAACTTCTTTGTTTATTTATTTGTTTCTGTATAAAATTAAATAACTTTCCTAGAATTAAAAAAAAAGAGAAACAACAATAACACAATAAACCTATTGTTACGTTTCGATCATACAATTTATCCTCTGATTACCAATTTGTTTTTCTAAAAAAATGTATATATTCAACTTTTTAAAAAATGTAACTGTTTTCGAAGCTAATGTAGCGTTTTAATGCAGTTCTTGTAAATAATCAACTTTTAATAAAAGAAATCACAGACGAACACGTCGTCTTTTGTCTTTTGAGCATCGAGAGCAAATTATTTGCACAAAAAACCACGTTCTCAATGATGTTGCAAAATGCAGGGTAAAAAAACCCCGCTTCAGTGTTAAGTGCCCTTAATAACTTATCAGCTACCACAGAATGAGCTGATCTTATTACAGAGTCCCGTGACTGGCGCGGTTCCTAGGTAAATAGCCTTCGAAAACTCAAACCCCCGTGGTAATGAACAAACAGTGTCTGGGGCAAAATTAGACGCTGTACGTGCTTCTGATGATACAGTGCAGGGGCGGCAGTGTTGTTTGCACAAGAGCTATGAGAAAAGAATAGCAGAACGGGTTTGTTGTCAGTGTGGGAGAAGATAAAGGAAAAAACAATGTAACATTTTTAAGTGGCTATAGCTGGGCATAGGGTTGTGAAAACTAATTTAAAATTTCAAATGTTTTTTAATTTCGAACTATGTTTCAGAAGAAGATTTTTTTATATAATTATTATTTATTTATTCATTAACAATTAAAATACCTTTTGGAAATAAAACAGTACTACTTGAGATTACAACAACTTGTAGAATATAAAATATTGTATGTAATGATATTCTATTTTTTAAAATAGAAATAAGCTTATTCAGTGTCATGGCGGTTTTGCCTAGAAATTCTCCTTCTGTAATTCTTAGGCGCAGATAAGACGTTCATTTTGTTGCTTGATGGAAGCGCTTTAATGCCATTTTTTTTTTCTTTCCTTTGAAATACGTTGACCCTTTGATTGACATATACGCTACCCTTGAGGGGAAAAAGATAGCAAGAAAAGTTGGATGGTCAAACCCACTATTTTACTTACACATTTGGAGAATGTATAGTTGTTTCAGTTTTAAAAATAAAGAGGTGGGATGCATTACAAAACTAATTTTAAAATATCAATAATATAGGCTAAATTCATATTACAAATAAGCACAGTTTTTAAAGGAAAATGCATATCAGTTATAAGAAGGAGAAAATAATAATAATAATAAAAACTTTTTCAAAAAAAAATTCCCGTACAATATTTTTAAAGTGGTTGATATTGGAAAGGCACACTCATGTTCAAAATTAAGAGAATTTGCTTTGTCGAATTTTAAGCAAAATACTAAACGACAAGTAAAACTATTGCTTCGAAAGAAAGATGCAACTCCTTAGCGTCTCATACGTAAGCGTACACAGGCTTTATAAGCGAACGTGGATATTTTCGCGTTTTGTTTGCTCGCAAACCTCGCCGAATATCTTGGTGTTTTTTTTTTTGCAACATTTGGTGAATTCAAAAGCAAACAGTAAAAGTGAGTAACCTCCAGAGTTTGGATGATGGAATGAGGTGGCGAATCGCGAGGAGTCTGGGAACATGGCAGTCTTAAGTGCAAGTTCCTAGAGACTTCAATGTAACGCCCAGCGTAGTGTCTAACTTATGGAAAAAGTTTAAGGATACTGGATCGATAAAGATAAAGCCTGGGCAAAGTCGTCCAAGACCCACGACGGCCGATGAAGATCGCTATTTGTCCATTACAGCGAGGGGTAACATGAGTGCAACAGCTTCTTAGCTCTCTCGTGGTCTTTATGCGGCCACAGGAAGTCGAGTTTCAAGGATTACTGTTTGCAGAAGGCTACATGACAGAGTGTTGTTTAGAATAAGACCTGCTGTTTGCGTCCCGAAGTCCCGATCACTTCTGCACATAGGAAAATCCGTTTAGCATGGTGCAGAGATCATCGACTTTGGACCAGGGATCAATGGAGGACCGTTCTATTTACTGATGAGTTTACGTTCTGCCTAAACAGTAAATCTTGACGTACTTTCATCTGGAGAAAACTAGCGATCCACTACCTGCCTTTCAACGTCCGAGAAAGAGACCACTATAGCAGCGCAGCGGAGGTTTGATAGTCTGTGCAGGCGTCATGTTGGATGGGCGAACACCCCTCCCTGCGCTTGGCAAAGGCTCTGTGACTGGTGTGAGGTATATGAATGATGTCTTGGTACAATATGTTCGCCTTTTCAGGGATGTATATGGCCCTGATGTCATTTTAATGGATTACAACGCGCAACCAGATAGAGCTCATCTAGTCGATTAATTTCTGAAAAGTGAGGATATTGAACAGCCAGATCTCCAGACCTAAACCCTATAGAGCATGTCTGGGATGCTCTGTGGAGGACAACTGGAACTCGCTTTCCACCTCCCATAACCACAGAGGGCCTAAAAACAGAGTTGCTGCAGGTGTGAGACTAACTGCCACAGGGACTCATAAATATAAACTGCCTGATTTCCAGTACGAATTCACACTGTGAGAGCCGTATAACTGTAAGAGGGGACCATAGCCCCTATTAACCCATTTTTTGGTTCAATATTGTAAGACCTATATTATACCTTCTGACACCGATGAGTTTTACGCACGATCATGCGTGTGTATTATAACTGTTAAATGGTTAATTTTTTTTTTTTTTTTGTATTATATTTCTATCTAATTTCATTAAAATCAGTCCAGTAGATGAAATGTTAATATCAGCCACAATCAGTGTTGCCAGATTTTATTTTTTTAATCGAGTATTTTAACATGTGAACGAAAATAATAATAATAATAATAATAATAATAATAATAATAATAATAATAATAAATACAATTCCGAGCAGATTCTAATGCAACGTATCGTTTAACTAATTCAACTTTACTTGATATTAAGTTCAACATAAAATGAAAATCTGTCTTTTTCAGATTTTAGTTTAGCGCCAAAGTACGGTATCTTAAGCTTAATATGATCTTATCAACACTTGACATTTTTTTTCCTTGTAATTTTTTTGGGGCAACCAACTAAAAATTCTGTTAACTTTGCCTTAGCTTCTTTGCATTACTGTAGCAAACAAATATTCGATGTAAAAATTCAAATTATGCGATATTTAGAAATGATGTAAGAGGGATAAAAGTGAAAGCCATAGTGTCGATTGTTGCTACCACAATATATTTTTTTATTGAAAAATTGTCTGCGTACATATAGTCCCGGTACAGGACGCCACAAAATAATCAGATTAAATTTGCTATTGCTTGAAGTTACATTTATGATACATTACATGAAATTAAAATTGGTATGCTACATTTTGAAATTCAAGGACATCTAAATGTGCTACTTTGATTTTAATTTTAAGTTTGTCATCCTCTATGTCGTCTTTTTATCCATCCGCAGTGGAAAAAATATTGTGATAGCCGACAAATTTAAGCATGTTTTTTCAAATATAATACAGTATCATTGTTATTGAAGATAGTTACTACTATGAATAAAGTTCGTTTACTAAATAAAAGTACCACAGCTATTGTTAATATCGTATTTCTTTATGAAAGAAAAAGAAATTCCATTTTGATATTTAAAAGTGTTTTAAAAATATTTTCTGAAAATGTTTCATTAAAGAAAATAATTATCGATTTCTATTAAGATTTATTATTCATTTCTTTATTTATTTACTAGTACCCCCCTACCCCAGGTTTTTTTTCCTGGCACCTCAGAAAGGTATCGTCTATCCATAAGTATTCTTTATATATATTTTTTTTTTATCTGGGTAACGTAAAATGTTAAAAATGTTTTAAAAATATTTTCTAAAAATGTTTAATTTCAGAAAATAATTATCGATTTATATAAAGATTTATTATTCATTTATTTATTTATTTACTAGTAACCCCCCCCCCCCCCCCAGGTTTTTTCCTGGCACCTCAGAAAAGTTTCGTCTATCCGTGAGTATTCTTTATATATTTTTTTTCCATCTGGACAACGTGGATGGCAATTTTGATATTTCAGGAAAGCTGGAAATATGAAAACGACAACATTTTCTTTAAAAAAATAGTAAATATCGGTTTAGGGCATAAAAAAACCTTGCAGACGAGTTTTTTATTTTTGCTATTATTATTATTTTTGTTGTTATTGTTATTGTTATTGTTTTTTTTTTTTTAATTTTCATGCTGGTTATGGGGATGGCAATTTAAACCTGCACAAGACCCGGAAAATATTAAAACGATTTCTGAAAAAAAAATAATAGCTAGTATTCATATTTTCTTTTAATGAAAGGTACTGTTGAGAGCAAAAGGAAACTTCGCATACGTGGATTTTTTTTTTCTTGTCTTTCATTCCAGACCACGTGGATGGGAATTGAAAATTGCAGAAAAAACGGAAAATAGGAAAACGATATCCAGAAAAAAATTTCTTTCTGAAATAGTATATTACATTTTTTTATAATTAAAGACTCCATTACAAAGGGGAAAGTATTACACAAAATTAGGTATTGAGTTTTCTTTTTTAACTCCATCCAGGGCCCAGCTAATGAGAGTTAAATATGCTAAAAAGACGAAAAATGTGAAAACGAACTTCAGAAAATGACTTTTTTAAACAGTAAATATTCATATTTTTTATGACAAGTACTACCAGTACCAGGAAGGTGCTGTAAACATGGACGTACTTTTCTCTTTTTCTTTTCTAACTCCATAGCAGCTCCGGCGATCGCGATTTTATTAAAATGCAGCAAAAAAAGGAACTTTTAATTACTTATGCGTCGGAAGAAGTACGTTTTCCCTGGACCGCTTGGAAGTGATGAAAACGATGACTAACAGCGGAAAGTTGAAGCTGGTTCATTAGCGTTCGATGCAGGTTTTTAATTAATATCTCGTCTAATCAGCAAAAAACTAAAAGTTGAGTCTTAGTTGCATTTGGATCCGCCTTCGTCTATCCGGTTTCAAATTTGCAGACGTTTACGTACGATAGATTCCTCCTGCCATCGCCAACAAAAAGACAGAGAGATACATTCAGACAAGCATCTTTATTTTATTAATATAGATTATATACCTGATCATGCATGTTCTAACTTCCCTGGCATTGCTAAAGCTGATAATTATGAAAATTAAATATGCCACAAAAATACAAAAATATTGTCCACCAAATATGGCTTCTAGAAAATTTACAAGAGTACGGAAAAAATTGGATACAAGACCAGCTTTGAGCTATTGAAGTTTGAAGTGTGTTAGGTTTTATTTTGAACTTTAGAAAACAATACATTGTACACTCTAAAGAAAATGTGTAAATTTACACATAAAACAGGTATATCGATGATACAAAAACGATTTGTCTATATGTGTAAAGTGGTGTGTAAATTGCCAAAATACACGCCTAATGTGTAAATTTCAAAATACACATTTAAATGTGTAATTTGATGATAACACTAAGTGTGTAAAAGTTATCTTATCTCTCTTGAAACACACACTTTAATGTTTATATTGCACAAGTATACACATATTTCTGTGTAATAGTGTAACACATATATCGGCGTAATTTTCTGTGATTACACATATTTTTTTGTATTCTGCAAAATACACACATTTTTGTGGAATATGTAAAATACACATATTTTCGTATAATATGTGTCACACACAATTTTGAGTAATATGCAAAATAGAGAATTTCGTGTAATATTTTGCTCTTACACATATTTCTGCATAATATGCAAAACACAGATTTATATAATATTCAAAATATATAAACTTTTGTGTAATATTCAAAATAGACATGGTTTTGGCTTCATAGCTTTATGTTTATACTTTACTATGTGTGAATTCTGAACGAAATGTTTTTTATGATCGGAAAAAAAATATGAAGAACAAACTCATACGCTTGGTGTGTTTTTTCTTTATAGTATGTTTTAAGACCACAAACAGTGTACTCCAATGTATTTAGGTAATTTACACGCCACATATAGACAAACGGTTTTCCTATCGTCTATATACCTGATTTTTACATAAAACAGGATCATTTAAAATCATAATTACTACAAGTCATCTTTCTGTTTGATTTGGTTTAGTCCTAAAATCGTATAGTCATAATTTATACATAGAACCTGTATAATCTGAATAAATATCCACTTACAGTGTGGAGACTTTCTTCAAATTAATGTTAAAAAAAGACAATTTCCTTCATGCAGCCTTACAACTATAACCTCTCTTGCTGTTTTAATTATTTTAAAAAACATTTTCTTTTGAAAATATTTATAAATTCCTCCCATCCCCCTCACACTGAAAATTATCTAGCTTTAACAGCATTTATAACTGGCACAAAATATTAATTAGGAATAGAAATTTTTTCAAATGTATTTAGAAATTTTCCTGCATTTTATAAAAATGCTTCAGAAATTCAGACTAAATTATTTTAATTTATTTATATATGTATGATGCTAAAGTAAATATTACTTAATCTGAAATATTTCTAGCAAGACAATTCAATTAAAAATTCAATTTGTCTGCAGCATACCTAATTTAATCTTTTTCAGAGAACGGAAAGAAATATCCAAGCTGCTTATATGAAGTATCGTAATATGAAGTATTTTGTCACAAGTGGGGTAACTTTGTGACACCTGGTCTAGTTTTCCTATTTCGAATCTCCATAGCTGACGTTACTGTCGGCTATGCGAATCCCCCTTCCGTCCGGTATGGTAGGAAAGGAAACAGCGTCGCAATCTCCTAGTACGGTGTGTCACATCACGTAACGACCGTTTCCCGAAGTTCTAACACGAAATACGCAAACTAGACCAGGTGTCACAAAGTTACCCCACCTGTCACAAATTAGCACCAACTTACGGTAATTATTATATTTGGATACATAATCGCAACAAGGATGGTGCGGACGGTGCCCCTGCATCAGGCCACCCCCCCCCCCCAATTAAAATAAGTCCATGCAGGCTTCATCGGTGCCATCAATTATCTTTAATGATCAATCATCAATGTAAAAGTTAACGAAGTTTTCGTTCCAGTACCCAAATAGTGTTGCTGCGGCACTGCTTAGTTATTACAGCTTGAAATTAAATTATTTCTAAAGACCCTTAAGAAATTTAATTTTAATAAAATAGGCTCCTGCACAAAATTACTTTTAATAAAACAGGCCCCTTCACAAAATTTCTCTTAATAAAAATAGGCCCCTTCCCGAAATTCCTCCTTATAAAATAATACCCATGACAAAATTCGATTTCATAAAAACATACTCTTCATTAAATATTTTTTATTTTGTTAGATTTTAAAATGTACATTTTGTTAAGAAAACAAGTTTATCAGAAAGCAAAACTTTAGGAGAAAAACTTGAAACGGTTATTATTAATTAATATTTGGTTCAAATTTGAGTTACTTATCTTTCGTTATTTTTTACAAAAATATAAAAAAAATCACAAAAATACATTTTACTTTTCACAAAATAGGTCCCCCCCAAAAAACCCTGCATCGACCCGAAAGTAACACCTATTACTATTTTTTTTATCGCACTACTCGCTACATTACATGTTTTTCAAAAAACAGCATGCTACACTATGAACTAACAGAAATTGCAACTAGTTTTTTTTTTTTTTTTTTTTTTTTTTTTACTTAAAATTTTTTTATTAAATTCCTAATCTATATTTTAAGAAATCTTGAAGACAAATTAAAATGACACATTTTCTGTACACAAAACTGTAAAAATTTGGAAATCGAGTAAGTACTTCCAGAGTTATATCAAAAATTAAATACGTTTAAAATTTTACAATTTAAATTTTTAAAAAATATTTAAAAATTTTCAGATTTTTTTCTACATGCAATATTCTTATTATAATAAAAGATATTTCAGAAAAAAATTGCATATCAAAATATCTATAAAGTAAAAAAATAAATAGAATTTTGAGCCCCGGACTCCCCTTAAAACGATATTTTCCATAAGAAAATATTGGTACCGAAGAATTTTCTGGTCTTGAAATCTCAGGACAAGTACGACACCTGCTAAATTTTTATTGTTTATTTTTTATAAACAAAAAAAACTTTGAAGGACGTCCATTACTGGCTCATCTACCCTATATATTCACAGAGAAAAAGCACCCAGTTTTATAAAACTATGAATCATATCTTATTAATTTTAAATAATAATAACAATATTAATACTTAACACCATTTTTTTTCATTAGATCCAAATATTTGCATTCCTTTGTAATGGTTATCCACTTTTTTTCTTGCCGATAAACGGCAAAGAATGTAATAATCCAATTAAGAATATAATGAGACAATGACGATTAGCACTACACTACTATGAAAATACTTCGTCATGGTTATCCAGCTATCTTTTATTATTATTTCCTTGTTATATAACTTTTTTAGAATTTTGGCTGATAAAGCAGATCTAGCATTTGTCTTCCTTTATCTCCTAAACATGGCGGCCTGCTTTTGTGACTAGCAGATGTTTTTTTTTCATTGTTCGCCAGGTTAGTTGCGGCCAGAGCAGACGATTTTTCTACTTTACACACTTATGTGAGTTTACCAACCGATAACAACTTACAGACTTAATGTCATAAAGTAAATACACGTTAAAACAGGTAATTTTTTGTACAAAACGTGTAATTTTTATGACAAGTGTGTGATTTTAGAAATTTACACATTTATCTGTGTTTATGTAATTATGTGGAAATTACAATAACACATCAATTTGTGTAAATTTAGGATTTTTTTTACATTTACACATTTATTTGTGTTTTTCAAGTGATAACAAATTACACACTTAGTTTCAGAGGCTAAATACACATAAAAACAGGTAAATTTTTGAAATAAATGTGTAAATTTTATGACAAGTGTGTAATCTTAGAAAATTACTCATCTATATATGTGTAAAATTACCTAATTTACACATTTAATTTTTAGAGTGTAATGGGCACTGTAATGGTTCGCATTTTTAATATGCGGAATGTAATATGCATGCTAAAAAAATCATTTAATTGAAAATGGTCACTATATCATTTTTGACACCTTCCAGCACACTTAAAAAGTGTTAATGTTTTCCGTTCGTCCTAACTTTCGTAATTTACTTCGATTGCTACGAAACTGATATATCTGTACGGTAATACATCAATAATAATAAGTAAGTGTAATACATCAATTTAAAGCTAAAGAGTTGAAGTATATAAATTTGTAAGTTTTAATTTCATAAGTGTAAGTGTTTACTGAAAATGAGCTGGATACTAACAGTATAAAACTACATTTGCATTTGAGCTTAAAATGCAACTTATTGAAATGTATGATTTTCTTACTTTCTAGAATTCAATAAATATACTATGCGTTCAAATTAACAAACTATTATCATATCTTTAAGATCTACATATATAAAATCTTTTAGATAGTGTCTTTAATATATTTTTGACTGTATTTAAACGTTAATACTTACACGTCACAAGAGTAACGGAAAACATACAAAAGTTTTAATTAAACAAAATACTACTTAAAATTTTTACCAAAACTTCTAATTATCTGATTTCGAGGTATAAGATATATTTTACATTAAATATTTTTTTTATGCTATGCATGGAATAGGCTCTGGGGAGTTGTCACAAGAGTAACAAACGTCTGTGTCACAAGAGTAACACATAATAATTTTGTCGATAGTTTGATATAACACTGCGTTACAACCAAAATAAACAGAATGCTTAAAGTTTTGTTGTTTTTTCTTTGTTATTAGAGAAGTTCTTGAAATAGTTTCAGCTATAACTAAGGTTATTTTGTAAATTTTAACCCTTAAATGCCTGATTTTAAAAAAAATCATTGTAATAATGTTTTTCGGCTTTCATTTTTTAAATAAATCATGGGAAAAATACTTAAAAAAATGATATTTTGTTTTAAGTATAGTTTACGGCTAAAAAACAGTTTGTTACTAATCAGCAATACTGGTGTTTAATTGAAAAAACAATTTGCCTTGATAAAATTCTATAATATTAAACACACAAGAATTTTAGGAACTATAATAAGAAATAAATTTCACTTGCTCACTGCAGGTTAAAATAGGGTATTTCGCAAGCTCCCAAACAAAACAAAAAGAACAAGTAGAACAAAAAGAACAAAATAAATCTATCTTTATTCTTAAACAGCACAAGTGTTGCCATCTACATGTTGTAAATTGATTTAATAATATTTTCAGAATGTATTTTATTGGCAACATCAGGCATTATAGCTTCAATGTTATTCTAATAGTATTTTAGAGCCTAAATTGGGTATGTTGCCGAAAAGCAACACCAGGCATTTAAGGGTTAAGGAAGATAAATTATCTTTATTAGTGTTTTGTTAATGGGTGGATTTATTCTTATTCATTTTTGGTATTACTTAAGATTATAAAATAATCATGTCAAGTAATTAAAGATATAATAAAACAACTCTACTCTTGTCATTTTTGTCTGCTTTCTTTTGGTTTGAAGCACATAGTCTTTGATTAGATATTTTATAGGCTTTGTAAAGCTTCGTTTACAAAATTCTGCTGTATAACCTTCAGAGGTTCTTATAGTAACTCTTATAGAAAGGATTCTGATAGTATATTTTAAAGGAAAGATTTTAATATTGCTTCTTATACACGGCATTGTTTTAAAGAACAGAAAAAATTCTGCTAAGCACCAAAAATTGTAGAGAAAAAATAAGAATGAAATTGAATATGTTGTTGTGAGAAAGAAACAAAACAAAATATATTACGATAAGGTGAAGAAAAGTCAAAACAAAAGCTTGAGCAAGAAAATGGAAATATTAAGAAAAGGAAAAAATAGAGAACTAGCTGACCTCAGATACTGTAACGGAAAAAAATCTAACTAAATCTAATCAGCTAAATCTACGTTGGTTAAGAGTGAAATAGGTCACATAATTTCATCAATTCTAGGGGACATTTAATAAGAGAATACGTTTTTTGTTTAAAGAAGCATTCCTAAATTGAAAAATGGGAGATTCCTTTGCAGCTTTAAAGCCTAGTTTCATAAAACAATAGAAAATAACTCATCAGAATATCTCCATTTGTTGCTGTCACGAAAACATTCAGGCAATTCATAATGTAATAACTGGTGTATTTTCTGCATTAAACATTCCTGTGATGGATTTAATGACTTTGTCTGCCAAGATACATCATAATTAGAATTTAGGAATTTAGAATATCTAATTTGCGGAGATAACATCGAAGAATTATTTGAAACGGAAGCCCATAATACAGAAATTCTTATAAGTTATTGTAAATAGCAAAACGTTGATAGACGTTTTGCTATTGACTAAACGTTTATCAACATCTTCATCAATACTGTTACTTTTTCAAAACGTTGATAAACGTTTTGAAAAAGTAACAGTTAAAGAAACATTTCTGATTGTTTAAAAATTTTCGAAAGCATCTAAATCCATTTCTGTGGCACACATTCATTGAAACTTGTACAAGGGATTATTTTCGTAATGCCAAAAAAATAGTCATTTCTCAAAGAATAGTTATGCCAGTGGATTTTCTAGAAACTGATTTATTTTCATGCTAAGACGAAATTTTGGTATGATATACTACATTACTGGTCAAATCCAGAAGCGACTGCATTTTCAGCTTTTTATTTAGTATGATCCCAATAAAGTAAAATTTTATGCTATTATTTTAGACAATGTAACTCATAGCCAATTTTTTGTAAATGCTTTCGTATGTAAAATTTCAACATTTCATCTTTATGGAATTTTGTATTTTCATAAAATGTACCTGTTTTACTTTTTTATATGATGGTTATGCTTTCCAATTTAGACAAAAATATAACTATGCAAATATGCCTGCAATGAATCAGATTCCTTTCTCAATTAACTTAATTGGGCATATTTTTTTTTTTCAAATACTCCTGGTATAGATGCTGTAAATTTATTTTGTATTGCTGTATAATGATATATATGGGATGAAGTGCGTGCTAAAAATGCAATTCTAAGTTATACTGCTTATTTTGTCAAAGGAATTAAAACAATAAAGTTTCATTACTTTGCGAGAAAATACCAACAGCAAAGGGCATTCAACAAATACAATTTGTTAAAACCATGAAAAATGACACTATCTACTACAAACCTTACACTAACATGATTCGCACAAAGAATTTGTGTTTCATTAAGTAAATCATGATACAGGAGAAGTTTCAAATGATATTATTGCTAATGAAGACAATGACTTATTCTGTTAAGTAGCAGAAACTGAGAGGTTGCTATGTGGTTATAGTGTTTGTTAATTTTAGAATTTTTTACATTATTTTATGTTATTTTAAAATTAAACCATCCTTAACAGTTGTTCTCTATGGAAAATATTTTTTAAAACTTATTTTAATTATTTTTAGTATTTAAACTGAATTTTTGCTAAAATTACATTATGGACAAAATGTCATAAGAGTAACACTTAGCATTTTGCAAAATCAAATGTAATTAATTCAAGCGTTATCAGATGAGTTCAATGATTAATGCTTTAAAAAAAGATATAATTACTCTACTATATTATGTAAATTTTATTTCTATAGTCTCATATAATTCACAGAATTTCTGCGTCGAACATAATTTTTAAAAATTGCATTTTTTTGTGGTCACAAGAGTAACAAAATTTTCATTTATTATCAAGGCAAGTAAAATGTTTTTTGTTACAAACTGTGTATGGTTTATGAAGGTAGAGGACATGTATTTTTAAGTGTTTGCATCAAATTTATCCTAAATATATTATGTAATAAAAGAATTGGAAATAATATGGAAATTTACACTCAAGGCCACAAGAGTAACAGTGGACGTTCCCATGTGTTACTGAGGTTCACTAATACATGTTCCCTATTGAAAATGCTGGTGTGTAACACTTACTGTTCGTTTACTAGGAAATAAAAAAATAATCGGATACATGCCGGCCCATGAGCGATAATAATTTGTAGTACATTTCAATGACGTTATATTATTTTAAATTGGACGAAATTGATATTTGTTAGTAAGAGTCAATAAAGCATGTTTGCTATAGCGAAAGGTTCGTGAAATATTTGTAGACTTCATTTAGTTAGCTAGAAAAATATTTCAAGTACGTTACTATCTAAAATTACTGTTAATTATTATGCATTACGAATATAATAAGTTAAACAGGTGTACAGTTAGACCTAAGAAATTTGAGTTTCGAAAATTTGATTTTCAAAAATCGTAAAATAGTCCATATGTAATTTGGTTGATAGTTGTTTTCATATTTGCAGATTATTTTAAAGTCTGAAAATTACAGTTTCAAGGAATGTTCATAAATTTACAGCTGGACTTATTCCAACTTACTAGTGAAAAATCCTACCAATATTAAAATAGAAGAAAATTATTATATCAATCACCAGTCTTTATTCTCAATCTTGTAATTTTAAGTACAAATTGTAAATAGTAATAATTTAAATAGATTGTACTTATTATGAAATGGATATCAATTAACAGACGCATTGTTGTAATTTATAAATATAGTGCAAATATATGAGACTTTTCTATATATCTTATGGAACTGCGGTATTTACGCAGCCCAATGCATTCAAAATAACCGCTAACAAGCTAAATAGTTTAGCAAACTCTTTATCTGTAATCCTTAATTATGGCTTTACACGCGTTTATTTTAATATCAGCTAGATTTGATTAGATATTTTATTCCTGAGTATCAATTCGATTATCGCCATTTACCTTAAGATAGCCTTTAAAAACATAATTAAGATCGTTTTCATGTGGTTTTATGTGTATTTTTGGTCTTTTCATTGTCAAGTTTTAAAAATTACGGTTGTAATTAAAACTCGAATTTCCAAGTGTAAGCTCGCAATTTTAACTTTATTGGAAAACCAAATTAGTAAATACCTTGAAAAACACTCAGATTAAGACGTATGAGAGAAACATACTCTTTCTAATGCAAAAATCCAGAATAATAATGAAATGTTGTTTAACCCTTTCAGGGGCAAGGTTTGTAAAATGCTCGCATGAGCGAATGTCACCAGAATTTACAAAACAAATTTATTTCAAAATAAATAAAACATTTTACTCACGTACTTAATAAAAGGAAAGATTTCTTTCTAATATTCTGGTACCAATGTGGCATTTAGGAATTAAAATTAAGCTTTCCAAAAATGAACCACCGCTTTTGAAGGGGTTAAACAAACGGCTAAACCACTAGACATGCAATGATTGATTATATGCTCCTTTTTAAAAATCGCAAACAAGTTCATGTTGGAAAGTTTGCATCAGCTAAGACAGGTAACTATGAAGCAGACTAAGCAATTCAAATCGGCCAATAGACATCGAAAATTTGGATAAACCTTAGAACGGTGGTTGTTACAAATATTATGGAAAATTTTATTGTCTAAATTGTCTTACGTAAATGACTGAGAAACTGACAAGAGCACGATTTAGAAAATGAAATTTGACATTAAACTTTACATCATGATAGCGTATTATCAGTAAGTTAACATATATAAATTTCAAAGCGCACAACTTAGACAAGCTTTACAAAAAATGCTCTAAATTTACATAGCAGTTTCTTTGTGAAAAACTGATTAAAAAATTATCCTAAAAAATTAAACTTTCGGTGGTATCTAAAACAAAAATATAAAAAGGGAAATGGTATACCATAATTCCAGAATTCGTTTTCTTTTACAAGATAAGAGAAAACGTATTATGTAAATTTTCTGATGATAAGCGAGCATATTCATTTAATATTTTCTGAAAAAGAAGAAAAATGAAGCCATGAAGTTTGAATCTGTCACAACTGGACCAAGAAATCGTTGCTTTACCAATCAACCCTTGCAACAATTATTTCATTTAATATTGCTTCAATTTGTTTTTGTACTAAAATTCTTAATTGATACGTTGCAGGCTAAGGCCAGTTTTTTACTTTCCGTGGTGTAAAGAAATTTTCCGGTCGCAATATTTTCTCACGAGAAATTAAAAAAAAAATTACCAGAGATAATCTTACAAGCGGTTATACAGAATCAAGTGATACCCTATCCTCCTCAGTAGTAGGAAAAAGAGAGTTCGATTACGGAGGTGGGAGGTGAGAGAAGAGCACGGAGTCGGAATCGTATTTTAGTACGTCAGGGTTTGAGAAGAGTGTTAAGAAATGAGATAAGATATGTTTAATGATAATCTGATAAGATAATCTGATAGTGAGATAAGAGTAAAGTGTGGAAAGATCATGCTATAGTAGGATAGTATTAACTTAGGAAGAAATGATAGAAAGTATGAGAGGGGCTGTTTTTCAAAGTCGGTTACCTACCCCCCTCACTTCCCTCCTTGTCGAGATTTTAAAAGTTAAAAGAAAGTTGTCATGTGTGAAATACACCATTTTTCAGAAAGGGGACTAAATTTTTAGACGGGGCTTATTTTTTCGTAGCATCTTAGAGTTGAAATGAATGTCCATATAAGGTAATGTTATGCTATAACATAAGAGTCTAGGTCTTTTTGAGAGAATGTATGAGGAAGCTTATTTATTTTTTTTGAATCGAATTAGGGTTTGAACATTAAACGGAACTGAAAATACTAAGTGGCGCCGTCTATCGGCAGGAAATGAAAAGTATTGTAATTAGGTTTTTTCGTAAAAATTTCATTTGTAATCGAACCTGTGAAACAATAGTATCTTGACTTGATAATTTGAAGTAGGTTTAACTGATCAAGCCAAGAAACTATACATATGAGTCGAGATTTTAGATGTTTCAAGACGAAAAATTGTGTTCCTCTTATTTATATGTAAAGAAAGGTTGGTTTGTCGGTTACTTAAGATAAGTTAACAGTACCTATTTTAACTACTACAACACTTTGAGAATTAATTTAATGTATTTGATTTTATCGATTCTGCATACGGTAGATAAGTCAACACTACCTATTTTAACTACTACAACACTTTGAGAATTAATTTAATGTATACGATTTTATCGATTCTGCATTCGGGAGTATGATCATTTTACCAAAACTTAATTTCAAACTCGCGAAC
Organism: Maratus speciosus; assembly: GCA_963932465.1. NCBI lineage: Eukaryota > Metazoa > Arthropoda > Arachnida > Araneae > Salticidae > Maratus > Maratus speciosus. The sequence continues at coordinate 459,766,744 of OZ010796.1, read as the reverse complement.
TTCGTATCAAATTTCATTTATTTTAAACTGATACGCTATCCACTGCTAGAGAATTACTTTAATGTATGAGATTTTTATTTTTATTTTAACTGATTTGATCGATTCTACGCACGAGAGTAGGTTCGTTGTATCAAACCCTGGTTTCGAACCTGCGAACTATGATTCAAATTTCATTTTTTGTGACAGATAGGCTATCTACTGGGCAGACCGCGCCCCCAACATTTACTATCATACTTTTGAACACTATCTTTTCTAAATACTTATCATTTTACTGTGCTTTCGTTTAATATTAATGTAACTTAACGGGAGTTATAATTGCACAACAACATTTAACATTCTGATAGTTTTTATTTTTTTTCTATTTTAATGTCCTTGTAGTGCAATTGGATAGCGCATATGGTTGTTAACCATGGGGTTACCGGTTCTAGCTCGGTCAAGGGCGAACTGTTATTTTTTCTTAATAAGTTTAGAGATTTCAAGGACCCATTTGTTTTCATTTTGAGAGAAAGTTATACAAAACCAATTATTATAAATTAAATCAGCTCCTAGTTCGTTATTGTAATAGATAATTATTTAATGATTCTACATTAGTTCCAATGATATTTAAAACTACTGCTACACTTCAACAAATTCTTTTGTAGAATTTAATAAAATGTAGTACGAGTTTAACAATTGGCTTAACTTATATTTCACTGAAATAATAAAATTAACTTGTAAAACCTTAGAACGGTGAATTCAAACACGTAACATGATTAATCATGTACTTTTTAGACATTACATAAGTATACCTCTTAATATTCAATTGATCCACTTCCTATGAACTTTATACAAGTACATACTTTTTTTTATGTCGCATGTCTTTCTAAAAATTTAACATATGTTTCACTGAAATAATAAAATAAATTAACAAAATCTTAGAATAATGAATTCAAACTCGAAATTCGGTTAATCATATACTTTTTAGACATTACAAAAGTATCGTTCAATATCTGATTGATCCACTTCTCGTGAACTTTATGCTTTATGTCACGTGTTATACTTAAATTTATGCACTAATAATTAAATTTTTTTAACATGCGCCCCTATGGTTATATAAAATTGAATGGAACGAGACTTTCTTTTCATTAGTGTTTGCTTTTCTTTGAATGTATGAAAACGTTTTTACACTTAAGATAATATGGCTAGTTTTCAAGATGGATATTCTACTATGTTAAGTGATGATGTATCAAGATTAAATGATCAAGACATGAGATTAACAGTACGACCTAAAGTAGAACTCGTTTCAGATAATGAAGTGGAATCCTCTGTATCAACGCTGAAGTCATCTTTTATGTGTACTATTTGCAGAAAGTCTTTTTTACGAAAGGCAATTTAAAGCAACATTTGATAATTCATTCAGAAAAAAGACCATTTGTATGTGACATCTGTCAAAAAGCATTCTCTAGAAAGACTGTTTTGAATCGTCATAAATTATCTCATTTAAAGATACCTTCGCAATATAAATGCGATTCATGTAGTGAAGCATTCTCAAGAAAGCCTGACTTATTAAAATACAAGAAGATCCACTAGTCGTCCAAGCAGGATAAAAAGAGTGAAATGAAACCAGCTTTATACGAATAAAAAACATATGTTTCGGATATTGAAATACCCCCTTTGAAGAAAAAGTCCTTTGAATGTGAAATTTGTCATAAAACATTCATGTAAAGAACTGATTTAAAATGACATAGTATAACTCATTCCAAGACAACCACTACATATAAATGTGATGAATGTGGAAAAGACTATTTAAGCAAGTTTTTGTTAAAAATTCATAAGTTAATCACACATCAAACACCCCATTTGAAGAGAAAGACCTTTAAATGTGAAATTTGTCGTAAAACATTCACGCAAAAAACTTATTTAAAACGGCATAGTATAACTGATTCCAAGACAAACACTTCATATAAATATGAACAATGTGGAAAAGACTATTTAAGCAGCTTTTTGTTAAAATTCACATGAAGTCTCATGAGAAGACTGTCACCTTTTACAATTGTGATAAATGTTCCAATTCGTTTTCATCAAAGACTATTTTATCTAAACATAAAAAAAAATCATTCTAAGAAATTTAAATGTAATCACTGTAACATTATCTTTTATCTCGAATTTGAGTTTATACATCATCTTATCAAAATGCATAAATGAAAAATTTGTCTAAACATATAAATTGATTTGAATATCTATACCTTTTTTTATTTGTCTTTCTTATAATTATTGAAAATGATTAATAAATATTATGTAAGTGAAACATCTTTTGCCTTTTTATTTTTTGGTCTAACAACATTTCTAATTTTGTCTAAGAAATTGTATTCAATTAAGTAAATAGTTACTAAGCATTCAAATAGGTAATATTATACTAAAAATAAAATAATAAATATCATATTTCAATTTTTGTTTAAGTAATTGCAAAATATTTAAAAAACATTTAATAATATTACTATATAATATCTACTAAGTATTCATATAACATTTTACTGAAAAGAAAAATAAATATCAGATTTCAAATTTTGTCTAAGTAATTATATGCAATTAAATGATAGTTACTAAGTATTCAACAAATATTGTCTAAGTATTCAACTAATATTGTACTAAAAAGAAAAAAATATATAAAATGTCAAATTTTATCTAAGTAAATGTGTCCAATTAAGTAAATACATAACAAGTATTCAAATAATATTACACTAAAAAGAAAAAATAAATTTCATATTTCAAATTTTGTCTAAGAAATTGTATTCAATTAAGTAAATATTTACTAAGTATTCCTATAATATCATACTAAAAAAGGAAAAAATATATATAATATTTCAAGTTTTGTCTAAGTAATTGTTTTCAATTAAGTAAATAGTTACTAAGCATTCAGCATATATTGTACTAAAAAGAGAAAATAAATATCATATTTCAAATTTTGCCCGAGAAATTATATTCAATTAAGTAAATATTTACTAAGTATTCATATAATATTATACTAAAAAGAAAAAAATATATAATATTTCAAATTTTGTCTAAGTAATTGTGTTCAATTAAATAATATTTAATAAGTATTTATATTTTACTAAAAATTATATTCAATTAAGTAAATAGTTACTAAGTGTTCTACTAATGTTGCACTAAAAAATAAATAAATATCATATTTCATATTTTGTTTAAGTAATTGTGTTCAATTAAGTAAATAGTTACTAAGTATTCAACTAATATTTCACTAAAAAGAAAATAAATATCATATTTCAAATTTTGTCAAAGTAATTGTATTCAATTAAGTAAATATTTCAAATTTTGTTTAAGTAATTGCAAAACATTTAATAATATTTATACATAATATTTACTAAATATTCAAATAATACTATACTAAAAAAGAAGAAATATATATTATTTCAAATTTTGTCTAAGTAATGGTGTTCAATTAAATAATATTTACTAAGTATTCATATAACATTTTACTAAAAAGAAATCATGCAATAGTGAAGACATCAGTCAAAGTGTTTAAACACGTAGTTTAATTACATTACTCTTGAATCAACTTCGCTTAAATTTAATTTTTTTTTCAATTTCTTATCAAATGAATCGTGAGTTAACTTTATTTTATTAATTTCATATTAAATTCCTGAAGTTATCCATTAAATAAGTTAATTTTCAATACTTTTAATACATTAGAATTATTTAGAACGTTTAATATATCACCCACCGTTTGTATAAACAATTGTTATTCGCTTATTAATAATGAATATTATCATATGTAACCATACAATTCTTCAAAAAAGGATAAAACCATTAAAATAATATATATCATTCACCCTGTAATAAAAAATATTACCTTGTGTTACCATACTATTCTTCAAAAAAGCACAAAACCATTAACATAATATATAATATTCACCCTGTATATGAAAACTGTTGCCATCAACTCTTCAAAAAGGATAAAAGCCGCCATCTAAAAATGCATTGTTTAAAATGAAATGTATTCCTATCCTCTTTTTCAAAGTGTTCGAGTATGGTACACCTATTACAACTTTTAATGGAATGTTATAATTTGTACATGTATAACTAAAGAAATAAACGATCCTATAACAATTAAAAATGTATAAAATATCTATAAAATATCCTACTAAAAATGTTAATACTATGATTCATACTTTAAAAAATTTAAAAAGTTAATACCATTCTTCAAAAAAGAATAAAACCATTAACATAATACATATCATATCAATCATATCAATCAATTAATTAATCATATCAATCAGACCTATCAATCAATGAATCATATCATTAAAAATATGTATATTTATTTTGCTTTACCTTTTAGAACTTTTAATAGAGTGTCAGAGTATAATTTGCATATGTATAACTTGAGAAATCAACAATTTTTTAATAATTAAAAAATATAACATAAGTTTCAAATATTAGACTAATATTCTTAATATTATAATTTATACTTTTTTAAATTAAAACGTTTAAAAAAATTATAAAATTTAAAAATTAAAACTTAAAAAAAAATTAAAAATTTACAAAATTAAAAAATTAAAACTTTGACAAAAGGTTAAAAAAATTTAGTTATCAAAATTAAAATAATATTTAAAAACTTCATAAATTAAGTTTACAAAAGCGAGTTTACCTGCCTGTACATGTACATGACTTTCAATATGTTATAGTTTAATAACATATATCTTCTTTTTTATCGTATAAAAGCAATAGATTAATATATATATATATATAAAACATAAAAAATAAAAATACCATTATGGAGGGTTGAGGTCGGGAATGCTAAAAAAAGTTTAAAACCTTATATGTTTTTATGTGTGTGAGCGTGTATAAGTGTATGTATATATGCTTATACACTGTATGGACATATATAAAAAAATATGCATTTAACATAATAAATTTTCACATACTGCATCATCATTTAAGGATATATTATACTATCTCAATATTCCTCGTTGCTTTTTAAATTTGCACATTTATTTACATAATACAAGGCTAAAATTTACTATCTCAAATATTCTTCACCTTTTTTAAATATTATTTATATTCTAATTTTTTATATTATAATTTTTTGTCTTTAAAACATAAATTTCATCAATTGCCCTTTTCTTTATTTTTATATAATTCTTTATTTATTTATTTGTATTAATTTATTCCTTTTCTTTATTTTATTTTGTATTCACTCAGTACTTATTAAGTTTATTTCTATTTATTCATTCTAGTTTAACTAAAAGTTAATCTAAGTCTTTTCTTGATTTCTTCAATCATTTTCATTCCTTTTATTTTTTTTTGTCTTAAGATGGCAACTCTAAACATTATTGTTATTATTCCAGTTCCAATTTATTAATCCAGTTCCAATCTATTTTCTGTAATGTTTGCGTTATAAGAAGCTACATTTTGTCATTTTAGGCTTAATGCCGACAAAATTGGATGAAATAACGCATCTTCTATGAATGAACTCACAAGCACCTCTGATGATTCTGTGAGTCATTCATAGTTTCTTATTTTACATACTGGTTTCATATGTTCATTTCTAAATCATCTTTAGAACTTTATCAATTTCTTCATATATTTGTGATTTCAAATTTATTATATATATACATATATATACTTAATAAAAATATTTGTAAGTAAAAAAAAAAGTTTTAATTAAAATTTAAAAAAGTTATTATAATTAAAATTAAAAATAAATAAAAAATTTTACAAAATTTAAAAAATAAAAATTCAGTTTTAAAAAAATTAAAAAAGTAATTTTAAAATTAAAAAAATTTCAAAAATGTTTTTAAAAAGTTCAATTAGATCTCAAATATATTCAATCAAATCAATTAATCAATCAACCAATCAAGATTTCAAATACAAGTAATCAATCAATCATATTAATTCAAATTCAAGTCAATTCAAGTATTACAAGTTAGTAGAAAAAATTACAATTTATCAAAAGTGAGTTTGCGTATCTATCTGTATATAAGACATTTAAGACTTTCACTATGTTTTCGTTTAGTATATATGTATGTAACTTTCACAATGCTTTAGTTAAATAATTATAAATCTTCATGTTATCATCCTATCCTCATTATATCCTATAGTTATACACTTCGAAACGTTAAAAGCAGAATATTAATAAGTTCTTCAGTTTAAAAAATTAAAAATATTTTAAAAATTAGCTTAATAAAGTATTCAAATATACTATAAGATAGCAAAAATTTGATATATTCATACCAAAAAATAATAAACTTACCATGCCTGAACTGAGAAAAGAAACGTTTAACTTGTCGCATTGCAGAAAGTGACGTAAACGACAGTCCGTGTCCCCCTTCATACCTTCTGAATGATCTATCTACAACCAGGTTGTATTATCAGTCATATGATCTAAATAATATGAGTTATTAACAAGAGACTAACCCTTTTCATTTCACTCTGCGAATATTTTCTTCAAAATCCATTATTTTGTGAAAATCTTAGGTAACATGCTATTATATATTTGCAAACAAAACCCTATTAAATAACTTTCTTACTCTATTGAATAAAGATTGATTTTATACTGCTAAAGTATAATCATTGATTGTTTAACGGGATAATAATACTTTTAGAAGTAACTTAAATTTCTTATAAAAACGAAGGTTTTTATTACACCATTCACAGAATTCAAGTATGAGTATAACCAAGTTTTATATATTATAATATACTATACCACCCCTATACCAACAATACAAAACTTTTAATACATATATACTTAAGCATTCATATAAAGGCAACACATTATATATTCATATAACACATTATTATTCGATATATACATATCGAAAAATAGTGGGACTTACCATACTGAGTCAGAAAATAAATAAATAGTTTATAGCATTGCAGATCATGATGTAATCGATAAGATATCACGTGCTTCCACCATGCCTTCTGGGATGTTCAATGTACAATCAGATTATGTTATCAAGTCATGAGGTCTAACTGATATGAGCAATTAACACGACGTCGGCCATTTTCAATTTAGTCTTTGAATATGTAGGTTGGATATTTTCTTCAATCTTATTTGTGAAATCATAAGTAACAGTATATCACGTATTTGCAAAGAAAATCCTATTAAAAACTTTCTCACTATTGTGAACAAAGCTTGATTTTCATAGTATTAAAGTATAATCATTGATTATACTTGATTGATTATTTAACCGTCATTAATATTATTATTAATATTATTATTAATATTATTAATATTATTAATATTAATTATAAAACCGGAATCTTTTATTGCATCATTCATAGAATTCAAGATTGAATATTAACCAAGTTTTATATACTGATAAAAACTATTTATTCTAGAATATATACTAGTATACTAGTATATACATAGTATAAATTGTATAAGTATATACTTATACAATACTCATACTTGAATTCTATGAATGTTTTAATAAAAACCTTCGCTTTTATAAGAAATTTAAGTTACTTCTAAAAATATTATTATCCCGTTAAACATTCAATGATTATACTTTAGCAGTATAAAAATCAATCTTTGTTCACTAGAGTAAGAAAGTTATTTAATAGGATTTTGTTTGCAAATATATAATAGCATGTTACCTAAAATTTTCACAAAATAATAGATTTTAAAGAAAATATTCTCAGAATGATATGAAAAGGATTAGTCTCTTGTTAATAACTCATATCAGTTAGATCATATTACTGATAATACAACCTGATTGTAGATAGATCATTCAGAAGGTATGAAGGGGGACACGTAATTTCGATTACGTCACTATCTGCAATGCGATAAGTTAAACGTTTCCTTCTCAGTTCAGTCATGGTAAGTTTATTATTTTTTGGTATGAATACAGTCAACGCTCGTTTTTACGAACCCGTAGGGAACACTAAAATAGTTCGTAAAATAGAAAAACACCAAAAATGATATGAATACGTACGTTATTCTTATCTAATTTTATCAAACTGCCCTTCATAGCCCTTCATAGATGAAGCAGTATTTCAAGATTATTTATTATTTAATGAAGTTATACATATACAAGAAATAAATGCAATTTTATACACAAAAGATAATTTTAGTACACTGAAACATGCTTTGAAAATATTACATATGAAAACACAGACTGGATTAGTTCATAGTAGGTGAAAATACATAGAGGAAAACATAGATAAAAATTAGGAATGGAAATAATCACTTATCTTTTTTTAATCACATTTTGGAAAATATATGTTTCCATTTTAACTATTCTTGAAATCCTTTCACAGTTTTTGTCCCCTTCAAAAAAGTGGCCTTAGTCCTGACAACCACTACTTGAAATTGTTGCTATGCCCTCTCCCTCCGAAAGGGATTGGGAAAAACAACACATTATTGGAATACACCTGATATCTCATTGCACCTGTTAAGAGCTTAATTGACGCAACGCTGCGTTCAGATATTTTTTTTAATGCAGAAGTATGAAAACTGAGTTCGCAAAAAAGAGATTTTCATAATCCGTAGTTCGTAAATGGGAGCGAAAAATTACATTGATTCTATGGAAGTGTATTCGGGACCACTCTATAGTTCGTAAAATCGCAAGTGTTCGTGAAAAAGAGGTTCGTAAAAACGAGCGTCTACTGTATATCAAATTTTTGCTATCTTATAGTATTTTTGAATACTTTATTAAGCTAATTCTTATAATATTTTTAATTTTTTTACACTGAAGAACTTATTAATATGCTGCTTTTAACGTTTCGAAATGTATAACTATATGATATAATGAGGATAGGATGATAACATAAAGAAGATTTATAATTATTTAACTAAAGCATTGTGAAAGTTACATACATATATACTAAACGAAAACATAGTGAAAGTTTTAAAGTCTTATATACAGATAGATACGCAAACTCACTTTTGATAAATTGTAATTTTTTCTACTAACTTGTAATACTTGAATTGACTTGAATTTGAATTAATATGATTGATTGATTACTTGTATTTGAAATCTTGATTGGTTGATTGATTGATTGATTGGTTAATATGATTGAATAATTTTAATTGAAATCTAACTGAACTTTTTTAAAACATTTTTGAAATTTTTTTAAACTAAATTTTTATTTTTTATATTTTGAAAAACTTTTTATTTATTTTTTTAATTTTAATTATGATAAATTTTTTAATTTTTAATTATGACTTTTTTTTCTTTTTACTTACAAATATTTTTATTAAGTATATATATGTATGTATATATATTTAAATCTAATGCTTTTATACGATAAAAAAGATGATATATATTATTAAACTATAACATATTGAAAGTCATATACATGTACAGGCAGGTAAACTCGCTTTTGCAAACTTAATTTATGAAGTTTTTAAATATTATTTTAATTTTGATAATTTAATTTTTTTAACTTTTTCCAAAGTTTTAATTTTTTAATTTTGTAAACTTTTTAATTTTTTTTTCAAAGTTTTAATTTTTAAATTTTAAAAAGTTTTTTTAAACTTTTTAATTTTAAAAAGTATAAATTATAATATTAAGATTATTAGTTTAATATTTTAAACTTATGTTTTATTTTTTAATTATTAAAAAATTGTTGTTTTCTTAAGTTATACATATGCAAATTGTACTCTAACACTCTATTAAAAGTTCCAAAAGGTATAGTAAAATAAACATACATATTAGTAATGATATGATTAATTTACTGATATGATTGATATGATATGTATTATGTTAATGATTTTAGTCTTTCTTGATGAATAGTATTAACATTTTTAATTTTTGAAAAGTGTGAATCATAGTATTAAGATTTTAGTAGGATATTTTATAGCTATGTTATACATTTTCAATTGTTATAAGATTGTTTATTTCTTTAGTTATACATGTACAAATTATAACATTCCATTAAAAGTTGTAATAGTTGAACCATACTCGAACACTTTGAAAAAATAAACATACGGATTAAAGAGGATTGGAATACATTTTATTTTAAACAATTCATTTTTGGATGACAGTTTTTATCCTTTTTGAAGAATTGTAGGTACAATTTTTATATACAGGGTGAATGATATATATTATGTTAATGGTTTCATACTTTTTTGAAGAATAGTATGGTAAAAAAAGGTAATGGTTTTTATTAATAAGCGAATAACAGTTGTTTATACAAACGGTGGGTGATATATTAAACGTTCTAAATAATTCTAGTATATTAAAAGCACTATGGAATATTGACTTATTTAATGGATAACTTCAGGAATTTAATATGAAGTTAATAAAATAAAGTTAACTCACGATTCATTTGATAAGAAATTGAAAAAAAAATTAAATTTAAGTGAAGTTGATTAAAGAGTAATGTAATTAAACTACGTGTTTAAACACTTTGACTGATGTCTTCACTATTGTATGATTTCTTTTTAGAATAAAATGTTATATGAACACATGGTAAATATTATTTATTTGAACACCATTACTTAGACAAAGTTTGAAATATTATATATTTCTTCTTTTTTAGTATAGTATTATATGAATACTTAGTAATTGTTTACTTAATTGAATACAATTTTTAGTAAAATGGTATATGAATACTTAGTAAATATTATTTAATTGAACACAATTACTTAGACAAATTTGAAATATTATATATTTTTTCTTTTTAGCATAATATTATATGAATACTTAGTAAATATTTTCTCAATTGAATAAAATTTTTTAGACAAAATTTGAAATATTGTATTTATTTTTTATTCTTTTTAGTATAATTTAAAAATATTAGTTGAATACTTAGTAACTATTTACTAAATTGGATACAATTACTTAAACAAAATTTTGAAATATTATATTTATTTTTTCTTTTTAGTATAATATTAGTTGAATATTTAGTAAATATTATGTCTAAATATTATTAAATGTTTTGCAATTACTTAAACAAAATTTGAAATATTTACTTAATTGAATACAATTACTTTGACAAAATTTGAAATATGATATTTATTTTCTTTTTAGAGAAATATTAGTTGATTACTTTGTAACTATTTACTTAATTGAACACAATTACTTAAACAAAATTTGAAATCTGATATTTATTTATTTTTCAGTGCAACATTAGTAGAACACTTAGTAACTATTTACTTAATTGAATATAATTTTTAGTAAAATATGAATACTTATTAAATATTATTTAATTGAACACAATTACTTAGACAAAATTTAAAATATTATATGAATACTTAGTAATTATTTACTTAATTGAATATAATTTCTCGGACAAAATTTGAAATATGAAATTTATTTTTTTCTTTTTAGTATAATATTATTTGAATACTTAGTAACTATTTACTTAATTGAACATAATTACTTACACAAAATATTATATATTATATATTGAAATATTATATATTTTATTCTTTTTAGTACAATATTAGTTGAATACTTACACAATATTAGTTGAATACTTAGTAACAATTATTTAATTGCATATAATTATTTAGGCAAAATTTGAAATCTGATATTTATTTTTCTTTTTAGTAAAATATTATATGAATACTTAGTAGTTATTATACAGTAATATTTTTAAATGTTTTTTAAATATTTTGCAATTACTTAAACAAAATTTGAAATACGATATTTATTTTTTCTTTTTAATATATTACCTATTTGAATACTTAGTAACTATTTACTTAATTGAATACAATTTCTTAGATAAAATTTGAAATGTTGTTAGACCAAAAACTAAAAAGACAAAAGATGTTTCACTCACATAATATTTATTTATCATTTTCAATAGTTTTAATAGTCCAGGCAATAAATACCGTATAGGGGCTCTATCTAGCAAAATTCATGGTAGTTCTGGAAAAAGGCTTACTATATGCTTTTTGGGTCGCTGAATCCGAATTTTTAACTTCCTACCAAAATTTCCCCCGGCAACCCCCCCCCCCCCCAAAAAAAAGGGGTTTTATTAAAAAATCAGTTTATTTATTGTTTTAGGGAAAAAGTATCTAGAAATTCAGAAATTAGACAAAATTTGCAACAAATTAGATTTATGACATTATGACTTAGGATGAAGGAAAAGGGAGGATCTGCCTCGGAACATGCGCGCGGTGCTGCGTGAACCAAGTTGCTCAATTCCACTTAACCACTCACACGTTTACATTCGCCCTCCCATCTCCCCTCCGAACTTTCTCTATAAGGTTTACTTTAAGTTTTTTGGGTCGCTGAATCCGAATTTTTAACTTCCCCGCAAAATCCCCCCCCCCACCCCCAATAGTTGTTTTTAACTTAAATTTCTCTTTGTTTTAGGGGAAATGTATTACGAAATTCAGAAACTAGACAAAATTTGCAACAAATAGGATATATGATATTATGACGTAGGCTGAACGGGGAGGGGAGGGCTGCCTCTGAACATGCCCTGCGGCGCTACGTGCACTAAGTTATGAAGTCCAGGCAATAGGGGATTTTACCTGGAAAAATTAATACTGTTCTGGATTTAGACTCACTTTATCTTTTTTGGGTCGCTGAATGCGAATTTGTAACTTCCTACCAAAATTTCACCCGGCAACCCACAAAAAATTGATTTTTTGAAAACATTTGGTTTTTGAGAAAAGCGCGCGGGGAATGTTCCGAGGCAGACCCTCTCTCCTCGTTTATCCTACGTCATAATGTCATATATCCTATTTGTTGCAAATTTTATCTAGTTTCTGAATTTCGTATTGCTTTCCCCCTAAAACAATAAGAAATTTAAGTTAATATATTTTGGGGGATTTTCGGGGGGAAAATTTTTGGGGGTAAGTTAAAAATTCGGATTCAGCGACACAAAAAACTTAAAGTAAACATTATATAGAAAGTTCGGAGGGGAGATGGGAGGGCGAATGTAAACGTGTGAGTGGTTAAGTGGAATTGCGCAACTTAGTCCACTCAGCACCGCGTGCATGTTCCGAGGCAGATCCCCCCCCTTCCCCTTCATCCTAAGTCATGTCATATATCTAATTTGTTGCAAATTTTGTTCACTTTATGAATTTCTAGATACTTTCTCCCTAAAACAATAAAAAAATTGATTTTTTTTAATAAAAACCTTTTTGGGGGGCTTTTTACCAAAATTTGGGGAGGTTGCCGGGGGAAATTTTAGTCGGAAGTTACAAATTTCGATTCAGCGACCCAAAAAACATAAAGTAAGCCGATTTTCAGAACTACCATTAATTTTGGTAGGTAAAACTCCCTATTGCCTGGACTATAATAAAGACAAATAATTTTAAAAAGGTATAGATATTCAGATCAATTTATATGTTTAGACAACGTTTTCATTTATGCATTTTGATAAGATGATGTATAAACTCAAAGTTGAGATAAAAGATAATGTTACAGTGATTACATTTATATTTCTTAGAATGAATTTTTCTTTATGTTTAGTTAAAATAGATTTTGATGAAAACGAATTGGAATATTTATCACAATTGTATAAGGTGATAGACTTCTCGTGAGACTTCATGTGAATTTTTAACAAAAACCTGCTTAAATAGTCTTCATTTAAATATTCAATATACAATAGCCACATTTATATGAAGTGGTTGTCTTGGAATGAGTTATACTATGTTGTTTTAAAGAAGTTTTTTGCGTGAATGTTTTACGACAAATTTCAGATTCAAAGGGTTTTTTCTTCAAATGGGGTGTTTGATGTTTGACGTATGATTTTTTAACAAAATCTTGCTTAAATAGTCATTTCTACATTGATCACATTTATATGTAGTGGTTGTCTTGTAATGAGTTATACTATGTCGTTTTAAATCAGTTCTTTGCAGGAATGTTTTATAACAAATTTCACATTCAAAAGGACTTTTTCTTCAAAGGGGGTATTTCAATATCAGAAACATATCTCTCTTGGTCGTATAAAGTTGGTTTCATTTCACTACATTTATCCTGCTTGGATGACTAGTGGATCTTCTTGTTTTTTAATAAATTAGACTTTCTTGAGAATGCTTCACCACATGAATCGCATTTATATTCCAAAGGTGTCTTTAAATGAGATAATTTATAACGATTCAAAACAGTCTTTCTAGAGAATGCTTTTTGACAGATATCACATACAAATGGTCTTTTTCTGAATGAATTATCAAATGTTGTTTTAAATTGCCCTTTCGAAAAAAAGACTTGCTGCAAATAGTACACATAAAAGATGACTTCAGCTTTGATACAGAGGATTCCACTTCATTATGGGAAACGTGTTCTGCTTTAAGTCGTACAGTTAATCTCATGTTTTGATCATTTAATCTTGATACATCATCACTTAACATAGTAGAATATCCATCTTGAAAACTAGCCACACTGTTAAAAATATCGGAGAAAATTACCCCTGTTTATAAAGGTTATCTATTTTCTGACCAATGAGAATGCTACATAAACGCCTATGGATAGTTCTCATTGGTCAGAAAATAGATAGCCTTTAAAAACATAGGTAATTTTCACGATATTTTTAACAGTGCATATTATCTTAAGAGTAAAAACGTCTTCATACATTCAAAGAAAAGCAAACACTAATGAAAAAAAGTCTCGTTCTATTCAAATTTATATAATCATTGGTGGCGAATGTTAAAAAAATTTAATGATTGGTGCATAAATTTAAGAATAACAAGTGACATAAAGTATAAAGTTCAGGAGAAGTGAATCAATCAGATATTGAACGATACTTTTGTAATGTCTAGAAAGTATATGATTAACCGAATTACGATTTTGAATTCATTATTCTAAGGTTTTGTTAATTTATTTTATTATTTCAGTGAAATATATGTTAAATTTAAGAAAGAAATGTGACATAAAAAAGTATGTATGTGTATAAAGTTCATAGGAAGTGGATCAATCGAATATCAAGAGGTACTTATGTAATGTCTGAAATGTATATATACTTTTCAGACATTACATAAGTACCTCTTGATATTCGTATTTACATTAATCATATATGATTAATCATGTTACGAGTTTGAATTCGCCGTTCTAAGATTTTACAAGTTAATTTTATTGCTTCAGTGAAATATATGTTAAACCAATAGTTAAACTCGTACTAAATTTTATTAAATTCTACAAAAAAATTTGTTGAAGTGTAGCGGTAGTTTTAAAATTCATTGGAACTATTGTAGAATCATTAAATATTTACCTATTACAATAACGAACTAGGGGCTGATTTAATTTATAATAATTGCTTTTTGTATAACTTTCTCTCAAAATGGAAACAAATGGGTCCTTGAAATCTCTAAACTTATTAAGAAAAAATAATAGTTCGCCCTTGACCGGTCTCGAACCGGTAACCTCATGGTTAACAGCCATATGCGCTATCCAATACCGCAACAAGGACATTAAAATAGAAAAAAAATAAAAACTTTCAGAATGTTAAATGTTGTGGTGCAGTTATAACTCCCGTTAAGTTAAATTTATATTAAACGAAAGCATATTAAAATGATAAGTATTTAGAAAAGATAGTGTTCAAAAGTATGATTGTAAACGTTGGGGGCACGGTCTGCCCAATGGATAGCGGATCAGTCACAAAAAAATGAAATTTGAATCATAGTTCGCTGGTTCGAAACCAGGGTTTGATACAACGAACCTACACTCGTGCGTAGAATCGATCTATTCAGTTAAACTAAAAATAAAAATAAACTAAAAATTTAAGTAATTCTCTAGCAGTGGATAGCATATCAGTGTAAAAAAAAATGAAATTTGATACGAAGTTCGCGAGTTCGAAATTAACATTTGGTAAAATGATCCCGTATGCAGAATCGATAAAATCGTATACATTAAATTAATTCTCAAAGTGTTGTAGTAGTTAAAATAGGTACTGTTGACTTATCTTAAGTAACCGACAAACCAACCTCTCTTTACACATAAATAAAAGGAACACAATTTTTCGTCTTGAAACATCTAAAATCTGGACTCATAGGAATAGTTTCTTGGCTTGATCAGTTAAACCTACTACAAATTATCAGGTCAAGACACTATTTTGTCACATGTTCGATTCCAAGTGATATTTTTACGAAAAAACCTAATTACAATACTTTCCATTTCCTGCCGATAGAGGGCACCACCTGATATTTTCAGTTCCGTTTCATGTTCAAACCCTAAGTCGATTAAAAAATAAATGAGCTTCCTCATACATTCTCTCAAAAAGACCTAGACTCTTATGTTATAGTATAACATTACCTTATACAGTGTGTGTAAAAATTATAAGGACGGCAAAAACTTTGATAAATTGAAAATGCGACAAGTGAAATGGTAATTTAATGTTGATCATAAAGAGGAAATACTAATATAAAAGTCAACAGAATGTATCTGTGTCCTTTTTATTGCGAAAAATCATAATTATGCAAGAAAACGCTATTTTTGACTGTGTAAAAACTTTAAGGACACCTGTATTTTTTTTTTTTTTTTTTTTTTATAGAAATGGTATATATAATTATTAATAAGGATCGACCGAAACAGGTTTTTAATGCCGAAACTGGAACCGAATTTGGGAGATTTTCCTATTTTCGGCCAAAAACGAAAACGAATATCTCCAAAATATTTTTTTAAGTAATTAAATTGTATGTATTATAGTAATTAATAAATACATAAGTATATTATTAATTAATTACACGTACTTATTAAATATGCATAATAATTAATTAATTATGCGTATTTATGAAATATACATAATTATTAATTAATTATACGTGTGGCCCAAGTCTCTGTGATTCAAAACATTTTTTTCATGTAAAATAAAACGTAATTAATGCATCAACTACACAGAAAGATTTTAATAATCATTTAATAAAAAAAATAGTTTAGTTTTATGTATACACACCTAGATTTATCTTTTATAATGATTTCTGTAAATGATTATCTGTTATACTTGAACTTTCTCAAAGAGTATTCGAAACTCTTCTGCGGTTTCAAACTGAAAATTTTCTATTACTGTTATGTCTGCTGCTTCTAATGAGCACGTTAAAAAGTTTAGTTATATATACATTGCTTGCTTTATAATTTGCATTCAAGTCTTGAGTCAGTCATGACTGATAATTACAAACAACGAAGTTCGTAGTAATAAATCTCATTTGAGCCGGCCGACAAAGCTGAAATCGATGAGAAATGTTAAAAATTTACGACGGAAGAAACGAGATTTTTGGAATACTGATATTTTCCGTTGAGTTTCGGCCCAAAATCTGTGTTTCGTTTTCGGCGAAACTCAGATTTTGGATCTAAGGCTTAGAGAGACAATTTGGGCCACACGTATAATTAATTAATAATTATGTATATTTCCATAAATACGCATAATTCATTAATTATTATGCATATTTAATAAATACGTAAAATTAATTAATAATATTTTTATGTATTTATAAATTACTATAATACATATAATTTAATTACTTTAAAAAAGTTTTTGGACATATTCGTTTTCGTTTTCGGCCGAAAGTAGGAAGATCTCCAAAATTCGGTTTCGGTTTCGGCAATAAAAACCTGTTTCGGTCGATCCTCATTAATAATTATATATACCATTTCTATAAAAAAATACAGGTGTCCTTAAAGTTTTTACACAGTCAAAAATAGCGTTTTATGCATAATTATGATTTTTTTCCCAATAAAAATGACACAGATACATTCTTTTGACTTTTATATTGGTATTTCTACTTTATGATCAACATTAAATTACCATTTCACTTGTCGCATTTTCAATTTATCAAAATTTTTACAATTTTTTGCTGTCCTTATAGTTTTTACACACACTGTATGGACATTCATTTCAACGCTAAAATGCTACGAAAAATTAAGCCCCGTCTAAAAATTTAGTCCCCTTTCTGGAAAGTGATGTGTTTCACACGTGACAACTCTCTTTTAACTTTTAAAATCTCGACAAGGAGGGAAGAGAGGAAGGTAGGGAACCGACTTTGAAAAACAGCCCCTCTCATACTTTCTATAATTTCTTCCTAAGCTAATACTATCCAACTATAGCATGATCTTTCCACACTTTACTCTTATCTCACTATCAGATTATCATTAAACATATCTTATCTCATTTCCTAACACTCTTCTCAAAACCTTTCGTACTATAGTACGATCCCGACTCCGTGCTCTCCTCCCACCTCCCACCGCCGCAATCGAACTCTCTTTTTCCTACTACTCTCCATTGACATACGTAAGTTTTTACATATTTATTATTTATTTATTTATTTATATTTATTTACGTATTTACATATTTATAACGGTAAATGCGAAACAATAATCTTGTGGAAAATTTCACAGGGTTGAACGGGAGCCAACTTTTTGATCGCTCGTTTCAAAGTTTCTGTTTAAAATATATGCACATATTTATCGCTTTTTAGGGTTTCGTACTTAAAAAGTAAAAACGGACCATTATAAGATCACTCCTGTGTCTGTCCGTCTGTCTGTCTGTCACAGCCATTTTACTCGTAAACTATGGAACGTGGAAAGTTCAAATTGGATGAAGTAATAAAGACTATTGACCCACATATTTTCAGATTATTAAACATTCATAAATATATTTCGTAAAAATGTAGTGGGACTAATTAAGTTACTTGGAAAAAAAAACTCTTTTCTTTGTACATCGTGTGAAAGCTTTCGTAACGCCGAACTCAAAAATATATTTCTTTTAATTTTAGGTATTATATTTTCAAAGATATGGTCGAAAAGATATCGCAAAAATATGTTCACCCCCATCTAATTCAAAATCTACTGAAACTAAAATTATGAAAAAATAGACGCTAATTTAAACCTTGCAGGAAAACTATAGGTATTACCCTAGGTCACATAGTTTTTGAGAAAATCGAATTTTTACGTTGTACACAAATCTCGATTTACGGGCATTCAGCATAGGTGTTGTGGAGCGCTGGAGGTACCTATCGTATCAGAAGTATAAAAGTATTTGTCAGGTTTCCACTTAGTCCACACAACTTTGAAGAGTCCTCCTTTACTTTGTTGATATGCTGCCATAGCACCGATATGATTACGGGTCATTCTCCAGAAAGTGTACCTTTTCAACAAAAATATTTTTCAATTTCAAAACCTTGCGTTTCCCTTTTTTTTCATTTTTATATCAATCTTTTACTTACCAGAAGTAACCATCAACAATGGTCCTACTTAATTTGAATTAGTTTACTCATAAATAAAAAATATATATATTTAACCTTATTCAGAGAGATGAGCTTTAATACACGGAGGTGAGGAATCTTCTATAAAAATAGGTTTAATGTATGCTTTTTTTCAAGAAAGAGATTTATTTTTTTGGTATTACAATTTGCACATGTTAAGCATATTAAAACAGGTAAACTTGTATTTTTACATTGTTTTACATACCTGAAATTCAAGCTCACGGAGGTGAGAGTTCTCAATAACCACACTTGATTCTTAAAAACAAAATCTATTATCTTGTTTCCCAACTAAAAACTCAGAACTTCTTTAGAGCTGTAAGTAAACAAGATTGATGACTTGTATCATGGGGAAATAAAATGTGATGCCCATACTGCCATCTATCAGTGAAAAATGGAATTTTACGTTTGGGTAATGGAGGTGAGAATTTATTGTGTGACAGAAGTAATTGTTCTACTAAAACAAACTAAATCACAATATAAAAAAATTAAATATGCTTAAATATTTAGTATTTGAGACACTTGTGGAAGGAATAATAAATATGTAAATATATTTTTAAAATTAAACAAGTTATTAAACAACATTAACAGCCACATCAGGCATGTGACATGCCACGGAGGTGAGAATTCACATACTGTGGACCAAAAAAATAATTAATTAAAATTTATTATAAAAAAATTGGGTACCGATTTAAATGGAAAATATTTTATTGCAATTAAAAAATATAGTTAAATGAATAATTCTTTAAAATTTTTATTGTAAAATGCATGTGACGGAAAGGTTACACTTTTTGAAGAATGACCCTTACGTGATATCGGTCACGCTATGAGAGGATTGTCGAAAGCAATACTAACTCATTCAATTAAACTTAACTAACAATTTATTTACACACTATTTACAAATAACAAAACAATATTTACAACAAAGAACTCGGATATAGGTGATCCGGTCCAACATTAAATTAAATACAGTAAATACTTTCTGTGTACTCTTAAACTATTCTATATTCCTCTCACCCTACGCTAGTTAAATTATAATTATCCGAGATCACAATTAATCTCACAACACATTAGCTCTATACTCCAAGAGCTTCATATCACCTAGACACGCTCTATCCAAGAGCCTCCGCTGGAACAACTCACTCCTTGAGCTCCAAACATCAACTGCCTCTATCCCAGGTATCACCCCCAACAGACCCATCTGTGGGGATCCCTTCTCTGCCCGCGTAAACTTCTCCGCACCAATGTCACATTCCGTGATATCTAGTATCACCCTAGATCGTGAGTGACAATGATTTTGTCTGACTTATCTTCAGGTATGCACCTTCAATGACAGGGAAAACCCCACTCTAATGATAAACTACATTCCTTCAATTAATCTATCTAACTCACTAGCTCGGATTAAATTCCAGGTAAGAAAAGAATGTTATTTTAAAATTCCCAGTACACAGACAATACATAAGCAAGAAAATAATATATAACCATAGTTATAAATAGTATATGTTCATCAGAACCTGACAGCATTGTTGATAATGATTTTCGAAAAAAAATCGTCAGTAATTAGCCGAGATATTACCCCTTAAAGATATGGACGGTTTGAACATACATAATGACAGGGGCGGCGTACTCTATGTACCAACGGCTTTTAAAGACTTGTTAACAACTTTTAATGATACATATGTGTAACGTAATGCCCAGTTGCAGTATAAAAGCAATAAACGTCAAATTGTTAAAAACAGACTATTTTAATTAGAATAAATCACACAAATACTATGAGATTCGCGACTAGTTTGCATGGAATGGATCTCTCAATAAGCCTCCAGTATCTTTAAAAGTTAATTAAAAACCTATCCTGAAAAAAACTTCACGGACCAAGCCAGCGTTGGATATTTGCGACCTCCTTTCGAAGCGCGCTTAGCACAATGTCAAATTTAAACTTTGAACAAAATTTTAGTTTTAGCTACACTGTAGAAATAAAGGTTATTACTACGCTAAATTTATTTTTATGAAATGTCAAATGAAGTTTAAATATGCACTGCTTTTATTGCCTTTACCGAATCAAGTTCATCACAAACAGATTAGGATAATATTAAAAAATGTATTATTGAGAATAGCTATAATTTATATTATTTAAGTTCCAGAGCTCCTTGAAATTTCACGGTATATCCATTTACACTTTTCCAGTATATATAGTTATACCCAACCCTACGTTGTATAGTTTTTTACAGTTTTAGTATTAATTTAGCAACGGTTTCTTTTAATAATACAGTTAATAATTTATAAAATTATCTCTGCGCGTTAGTAATACTCGCACTTGACCGTTTATTTTACAATATAATCTACAGAATTTTATTAAAAATATACCCGGATATTCAAGTACATTTCCGAAACTCTACTTGCATCATAAAAAAGTTGAATGAATCCAAAGAAAATTATTATCTCTATTGATTCATGTCCTTTTAAATTTCGATATTTTTTTAATGGCAAATAGTAGGCATGTATCCAGTCGTTTTAAAACTTTGTATTCCTTAAAAAAATTCATTTTTAGAAATTTTGTGTTTTTAATGCCTTTTCCTGTCCGTTATATACTTATTTATTCATTATCGGAATATATTTTACCGCAAGCAAAATACGCTAATGAAAATTCAACTGGTGTTTGCTTCAATTAAATAAACGGTCTATAAATCCAAAATGTACTTTGTATACTTTAGAGAAAAATATCTTACATATCTACCTGTTGCTAAAAACAAAATATTTTATCCATTTCGATCCATTTTATGGGTTGTTCAGATTGTATGGCTACTGTTGATTTTCCATTTCTTTTTTCCTTTTTCCTTAAATCAGCAGAAACTTTAAATGCTTACTGAAGTTGAACTAAGTCATAACAACATAGATTATGTTTCAAATCCTCAAAAGATTATCATTCTATCTAAAATATTACGTACTTGGAAATCCCCTACTACTTATTGGATTGAAAATGCTTCCAAGCTGTATCTTTGAAGAAAAACAAAAAACAAAAAGCAAGAATATTTTTGCGTTCAGTTAAGAAAAGAAATAGACTATTTATTATTGTAGCATATTTCTTTAGAATTAAAATTTTTTTGTAATTTTCACCTTATATATATATATATTTGTGGATCGCATGGACACTGGTTTATAAGGTTGTTAGCAGCTCCAAAATTAAAGTTTCTTATAAGAAAAATTTAACTATTTCTTAGACCAGTATTTTTTAATGGAAAAGTAATGGATTTTTTTTCATCAATCAAATCACGTGCGAGGGAAAATGTTATCTGATTATGTATGTAGTTAAATATTCAGTGGTCTTTATGAGATTAAAGATACTGCTTACTTCCAAAAGCATACATGCAGAAAGACAAACTTATATAATTTATAGCTTTATCTATATTATAAAGGAAAAACGTGACCGGGTGCATACGATTAAATTAGATTTTTTAACTTTTATTGCAATTTTTTAAAATTCTAAATACCGCACAGTTGCAATTTTTACACAGTCGAATAAAGAAAAAATTTACTTTCAAATGCAATTTGCTTAAAAACTGTATCGCAATTTACGCAGTTTTTATTGTTTTTAAATTAATTTTTAAGTATGAATTTTTTTCAAACGTATCTCTGTCGCAGACTATTAAGAAAGATAAATCCGTTTGCATTTAAATTAATATAAATGGCTCAACATTTAATTTCAGCTTATATTTCATAACAAAATTAAAGCATTCATCAATCAATAAATAGAAAATTAAGGCATAACAAGTAAAAATTGAATTTAAAAAATCAAAAAACCCGACTGCGTAAAAAGCGAAACACTTAACTATTTCTCATCAATGTGAAACTATTTTTTATATTACTTACCCATTTTTTTTTATTTACTTGTACTGATGACTTTTAAGTTGTGTTTTAGTGTTAGTTCCTATCTATAAACGCAGTTTTGATTAGGCCTATAGATATCTATGAAGGTTAGAGATCCTACCTACACAACTTCCAGGTTGTGTAATATTTAAACATACATAACATACAAAAACATATTTAAACTTCTGACTGTAAAATAGTCAATGAAACATCGTCTTCATTTTGAAAAAACTGTCTAATGATATGCCACTCAATATGTTGCGTAAAATGGTGTTTTCGGCTCTACCGCCATTTTGTATTTTACGGCCGTCATTTTGAATTTATAAAAACAAAATCTGGCCTATAACGATTGGACGGTTAAGACGAATCGATAGAGACCTCATTCATTAAAATCCATCCAGTCGTTGGGATGTTTCGGGGGTATAAAGATATCCAGATACCCATATACGCGTGAAACATATAACCCTTCATGGCAGTCGCGTAATAAGTAAAACACAAATTTAAAACCTGTAATCTAATTTCGCTTTTCATTCCACTGAAATTAACAGGATCAAAAATGTTTATTGTAAATAGCGGTTTTTGGCGTTAACTCCTGACGTGGAGCCAATGTGAAAAATGTCCTTCCGGACAGTGGCGGGAGGAAGAGATAACTTTCATATTCCTCATTTTTAAAAAGCCAGCTTATATTATTCAAACACACAAAGCTCAATTTAGTGGAAACAGATTATAGGAGATTCAATACTAATTTTAATTAATACTAAATCATTATGAAAGATAATATCGCGAAATTACTCAGCTTTATCCAAGCAGTTTTTATTAAAAGTAACTTATATTTGGTTGCCAAATTCGGAGATATCTTGAAGTGCCTGCCATTTTAAGACAACAGGGTGGATGAGGCTAACCAGTGAACTTGGTCGAGACCTTAGTAATTCCAGTGCACATGCTCACTCACATCGGAATCGGTTGATACTATATACGAGTGTTGTCGCAGGCAATAAATCAGATTTTTCAAAATGTCACCCAAAAAAGAAACCTTTTTCAAATTCTAATTTTTTGCACCTTACTTTAAATATATATATATATATATATATATTTTTTACTGGCCGCCATTTTGAAACAAGATGGCTGAAAAAGCTGGCCAGCGAACTTGGGCAAGACCTTGCTATATACTATCCACATGCCTTCTTACATCGAAATAGTTTGATAAATACACGTGTTATCGCGTGACAAATATCAGATCGTTTCAAAATGTCAGCCATGCTAGAAACTCAAAGTGCTATAATTCAACCATCTTTTAAGATATAGACGAAACAAAAACTGCTCCGGAATCTTTGTATCAAGGTCAAACACATAAGAAAAAATATTTTTTAATTTTCAATTTTTTGGTTCCACATTTCAAATTTCAATTTTTTTTCATTTAAATGGCCGCCATTTTGAAACAAGATGGCGGATGAATCTGGCCAACGAAGTCGGTCGAGACATTGGTATGTACTATGTATACACCAAGGTACATCTAAATCGGTTCATAAATACGCCTGTTATCGCGTGACAAAAATCAGGTCGTTTCAAAATGTCAGCCACGCTAGAAATTCAAAGTGCTATAACTCAGCCATTTTTTAAGATATAAACGAAACAAAATCTGCTCCAGAATCTTTGTATCAAGGTCAAACACATAAGAAAAAATATTTTTTAATTTTCAAATTTTTGGTACCACATTTCAAATTTCAATTTTTTTTTTTAATTTAAATGGCCGCCATTTTGAAACAAGATGGCGGATGAAGCTGACCAACGAACTCGGTCTAGACATTGATATGTAATATGTATACACGAAGATTCATCCAAATCGGTTCATAAATACGAGAGTTACGGTGTGACAAAGATCAGATATGTATATATATATATATATATATATGGATTAAATCGTATTGCAAATTTGTGTTCAAATGTTGATAAATTTGTTGGTGAAATTTTTAACCTTTACATAAACGCCAGTAAAAAAGATTACCCAATACATTTTCTGAATGATTTAACTTTCAATTTTATCAAGAAAAAATGCTATCGAAATAAGGCATTGGAATTGTTCGATGATGGTGATTTATCGATATGCGATTCCTATAGAAAATAGCTTAGCGGTGAGGATATTCACGGGCTTCATTTGACGGCTTTTGGGTTAGTTTGTGATTTTCATTTTTTCAATTTCTATTTGTTTGGTCTTGGCAAGTGAGGGGGAATGTTGTGCACGTAAAACATGTTTAACCCCGCAGTACAAGTCATAAGCCTTGGCCACTTGTCTCCATATTTAGTTTTTTCTTAGTTACTCTTGGTTTTGTTAATTATTGTTTTAGTTACAGTTTGTTAGATGTTTTTTCGTGTACTAAATTATATGAATTTGGATTTTTCATTATATATATATATATATATATATATATATATATATATATACATACATATATATATATATATATATATATATATATATATATATATATAAAATTGTGAACGGAGGGTGGTTTCGGGGTCTGGGGGTCATGATCGATGAAAATGTACCAAAATTTTTTGAAATCGCTTTCCTCCGAACGACTGCAATAGGTAGCTTTTTATAATAAAAGCTACCTAATATATCTCTTCATACGCCCGCCGCACTAATCGTTCGGAGTTTCCCGTGGTTTTCTCCGAACCTTGGATATCCTTGTGTAAATACGGGTTAGATTCCCTTAGAAAGACCCCACGGAAGGGAACCCCCCCCCCCCATCTCCTTGGGCCCATATCCCTCGTGTTGATAATTGGACGTCATAAACAAACACACACACACAGCACACTTAAAACTTTATTTGAACGCGTTATTGCTATTTTTCATATAAATATAATTTTTTGTATCGTTGAGGGCATTCTAAAAAATAAATTAAATATAAAAAATCTATTCGAGTTATCAATCAAAGCTGTTCTCAAATCCAAAAGGGCAGTTTTATGACATAAGTTTTAATTTATTTTTGTTCAAAAATGCATGAAACTAGCAGGTGTTGTTGTTCAGAAACTATGTAATTGAGCTGTTTTTTCATTTTTTTGCAAACGCAATAGATCTTTCAGAAAATAGTGTCAAAGTGGGCATTTTGAACCGAATTTTAGCGCGAAAGAAGAAAGCACTCAAGAAAGGGTGAAAAAACGTGTTTGTCACGTGATCAAAATCGCGTATAACTCAATAGGTAATTTATTGATCAAAAAAGGGAAAACACAGTTCGATTCCAAATCGATTTCATGCTCAGGGTTTCCAATTTTATATCTTTCCTTTAAAATGCTCCGTTAAAATGCTTTCTAACGATGCAAAAATAAAAAAATCGATTTTTTTTTTTTTTAAATTTTAAAAGTGCACTGTCCTCTCAAGCAAATAATTTTCAAATACATTTTTAAATATTTATCTTCTATCAATGATATTTTGAAATTCCACAGTGGAAGCATTTTTTGCATATCTGTATAGAATTCGTAAAATAACAACTGTTTTGAAAAAGGAATTGAATGTTTTTTTTTTCGAAATATAAGGAGAATAATACAAAGGAAATTAAAATAAAACTCGTTCTTTTTTTAATCTGTAAATTACCCTTGAATAACTGTTTAATTATTAAAATATAATGAGCATGAGAAAAAACGCAAATTTATACAAAGATTAAAAGAAACTTGTAACCGTAAAGGGAACGTTTTCATTTACAATATTCAAAATATTAACTCCTGGAAAAAAAAAATTCCGAGTGTAAAACCACACACGGTGACATTGTTTGAAAAATTCTTCGCACGTGAACAAAAAAAAAAAAAAAATAAATAAATAAATAAAAAAATAACAGAGCTTAATTAATAAATAATACCAACCACAAAACCTAATAAAAGTAATTTTGCTAAATCGATTGTCTAATAAGAAATTTTCTTTTACATAATCCTTGGTATTAAAAATTTATCTCTTCCATCGATAAGTGATTATGTCAGAGGTACCTCAAAAACGACAAAAAAAAATTCTAAATGAAAAGCGTTAAAAAAATTACTTTTGAAAAATCGCCTGCCTCAACAACTAAGTTTTTTAATTCCGTAAGCTCATTATTTTTTAATCCGTCTGTTTTTTGGTTCGTGCGTATATTTAATCTGTACAAAAGCTTTAAAGAGAGAAAAAGTTGCTGCTGTAGCCCACAGGGCAAGATTTGCTTCACCAACATTTACACGAGATTAAATCCCAAGACATCTATTTCAGATTTCACGTTTCCTATCGACTATCATCTCTTGTTCTCAAAAACATTCAACCCGCATAAATAACACGTTCTTATTAATTAAAACAATCAACGAACTGATTATATCCGGGCACTCAAAAACACAATTTTGACATGTTTTTGTGCGATAATTTTTTCTAAAACTTCTATGGGAATTGCAGTCGCTAATTAGAGGAATTATCGATATTAAGGTGTCAGAATCACTAATTGAAAATAATGTTGCCGCATCATTTATTCAAATCCTGGTTTCTTTTTCTCAGAGGCAGAAAAAGGGGGAAAAGAAATTTCATATATTTTGTGCGCGCTTAGAGGTAAAAAAAAAGTTTATGACAATTTTTTTACCTGTCTAAACGATAAAGGTGTTTTCGCACTAATTGTATTCATACTGAGTAAATATTTCAGCATATATGTATTTTAAATTGCTTATTTTACAGATATCTGCCAACGCTGTTAGAATGGTCTTGAAAAACTAGCATGCGGGATATAAAATGATTATTTTCTCTTTGCCTTTTCGCGCTTTATTTTTTCAAATGATATTGTCCTTTTTATTGTTTTAAAATTAGAGTAGTTTTAAAGGTACCTTTGACAAGCTCGTTTTAAAATAAATATTATGTATCCCATGAATTTTTTATTTAGTTCTACATAAAATATGAAATATGTAACCAAAAACTGTAAATAACGTTTAGAACGTAAAAAGTTTTGTAAATGAAATGCGTTTGAAATATTTTTTTTTTTTTCAAAAGTAGATCATAGAAGCAATTTTTATTTTTAATAGCGTTTTAAATTAGTTAAAATAAACAGATTGAGATACCATTTTACTTCATTTCGTTTCACATATACGTAAAAGTATCGAAAGTTTCATTTACGAGATATAAGTGTTATAGGATGTTATTCGCATTTAAACACGTTGGTGGAAGAAGGTATTATAGGAAATAAATAAATTTCGAGAAAATTGAAGAATTTTTTTTTTTATTGGGGTTTGATTCATCTGGCGAAACTCTATTCGTCTCACTCCTCTTTCTTTCTGCCTGTATGTCACAGAGTTTGTTCTCGAAAACTGTATAAGTTAGAGACTTGAAACTTTTCATATTAATATCTCCGAACACACGACAAATAATAAACTTTGATAAAGGTCTTATATTACCTTAATTAAAGGAATTAATTTAATGGCATCCGACTGTTTTTGCAATTTATATTTTAAAAGAGATCCTTAATTTCAATGTGTTTCGCTTGGGGTCGATGCAGTGGTGGGATTCAGCCGGTTTGTTAATTTGTGTTGAGTTCGGCGAACCGGTTGTTAAAATGATACTTCAAATGCGAAAATCGCATTTACATTAATTTGCTTCCATTAAATGTTTATCTGCACATTACTGTTTTGTAGGTATAACTCTGCGATAAGTCCAAATTAATTTCATTTAATGAAATAATATTTGATTTGGAACAATAATATATTTTTCTTCATCAATTCCGTAAGAGCAAATTCAACTTTAAAAAAAACGAAATTTTGAAGAATTTTGGTAACTAAATTGACAGTCCTAGGCTAATCCTAATTATATGGCAAGGTTATTAAAAATTACACTAACTACTTATCTATACTAATAAAAGAATGTTTTTCTATGTTTGTGTGTCTGTGTGTGTGTGATGACTAGCAAAATCTACGGTACCTATAAGACTGAAAATTTTTGTGATGCTAGATCAAAATGTCTCCTGATGCACCTGAGGCACAGAATTTTAAAATTCTAATAATTAGTTGAGTTATTAATTAAAAATCGCAACTCACTTTCATTAAAAACTCAACTCGGTCCTTGCGAAAAAGAAAAAAAACTCCGAAGAACGCACAGAAGCCTTATTTACGCTTCAGTTGAAAATGAAGAACGAAACGAAGAAATTTCGGGGTTTTTTGTCATTATTTATTAACTTACATCTGCCAAATCGCTTAGTAAAGTTAAAAATGAAAGATCTACGTCTCAAATGCCGCAATCAATTAAAAATTATATCACAGTTAACCGCTTGAAAAACAATTATCAAAAAGGTCGTTTTTCCGAAAAACTTTTTCTCCCTTTTTGCAACGCCCCTCCAGGGTGCAATTTTGGAGGTACCGACAAACCAAAAATATGTTCTTAAAGTGAAACCCTCTTCTAATCGGTGGTGTAATTGGTTTAAAACAAATATGAATTTTAACCCTTTCAAATACACCGGTAAACTCAGGTCACATCGCGCCTCTCGAAGACGATATTTTTTCTAAGCTAAAAATAACTAAACGTCCGTATTCTTTTTTGAGCATTTCAATAAATAGACCAGATTTACATCACCTACAAAAATTTTGAAAATTTGTGTGTGAAAAATGTGTGAAAATTTCGACGCAATCAGCAAAAATCTGAGTGTTTCGTTGGGGTTTCGCTCCTTCAGGGCGAAATTTTAGAGGTACTGACAAACAAATAATATGTTCGTAAATCTGAAAGCACCTTCTTATCGATGGGACAATCTGTTTTAAAAAATAAGACTTTTAACCCTTACAAATGCACTAGGCAAATGCAGGTCTTTTCGCGCCTCAAGCAGATGATATTTTTCTACGCTAAAAGTAATTAAATGACCGCATTTGAACACAATCTTTTAAGAGTATCTCAAATTCAGATGGTATTGATACTCACAATAGATCAGATTTACATCATCTACAAAAATTTTGAAACATTCGGACCGGTAGAAATATTTTTTACAAAATAAAATGTGTGAAATTTCGGCGAAATCAACGAAAACCTGAGTGTTTCTTCGCGGTTTCACTTGCTTTCGGTGCGCATAGACTCCACAAATCAAATTGCGCAGAAAGTAAAGTACCAAATTAAAGTACCATATAGCATATACTTTCAATTCAATATTTTTTCATTTAAAAATATAAATTCAGATAAAATAGATTTAAAGATCCTACGAAATCATACAAATTTCAGGTTAATTTAAGGGTCATTTAATATAATTTACATTTAGAAAAATGATTTATATTTAGAAAAATATTTGTCCAGCTCTAACAAATGAAAAGACATTGTATGATCTAAACTTGATCATGATACTTTGTATTTTACGGATTTCCAACTTCGTCTGACATTTTTTTACTAAGAAATGGTAAAAATTCCTAAAATTTCTAAATGTCATACCTCGAGAAGTTTTGGTCGTGCAAAAATTTGTCTCACTAGCTATAGCATGGATAATATTTTTCTAAATATGTTATATGCAACTTTAGGTCATTAACATAAGTTAATTCTTAAACTTACATTTCTGCTATTTTTATATTACTTATATTTTTTCTGACGCCAAATTGGTGAAAACACCAATTTGGCGTCAGAAAAAATCGCGCCAATAATCGCGTATATGACATCCATGCTAAATAAACTAAATTACGTATTATTATTATTATATTATAGTTTTCATTATGTATGATATGTTATAAAGTTGTTAAAAAATAAAGGTTACTGTAATTAATATAATTGGCACCATGCTTGGTGCAGTTGTATCACACATGGCTCGGATAATGCGTAAGTACCGCAAAATCAATGGTAATGATGATTGCCAACATAGTCTCGGTAACATCCGTAATCGGTGTAATATTTATTTTGCTTTTCATCAAGTGCGCGATATTGCTAAGTGCACTTTTAAACGGATGGAAACCTGTTAGGCCATCCATTTTTGGTAGCAAATGTTCGGGGACATCTAATATATAGTATTCTTTGTGTACACTCATGTCCAAAATTAAGGTCACAAACATAAAATCCGTAAAAACGGATGAACTATTCACTGTGTTGCCACGAAATTTGGAACAGAGGTATATTAGAATAGGAGAAAGAATATAGCAACATAACAATATGGAAAAGATTTTAACTGTGGATTAAGAAACAGGGTATATCAAAAAGTGTTAAAACATGAATCAGAGATAAAGTATTTATCTCGGGAAAAGTCTGTCCAGTATGAAGTGTGACCACCGTGCACTGCTATACAAGCTTCACAACGACCTCTCATACTGTTTGTGAGGGTGTAATAAATGTTTGTGGCAATTCTTCCAAAAGCGCGGTTTTTTACTCCTGGCGGGTCCTGGGAGGGGGGGTTACGCTGTGAAATGACTCTTCCTAGACCATCCTAAACATGTTCAATAGGATTGAGGTCCGGAGATCTCGAGGGCCTATTCATATGGCGAATATCCTCTTCTTCAAGAAAATCCACAACAATGTGTGCTCTGTGTGGCTTCACATTATCGTCCATAAACATGAAGTCCGGGGCTACAGCACCCCGAAACAACCTCACATATTCTTCAAGAATCTCTTTCCTATAGCGATGTGTGCTGATAGCACCCGCATCGAAGAGCTGCAGTGGTGTACGACTGCCCAACATTTTGCCGCCCCAGACAAGGATCTCTTTCCACGAAATTTGTCAATTTCTTTTGCGTAGGAGGGATGATAGCGAGATCGCCGTTTATCATCGTTATCACCAGGTAAAGATTTGATGAGAATCACTCTGCGTGGTGAATTTCGACTCATCACTGAAAAGAACACGCCCCCATTCTTGTTGTGTCCAAGACTGATGTCTTAGGCTCCACAACAACCGGCTTTCCTGTTGGATGCAGTGAAAGGGACACACACTACTGGACGCCGGGAGTTAGGGATGAGGTCCTTGAAGCCTACGTGAGGTTGTTCTGGGGTGCTGTAGGCCCGGATTTCATGTTTATGGACGATATTTTGAAGCCACACAAAGCTCACATTGTTGAGGATTTTCTTGAAGAAGAGGATATTCGCCATATGAATGGGCCCTCGAGGTCTCCGGACCTCTATCCTATTGAACATATTTGGAATGGTCTAGGACGAGCAATTGCACAGCGTAACCCCCCTCCCAGAACCCGCCAGGGGTTAAAAACTACGCTTTTGGAAGAATGGGCTTTGTTGCCACAATATTTATTGACACCCTCACAAACAGTATGAGAGGTCGTTGTGAAGCTTGTATAGCAGTGCACGGTGGTAACATTTCATATTAGACAGACTTTTCCCGAGATAAATACTTTATCTCTGATTCATGTTTTAACACTTTTTGATATACCCTGTTTCTTAATTCACAATTAAAATCTTTTGCATATTGTTATGTTGTTATATCCTTTCTCCCATTCTAATATACCTCTGTGCCAAATTTCGTGGCAACACAGTGAATAGTTCATCAGTTTTCACAGATTATATGTTTGTGACCTTAATTTTGGACATAAGTGTACTATACAAAGACAGGCACTACCGTGCAAAGGCATTACCATAAAGTCACAATCGAATATCGTAACAAAGCACTGAATTATAGTATAAAAACGATAAGACGGAATCGCGAGGGATTAGCTGAGATTTTTCGTTTTTTGACAGGATTCTTCGGTATTACTTGGATATCCCGTCGACCAAAAATCTATCACCAAACTATAAGATTAAATGCCAATAATTATTGATCGTAAATGTCACATTCACTTGACTTTAAGCGAGTTACACGTGTTTACGACATCAAGTGATTTTTATTTCGACGTTTTATTTGTATTTTTATTGATGTTATACTAATTTATTTGTTTTTCCGTTATTTAAAATAAAAATTACGTCAATTTGTATAATTTGGCGAAGTTGGTAGACGGGATAAATAAGTAGTACCGATTCTTCTTATCAGATACCCAACCTAGTCTTTTATGAATAAATCGGAATAAAACCTGATAAAACGAAACTTACGCATGAAAGAAACCTGATGTAAGGGGAATCGATAGCCTTTATTTGGTGAAAAATGATAAAAATATATTTTTTCCAATTTTTTGCTTAAAATGTATCTAGACATCTATAGTACAGTCAAGCGAAGTTACGTAAAGATCCGATATTTATAAATATGTGAAAAAATTATTTTCACTGCACTCATTTCCCTTTAAATGAATCAGAGTTGCAATCTTTAAATTGATTTTACCTAGTTTGTGTTGTATCAATATATCCGCATGTTCAAAATGCTAAAATTTTCATGCAATTGATAAAGGTTATTTAGGATTACTAAAGCATGATTGGTATTGTATATGAAGTATGTAGGATGAATAGTTCAATTACAGGGGCACTCAAAAGTATTCCATTACATTAGGGGGCTCAGCCCCCTGCTCGCTAACGCTCGCCAACCCCCATGAACTGCTACGCGATTCGTATCGGTTTCGCTACGCGATCCCAGCTCGCTTCGCTCGCTCGCCACTATTTGTGTCAACTCTGGCCAGAATGAGTGCTATCATAAATCATTGCTACATATTAACTTTACAAATATTTTTAATGTATAAAAAAGTAATGGAAAACTATGTTGAAAATGTAAATAAAAATGTACCTTGGAAACAGAATTAATATAAAACCTTAATGAAAACACAATAAAAAATATTTTTAGTTGGGCCGCTATGCGATCCGAGATAGCAACATATGAAATTTACAAATATTTTAATTCATAAAAAAGTAATTGAAAATTTTGTTGAAAATATAAATAAAAAATTTTTATCAAAAGTTTGGCGCTGTGACTTATGGATCATCATTGAGAAAGCTAAGCGAACAGGAAATTGACGCCGTTTAAATTTAAATGAAATGTTAGTGTCCGATGGGGTCCTTCTCTTTTCAATTTGCCAATAGTTTTGAAAATCACGGCTTAAATTAATTTAAAATTATAATAAAACGCTATAAAAATGTTACGCATCACGCTATCAAAATGTAAACAATTCTTTTTCGTCTGTGCCTAAATACAAACTTGGATCAAAAAGCTGATTCGCTGAATTCCTCACGTCACCGTAAAACGGACCAATAGCAATTGTCCATCATGTATTGCTCAAACGGTTTGCGTTAAAAGAGAGATTCCGTCTGGATTTTGATTTGCTGAGTGGGTTGGGACATGTGACCGTAACTTAACCACTTAGAATCGTCGCTTTGGCTGTTGCCAAATAGCAAGCTACAAATACAGCCCTTTTTTAGCGCTACGTAAGAGAAATATATATATATAGATAAATATTGTTTATTGTTTTAATGCATTTTCTGCTAGAAATTATGATCAGGGTTTCATGATTGCCGAATACGTCCTTTTATATGGTTACATATTTCAGGATTTTTTCAGTTTTTTTTTTTTAATAATGTTCTTATAATAAAGTGTTTCATAATCTATGTGTGATGATTCATTTTTCTTTCATTTTTTTTTTTTTTTACATCAAAAATCATTCGGGCAGCGAACCGGTTGTTAAATTATTTGAATCCCATCACTGGGTCGGTGGATCCATGGTAACGCATTTGCCTGTTATTCAAAAAGTTGCTGGTTCGGCGTTGGAGTTGCCCGGGAATAGATTTTATTATACAATAAATTCGATTTTACACAGTTTTTGTAGTTTTTGTTTTGCCATTTTAAGGCCAAAAATTTTTCCAAAATATTTAAACAATTGCTTTTTAAATTAAAATTTCTTCTTATGAGAAATTTCGGAGTTTAAAATTTCGTTTAAACAATTTGCTTTGTTTTGAGAAAATTTGAAATTTGAAAATTCGTTTGAACAACTACTAAATTCTTGAGATATTTCATCATTTTAAATTTCGTTTAAACATTTTTTTAAAGAAATTTTAAATAGATGAGAAAGTCCAAATACCAGCTACTAGCTGTTCTGAGAACTCAACGCAGCACAGCCTAGCGGTGATAGGCAGAGTTTGTAACTTTAATTGAGAGAAGAAAGTTACGAAAAGTACGTCGCTGAAGTCTGTGTCATTTGCAAATAGTAAATGCAAAAGTGTCGAATCTACGTAATCTTGAACATCAAAAGTTTTTCAGATATGTGTTTCTCATTCTTTAAAAATATATTGATCGTATATTGGCTTGAATTGTTGATTAAGTTATTTTCTAGACATATTTAGCTCTCAATTGCCATGCGCACATTATTGGTATTTTATTAAATAAATGAGTAATACCGATTTTAACTTAAACATAGCAGTGGTCCAAATACCGGCTACCTTAGAGTGGTCTAAATACCGGCTAGCCAGTATTTCAAACTCTCTCGGTTGCTCTTCTTGAAGGGGAGGAAAATAAGTTAATTTAAATACTTCCATAATTAATTTAAATGGTTCAGAAATAATTCCAGTCCCATTTCGCATTATGAAAAAAGCAACCATAGCCGTAATTCTTCAAGACCGACATTGGTTACCGGATCGCTTTCCAAAAAAGTGCTGTTGGACGCTACAAAATTGCCTGTAATAAATGTTAAGGGAAAGAAAAAAAATGGGGTAAACCAGAGAAATGGAGTAAACCAGTCTGGAGTAAACCAGACGAAAGAGGCAGAAATTTGATTTTAACCCTCTCGCTGCGCAACTAGAGATTTCCTCAGGCAACGTAAAAGTAGCAAAATTTGCGCAACCCGAGATTTCCTCGGGGATGAATTTTTTTCCGTCTAATTAACCCTCCTTTATTATTCCCACCAGGTATTTTTTATTGCAAATTATGCCTTATTTAATCGGAGCATTTTCCCGGTTAAAATTAGACAAAAATGTTTGTTTTGAAAAACCGGTGATACAAGAATAAAAATCCTTAAAAGACGATTGTCGCAAAGGGGTTAAATGCGCAATTTTTGAAGCTATTTTGATAAAACAAGTACGCAGCGAGAGGGTTAAAAAAGTGAAAAGGAAAATATCCAACATAAATTTGTGTCTTCAGCATGGGTGCTTTCTCTTTGGACAAGAATGGGGGAGGGTGTTCTGGGTTCAATGTTAAGAATGCGATATGTGGGCTGATAGGGACTATACCGACGCAGAGAGTGATATTATGTTTTTGATTTTTTCAGATAAAATAATTCTCATTTCAATCATCAAGCTTTTTTTTTTGTTTTACACGATAAAAAACAAAATTAGAAACATAATGGGAAGAAGATTAAGAGATAGTCGTAAAGAATTTTAGAAAATACTTATACTAGATTTGTGAAAAATACTTATTTATTAAAAATTGCGTATTTTTTCTGTGCAAAAGAAATGGTATTAATCAATACAATTTATTAAAATGATATTCTTATTGCTTAATAATTGTCATTAGCTCTATTTATGTGATCTTTTGGAAAAAAACTCAGGTAGCGGGTTTTTAGACCACATTTTAAAAACTCAAAATTTGAAGACTTTCGGAACTTTGCTTTTTATAAACAGAAAACGCCTTTTAAACGGTTTTTTTTTCTCTAAACAGGTGTGAAACATGTCAAGGTACCCTGCTGTCACTTTTTATTTCATTAATTTTGAAAATTGTATGATCTAGATTGAAAACAAAAGTGGTAGCCGATATTTAGATCTTTTCCTCTATTATTTAAACATCTGCTAAATTTTTGAAACTTCGGAATTTCGAATTTCATTTAAATAATTTGACTTGAATATGTTTAATTTGATTTAAAAAATTGTTTTCTTTTGTAATTCGTTTAAAATTAAATTTAATGATGCTGCCATCTATGTAACGATTTAATAATTATAAACTAATAATTTGGATTTATTAATTATAAATTAATTATTTAGATTTGTTAATAGAACATAATGTTATTAAGAATTAAAATATAGAAGAAAAATATTAAGAATTTTTATTTATTTGTTTTTAAAACTTATGGATCAATTCAAATAAAAAAAAAATTCTTAACTATAGCTCATTTCCTCCTCTTCATATGTTAATTTTCTCAAATACGTAATTTCTTAAAGAGTTTATTAAAGAAATATACTTTTTAAAGCTTAAAAATGTGTCTCATTGTACCCCAGACATGAGACACAGAGGACCATGCATTGCGAAATGTAAATTATAATAGAGGAAAAGGTCCAAATACCGGCTACCACTTTTGTTTTCAATCTAGATCATACAATTTTCAAAATTAATAAAATAAAAAGTGACAACAGGGTACCTTGACACGTCTTACACCTGTTTAGAGAAAAAAAAAATCAGTTTAAAAGGCGTTTTCTGTTTATAAGAAGCAAAATTCCGAAAGTCTTCAAATTTTGAGTTTTTAAAATGGGGTCTAAATACCGGCTACCTAAGTTTTTTTCCAAAAGATCACACAAATAGAGCTAATGACAATTATTAAGCAATAAGAATATTATTTTAATAAATTGTATTGATTAATAACATTTCTTATGCACAGAAAAAATACGCAATTTTTAATAAATATGTGTTTTTGTCAAATTTCTAAAATTCTTTTCGACTATCTCTCACAGTCTTCTTCCCATTATGTTTCTAATTTTGTTTTTTAACGTGTAAAAAAAAAAAAAAAAAAAAAAAAAAAAAAAAACAAGCTTACTGATTGAAATGAGAATTATTTTATCTGAAAAAATCAAAAGCTAAGCTTTTGATTTTTTCAGATAAAATAATTCTCACTGCGTCGGTATAGTCCCTATCAACCCACATGTCGCATTCTTAACATTGAACCCAGAATCCCCTCCCCCCATTCTTGTCCACAGAGAAAGCACCTATGCTAAAGACACAAATCTTCCTCTGTTGGGTATTTTCCTTTTTCACTTTTTTAACCCCTTCGCGACGAGCATCTTTTAGGAATTTTTATTCTTTTGTCACCGGTTTTTCAAAACAAAAGTTTTTCTCTAATTTAACCAGGAAAATGCTACGATTAAATAAGGCATAATTTACAATAAAAATATAACTGGTGGGAATAATCAAAGAGGGTTAATTAGACGGAAAAAATGCATACCCGAGGAAATCTCGGGTTGTGCAAATTTTGCTACTTTTACGATGCCCAAGGAAATCTCGGGTTGCGCAGCGAGATGTTTAAAATCAAATTTCTGCCTCTTTCGCCTGGTTTACTCCGTCATTTTTTTTTCTTTCTCTTCACATTTATTATAGCAATTTTGTAATGCCCAACAGCTCTTTTTTGGAAAGTGATCTGGTAACCAGTGTCGGTCCTGAAGAATTACGGCCATGGTTGCTTTTTTCATATTGCGAAATGGAACGGGGACTATTTCTGAACCCTTTAAATTAATTTATTTATTACGTATGGAACTATTTAAATTAATTTATTTTACTCCCCTTCAAGCAGAGCAAACGAGAGAGGTCCAAATACCGACTAGCCGATATTTACACCACTCTAGGTAGCCGGTATTCGGACCACTGCTATGTTTAAGTTAAAACCGGTATTACTCATTCATATAATAAAATACCAATATTGTGCGCGTGGCAATTGAGAGCTAAATATGTCTAGAAAATAACTTAATCAACAATTAAAGCCAATATACGATCAATATATTTAAAAAAAATGAGAAACACATATTTGAAAAACTTTTGATGTACCAGATTACGTAGATTCGACACTTTTGCATTTACTATTTGTAAATGACACAGACTTCAGCGACGTACTTTTCGTAACTTTCTCCTCTCAATTAAAGTTACAAACTCTGCCTATCACCGCTAGGCTGCACTGCGCTCAGTTCTAAGAACACCTAGTAGCCGGTATTTGGACCCTAACCGGTATTTGGACCTTCTCCTCTATTAATACGCATTTAAAAGGCAACGTTCTTTGTTAGAAACCATAATTTTTAATGCACAGAACAAAAGAATTGATTAATTTCATATGCATAAAAGCATTTAAAAGAATTTTGTGTACTGTGACAATCTATGTAGAAACATATTTATGATGACTTTACCTAGATATATAATTTTAAATGAAAATTATTTAAACCTTAAATGACTGATTTTTCAAAAATCATTGTAATAATGTTTTTCGGCTTTCATTTTTTAAATAAATCATTGGAAAAATACTTTAAAAAATCATATTTTTTTTAAGTACGGTTTACGGCTAAAAAACTGTTTGTTACTAATCGGCAATACTGGTCTTTAATTGAAAAAATAATTTTCCTTGATAAAATTCTATGATATTAAACACACAAGAATTTTAGGAACTATAATAAGAAATAAAATTTACTAGCTCACCGCAGAACAAAATAGGGTATTTCGCAAGCTTCCAAATAAAACAAAAAGAACAAGTACCAACAATTGAAAAAATAAATCTATCTTTATTCTTAAACAGCACAAGTGTTGCCATCTACATGTTGAAAATCGATTTAATAATATTTTCAGAATGTAAATTATTGGCAACATTTGGCATTATAGCTTCTATATTATTCTGATAGTATTTTAGAGCCTAAATTGGGTATGTTGCCACAAAGCAACATCCGTCATTTAAGGGTTAACTTTAAGTGCAGTTTTGTTTTGAAACATCCTGATGACTACAGTTATAGCACATTAAAAGATTGCACAATTAAGCTAAGCTATTTGTGGTGTAAATAATATAATTATAATGTTCTTAAAAATAGATAACATTTTTTAAAAATACCTTCTAAATAAATATTTCTTAGTTTTACATGAATTAGTAAGAATATTCTGTAGGATATTGAAAACTTGCAGGAAACAAAAGTCATTGAACTACTTTCTTTTTTAAATACTTTACAAAAAAAAAGCGAAACACACTGGAAAATTTCTGAACTACAGTTTCAATTTTAAATGAAAAAAATGAAACACTGTTGTAACTGATGAAGTTTTTTTATTGAAAATTCCACTGTTAAATCAGTATAAATTGATGGTCAACTGAGTTCCTTTTTGAGGGGGCCCAAAGCATCCCATGCAGACATGAAATGAAAAAAAGGCTCTAAAATATTCTATTTGGTGTAAAAAGACAAATTTTTGCATTAGTATAACAATAAATGTGTGTATTATCTTTAAACTTCAATTGTTTTTTCATCTACTTCTAATCTTTGTTAGCAAAAAATATAAAATTCTACTTTTTGTAACAAGAAACTAGAGCCATACTCTAAAATAATACGAACTGCTTTGAACATATGATTTAAGTCTGGAAATATCCATATAGTATCACTATGAGTATTAGTATGAAATTAAAACAATGTAAAATAATTACATTTTGAAGGATAAGCTACTGTGCCCCATATTCCGCTAATGCGGAATTTTAGACAATCGACAGGGATATTCTATGTTCCGCAAATAATAAAACTACTTTCTACGAAACTCTTTAACATTTTATTAGTTTTTCTTGAGTCATGACAAATAATATCATCAACACATCAAAATTTAGCCCGTTTCACCACAACTGGATATGAAAATCAAAACAACACTTCCTCTCTTTTTTACCTGAACTGCATTTCTTTGGATAATTTGCCTTAACTTTTATCTCTGAACAGTCATTTTTAATATCCAAATAAAATTTTAGGTAATAATTAAACCTACTTTATACGCTGAAAAGTTTCAACCTAATTTCGACTAAATAGTTAAAATTTAAATTAACAATTTATTTGTATCTTTTAATTCAATAGAAATTCTTGGAAATATTCACCTGAGGATAAATAAAACGGCTAGTGTATTAAAAATTCCTCACCCAACGCAGATAAAAAAGAAAATGAAAAGAAAAATAACCGAACATTTTCTCTCTTTTTTATATAATTCCTTTTACTATTTTTTTTTTTTTTAACATCCTGTGCAGACTTCTATGTATAACACTCCATTTTTAATATCTCTTTCAAACATTTTAGCCAATAAACATTCTTACTTTATAGGCTTGAAATTTTTAGAACAACTTTAGTTGAAACTGTTCAATTTTAATCAAATAAATCTTTCCATAACAATAATTAAAAATAAATAAAGAGAAGACATATAGTGTAATGCGAGTGATTTGCGAGTGAAGTAACTGAGGAGGTTGTCACATGATGGCGACTGTTTTTTTTTTTTTTTTTTTTTTTTTTTTTTTTTTTTAATCGGATCAACAGTTTCTGATTACCGCCGATATAAATCTTCCCACCAGTAAATTTGAATAGAACATTTTGTCTTATTTAAGCACCTTTGTCATGGAAAATTATTCTTACGAAAAAGGTAAAGATTTCTGCTTGTTTTTATTGGCGTCAGTTTGCCCAGGTATTATAACCCTTTTCACTGACACAGACAGGTAGTTGTCTACGATGGTGTGATCAATGAGTTTTTGCCCTCACATAAAAATAATTCAGTGAAATTTATAAAATTGCTACATTTTATGAGTCCTTTTCTATATAGTCAGCGTGCACAGTAACACATTTGTGCAACCGGCATTTCAAAGAGAGGGGGGAGGATGCCACGTGGATATTCCACGTGGCGCGATAGTAGACCCAAAGAGGGGCATTTTTCCAACTTTTACCGACCCTTACATGTGACATATTGTTGGAAAGGCCTGTGATCACTTATTTATGCTATGCACCTCCCGAGCCCCTCCCCCTAAATTTGCCAAAGGGGGGGGGGCATGAATGATCTCCGCAATAGAAAAGTGCCCCCCGGAGATCAAATTTGGGGGAAGGGGCTCGGGAGGTGCATAGCATGAATAAGTGATCACAGGCCTTCCTAACAATATGTGACATGTGGGGGTCGGCAAAAATTAGAAAAATGACCCCGTTTGTGTCTAATATTTCCTGGAATACATCTTCACCCCTCTATTTGAAATATCGTTTGCAGAAATGTATTACTGTGCACGGTGACTATATAGAAAAGGACTAATACAATGTAACAATTTTATAAGTTTCACTCAATTATTTTTATGTGAGGGCAAAAACTTATTGATACACCCTCGTATGTAGTCACGATATGGTGGAAACGCAGAGCCTGGCTACAGCCAAAGTAAACTTCCACCAGCAAAAATGAATATCTGTTTCTGCCATTACATATGATTGAAATTTTGCATTAATAAGGTGTTTAAATAAGGAGAAAATTCCTACTTAAATTTACTGGTGGAATTTTCTCCTGGAGGTAATCAACCCCTGTGAAAACGGTTACAATTGAAGCTTTACTATTTTAAAGATATATCAGTTCTTTTGTATTAATAGTGCCATGTTTTTACCATCCAATTATAGTTGGAACCGAAAATAAAAGCAAAAATAACCACGTATTTTCTCTTTTTTCTATATAACTCTTTTTTGTGAGATATTCTATGCAAACGTCTATTTTTTAGCAAATCTTTTCTAATAACTCTGTGAATCATTTTAGTCAATAAACAATCTTCCTTTATAACGTGAAAACTGTTAAACAACTATCTTTGAAATAGTTCAACTTTAAACTAGTATTTTTATTTGTATCATGTAATTCAATGGAAATTCTTGAAAATCTTTCCATAAGAGTAAACAACACTGCTAACACATCGCAATTTTTCCATCCCACCACAGCTGAAAATAAAAATGAAAAATTTTCTCTTATATATATAAACTTTCTTTTTTCATCTATTCCATTCACATGTCTATCTTTAACCATGCATTTTTATTAATTATAAGTAACAATTTTCGATTCTGAGCAAGCTAAATTTATATGCTGCAAACTTTGAAATTACTTTCAACGAAAGGGTTCAACAATTTCGAATTTC
The DNA here is from genome assembly GCA_963932465.1 of Maratus speciosus. Lineage (NCBI taxonomy): Eukaryota > Metazoa > Arthropoda > Arachnida > Araneae > Salticidae > Maratus > Maratus speciosus. The sequence continues at coordinate 459,724,140 of OZ010796.1, read as the reverse complement.
ATTTGTGACATTTAATTCAATAATCAATACAACTATTTCTCAATAACGAATAACATCTTTTACGTAACGCAATTTTTCTATTCCACCACTGTTGGGGATAAAATATAAAAATAGTCACACATACTCATTCATTCTATATATTCTCTCTTTTGACATATAGGGTAGGGGAGTACACAGTGAGACAGCAGCCATTTTGACATATAGTTATAACTTTTTCTCCTACCTGGAACACACATTGAACCACCTCATCACATGCAACACGTGGATGTAGTTTCGGCACTTCGGTTACTCGTCCAAGAAAATAGTAAGTAATTATTTATTTTACAGGGGTTAAAGTTACATAAACGTCCATATTAGAGTTTATTTCTTTCATCATGGCAATATATTTACTTAACCAAACCTAGCTATATCTAATGATAGACTATGTCCACAAAACGACACAAGCATTCAAAGCTATGAAATTGATGATGAAACAGATATGGCATCCATTTTGTTACAACGTTACGAAAGTACACAGTGAGACACACAGTTGTGGTACACAGTGAGACGCGCCTCTTTGTGTATCTACTATGCGGCTCTGACGTAAAATAAGTATACATTAATAACAGAAGGTTTTTTTCTCTCTCTTCTCTATCTGTGTGCGTGAGGGAGGAGGGAGGGGGGGGGGGGCGTGCGATGGCTAGTGAAATCTACTAAACGTAAGAGGCTGAAAATTTGCATGGAGGTAGCCCAATGTCTGCCATTGTCCACCCGAGCCTCATATTTTTAATTTTTTTTAAATCTAGAAATATTAATTAGAAGTCATAAACTGCAGAAAATTATTGATAGAGTATAAAAATATATGATTTATGAAAATATATACATTGTCTCACTGTGTACCACTTGTGGTACACAGTGAGACAATTTTCGATACTCCGTTATGCTGCTTCTGTGCTTTTATAAATAACTTTTTAAAAACCATTTATACATTAATGTGTAGCGTATTTGTGTAGCTTAAAGAGGTAGCAAAATTTTTTTCAAAAGAATAAAAATCATTGCCATTCGTTAAGTAATAATAATTTTCGTCTCACTGTGTACTACCCTCCCCTATTCTATTTTAACGACTAAATTTTAATTATTAAATGAAGAATTTTAGAGAATAATGAGCTAGCTTTATAGAGCGCAAACTTTAAAATTACTTTAGTTGGAACAATTCAACGTTAAACGTAATTTTATTTGTATCATAATTCATCGAAAATTCTTGTAAAATATTCCATAAGAAAGAATTAATTACAATGCTAACACATTAAAATTTTTTCATTCCACCACAACTGGAAATGGAAATGAAAACAAAAATTACCTTATTAATTATCTCTTTTTTTCATATAACCTATCTTTTATTCGAAATTCTTTGTAGACATCAGTGTTTTAAAATCCATTTTTAATAACTCGGTGAAAAATAATACTCAATCCACGAGCTTCCTTTATAGGGCACAAACTTTCAAACTACTTTTGTTGAAAAAGTTGAAATTTAAACTTGTAATTCTATTTCTATCATGTAATGCAATGACAATTCTTGAAAATCTTTCTATAAGGAAGAATAAATAACAATGCTAACGCATCAAAATTTTTCTATCCCGCCACAACTGGAAATGGAAGTGAAAACAAAATTACCTCACTAATTATCTCCTTTTTCTTCATATAACCCATCTTTTATTTGACATTCTTTGTAGACTCCTGTGTTTTAAGATCCCATTTTTAATAACTCAGTGAAAAGTAATAGTCAATCCACGAGCTTCCTTTATTGGGCGCAAACTTTCAAACTACTTTAGTTGAAACAGTTCAAATTTAAACTTGTAATTTTATTTCTATCATGTAATTCAATGACAATTCTTGAAAATCTTTCCATAAGAATAAATAACACCGCTAAGGCATCGAATTTTTCTCATCCCACCACAGCTGGAAATGAAAATAAAAACAAAAATAACCACACATTTCCTCTCTTTTTTTTATATAACTTCTCTTTTGTCTGATATTCTGTACATTCTTCGCAGAAAAATACGATTTTGCTTTTGTAAAACAGTCGTCAGTAGAAGGATACTAAAAGAATGATAGAATGAAAAAAAAAGAGCAAGTAAAGGAATAGTAGAATCGAATTGGATAGATATAAAAGCAATCCTCTGGATTTCCTTCTTGATTTGATAGCCATTGTAATCGTAGAGATGTATATCTGCGCCTATATTATTGATACGAAGAGCCTAAGAGGTAGGCCTCGGGCTTTAAAGTTGCTTGACTTCTATGAATCACTAGAAATACAGGAGAAAATGTTGCATTAGAAATCTTAGGAATATAAATAGCTTTATAAGGACATAGGTTGTTCGCTTGTTGCCGTGGATATAAAAATATTTTCAAAGAGAAATAAAAGTAATGAGATAGAACATATGATTGTACCATAGGCAATATTTAAGCGTAATTTTTTTTTATAATAGTTTATATATAAATACTTTAAGGTGTTTTATACAAAGAAAAATCTGAATCAAGAATGAAAATTCTTGCATCAGGCATAGATTACGAAACACTTTCCAACACTACAGAATTTCCTTTATTAAGGGGCTACTTCATTCATCTGGAAAGACCCGCTCGCTGATGCTAATCCTTTGGAAGAAAATTTTAACGATATCTCATTTGCATATTAATATTTTTAAATTATTTTTTTGCTTTGGATAGCTGAGATTGATATCTACATCTGCTTTTTATTACTTTTTGATTTTGTTTGCAGATATTTTTTCAGGGAATGCTTTCACTTTCGAAACCGGTTCCGAAAATCAAAGCATCCTAATGAAAAATATATGTAAACAAAATGGTGTTAGTGTTATTTATGTCGGCTGATTATCTGCACGAGGGATTTAGGGTCGAGGGGGAGTGCCCTCCGTGGGGATCTTTCTAAGGGAACCTAACCCTTATTTACGCAAGGTTATCCAAGGTTCGAAGAAAACCACGGAAAACTTCGATCGATTAGGCCGACGGGCGCGATTGGGTTCGAACTCAACACCTCCCGTCTACCAGTTTGTAAACAAAATGGAAAGATTAAAAAACGCCCTTTGTACATATCGATCTCAGCTAGCCAATGCAAAAAGTATCGTTTAAAAATACTGAAATGCAAACGAAATATCTTTAAAATTTTCTGCGATAGGATTAGCATTAGTCAGCGGGTCTTTTCAGGTGACTGAAGGTGACTCTTAATAATGTGAAATCAATTATAGTCCGATCTGCATCCAAATTCATTTGAGCTACTTACACTACTTATGCTATACAACTGCGAAACCACGTTTTGGTTCATCTCGGTGATGCATCTCAATTTCATTATGTTTGAGGTATTAGTAAATTGGATCAGAAACAATTTATCCTATAGACCATAATGTAACAGAATTCATTTGTGTATCCCTGTAAACGAACTGTAAATGCAAGAGCATTTCCAAGACTAAACAATCTATGGTCAACATAAATAACATGTAAAAATTACATGGGAATCTGAGTATATTTACTACAGTCCGAGCACGGATAGACAAGCAGATGTCCAGACGGACAGAGAGACAGACAAACCGAATTCATAACACTTTTCAACTATGATGGAAAGTATTAAAATGTCGTGTAAATGAAAACTCAGCAAAATCTACTCAATTATTCTGAGGTAATATTTTTAAAAGCTATGAGCATTATTTTAAAAGCAATTAAAATCTATGAAAGGAATATATGCAGCTCAAAAAAATTAGGGGACCACACAGTTTTATGCAAGTATGTCTATTGATAACTAGCATAAAAGGAAACAGCCATAAACTTAAGTGTAGCAAAAAACTTCATGTACAAATTAACGTTCATGATGCGAGATGCCATAGAAATGATATATGTGATGAAATCGAGTTTTCACAGAAACTTCTTTTTTGAACTGTCACGTTCGTAAATATAATATATATATATTCGCAGTTTTTTTTTTTTTTTTTTTTTTTTTTTTTTTTTTGAGAAAAGGTGATTAAAAATGTCACGACAAGGTGATTTAACTGAATCCATGGCCTGGCGAATTATAGAGATGTTGGAATACAGAAAAACACAAATAAATGTAGCGGAATATGTTGGAGTGACAAGAGTGTCATTTTAAGTGTGTGCAATCGATTCCAAACAACAGAGTATGTTAGATGTCGACCAGGGTAAGGTCACCCACGTGTTACCTACCACAGCAACAAATGACTGGTGACTGATGTGAACTGTTCATCGAAATACAACACACAATGCTACTCAACTGCAAAGACAAACCCTTTTGGAAATAGGATGGAGGGTTTCAAGCCAAACTGTCCGAAATACGCTTCATCAGGTTGACCTTGTATCTTCGTAGGCCAATAGTGGGTATTCTTTTGACCTCAAGTCACTGTTCGATCAGACGAAGAGACCTGAGATTGGGCACAGCTTGACTGGAGTTAAGTGCTTTTCACTGACGAACTCCGATTAACTATGGAGTGTGACATCCGCCGTTTTCTGATATGGAGTGAAAGGGGCATTTAAAATAACTCCAAGTTCGAAAAAAAATGGCTGTACAGGTGAGGTGAACTGATAGTTTGAGGCGGAATAAGCGTAGGTGGAGATATGGACGCCCATATTATCCGGAATGTCAGATTCGTAGCCGGAACGTATGCAGACAAGATACTCAGATCTTTTTGTGCCTTACTCAGCAGCCATTAGGGATTCTTTTTTTTAATGCATGATAATGCCAGACCCCACACAGTTCGAATTATGGAGAATGGCCTTAAAATGGAAACGATACAGCATATAGAGAGGCCAGCCTGCACTGCTAACTTAAATACGATCGAGCATGTGTGAGACACACTCTTGTGATGCATTGCAGTGGGACCAATGCCTCCGTTGACTGCCTGGACTTCAAGATCGCGCTTTTTAAAGAGTGGAACCGAATTTCCCGAAGTATTATCGGCAATTTTTTCGCATCATTAGAAACCATGTGTGCAACAAATAGTCTTATTTGTTCGAGGAAACCGTAAACATTATTAAAAATTCTTCATCCTCTTCAAACAACAGTTTTGTCATTTACAGATAGCCAAATTAGTGCTCTGGAGCATATCTTCATGTTCTTCACATCATTTCAAAGAACTAAACTCCCATACACATCATAATTTGATGTCTTGTTTTCTGTATTAAGCTTTTATACATGCGTAATTCCCATTTTTGTCCATGCATAGCTGTCTCGTATGGTGTTTTGTACTTTTTGTTTGATCCCGTAATTTCTTTTGAATAGTGTATGTCTTTTTTAAAGAGACAAGAAATCATTTTTAATGACGAAAATTTACTGAAGTTTGATCGTGGATTAACACGATTAGATATAATTAATTTAGATAAATACTTCTTTTTAAAAACTTTCCAACATAACTGAAAAGTGTTTAAGACTTCAGTTTGCCTGTCTGGCATCTGTCCGTGCCCTAACTCTCTTAAATATACTCGGATTGTAATGTAATTGATATGAAGTGTGCAGGTTTACTATGGCATGTTCGCTATAGAAAATGTAGTGCATAAAATTTATAATTTAAGAGGACGCTCGAGAGAATCCTGCTATATTATCGCCTATAGGGGAAAAATCATCGGTGTATTTTAATAATGTTACAGTATTTCAAACGTAATTAAATTTATGCACATTTTAGAGATGCACTATAAGAGTCTTACTGTAGAATATCACTGCATAACAACTCTTATTTATTTTCGCTGGCACACAAAAGATTTCGGTTACAGTACTGTATATGAGCGAATGATGCTAGAAATGCGGTTTTAGTTGTGGTATGCGTGTTTAACTAATTTTTTGCACACATCAAGGTATAAACTAAATAGCTGTCCTATCCAGAGCCGAGCGGCTCCTTGCGGTCCTTCCAAGGAGATCGCGTAGCGATCCCCGTCCCAAAAGGCACCAAGTGAGGCCCAGTCGTCACGACAACAGTCCCCCAGTCGAAACAGATAAGCACGGGAGACAGGAGGCTAAACTACAACAAAGAACTTTGTAAAGTCTGTGTTGGGGCATGATAGTGTATCCCCGAGGAATGTTTCGACGAGTCCGAGATTCTACGAAACATCTGCGCCAGGGGTGCGATGCCCCAACAACATGCGACGTAACCAGAATAGCCGAAGCCATTGGCGTCACACCGCTGAAAAACCATGCACCGACATACCGATACGTTCTCCGAGTTTCAAACTTTTCCCACCTTGAGTCGCTAGCGTTACATCTCGAGGGGACGCAACTAACCCCTCGGGTGCCAAAAGAGTCATGCAAAAGAGGTACCTCGCCTAGAGGACTACTCATCGAACAGGGCGGAACAATCGCTCCATCAAGTCGAAGGCAAACACATGTTAGATAGACAGGCATTACGCCTCGAGGGGGTCATAACATGCCCCCTCAGGTACAGAACAATTTCGAGATACTCTACCTAGAGGCCTACAAAAGCGGAACGGACGGTTCATCGCTGCTCAAGACCACTAGCCGAAATCAAAGCCATGAAAGATAGCAGCTCTCGACCCCAGCCAGATGTGCAGAGTCACAACTAAGTGTCTCACTACTAAGACACAAAATCGGACAACGAGAGAAAAGTGAAGGGATCTGCTAATCCGACCGGCGATCGCAGTAACCTCCATCTACGCTTAGACACGCCGGATTGGCTTGCTCCTCGAGACATGGTTCCGGCAGCCCGACTTCTACAGCAATACATCTCATGCAAAAAATTACAGACATAAAGCGGGGAAGAGCACGGAAGAGGGGCTTGGTTCCGGGCGACGCACACCTCCTGCCAGTTGGCGAGGCTTCGTGGTTATGCTACCTTCACCAGCCACAGTCGACACCGGCCACTCGCACCTCACCGTATCCCAAAGGCACACCCCAGACAAGGCGTACTGAGGAAGAGAGTGTTGGCTCCATCCAGCACACCTTCTGCAAGTCGACGGGCCCACGAATCAAGCTCCCGCACTGTCTACAGTCGACACCGGCCGGACTTGCCTCCCAGTGATTCAAGAAGAAGCCTCATCTAATCAAACATCAAACACACACAACACATTTTTTAGAGATTTCCACATTTTCTACTTTTTGTTTTCCTTATTTTCTATTTTCTGCTTCTTATTTTGTTCTTATTTTCTATATTTCACACACAAACACTTAGGACACCAAGGCCTAGGAGAGGACCACCACCCCCGCGTCTCCAGATAAGTTTGGCACTGTCGCAACCCAGCCCACCTTCTTGTCCTCAGGAAGAGGTGGACAAGAAACACCAGTGGCTGCCCCTGTCAGGGACGCTGCTTCCGGTCTCTTTCCACACTCAAGTAACCGTTTTTCAAATACAGCATCCGCAGCCTGACTCCTCGTCTTCCTCCCCACTCAAGGGGCTGATTGAGGACCACCAGGATGGGGCCCGTCATACATAAAGGTATGTATATTCTATATGAATCATGTACAGGGCTACACAAACTAATTTGTAAACATTACTATGTATGAATGAGCTTGAATTACTTAATGATGTATTTAATTGAGTTTTGAATTTTTCATCTGAACTATATTTATTACAATAAATTGTGTCTGTGGAATATAATTTTATTCATATACAGAGCTACGTAGAGAGCTAGATACATTACTCGATGATAATTTCTGAAAGCAGAGGAAGTTCGGGTATTATGGAATACCATTTACATTTTGATTTGGAAGTTAAGTTAAAAAAATTGAGGTACATTAAAAGTTAGTAAAGTACAAACTTTGACTATTTCTTAACTTATTTTTAATGCGTGTGGGAGAAAAAAAATAGATATCACTATTTAGATTTTAAAAAAGAATTAAACTTCTCGGGTAATTAAAACCAGTCAAGTTAACATTGCTGACGGAGAAGCCTTATAATTAATACGATTTTAGAAATCTTACCTGCAAATTTGAGAATAAGTTTTTATTTCACCGTGTCCCTCCAACAACAGGTATCCAAACAGAACTCGCCTCAGTAAATAATGAGAGTACTAGGAAGTCGTTTGAAAGATTTACGCTTAGTTGCAGCACCGTACGAGTCAGAAGTAATTGAAGTATTCCATATTGACCGATTATTCCATAATACTCGAACTTCCTCTACGTTTTTAGATTTGTCATGGCCTTTTTTTCTGAATTAAATTTTAAATTAACCTTTAACTGATGTGACGCGGCTTCACAGACTCTGCGACTCCCAGCTATAAAGACTTCCACCTCTTAAAAGTGCGAATATTAATTGCCTGTACTAGTACCTTCTTCTAGCAGCTTGTCAAAGTCACACGCACAGCGAGAATTCTGTGAGTTGATTTTAAATCTATTATTCGGTATACGCTGGGGTCTGTCAGACCGCATCACATCAATTGTGTCACTATTTAAAACTGTAGTACAATACTCGTCATTAGTTGTACTTTATTTTTTCCCCTTTCTTTAGTGGTTTTTTTTTTGTGTGTGTGTGTGTGTGTGTGTGTGTGTGTATGTTATGATGTTGTCGCACTCTCGAAAACGTTCTACATTCCTCAGCCAGAAGGAAATAGAATATATTATGAACAACTGGTGAGATCAAGAATATTCGATATTGAAGGTTCTGACGATGCAGATTCTACTGACGAAAGAGATCACGATACGAATTCTGAACTTTCCGATAGTGAAAATGTAAATATTTCTGCTGGAGTTCAACATAATTTTTATTACGGATAGAACAGTTTTGAGAAAACATCTTTTAAGGGCCGTTCATGCCAAAAGCCAGTATACATTGAATGTACACGAAAAATGTGTTGACTGCAGTAATGATGTAGTTTGACTGTTACATATGGGTAGGGTAAATGTTACTTTTGTAAAATAAACACTGCATTTAAAATTTCATACTTTGTTCCAACGATAATTTGTAAAAATTTTTGCACACGATTAATTTTTATATTTAATTAGCAAAATTAACAAACTACCGTTTATTTTGAAAAAAAAAAAGTAATGTTCTCTGTACTGAGGTTAAATAACATCAATAAATGCTTTTCTCATGCAATTTAATTCACATGCTCTTAAACAAAGTACAAAGATCTGGTTAGGACAAAATTTAAGTGAATTCATCAATTTAAATTAATTTTTTATTAATTATATTCAAGTGGTCTGTGAGAGCGCATCACATCAGATGTGTGACAAATTTTAGTCACATCAGTTAAAGGTTAATATGAGGGGTGTATAAAAATCTGTAGATAATATACAGGGCTCTAAAAATCATTCAAGTGTATTTACTTCGATTGAAGAAAACTGCTGAAGGTGAATTTTTGACTGTGCTATTGCGCTGATTAATTGTTAATTGACGTATTGCATTTTGTAACTGAACTAAATTTAGCACACAATGTAGTGTATATACAGATCTACAGATAATGTACAGGGATGCTCACACGTATTCGAATACTTTTCCGTTTATGTTCAGTAATTGCATAAATCGGTTATTCAAATGTGTTTTGTGTTTTCTAGGTTGTTTACTTAGTACATTTTTTCACCTTTTAAACGGCGAAATTTGGTAACAGTATTCTGGAAGTGTTGGGAAATGTTTCATAATCTATGATTGGCGCATGATTTTTCTTCATTTTTGAATGTATTTATTTATGTGAGTTGTAATTTTCCAACTGGGAGAAAAATTTCCGGACAAATTTGAATAATTGTGTTAAAATTAATCTATTGTAATTACGTATCTGGCGTTTACTGGAGTTCCATAACTTGCGATTTGTTCTGTTGAGCTGATTCATAAATCAGACCAGATGCTATTATCTGTAAGGTTAACTGGGTGAATTAGGTCCTCCAGATTCGTCCGGGATAGCTCAGTCGGTACAGCATTGGCAGCTTCAGTCAAGATATCCCTAGTTCGAATCCTAGCCCGGGCAATTTTTACCCTCCTGAAAAATTGCAACTCATGAATTATTTACCAATTTGAATAATTGCGTGTGTATCTAGTGTATTTATTTATGTTCTGCACAAATATAAAATATTTGTTGAAATGTGAAACACAAGAACAAAAGTCTTAATACTGTACGACGAAATTAATCTTGCAAAACTAATTTTGCCACGGTTTTTAAGTTCAATTTCCATATTTTTGAGTCGCCATTTCGTTTTCATACTGTTTATTACATTGTTTCTAATTATATACGAAACGGAAAAAAAAAATTGTAAAAAAATTCAAAAGTGTAATACAAAATTCAAAATCCATAAAATATTATCATAGTTTTTGCGATAACATAAAAAAAAATTGTTTGTTTTTTATATATAGTTTGTAGAGTATTTAATTTTTATCTATTTAAAAAAAAAAAAAAAAAAATAAAATAAATCGGTTAACTTGTTCAAAAAATATCGTGGCAAAACCGCTGAAAAACAGTGTTATGAGGTAATTGAGTTTAACATTTTAGACTGCATTATTTATAGTTAAAAATTATTTACTTTATACATCCTACAACGGTAATTTTAGGAATATTCCTATCTGATCATAGGTACGGCATTCTTAATTTATTCGAGATTCAAACTTTACTAAACCCGATTATCTCCATCATAGATAAACAAAGTAATATTGTTTGTTATCATTTCCAATAAAAATGATTTTTTTAAATATCTGCTTACTAGATAGGATTTTCGGATATGCATAAAGGTAAATATTTTTCCAACGATGAAACCGAAAAAAAAACTTTCCGTTTTGAATAATTTTTGTTGCAGAAAATCTTATTTCTCGTAAATGTAACATTGATATATTTTTTAAAATAATTGCAAATTTTTGACTAAGAACATACCAATAGATCATATTTTTTTCCTTTAAATTATTGACATTACAATTCTGTGACACTCTTTATTAAGAATATTTAAATAGTGAAACAAATTTGGAAGGAAATGCAACTTTATGACACTAAACATCAGTACATAGTAAAAGGCAGAATGTAGAATGTTGTATCTTAAATTCTACTATATTTAAAATTTTGTTAGTTCATAGATTCTGGATAAAAGCCTGCTCAAAATTTTTGTGGCACGTTTTCACTCTTTAGAAAACCTTTTTGATTCTGATTATTTGAGTTCGATTACATATTTGTTAAATTGGTGTTCTATTTACATCATACTTTATTTACTTTCTGATGAAGTTTTAATTTCATTATGGAATAGTAGCCGGAAACAAATACTAAACTATTTCCATTATGTCATTGGACAAAAGTGTCAATCTTCCGTGGACTGCACGTGGTAGAGCTGGAATTAAAAATAAATTCATGCTTGAAATTTATTTATATGCAATAAAATATGAGTAAATTGAGATACAGTTTTCAATCAAATTGCATTTGAAATATATATTTTGCTCCCTATTCGTGGTGTAAAAATAGATTGTGCGATATTAGAAGCTAATAAATTTTCCAAAAAACGCAGAATCTATCATTCAAGTTGTTGCCATCATCAATATGGCGTCAGCATTACCCACGATATGATTTTGCTTTATAATAAGGGTTAGAAGAATCAAAATATCTTTGTTTTTATCTTTTCATTGGTCAACCTTGAAAATGCTTTTTAGTTAAACATAAATTTGGAGCTATTCAACAGCTAATCAGAACAAATATTTGTGTCCATTTTCATTATGTTGCTTTAGAGCAAGAAAGTCTGCTTGTCTAGTGATTAGAACCCTGGCTACGATGTCAAGAAGCGTCAGGTTCCAATAATAATTCAAACTTATATGTTCATAGTGTCTCAGATTAAACAGAGATCTCGCAGAGGAGATTAGCACTTATTTGCAAATGATAACCGTAGCAACGTTATTGTTTAACCTTTTCCCAGTTCTAGTTTTAAAAAATTACACGTTGATTGATTCCCTTACACTAGTTTCAGATTCAACCGAAGCATCAAATATTGGAAGAATGCTCCATCATCTTATGATTGCAGCTATTGGAACATCCAACACTGTTAAAAATATGCAGCATTCTGGCAGGTCATTCGACCGTTTTTTGAAAAAACGGTTTCATAACCATAATTTAACTATATTCTGACCATGAAATGGCCAATAATATGGTCAGAATAGTGTTAAATTACGGTTGTATAACCGTTTTCGGAAAAAAACGGTCAAATGACCTGCCAGAATGCTGCAAATTTTTAACAGTGAATGTTGGTTCAACCCATCCCAAATGTAGCATGTTTTTTGAAGCAAATTAGGGGTAATTCACAAATATAGAATTATAATTTCGATAGAATAGTTTAATAGAATTATAATTTCGTCAAATATATAAAAAAAATTGTTGAGAGTAAAATTAGCATTGCAATATAAATGTGAAATCTTTAATCATTCTCACATATTAATGCAAAATATACAGTTTGTAATAAACATATAAGAAGAAGAAAAAAAATAGATTATTTTGTTAAATAACATGATGACTATTAACAGTTTTAGATTTTGATAGTTGATTCTTATGTATTCTGTACCGCTGAATCCGAAATTTACCTACATTTTTTACCATCACGTAAAGATATTTTGCAAATCGTAAATTTTTAAAGTTAAAAAAAGAAAAAAATAGCGAAAATTTGATACCATAAAATAGATGATATTGTTGTGTTTTTAACTTTTGATAATTTATTTTTTTGTATTTTTTACCGCTAAATCCGTAAATGACCTTCATTTTTAACCATCACATCAGGATGTTTCACAAATTGTAAATTTCAAAGTTAAAATTGAACCTCTTCCCCCACCTCATCGGACCCCCTCAGCTGTTTAGCTGTAAGAATCCCGGTATAAGCCAAAACCTTCTGTAAATTATTGCATTAAATAAAATCAAATTAAATAAAACTTTTATATCTGTTTTAAAGTATCAAATTTTTGCTATATTTTAACTTTGAAATTTACGATTTTCAAAAACTTTCTAACGTGATAGTTAAAAGTGAAGGTCGTTTTCAGATTTAGTGCTAAAAAGTGCATAAAAAATCAATTATTAAAAGTTGAAAAATACAGTCATTTCCTCTATTTTATAGTATCCGATTTTTGTTATTTTTTTTAACTTTGAGAATTTATGATTTGCGAAAAATCCTGACATGATTGTTAGAAATAAAGGAAATTTTCGAATTCAGTGCTAAAAAATATATAAAAGTAAAAAAACCGTCATTCTTGTATTATCTAATCTAAAACTTTTTCTTAAACTTCTTGGCGGTAATCTACCCGAAATTTTTTGCGTTATCCTGTAAAATAAGTATAAATGGTAACCACCGATAATCATTATACATAGAATGACACAAAATGTATAACGCTTCCGGGGTTGAACTCATCCGTTTCCTGATAATCCAAACGCGGCCACGTTAGGCTTAAGTATTCCGATGCCGTATTTGCCGACTGCCTTATTTAATCTGTCTGTCTATTTGTTGTGTAACATATTCTTCTTCAATTTTTCTCAAACCTTCAAAAAGTATACAATTATAACGCTTTAAGATCTAATTTAAAAATGACCAGATACCAACAACAGGGTTCCGATGTATACAAGCGATTACCGTTGCCATTCGTAAGCACAAATTACAAATCCAAAAACAAATGAATGACTCTTTCAGCTATTCATTAAATGCTCTTAAAATATTTTGCAAAAGCATATTAATATTTTGAAATACGTTTTTCACTTTTGTTTACATTTATTTACAGTTTGAATTCAGTATACACAGTTAAAAATATCGCGAAAAATTACCTCTGTTTTTCAAGGCTATCTATTTTCTGATCAATGAGACTTCATGGTGTTCAGTGAATATAGCTATATTCGGTGATTCATTCCCGTGAATTATTTTGTACCGGATTAACGTTTCCTTTCTAAAAACAAACGTATTTCAAATTATTTAAAAGCTTTATTGTGGATTTACAAATATTTTAAGAGCAAAATCGGATGTCGACCGTATTTTTTAATGATTCGTTCAAAGAGTCATTCAATTGCTTCTGGATTTGGAATTTGTGTTGTACATGTGGCATCACGACACACGAGTGAATGTTGATTTTGATTTTCAATCTTAAAACGTTGAGTGAAACGTGCTTTCTTTTCCACTATTCACAAAAGTTACATTTTTAGACAGATTATTCAAAATAAATTAATATTTATAAGAGATTACATTCAATTATCTAATATTCAGCTGCGATAACATGAGTTAAAATTAGATTGGTAGCTTTATCTATCCCTATATGAAAGTAAACAAACAATTGATTCATTAAAATATTAAAACAAACGTTTATATGCTGTGTTACGCCATCTGTCGGTAGTTAAAAAAAAAAGAAATTTTCTTTTTAAAATGTTTTTTGAATTCTGAAGACATTGGGGCGGGGGGGGGGGAATGAATATTTCTTATAAAATGAAATTAGAATATCAGAAATATGTAATGCCGTGTATTACATATATATATATGTATATATATCAATGCATTATTATAATAAATAAAATTTTGTATTTTGTAGGGAAAATAAATTTGTAATTTAATAACAGAATTTGGGAAAATAAATTGTTAATGTAATTAATAGTTGCAATTTACTTATGTGATAAAAGATGATTTTTAATTATCAAAATTTATTACAGGTTTCTTTTATGCATGTTTAAAAAAAATCGGGGTTTTCTCTGTTCAACTTTTTAAAATTTAAGTTATATAATTATTATTAAAATAGCAATTATAGCCTTTGTGCAGGAATATTAATAAGCAGCAAACCAACGTTTAAAATGCACAACTAATGGATGAAAAGCAGCAAACAGCTGTTTCGAATCTACAGTGAGATTCTTCTTCAGTGCAAGATAGGGAAAAGGGAACAGCGTGCTAGAAAAAGCAAGGCTGAGCAAAAAAAAGCTTATTAATATATAATTATTATTTTGGCAATTAATAAAAACAAACTTTCTGTTGGAATTGTCTTTTATTTTACCACATACCATCAGATAAAATAGTTAATTGACAATATGTTTTAAAATAACATTATTAGTACTAATTTGAATGTTTTTGTGAAATATTTCTTCAAATTTTGTGAGTGAAGTTCATTTGCATACTTTATATCAGTATTTTACCAATTCAATTAATAATTTTCTTGCCAATTAAATTTCAATGAAAAATGGGCTGTTTTTACTTGACCCCACCTGACCCTATTAATCAGACAAGACAAAATTTATTACTTCACAATTCGTTTTATAATGCAATGCTATATAATTTTTTTGAAAATGCAAACACGTCATTCTGACGGGCTATATTCTAGTAATATTAGATTGTCATCGGATTTATGTAGTATGTAAAATTTAATCTCGATCGGATATTTGAAAGTAAGTTAAAGTTCGAGTACAAGTTTTGAACTGGAAAAAACATTTATACGATCGTTGAAGTTAAATAAAAACTTATAAAAATAACATAATTTTTGTTAAAAGAAATCATGAAAAGAAACAGTCTCATATCTTTACAAAATGAAACATATGTTAAAATACAATTATTTTGGTCAATCTGAAACTTAGTAAAAGTTAACAACTCAATCGTAATGCTTGTACGATTTTTTTTCAAAGCGCAGATACACGTGAAATAAGTTCTTCGAATACTTTAAGCACTCTGTATATGACCCCTCAAAGCATGGTGTAACTCATCTGCGTCCAGATGTAGTAAAGTGGTATAAGTCATGCATTTTTAAAGTTTCATAACTTGGTCGATTTTAGTGTTATATGAACGAGACCTTTATTGTCTTACTTGTCAGTGTAACGGGAAAATTTCACTAAATATAACTTGGGACCGTATAAAAATTTAAATTTCGTAATTTTGTAATAAATGTTTTTCTTGACCCAAATCGCTGTAAAAATAATTCTTTACCTTATTTAAACCACTTTTGTAATTGGAAGTATGCATCTAGGAACAACGGTTGCGAAAATAAAGGTCGGTCAGGTTATACGTGGACACGCTGTATATAGAAAGAATTAATTCAGATGTAATATTTCACTCCTACGTTGAAATCAAGAAAGCTCCTACAAATAGTGATCGACTTAAGAAAAAAGTCCATTAAATTATCCCTTTTTTACCAGACTCCATTAAAAGAAGAAAAAAAAATTTCCCCTCCCATGCTGCCTGTAATATGTTTCACGGCTCATATCCCCGTGCTTCCGATATTTTTATGTATTTGAACTGCGTTCATAATTTAGCAAACATTTAGTTTTGCGCTTTATTCGGTTACTGCCTAACAATCTTTACACTACTCCATTGTTATGAAATATAGTAATTTATACCAATGTAATTATGTAATGGCTTAATTTGGCGTGAAATATTTATTAATGAACGTTCCCATTGCTAAGGCTATATTAAGCTGGACAAACAGGTTAACACAGCAGCAAATAAGTTTAATTTCAGGGTCAGAGGCAGAAAAAATATTTCGTAGGGGTGGGTAATTGACTTTGGTTTGTTTAACTCTTAACCGCCTTACAGCCGTCTTACAGACCGCTACTTTTTTCAATTGTCACAGTTTAACTTTAGATACTAGTGAAATTGTGTTTCATTTGAAGCCCTAGTACTATCGCTAGAAACTTCTGTTTCGATGAATTTTGGTTATAATAGCCCTGTACAAGAAGTTTAGTGCAGAAACAGTGTCCCATGAGTGAATTGAACGTTTTATTCATTTTTCGTTCAAGCGGTTTCAGAGACAGCTCATAGTAGTTGTGCAACAATTTATGCCACAGCAGTTAAGAGTTAAGTGCATTTTGGCTGCTTGCGTATTTACAATATAGTATAATCTATTACTACCTAAAGGATCATTTAATACTTATTTTTATTTTACTTTAATATATACATTTTTAATTGAAATTGCAGCATTATTCATACTACATAAATTCGGGGCTATACACGTATAACGTTAAGTTGGAGGGGGGGGGGGATATGGCACTTGTTATCACAAGATAGCTCTAGGGAGTGGGGGTTTATGTTTTGATATCATTATAATTTCAAATAACCAAAATTTTTCATTTTAACTTTTTCTTCACTTCTAAGTCTTCACTTCTTAGAATAGTCTATTTTTTATGTTTGAAAGTTCAGTTTTCTAATTCAAATTTTACGCTTTTCTCATATTTTTCCAAACAATTTTTTATTGTCATATGTAAGATATACTTAATTAAAAGATTGAATTATATTTGATTAATATAGATATATTTAGGCAAGTTAAGTTTTAAAAAACATTTGCACTGGAATAAGATCCCTATTACTTTTAAAATTATTTTGAAATTCAGTTTAATCGTATAGAAAAAATATGTTTAAAGTATCAGTTAGATATTATTTTCATATTAAACATTTGCTTAGGTGTTAGTGTACTAAAATGAATATTCAGTTATGTTTTTTTTTTTTTGGGGGGGGGGGGGGTTATATAAAAAACTGTTAAACATTAGAGACGTCTTTTGAAAACACTATAAACTGTGCTCCACTGTATACCGTAATTTCCGGCGTATAATCCGCGGATCAAACAATCATTTTTCGACACAGAAATATTTTTAAACAAAATGTAACTTTTTAGATCGCGGTAAATGTTTGTCTTCAATTACTAAATAAAATTTCTGGGTGTAAACTGAATTGTTTGATTCGCGGATTATACGCCGAAAATTAAGATAACCCCTTTTGAATATCACAGCAAACTTATTAAAAGAAAAAAAAAAGTTTAAAAACATGTAAATATTAAAAGAATTTTTAAATATTGATAACTATAACTACTGTAAATTGTAGTTCTAAAAATTCTACTTCTCTTTTTGCAGATTTACTCAAGAGGTAAAATATATATTGGAAAACGCAAGCCCACTATCGATGGACGTAGGTAGCGCCGCTAAAAATCCATTCTTCAGTAGTGCAGAAACAGCTAGTGAAGCAGGCGATGAATCTACTCCATTTCAGTGGAGAAATGAGGGATCAATCTACCTATTCCGCTTACAGGAAAAGACCTTGTAAGTCTTTTGCATTGACAGGTCGTGGTTTACGAGCTCAACGATCAGGATAGTTACATCAAGTATTGGCTAAAATGATTAGCTGTTGAATGCTATCTTTGTCATTAGCGTCAAAACCGGCATTTATTCAGTTCGTGGGTATGTTCGAACCGACATACAAAATGTGCAAAGAAGAAGCATTGAAGAAGCGAATTAGAATGTTAGAAGATAATGTAAGAAGCCAAGTTAAAAAATAATTAGATTTTTCAGCATATGTTGCCTGCATACCAGGTTGTTGGACCTATCGAGCCCAAAAATCGTACCTGACTTTAACTTCCTATCCATAAGAAATGGGCACCGAAATTGTATACACTCACAACCCAGCTGAAGAGCGACACACATCTGAAAATCTCAGTAATGCAATGGAGCAAATTAGTACAAGATGGGATCTTAAAGAAAAGATATCAGCTATTGTGACCGATAACGCAATGTTGTAAATGCTGTACAAAAAATGAATAACGTGTTTTATAAGGAAGATATAACTTATGCGGCTCATATTATTCAGCTTGTTATTAATGAAGGCCTCAACGATCCATTAATTCAAGAGTTGGGCTAAAGAGTGGAAAGTTGGTGTGGTCGCTTTCACCATTCTACCACATAGCTTCAACAGCGTTGCAAGAAAAACAGAAACAACTAAGTATGAATCAACATAAATTAATTCAAAGTTTCAAAACCCAGTGGACCTCTGAGCTTAAAAAATGGAACGCAATCTTTTAAGCCCAACCCCTATCTCCAGTGTTCTAGCTGATCGGTCTTTTACATTTACTGTTGTGGCTAAAAAATTAGAAAATATGGACGAGGGTTTGATACGAATTGAAGGATTAGTTAACCCATTAACCTACGATTTAAGTTTAAACAGGCTGGCCCCAAAACGTAAACAAAATCGAGCAGCCTTCGAGCTATTCCACGGTTCCGCAAATCGGTCCTAAGTTGTACCAAACGCGCACGACTTACGGAATGTAAATACATGTGTAAGATACAAATGGATTAATTTTGTGGAATATTTGATAAGTAATTACAACTTGATATAATAATTGTGGAAGATATACCACAAAAGATTTATCACCAATCACTAAAATATAACATAAATCAATAACTAATCGCTTGCATTTTTTTTCGTACAGAAATTATGTCACCACTGTCATTTTCGGTAGCAGAAGTATCAACATAACTCTCACTGTTCTCATCACAAAATCTTTTTGAAAACATCTTGTGGGGATACTTCTCTAATATTTAAGAAAATACATTTCAAAGTGCAAACGTGACCAAGAATAACATGTAACTGATTATTAATTATTGTACAACGAGATAATAAGAATCTATCACGAGCTTGGTCTGTGCTGTTTGTAGTGGGCAAATTACAAACCGCGAACTTCGCACGGCGGGCCATGATCGTAATATTTACACTTGGACCGACTGATGCACTAAAGGCCAGTCCCGTGATAATCAGTTTTGGCCCGAATACAAGACCACGTGTCTCATACGTAGTTGTAGGTTAAGGGGTTAAGCTTCTCAATCCTTTAAAAATGCCCACTGCAGCTTTAAGTGGTGAAAACTGTTCATCCGTGTCAATGGTTCGCCCAATTGCCAGTAAAGTATGATAATAAGCAATTACATGAAACAGTCTGATAATAATATTATTATGTCCAAAATTTTTAAGATGATTGTACGATTAGTGTTAAAATATAGGTTTAAGCTTGATTGGAAAAACACCTCTGTTGTGAATACTCGACAAGAGAGCTCAACTCTGAAGCCAATATTGAAAGATTTAGAGTATGAACTACCAGAAGCCCGACAGACTATCAGAGATCACGTCAAATCATTGCTAAGTCAACATCGCCAACAAGCTGACAACTCATCGGCATCAAAACAAATGGATGATTTTTCTGGAAAATCAGCTCTTGCATTTTTGTTTCAGCAGAGAGTGTCTTCCCCTGTACAAGTCACTATGCAGTTTCAAATATATCATGCTGGACCGCAGCTTCGTTTTGACTTAAACCCTTTTGAGTGGTGGAAGAGTCGTGAACATAAGTACCGTGGGTTAGCAGATTTAGCAAAAAAAGTATCTCTGCATTCCGTCTTCTTCAGCAAGTTCTGAACGAGACTTTTCAGCTGCAGGTAACATAGTAACCTCAAAGCGCAGTTGTTTGAATTCCAAAAATGTTAATATGTTAGTGTTTTTATTTCAAAACCGAAAGTTATTACCGTGAATTGCAAAAAGTACTTCGCAAATTTTTACTTTGAATTTATTTAGAGTTTTTGTTCATCTCATGGTATTGAGATCAAATACCTATTATTCTTATATTTTGTGTATGTAATGTATACAAATTTTATTCATTGTAAGTAACTAGCAAAATTAAACACTTTTTTAACAAAGAATGAGAGAATAAATGTTTCAGATTTATTGTGAATCCTTGTTAAGTACGTTTTTTTTTCTTTTTAATCTTTTAAAAATTATTTATTCGTGTGTGTGTTACACTCAAGATATCCGGGTGCAAATGTTATACTTTCCATGGAGCTAATGTTTTCTACTCTCTTAACCCTTTATCTACTGACGGTACTTATAAGTACCATTAAAATAACTTGTTATAAAATTAATTTAATACATCGATTAGTTGTAATACAGTTTAGAATGAGTTGTAGATACATTACTTTATCTTGTTCTAAAAGTATTATTGATTACGCAAAACACAAATATTTTTAAAAGGATGATTTCTTTTGCCTTTGAATCTTTTCAGCTTTCTTGGCGTTGGGAGGGGGGGGGAGGGGGGGGAGGGGGGGATTTTTCAATTCGGAAATATTTCTATTGTAAGAACATTATATTTGTACATTTCCTAATTCTACAAAATACTAAGAAAAATATTTAAAATAAAATATTGGAGTGGGGTTATAAATATTGCAGAAAATCTCTATAAATTCAAATTTAATTAATCCTTCTAAATCCTCCAATCCTTCAAAAATCTTTCTAAAATTTATTAAATGATTATGTAAATCTTCTAATATAGTTTAAACAATTCACGAAAAATGCTTTAGAAGATAAAATTTTCATGAATTCATAATTCAGTACATAAAGTGTTCATGTATAATGACAATCCATTTTTTAATCATGACACTCATGGTATTTTTTATACAAAATGTTTGGAAATTACGTTTAAGATTTGTTAATATTAACAAATATCATTTTTTATATAAAGTACCTATAAATTTCAATTACTTACAGATTGGCAAATAATCGACTTACAAGTTTTAGAACGCATAATTATGCTTAAAATAACTTGCCTTCTCTTTTCTTTTTTAGAGTAAAGCATATTCTCAAAATATTTTAAATTTTGAAAACAATATTCTTAAATACAGTAAAAGTATGATTACAAAACGTCCCAGGAGTCGGATTGATCAATGTCACTACAAAATATAAAGTAAATTTAAGTCTGTTCTGTGGAAGCAAGCAAAGATAATGTTTCGCGCGAAATGCCCATGCCATAAATCAAAAGAAGCTTGGTGCTGTGGTACAGATCTGCGAAAGGTAGCTTTGATGCTACCCACTACCAATAGTAAAACATTTCATAATTAACAGCTTAGTTTTTAGGGAAAACAACCAAAATCTAAACTGGAGAAAAGTATTCAGATTCTTTAATTACCTGCACAACAACCAGAAAGTAGATAAACTGCATGCCATCGTGGTTCTTTGACTCTAGATGATATTTCTCAACATCTCTAATCCGCATATAAGCATTAAAACATCTATTTTCGTGCCTTGAACGAAAAACGTTTAGATGTTTATACGTTTAACCGCTTGGGTAAGATCCGTATATACACTCTAAAACTGAAAGGTGTGAAAAGTTCACTCTTTGAAAGAGTGGCAGGCATTTTCACTCTTTTTGGAGTAAATTTTATAAAAATACACTCCTTAAAGAGTGGAATTTTCCACTCCCTAGAAAGGAATGAAATATTTCACTACATTACCGAGAGTGAAATATGTCACTCCGTTGTCGAGAGTGAAATATTTCACCAGAGAATGAAATACTGTCATTATACACTTTAATAAATTTCCGATCAACTTTGAACCAATATATATGGAGTAACATAATGCAAAGCAGCAAAACATGTCACTTCTTAATTTTCAAAAACTCCAAATCATAATATAACCTTAGAAATTACGCTCATTTGGTACTAAAACGCATTCCTTTTCAAGAGTGAATACTCACTCCTTCTTAGAGTGACTATTCACTCCTGCTTAGAGTGAATAGCCACTCTCTCTAAGGAGTGCGTATCGTAATATTGGTATTACCCATCAGACAATCAAAACAGCGTCTACAACGCTTCTTTTAAGATAAGAGAAAGACGCTCGCCATTTTGGGATTAAAACACGGATATTGCACACGGATATTATTAAAGTGATTATTTATGGAACGTGAAAGGTAAGTCTTATTTAATTTTATTCCTATTGTTTTCTATATTATGATCATGAGTTAAATAGTTTTATGTTATATAGAAAAAGACTGATCTGGAACTGTTTTCAGAAGCGATATTTTCCTATTCGATACTGTGATGTAAAATATCTTAATCTGTCATCGCTCGAAAAAAAAAGCTGACGCAGAGACTGATTCATGCCTACATTCATAGTAAAATGTAAACATTAATTTGCAGTTACTTGAGATTGAAAATTTGGGTTTTTTTTTCGGTTTCTTACTGTTTTCTGATTAATAACACTTACAGTATATATCGTCATTATTATTTTGGAGTTAAATATAATATTACGAAACGGTTTCAGTTTAGAAATTAGCATTATACTGGGAAAATGTCTTTTTACATATTACAGTAGTGAAACGTTTGAAAGAGTTTTTTAAAATTACTTATAATATTTTAAATTATTATTTAAAATTCTAAATCTTCATACCAGTATTTTCAAATTTAATATTTGCCAAATTTATAAAATAATAGGAAATTCTTATAACATATGGACAGATTTTTGAGAAATTGTTAAATCTAATAATGCTTTTAATTCATCTATTGTAGTTTGTTGTTGTTTAATAGTACAATTATAAAATACTAATTATTATTTTTAGTGTTTTTCCAATTGGTATATTTATTCTTTTAAATTGTATGTAAACATTTCTTTGCTGTTTGTGATTTTAATCAAACATTTAATTATAGACATTCTGAATCAGTTATTAAATTTCCTTCTAATGTAAACGAATTTTCTACGTTTTTGATACACGTAATTATTGGCATTAAAAAATAAAACATGATATTTAAGCATTGAAATAAAGCATTTTTTATGCCTGATGTTTATAGATAAAACTGCTTTAGTATATACAACCTGTGGCCAGAAAGTTCGGTGAATGAATTTTTATTTCAAATACAATATTGTACAGCATCAAATACAATTTACTGTCCTTCAAAATAATCTCCATCTACGGTAATGCACTGTTGGGAACGAGTATATAAGTCCTGAAACTCCTGTAAAACAGTTCTTTCGGAATGGCTTTCAGCTCGGCCGTCACGGCGAAGTCCGCCGTCGCCTAAAAAAAAAACTAAGGTACGGTCAGAAAAATCGTGCATAAAGACAATACTTTTCGCATTCTTTGACTCTAATGGTCTCATTCACAAAGAATTCCTCCCTGAGAGTACCACATTGAATGCTGTTGCCTACGCCGATGTTCTGAAGCGTTTACTCCAATGGATCCGTCGCGTTCGCCCTGTGTACGCCACTCAAGGCTCCTGGACTCTTCTCCACTATAATGCCCGGTCACACACCGCCTTGGTTGTACGGCAGTTTCTGGCCGCAAATGGCGTTATGACACTTGATCACCCCCTTATTCACCTGATTTGGCACCTGCAGACTTCTCCCTCTTCCCCAGATTGAAGTCAGCCCTGAAGGGAAAGAGATTTATGGACATCACCGACATTCAACGCAACGTGACGGCCGAGCTGAAAGCCATTCCGAAAGAACTGTTTTACAGGAGTTACCAGGGCTTATATACTCGTTCCCAACAGTGCATTACCATCCATGGAGATTATTTTGAAGGATAGTAAATTGTATTTTATGCTGCACAATACTGTATATGAAATAAAAATTCATTCACCAAACTTTCTGGCCACAGGTTGTATATATATTAAGTTCATAGTACATTCCTTCCCACTTAATCGGGTCACGGATAATCGAATACCCGCTTATTCGAATAGAATCCTGCGGAACCGAATTTATTCCTATTGGTTCTATCTTATTTTTCTCCGCTTAAACCAAATACCTTTTACGAACGTCCCCGCTTAATTGAATAACAACTGTGAGACCGATGTTTGAAAATAGGTGCGGCTGAAATTTCTTTCCATCTTTTGTCATTTTCGGTTCCTTTACGCTGAAAACAATTTTTCTGTTCTTCCTTCAATTATTTCGGCGGCAGGTGTATAATGGACAGGTCAAATGATTTTCCCACCTTGATCTCTGCCACCATCACTTCTTGCTGTTAACCAGGCTTTAATGGCAATGTGCCGTCACTTCGAGAATCGAGATGGTAGTTGTGATAATTTTCACTCATTCGAAAAATAACTCGATATTTACTCATTTAAAATTCCACTTAAACAAACCACTTTAAACGATTTTTTAAGGCAATATAAGTAACATAAATTAGAAATAGCAAAGTTTTGACCAAATTCAAACGAGCTGCATTAAGTGTGATGTAAACCATATAAATGTATGTACTGATATTAAATTAATACGCATTTACTTTATATTAGCATTTGTATTTATTTTTATTGTATGTTATTCTATTAACGATTTATTATGATGTTAATTAAATATACCGTAGATGGTTATTTTGCCTTTTTATTACGCATTAAAAATTACAGATATTGTTCCCCGTTTAACCCTTTCGGGCCCAGTGATGCCAAATGGCATCATGAATTTCATGAATTTTTTTTATATTTAAAAACTTAATCTCGGAGATTCTGTTTGGTGTCATTCAAAAGACACTTTTTCTGTCTTTTCAGTAGTATTTTTTTATTTCCTCAAGAGATGGTAGCAGAGGTTCCAGAAACTGAAAAGTATTGCTTAATTTCCTTTTAAAACGTGGAGTGAAAACATGACTGTGAAAAAAAAAAAAAAAAAATTCACACTTTTCCTTTTTTTAAAAATTACAATATTTTAAATATAAGTTGTAATATGTATGAAGTACATATTTATGTATTTATAATTCAACAATTGTATTTTTATTTCAGTAACAATGCATAGTAAATATACATGATTCCAAATGGCATCACTGGGACTTGATAGATATTTTCAACTTAACTCTCTATTTTGATTTCGTATCTGATTTGATAGTTTTTTGAAAGGAAAAATAAATTCCTTTACTATTTATCATGCCAAAACGAAAAAAAGGGTTTGTATCAATAGAAAGAGCCATTTATTTACGAAGGAATGGTGATCTTTCAGATACAGAAATTGAAAAATCTGACGAAGAGGACAGTGAAAGTGCACGCAATCTATCAAATGCAGATGATTTCGTGCTTTATTGCGACAATTGATTGCGTGGTTGCCCAATTCAATTGTCGCGCTCATCGACCTAACTGTTCGGAGTTTTCCGTGGATGACGAATTGTTAATATTCTTGATTTGGATACAAATGATTCAGTCGGTCCAGTTATTATTTCTACAGGTAATAAGTATTTGAAGTTGAAAATGTAGATCAATTAGAAGATAAGAATATTGACCATTTGATACGTCATTTAGAGAAACTTGTTCATTGCCTCCTGATGAAATTCTAGTCCTTATGAGTCCTTTAAATTATTTTGTGATGAATAACTTAGATAACTTAGACGGTAAAGTAAAGCGACTAAGCCCGATTTAATGAAAACGACAACAGCGCCACCCTAGAGGCAAAATTTGGAAAATAGCCACTGCAAATCGAAAACTAAAAGAGATAGAGCAAAATTTCCAGTTAGAAAGTTTTAGAGCATCAATTAATAGAATACGGCATTTGGTTTACATGGATAAGATAAATCTTCGCCTGTTTACCCAAAAATGTCCGAAATCGATGCACTCCATTTTGTGCAAACGTTTGAATGGAATAGTCAGAAGTATGAAGAAATACGCACAATTTATGCTATAAATACGTACTTATCTCAATACATTTTGATAACATCACCCCCCCCCCCAAAAAAAAAAAAACTGTCTCACAGTGATAAAAAGTTAATATTCAGTATGTTCGAAAAGTTCGCCATTGGTCACGATACGCGTTTGTATTCGTGAGAGTAATTCTGAATGCACATTTCTCAGCATGGAATGTCTATTACAAGCCTTTTCAATACAACGACATAGATTTAACCCTTTCAAGGGCGGTGGCTAGACGGTCTAGCCACCTAATTTTAATTCCAAAACTGACAAATGTCACCAAGAATATTTTAATAAAATTTTGCTTCTGTAATGAAAGAGCAAATTAGCGGGTTTTTGTTTTCTGAGAAATTCGCTTGAATATTCTGGTGTCAGTCAATTATTTCATCAGTTTACGAACAGAATTCTTCTGGCCCTGAAAGGGTTATTCTAAAATTTTAAATGCATTGGAAATTGAATCTTTACAGACATTACAGCACAGTACAACGTCACAATCTGCAATTGTGCACTGCTACATTTCCAGAACGTGAATAGGCAAAGTAGAATCGTCGCTCATCGATTTCGGACATTTTGGGGTATGCAGGCGACGATTTATCTTATCCGTGTGAACCAAATGTCGTTTCGTACCAAATAATTGATGCTCTAAAACTTTCTAATTGGAAAATTTGCTCTACCTCTTTTCGTTTTCGATTTGCAATGACTATCTTCCAAATTTGGCCACTAGGGGTGCTGCTGTAGTTTGCATTAGGTCGGGCGTAGTCGCTTTATTGTACCGTTACCTCACTTGTATAGCTGTCCGTTCGCAAGTATTTTCAGGTTAAAGGGACTTTCCTTTGCACTCCTGTATACTATACAGCTATACCCAACCCTACGTTGTATAGTTTTTACAAAGTCTTAGTATTCTTTTAGCAACGGTACTTTTTTAATAATACACTTACTAATTCATATATTATTGTACGGAACCCTCTGTGCGCGAGTAATACTCGCACTTGACCGTTTATTTTTATAATATATATTACTATTTCCCAGATCAGTCTTTTCCGGTAAAACAAAACAAATCTATTTAATTCATATTCACAAAATATAATATATACCGGAATAAAAATTTTAAATAAATATGGCTTATCATGTCGTTCTATAAATAACAGTTGTATTAATATACGTTTTTAAGAAATTTCGAAATCATAATTTAGTTAAGGAATATGTTTAAAAGAAAAATATATACATATTCCAGAGAACATAATATTCTAGACTTCATGTTCATATTTAATAAAGCAATGTCAAATCACAACACATAGAAAAACTTAAACATTCTCAATATTTAGATCAAATTTAGAACTTATTAAAAAACGATGCCAGTTGATAGGCATTGTTTTTTAAGTAGAAAAATTAAAATTATTTTAGAAAAATAGGTCACCAAAATAGCGATATTTTGCTAAAAAGATAAGATTTTATATTTAAAACAAAACTTTATTTTTAAATTGGGCATTTTAAAATTATGTATTTATAGGGCATGTAATGAAAGCAAACACAAGGGATAAGATTGTAATAAAATATTTTAGTTTTTTTGTCAGTAATCTAATTTAATTCACATGTAAATTCTATTGAGTTTTTCCTTTAAAGTTCAATTAATGTTACAAACTTTGAATTAAATAATTATTGTCAATAAAGTATTTTACTCCAATCTTTACCATGCTTATATTTATTTTCATTGCATGCTCTAAAAGATGTGATTCTTTTAAAATGCCCATAAAACAGCATAAAAAAAGAATACATGCCTACCAGTGGGGAAAAACGCACTCCTTTAGCAAGAGTGAATAGTCCCTCCTCCGAAAGAGTGATTATTCACCCCTTTTTAGAGTGACTATTCACTTCCCAGGAGTGGGTATTCACTCTTTCAGAGAGTAAAAAATTCCACTTTTGCTCAGTGTGAATAGTCACTCTAAAGAGGTTGGGCATATTTTGACTCTGCGATATAGTGAGTATTCACTCATCGGGAGTGAATAGTCACTCTTTTTTATTTAGAGTGTACGATGTACCTTATATGCTGTTTTGCATAATACGTATAACTGCCGTCGCCATATTATACGCATCTGAAATCCTTACCCCGTATAATACGTGTTATACGTATACTCGTAGAAACATTTAATAGGGAGCACTAGTTATAACCTAGCGATAATAAAAAAATAAGCTTGAAGCTCTGAAACTGAGAGATATCCCCAAGAAATTAATAATTCTTTCTTTGAAATTAAACACTCACTATATACTTGCCCTAACTTAAAACGAGATGGCTGAAATACACTGATCATACGCCAGAACCTAAGAAAAGTTCATTTCAGTTCACTATCAATAAATGTCACTAGAAACACTATAGCTGGTGGTATAAAATATCACTATAAAGGATTTAAGTAATTAAATACAGTGTACTAGTGGACCAGTGTACCAGTGGATCTAGTACCAGTGGATTTAAATATTCTTTTATTTGAAAATATTAAGTCTCATGCCTTATCCACGTTTGTGAACTCACGGTCGAAGAATCTACTTAAAATAGCTCACCGTAAACTTTTCTGGCTACTGAGCACATGGAAACTATTCGTCATAAGCAGGTGGCTGTAAAACTGTAGTCTGATTTACCTCCAAGTACGAAATGCAACTAGTCCGCTGAATCTAACTTTTACCGCCGTTTTTCTAGCAGCTAGACTACCACAGATACGCAATATTATATCATTTCTCAAAATAACCTTGAAAATCAGATTCCCCGAGATTCAGGCACACTTTCAGAAATTAAAAGGATGAGAGAATAGGAAGCTCATTAACCCACAAACGTTAGAATTTAGGACAATACGAACGCACACAAAACTCCAAACTCACTCGACCATAGGCTACATTCATAAGAAGGTAGCTGGGCTCTTATGCTACAAACATTTTAGCAGTATGCTGTTCATCATTTTACCAGTGCTTAAGCTTATGATTTATCCGAAGCACCTAATGATGGAACAAGTTGGTCCATCTGATGGTTAAAACTGTTTTGGAACCAGATTTTGGTGAAAGATTGATCCAAATTTTTAACAGAGTAGGGTCTCCTCTTGAATGCAGATACAACAAATCTATTGCCATAACCCTCCACCTGGAAAGAGGCATATCACACGATCTAACAGATGCTAATCTTATTCTATAATACGAGCAAAAATTATGTGTGCATGTGTGTGTGTATGTATGTAAATTTTATCTTAAAAACGGCTCTAACGATTTTGACTAAATTTTGTATTTTACCATTTTCGGGCACAAGAAGACCATTGGGCTAGGTCATGCGTTTGAGAAAATTCGATTAGTGGGTCATTTTGGGTCATAATGGATCAGGGTCAAGCTAATTATATCGAAAAACGGCTCAATTGATTTTGACTAAATTTTATACCCAACCGTTTTTGGGCACGAGAAAACTATTGGGCTAAGTCATATGTTCAAGAAATTTGGATTAGTGGGTCATTTCTGTGTCAAATCGAGTCAACCTAATTTTATCTAAAAAAAGGCTCTAACAATTTTGACTAAATTTTGTAATCTACTGTTTTGGATTACGAGAAGGCCAATGTGCTAATTTTTTGTGCTTAAACGACATTTTCGTTAAAAGTCAATAAATCTATTTGGATAGCTACTATTAAATACTTAAGTGATTCTTTTTTTATATACAATAAATTGAAAATATGGGATAAACATCGCTTATTTTAAACTAAAATATTCGTAATATTTAGTCTAAAAAATTCTGTCATTAAATAGTATGAAATTGTAATTAAAAAAATTAGTGGTATCAGCAAGCTTTAAGTGATGGATCAAGCAAACTCTTTTTACCCGTATGGCATACGAGCAAATCAGTTAAGTCGTTAATTTTATTAACGTAAAACGGGTAATTTGTTTTTTCAAATTAAAAAAAAATCGAACTCGAAAGGGTTAAATAAAGTTCGGACACAAATTTATTATATGCATCTGATGTCCGATCACATATTCATGCATACATGAATCGCAAATTATAACTGGATGTCAGAAAAGTTTATAAGTTACCAAAGTAAATTTTGTTAAATGCAAATTACAGGTTTTAAATGATTAAGCTTTTCTCTAATAAACATGATGTTACGTGAAATAAAGATGCACTCGACTCATTCTTTCTCTTTTAGACTACGAATATCCTTTTAGCTTCCTGAAGCACATTATTTCTTTTCCTCAGCATTTTTAAACAAGTTCCAGAAGATTCGAAACACGGCGTTTCATTTTCTCCACTCTTCTTTTATCTTTGAAAGAAAAAGATTTTAAAATGTTGATATAATTTCAGACTCGACTTAATTTTTAGCTTATATGTATGTTGCAGTGTGTGAAATTTTATTTTTAGGGTTAATGAACTGAAACAAATAAAAAAATCGGGGAGTAGAAGGAGATTAGGTATAAAGTTTAGAAGTTTGAGAAAAAAATGAAGAATCTCTGCAGTAAGATTTAATTAGGTCTAAACACATATTTTGAAAATGTGCTTAATACCTCAATTTGTTTTTTAAAACTTAAATTTCGCTTGTAATTTCATTGTTATTTTTGTTTTATTTAATGTTCTTATCGAGTAAATCTTTATTAATTTAAAGTTCTTTAAAATATACATATACTCAACAATATCAATATAATGCCGTAATTTTACTTCATTACATAATGGAGGAAAAAATCAATACTCAATTGAAAAAATAAATTTTTATGTACATTTTCGAAAAATAAAATAATAAACGTACTAAAATGTAATTCTAAAATTAACAAAAAAATCCCACAGAAAAATCGCAAGGTTACACGGAAGAAAATTTAATAAAAAAACATATTTATATGCGGATTTTCTTTTTCCGGCGCTTACACGCGTTGAAGGATGTACAGACAAAACAACAGTTAGTTGGCACGTATAAGTGTACATTTCAAAAACTGACAAATAGTATCCGAATAAACTCCATTTTTTGTGTGGGGTTTATTTAAATTTGAAATTTATTACTTTTGTATTAGATATTTTCAATAGATTTAAAAAATAAGTTCCTGTTTTTCGCCGTTACACATGTATTATGTATGCGTGTAAATTTATGATTACTGAATGGATTTTAGTGTTGTTGACGGATTTTAGTGTTGTCATGACTCAGGACTCATGATTCTAGTTACACCATGGAAAGTTTTAATCTAAAAGGATTTGCCGTACCATGTATAGTATTGTTTTACGGGGATGCATCAAATATGATAGTATATGAATGTATGTTTTGTTTCAAACCTGAGCTGTGAGCAGTAGTTTCGCTTTATAAATATGAAAGAACTGTCATACGAGAAATATAATTTGATTGATCGTAGGGATTTCCTATAAAATCTTCAGCAATGAGCAACTAGAGTGCCTTTATAAATAAGAAAATAGCGATACACGAGCAATAAAATTTGATTAGTCAAACGGTTTTTATGCGAAATGGTCAGTGATGAGCACATAGATATTTTTATGTATAAAATACGAGCAAATAAATTTGATCAAGAGGATTTTGGAAAAAAAATTATCGAGTCTGCCATTATCGCCAAGTTAATGTTTGTTGACTTGTATGACTCGTTTAATAGAACGTGTCCAGGCGAGTATTGAGAAGTTCTGGAATGTGGTTTGCAATAGATTAAACAAAAATCTCTAATCTGAGCATGCGCAATGTGCGTTTTATAAAAAAAAAAAAACTTTGATTGCAACAGTGTATATTGAACCTCATGTGGTTGTCACAAAATATGCTCTCTTGTTCCGAACGACTCTCTAAAATACGTCAACTGGAGATCAATAAGTTATTTTAAAAAGGCAATATTAATAACATGTGCTTTTTGAATAATTGCAAGTAAATCGTTTATTAAATAATCGCAAGTAATCGTTAAGAGACTTGAAGTCACATTGAAATTTTGTTTGAAAATCATTTGTTTATAAAAATTTATTTTTATTTTCATGCAATTTCTGTATTAACTTTGTGAGCTTTAAAAGTTATTGTGAAAGAACTTCACACCAATTCATATTTTTTTTACGTTTCATAACGGTATCTCAATAATATTCACATTATTTATATTAAATCTAAAGGATAAAAAAAGAAAGGTAATATTTTAATTTTCTATATTTTCCTTTTTTTCTTTCTTTTCTTTCTTTTCTATGAAAATCTAAATCTTCTAACTGTCATTCACTTGTACAGCAACTAAGAAACGAATGAAAGGTCATTCAAACTGAACATTTATAATAAACTAGCGGCGTGACAACCCGATATGGGCATTTAAATTCCATGAGATAATTCGATTCTTCTGCGGGGATGGAATCTAACTTTATTGTAAATTTACAAGATAATTGTAATATCAATTTTATTAACTATTATTTTTCAAGTTATAAATGAGGAGCTAACAACCATAGTAGATCAAGTCCATTTTGAAAAAAAAAATGATATAATCCATTTACAAGGTACATAAAATCTGTTTTATTCACTCCCACAGTGAATCAAGTCTATAAACAGATGCCATATATCAAAAAGTATGTGAAAAAAGGCTTGGTTCACTGTGGGGGTAGGTAAAACAGATTTTATGCGCCTAAATGGACTATCTCATTTTTTTTTTTTCAAATTTGACTTGGTTTACTATTGTTGTGAGCCCCTCAAATCATACTTATAATTTAGGTTTTCGTTCTTCGATTTCGTCTTCTAATTTCGCAGTTGGGGAATTAAAAAAGATATCATTTCGGCAAATTTATATTAAAATGACATTATTTTAACGAATTTATTCAAATCTATTTCATAATATATATATATAATTTAATATAAATGCTTACAAAAACTTAATTTTTCTTTCTAAAACATTTTGCTTTTAACGTCTTTGCGAAAAGTTTTAATCGTCATCTTAAGGAAATAGTTGAAAATCTGTGTTTCTTATTTAAATCCATTTTGTTTTTTAAAGATAGATCAATCGACAATAGAGATGAATAATGTCAGGTTCTGAGAAACATCTGCTATTAGAACTGAGGTTCTATATTATTTTTGTCTCAATATATTATATATTGTATGGACTGTGTACTGGAATTTCAAAATAACAGTCTTTCTTTATCTAAAACTGGATCTAAGCCGGTGAAAATGTATAGATGGTATGAAGGGGAAAAAGATAGTTGGAGAGGGGTGTGCTCAAACTTTTGAGATGTCTGTGGAAGATGGGGAAACAAAAGCATTCCAGGAACGAAGAAAAGAGTTTGGAATGGGAGCCAGGTAGAAAACCCCGGAGTGGTTACGTTGAGAAGGAGCAAGGGATTGCTGGAAGGCAGTCTCTTCTGCTGAGATAGTCAGTTTTGAGCGTAGCGCGAAAAGTGGACGTGTGTTCCTTGGATAGCTCTGAGAGAGTGCGTAGGGTTGAGAGAGGCTCGGAAAGCTTAGGCTTAGAGCCCATGTGTTGGGAGATCGAGATTGTTCTCCGGAAAGCTAATTTAACGTGTGTAGAGTGAGAGTGATTTAACGTAGTTTAACAGTACACAGCCAGCATTTATTGTATTCGATTTAATGTTGAACCGGATCATCTATATCCGAGTTTGTAAGTGTAAATAGTGTGTAAATAAACTGTTAATTTAGTTAATTGAAAGCGTTGGTTTTCATTTAAACAATGTTCTCAGTGCGTGACCGATATCCCGTAATCATATCGGTGGTGGCAGCATATAAATAATAAGGATTTTCTTCGAAGTTGTGCGGACTAAGAGGAAACTCCGACAAATTGATGGCAGCTACGGGATAGAATCGCTTCAGACTAGTGACCAGCGAGTCGTGTTGCAGTGTGTTAGCGCCAGAGGACCCAGTGGAATTCTTGCGTGGAAATGCCGGATCGTCGAGCGGAATTTTAGAGAGATAAAACTCAAGCGTCGAGCAGAAATACAGAGTGTGTGTTCCCTATCATCGGTACAGCTAACCGAACTAAAGTGTTGTGCCCTATCGTTGTTGCAGCGAACAGAATTAGTGTTTGTGCCCTATCATCGTACAGTGAAACAAATTACAGTGTATGACAGCCGGAGTGTGGAATAGCATCAAAGTGACTTTAAAGTGCGAAATATTGAATTCATCGTGAAACTACGTGTGAGCAGCGGAGTACGCCAGCAGATAAAATATAAGGTAAGGTGTTTTGATCATTTCTGTCTGCTGACATTCTCGAACCAAATATATTTGTTGTTGTATAATTAATAGTAATTTAAGACTGTTTATGTGCAATAAAGTAATTGTGTTCAGATAAGTAGGAAATATTAAGAGCCATATTTACTATTGTTTTAAGAAAAGGTCATAATAACTTGTAGTAATATTGATTTTCTATTTTTTTTTACTAATAATGGTAGTGAACAAAATTAATGCATTGTGTTAATAATAGTTGGAGGGAATAATTGAATTTACTTAAATTTAAATTATTATTAAAGTAATATTTAAACGAAGCAATACTGTTTTAAGCTTGAAGAGTTGATAACAAACGAGTAATGAACATTTGCTTAGAATTTTAATTGGCTAGAAGTAAATTTCGGGGGGGGGGGGGAGGGGGGGAAGGCTCACAGTGGAAAAAAAAAGAGTGAAGGTTTTGATTGTATTTGTTTTAAATCTGGGAACCATTGTTGAATTTGGAAATATTTTATTGAGGATAATTGTAGAAATTTATAGGTGTATGTTATACAATTTTTCTTTATGTGGATGTTTCTATTGACATCAATACTTTTATTCAATTTGCAACGTATCAGTATTATTATGTAAATTGTATGTTATTATCTAATGTATAAATTGGAATCTGTATTGCATAGTAATCAAATCGAAATTATTGTTTTACCTTTTGTTTTATTGGAAGTAAATTGTGTGATATCAATGGTTGAGGAAAATCAGATTATACAGTAGGTTAAATTAGAAATATAATACATCGCCCAGGAGCGTGAATGCTGATGCAATTTCTAGGCTACATAGGAAGAGCTAGGAAGAACAGCCAATTGCTAGCCCATCGGCATCAATGACTAAATAGTGGACAAAACTTAAAGGGGTCTCATCACGTTTTAAATTTTTTTTTGTATATGTGTAATTGTATTTGAATTTTGTGTTATATTGTTATAGCGTATTAGCATGTGTAGTTTTTCTGTAATAATAATAGTAGTACACGGTTCATTAGAGATGTCAGTAGAGAATGTTCAAACACCTTGATATATATATATATATATATGTAATAATAATAATAAAGAAACCTGCAAAGAGACTATTGAACTCTTCTGTGATGTTAGTATATGTTTGGGGGAAAATTAGCCCCTAAATGGCATATTTTCCGCTAAGATGGGGGGTGTCAGGTTCTGAGAAACTTCTGCTATTAGAACTGAGGTTCTATATTATTTTTGTCTTAATATATTATATATTGTATGGACTGCGTACTAGAATTTCAAAATAACAGTCTTTCTTTGTCTAAAACTGGATCTAAGACGGTGAAAATGTATAGATGGTATGAAGGGGAAAAAGGATAGTTGGAGAGGGGTGTGCTCAACCTTTTGAGATGTCTGTGGAAGATGGGGAAACAAAATCATTCCAGGAACGAAGAAAAGAGTTTGGAATGGGAGCCAGGTAGAAAATCCCGGAGGTGTTACGTTGAGAAGGAGCAAGGGGTTGCTGGAAAGCAGTCTCTTCTGCTGAGATAGTCAGTTTTGAGCGTAGCGCGAAAAGTGGACGTGTGTTCCTTGGATAGCTCTGAGAGAGTGCGTTGGGTTGAGAGAGGATCGGAGAGCTTAGGCTTAGAGCCCATGTGTTGGGAGATCGAGATTGATCTCCGGAAAGCTAATTTAACGTGTGTAGAGTGAGAGTGATTTAACGTAGTTTAACAGTACACAGCTAGCATTTATTGTATTCAATTTAATGTTGAACCGGATCATCTATATCAAAGTTTGTAAGTGTATATAGTCTTTTGTTGTTGTGTAAATAGTGTGTAAATAAACTGTTAATTTAGTTAATTGAAAGCGTTGATTTTCATTTAAACAATCTTCTCAGTGCGTGACCGATATCATGTAATCATATCGGTGGTGGCAGCATATAAATAATAAGGATTTTCTTCGAAGTTGTGCGGACTAAAAGGAAACTCCGACAAATAATTCGCTAGTTTAATGCAACGAGATTAATTTAACTTTTCTTTTACCTCATTGGTTGAATATAAAATTTAAAAAAGCTGCAATGGAATATTCTTTTTAATCAGCTATGATATAGATATTATATAGGGGCATTTCCGCGAGCACTTCTCGTGTAACTCACATACTATGAGTTTTGACTACCAGTATTTTAGAACGGAAAATGTGACTTATTTTATCGGAGATGTGTCATTAATTGAAAAAGGCGAAACAAACATTTATAAAATAACGGTGGCCATCAAGCATGGTATGTGACTTACACTACAAGTGCTCGTGGAATTACCCATAGATAATATTTGGCTACAGACGGTTTTTTGCTTATTAAGATAAATTATCTTAATAAGCAAAAAATCGTGAAGTGATCGGCTTTCGAAGCGTAAATTTGTAAAAAAAAAGTTTTTATTTCTTCAAATTTTCTTGA
Organism: Maratus speciosus; assembly: GCA_963932465.1. Lineage (NCBI taxonomy): Eukaryota > Metazoa > Arthropoda > Arachnida > Araneae > Salticidae > Maratus > Maratus speciosus. Next base: position 459,687,478 of record OZ010796.1, on the reverse strand, counting down.
AAAATGTGCTTTAAACAAGATATTGTTTTCAACAACTATTTAAGTAAATAAATATTTATTCTTGTCTATTTTAATGACAAAATGATAGCAATAAAAATAGAGTAATCCTTATTATATACCTTTTCCCTCTCGTCTCATAACAATGTGTACAAAAATTACGTCATTCAGACGAACTTATACAATACTAATATTTGGCTACAGACGTTTTTTTGCTTATTAAAATAAATTATCTGAATAAACAAAAAATCGTGAAGTGATCGGTTTTCGAAGCTTAAATTTGTAAAATAAGTCTTTGTTTCTTCAAATTTTCTTGAAAAATGTACTTTAAACATGATATTGTTTTCAACAACTATTTAAATAAACAAATATTTATTCTCATCTGTTTTAATTACAAAATGATATCAATAAAATTAGAGTAATACTCATTATATACTTTTCCCCTCTCGTCCCACAACTGTGTGTACAAAAATTGCGTCATTCAGACGAACTTATTCAAGGCTATTTTATGTTTAGGAATTAAAATAAATGCTTACAAAAATGAATTTTAAACCATTTCGCCATTTATACGAAGTAATTACTTGATAAATGATGTATCTTATCTAAATTCATATCTTGTAAATATGTGGTAATAATTCTTTACTAAAATGCATGGAACTCATTTTTTTTAAACCTCCTTGGTTAAACGTAAAGCTTGAAAAAAATACCGTGAAATGATTATTTTTTGTCAATGGAATCTATGTCGATGTCCCAGTCGACAGGCGATTTTTCGCTTTCTAAAATAAACTGATTCCAGAAGCTTGAATGCGTGAAAAAGTGTTTGTTTCTACAATTTTTTTTTTAAATATGTAATTTAATCTCGATATTGTTTTCACCATTTACTCAGATAAAAGATAATACCCCATTTAAATTTTACTGAGAAAATGTGAAAACAAAAGTCTAATAATCTCTACCTCATCCACTTTTCTCTTTTTTATGCAGAGAAATGTAGTAATTTAGTTGCCACCATTACAGAAATGTAATTAAAAATTACAAAAAAATAATAATAAACTAATCGAAATTTTAAAATTATGATACTTTTTATGACAGCCTGAGATAAATGGGGACAGCTGGTGTTAGTTTCATAGCCCAACGCTCAATATTCTAGGAGAAGCAGCGGAGAAATACAAACAGACATGCAGATTTTAAGATACTAGACTAGCTGAATTATGCTACCCGATGTGTTGCAATTGCATTGCCTAAGATATTGATTTTTTAAGGCGAAAATATAATTCTATTCTAAATTTAGGAAAATAAATATGACAAAGTTTTAAACTGAAATTTGTATAATTTCCAAAGTACAATTATTAGTTCCATTGAAATCCTAAATTTCAGAAAATAAATAAAATAATTTATGATAAGAAAATCTTCAAATTGTACTAAGGTAAAGTTAAGACAAAATAAAATAAAAAATAATAACTCAAAATTCAGATATCTCGTTTTATTTAATGTCAAGAACAACAAACTAACTAATAGGGTATTTAATTTTGGGAGAAAAAAAATACGATGTGATTTAAAACAATAAAATGAAACCTACATTGTGAAAACAAATTTTGGTTCAATAAAAATTACGAAAATAGCATTTAATCAAACATATAAAAACATTTTCTTTGGAAGAATTATTGTACTATAATTATTTAAAATAACACAATAGAACCCAGACAACTTAATCTAAAAAATAACAGCTATAACACTCAATAAAGTTAAATGTCCACAATTAAAGTTTAGGACACGAAAGAAGTGTTATGTGCCACCGAAAGCCACTTTCTGGAACCAGAATCGAGCTGCTTAGTATTTAAAACAGACGGCTATTATTAATGTAACGGGATATAATATTTTGTAAAATATTTTACATTTAAAGCTGAGAAATAGAATTAAAAGAAAATACTGTATATTTTATTAAACATGTCATAGTGAAGGGGAAATTATTTTTACAGTGTATGACGAAACAAAATTACAAAATTTACCCTGGAAAACTGAGTATTTTTGATAATTTTTTAAAAAAACACCGAAGCTTCTCAATTTATGCATGCCTCATTTTGGAATTTTTAATTCTTTTCTTGTGTATAAATATGGTATTCCGAACTCGGAATAAATGAGGATATAAAATGTACCGCAGCTTACATTTTAGTGCGCATATAATTTTTTTTTTTTAATGAATTCTGACGAAAGAACGCAAAGATTTTAATTCCTTGAACCAAAACGAATATGCATTTTCTAGCTATCAAGTACTCACACAAAAACTTAGAAAACAAACCAAGGACATTAAAACCAAACAATTTATAATAAGAAATGCAAAATAAGTCTTATGTTACCAATTGACATTTTTTACGCCCCAACTTTGGCATTCCATCGTAAACCATATTTCACTTCCTGAAAGTCATCTTTCATGCTATGATTCTTAAAGCACTTTATGCGTGCCTTATTTTTGGAATTATTTTTTTTTCTGTATATAAATGAGATATTCCGTACCCGAAAGCAATGAAGATATAAAATGTGCCTCAGCTTATATTGTTAGCGCGTATATCACTGTTATTATTCTTTCCCTTAATCAGTTGGAGAAAACTGAAAATGAATTCTCACCGAGGAACGTAAAGATCTATAATTACAGTGTTTGAGGCGCCCAAAGCTTGGTCCACCCGGCCATTTGCCAAATCAAGGCCCACACCCAACGTTATTCATTATTTTGTATGTTAGTGAGCGGATTCGTGAGTGCGTGGTAGGATCCTCTACAGCGTTCTGCCATTCTCATTAGGTGAGTCTCTAGGGTCCTACCCGCTTCAGGTGGCTCATTTAAAACACTTTACCGATCACGCGGCGTACTCAGAGCTTGTGCAGGTAAAAATGGAACACTGCTTGGCACGCGATTTGCTTCACACCCACCCCCTGTGTTGTGGATTCTCCGCTTGACACGGATCCTAGTGAATATTTTTATTTTTTCTTTCTTGTTCATAGAGCAGTAGGCGTAGTACGTTGATTGAATGAGGCAGGATTGCGTCTTGAGAGAATGGAGTAAAGAGGAAACGTAGTAATCAATTATGAAAGACACTCCAATTCATGAGGATTTTATAAAAACGAATCTTCTCAATAATGTGCTATAAACAAATTAATCACTTCACAATCTTTGCATGATAAATGTCGTGAAAGATGACACAGTGTAAAGAAGTAACTTAATGGATTTAAGATGAGACAGGACGGACGTGTGAATATGAAAGTCTTTTATAAGCTCAGCAATTATTATATAAATATTCATATGAAAAATATATAATTTTAAAATTCAAATATATTTTTATTTAACTACTCTGAACGAATGCAACATTTAAAAAAACGTTTAAATAACGTTTGAAGGTAAATATGATTTTCAAGCTTTAAAAAGTTATGGGAATGAATCCTCTATCTGCAGCAGTTTTTAACCATTTGAGCTCTGGTGGGTGAATGTCGTCAAAATTCCCAAATATCATATTGGCACCAGTATTTTGAAAACAAAAAATTGTATTTAAAATATACACAAAAAAATGCATTAAACTGTTTTCAAATAAATTTGGACGAATATTCCGGTGCCATTGTGACATCTGGGAATTAAAATTAAGTGGGAAAAAATTCAACCACCAAAGCTCAAAGGTTTAAGAGAAACAGCGGTAACATTTTTTTTTTTTAAATTTGCAGCAATAATCATATTTTGGAATGGAATTTAAAACTGTCTTTACGAAATTTATATCTAATAAAATATTTGCCTCAAAATATTAACCATATGAATTTAAGGGTTAAATCGGATTCTTCATTTGACACCGATTCTAGTGACTATTTTTATTTTCTTGTTCATAGAGCAATAGTCGTAGTAAGTTCATTGAATGAAGCAGAATGCATCATGAATGAAGCATCTTGAGAGGATAAAGTTGAGAGGAAACTTAATAATCAATTATGAAAGATTCTACAATTCATATGAAATTTATTAGAACGAATCTTTTTAATAACGTGTTATAAACAAAGTAATCACATCACAATCTTTGCATAATGATAAAGTCGTGAAGGGCGGCACATTGTAAAAATGTAGCTTAACCCCTTAACGTTTTTCCCCCTTTTTTTTTTGACACAATAAATTAAAAATAAGGACCCGCACCACCTTTTTTTTTTTTTTTTTTTTTTTTTTTTTTTAAACTAAAATATCTAACTTTGTACAATAGAAAAAGGCTATGCCATTTAACAAACCAATGATTACAGTTAAAATTAAGTGGTATCCAAAAGCTTTTAGTATCGAGGATAGCAAACTCTTTTTGCCCAAGCTGAACTCGGACAAAACGGTTAAGGGATTATTAATACTACTTCAACTGGCTTCAAATGTTACTTTCTAAAGTTAGATTTATGTTAATTTTACTAGTAATTTCTAAACTAGTAAATATAAAAATACGTCTTCAGTGTATTAACCCCTTAACGGTCGCATTAAATTACGGTTTAACAATTCAAATTGCTTATTGGTACCACTTTTTTGAAAAAAAAAAATATTCACCTTATTTAATGACAGGTAAAATGATACCATAATAAAGCCAATTGCACTATTTTATAAAACTGGTGGGAAGCAAACAAATAAAAATAAAATGAATAAAAGACACAGCCCGTGAATATCACGGGAGCGAGAATTAAGAGGTTAAAAATGATTTGTGATTGTTTTATTCTAAAAATTACAAATAAAATAGCCACAGCTGCCACCAACTTACGCTTTTTTGTACCACAAAAATTTAAGAGAAATTTTTGCCTTATTTAATCGTCAGATTACAACGATTTAAGAAGGTAAAATTTACTATTAAATTTTTCTGATACAAAAAAGCGTAAGAGTTGGCAACTATGTATATATCTATGCAACTATACATATATCTGCTTTTTAAATGCGCACAATTCAACGAACCTATGCCTTTAGAATGTTGGACATAGATTACCATTTAATTTTAGCACTGTGATAGCGAATTTTGAAGTATTAACATTAATGAGATAGAAGAAAGTTTTGGATTAGTACATCCGAGTAGTTTAATAGTTAACCCGTTATGTACTGAATTAGGAATTCATGAAAATTTTATCTTCTAAAGCATTTTTCGTGAATTTTTGAAACTACATTAGAAGAATTACATAACCATTTAATAAATTTTAGAAGGATTTTAGAAGATTTGAAGGATTTAGAAGGATTAATTACATTTGAATTTATAGGGATTTTGTGTAATATCTATAACCCCTCTCAAATCTTTTATTTTAAATATTTTTATTTGTATTTCGTAGAATTAGGAAATGTACAAATATAATGTTATTACAATAGAAATATAGAAATATTTCAGAATTGAACCCCCACCCCCAACGCCAAGAAAGCTGAAAATATGCAAAGGCAAAGATATCATCGTTTTTTTTTTTTTTTTTTTTTTTTTTTTTTTGTGTGTGTGTGTGTGTAACCAATAATGTTTTTGAAACAAGGTAAAGTAATGCCTCTATAATTCATTCTAAACTATATTACTACTAATCGATGTATTAAATAAATTTTATAAAAAGTTATTTTAATGGTACTTATAAGTACCGTCAGTAGATAAAGGGTTAAATCATAAATCTGTGCGAGAATATTTTAAAATAGCATATTAGTACGTATGGTATAAGTATTACATCCTACACTGCCTGTGAGGAATTTTATAAGATTCATATGAAACTTGAACAATGAGTCATCACAATGTCATTTTTTTTTTTTTTTTTTTTTACAGTTAAGTAATGTACCGGGGGAGCAAAAAGCCCGTATAAACTTTAAAAAATCATAAAAACCGAAAAAATAACCGAAATGAAAAACTGTTTGCAGGATTAGCATCTATAGGTGACGGGAATTTTTCTAAGACAGAAATAAAAAATAACTCAAAAAACTGCCGACAGATGACGCTGGTTCGTGCGATTTTCGTGGAAATATGCAAATGAAACGGTTATAAGAACTTGCGCTCCTAATCCAGAACTTGTTCACGTAAAATAACTTCACCAGCAAAGCTTTATCCTTCATACTTAGCATCCTTGATCAAGTACACGGCTCACAACGGTGAACTAGTTCTAGATTAGAAGCGCAAGTTTTTAAAACTGTTTCAATTGCATATATCCACCAAAATCGCACGAACCAGCGCCATCTGTCGGCTGTTTTTGAGTTATTTTTTATCTCTGTTTTTAAAAAAATACCGTGACCTATAGATGCTAATCCTGCAAACAGTTTTTCATTTCGGTAATTTTTTCGGTTTTTATGATTTTTTAAAGTTTATACGCACTTTTTGCTCACCCGGTATGATAACTTAAAATATGTATATTGTTTTCTTCTAATGAAACACTGTGCAGTGTGAAAATATTGCTAGAAATGATTGTATTTGTTAATAGGTAGTTATAGTAATATTTGCAAATGACTGCGTAATTATTAGCAGTGTTATCAACATAAGTAATGATGAAATTGTTTTGAAGTTTAAGAATATGTTTTTTAAGGGTGCGGAAAGCAGCAGAATGTTCAGCTATATGTGAATTTTGTGATAATTGTTGTAATAGAATAATGATGTTGTGCATCCAAACTGAAAAGTATTCAATGGGTTTATTAACAATTTTGAAAATAAAGAAATCTAAACCATATGGGAATTGTCGAATAAAGGACAGTCGATGTGAATGTGAAAGAATACGATACATAGTGCCAAAGCGCATTAAAGATCTTAAATAAGGATTATTGATTATGATTAGATCACCAGTTATATTGTGTCCATAATGGGTACTAATATATTTTGTCAAATGGTGTGCACTTCATTTACATGAAATTGTGTCAGTGTGTTTAAATTTTTTTTAATTTTTGTTATCTATATTTTATGAGATTTAAAAAAGTATATTTCTTAAAATTAAATGTTGATTATTTATTTCATATTTTGCGTTAATAACTTTTTTTAAAACAAAATCACGTTTAGATAGCAGTGGGACGTCATACAGTGTGCTTGTTTTGGTCATAGATGTGACGTGTCGTATGTGACTTGCAGTGACATCACAACAACGCACATTAACTGAACAAGTTATCAAAAAGTACTTTTCCAGATAGTATAAGATTTTTTAAAAGTTTTCTTTCGAGTTTTCTTAAAATTTCCAAGATGTTAAATTTTTTGTCACAGTGTGACATCACAGAGTGGTGACAGATGTGATGCGACGTAAGTGACTTGGAATATCGTAACTGCGACTACGCTTGCAATACGAGTTATAACATTAATGACACTAATATTTTGTAAGTATTTTGCACATTGCTCCATTATTTGACTGTGTTTTCCTTTAAAAATATTAAGCTTTAAATCGGGTCATTCTTCTTGAAATAGTCTTTAATATTCACAAAAATAACTTGACTAATTTTATAAAATTGTCCATAAAATTATTCTCATGCGAAGCACTACTTTACTAATATTTCACATGTGCAAATATACAGCCAGGAACATTAGACAATTAGACTGAAGTGCCTCTGAATAACCGACACCTCATTATAAACGAGTTATTGCTCCTCTGGTCTTGAGAACGACTACCACATGACGAGGCATGCTTTTAACATGTCTACGGAAATGTTTCGAAGGCAAGTTGTTTCAAACATATGTAATTTCCCACGCATGGAAATTTCTCTTAAATCAATTAAAGACACTGCTGTGAGACGCTGTGCTTGAATACCTTTTTATAGTGTGTCAAAGGTGATCCCTACGGTGTTCAAAAGATTTTAAATACGAGATTCTTTAGGACAATTTCAGTTACAGACGTCAGTGGAATTCTCCCCCAACCAAGTGATTACCAGTGGCACTTTTGGCAAGAGAAGTTATTTTGATCAAATTTCATTTTTATCCGTGTGGCATAAAAGTAGAAAAATATTAAATTTATAGCTTTCATTACAATTTACGTAGTTAGAGACAAACACCGTTCTTTTTACAGGTACCATAGTTCCAAAAATTTTGCCACGAATAATAACCCTGCGGCCATTTATGAGCCACCATGAGCTTGTATACTTCCAACTTGACACGCTAGATCTATGGTTTTATGAATATTTTCAAAGTATTATTCTATTTAAATTCAATTTGAAAATCGCTTATTAATTTTACTCCATCTATTTATAAAATTGTCAAGACTACAAATCCGTACATGAATAAATAAACAAAAAAATTATTCGCATTCCAGTAATGTGAGCATAAAATAATTGCTATTATTTAATGTGATATTTAATGAAATGTTAAAGTATTATTATTTGAAACTTAAAAGCATTCATTTTAATAGAAGTATATGTTATTTAAAAATAAAATTTCGATGTAAATCTTGTAATTGCATTATTTAAATAATTTTAGAGCTTAATAAGAAACATTTTCTCTAACATTTGATAAAAATAATGCTGGATTTATTGTAATCTTAATAAAACGAGCTTAAAAGAATTTAACTCCAACTTAATAGGGTTGTAAATGACAACATAAAAGACAACAACTGCGAAAATAAGGCTTTAAGCAGCTTAGAGCAAACAATTATAAAAAGAGAAGAGAAATTGAAGACATTTTTTGCCGTTTCTTAACTTTGAATTGAAGATTTCTAATGTAAAAATAATCCTTTTAAAATTTCCCTCTTCTTCGAAATGATAATCGTTCTATAGCAATAAACTTCTATAATGAGCAGATAATAAAAGTTGCCGAAAATCCTTATTAAATTTCATATAGTTGAAAATTAAAAGCTATAAAAATTGAAACATCTTAATGTTCTTGCAGTGAGATTTGAGAGGTGAGTGGGGTATTCAATAGTTCTGATTAAATTTCCCATTTCTAAAAATAAATAACTAGCAAAAAGTCCCCTTTGACTGAGATGACTCCAGAAGAGAACTCAATTGCTAAAATGAAGACAGGGGTAGCTAATGGCCCATGACGCAACATACGAAAAGCAGGGGCATCCTTTTAATCTGTAGCATCTACCTGCAAGTGAGCTTAAAAGGGTGTTGAACCATTTCAACAGAGTCTTCTTCCGAAACGATCGCTTGTTTTGAACACATCTGAAGCTTACTTCATCAATCTTCATTTGGAACCCTATCGGAGAGCTTTATTCTTATACACTACATCTCCACTCGCCCCCTACGCCCTGGAGAAAATGTTTAGGGGAGAGCAGATTGGGGGATGAGCAGTCTTCACCCGTAATGGACAGTTCCAAAAAATTTTTTTCAGCGTCCTTTTCCAAAACAACTCTCTCTTGATCGTCAGGAAAAGTTGCAGTAAAGTGAAGAAAGCGTTTAGGCAGGCGTCGGAAGATGATAATGTCCCAACCCCTTAAAAAAAGTATTTTGTTTTTACTTGAGATTTCGTTTACTTCTCCAGCATGTGCCTTGTCTTTTTTCCTCCGCTTTGCGAGATTTTTTAAAGCTTCATTATTATTGCAGTTTCGGTTATTCTTTCTATTCTGGACTTATGGATTTGAATGGTACTGATAGCCTCCGGAAAGAGAATCCATGCTCTTATAGTTATGTATAAATATAAAAACTTTTATATTTTTGGGTCCATCCAGAAGAATTTTGATGTTCTTATATTTTTTATCCATGCCGTCGAGGGAGGCTTGAAAATGGAGGGGTTCAAAGTGCTCTACAACTTTTGCTTTGGACAGTAACAATAACTTTGTCACTAATGCACACCACTTTGGGCTTAAAATGCTTTCTGTATGTTAGAAGCAAAAGGAAAGGGTTTTAAAATGTGCATTTCGTCAACTGGATGTGAAATAAATACAAAATGTCTGTCATTTTAAGATTTAAGCACGTTACTAAGTTTGTATGTGAATAAGATTTTCTGTTTTAAGCAACAGGTATAAAAAATCAGTTCCAGAGTGAAATTTTTAATTTTGTTATTTACGAAATAGATGAGATTTTTTTCTTTTGCCAAAGATAGTCTGAGTTTAAAAGAAAAAAATATATATATTATGTCGATATGAATATTTGCAGGTCGAAAATAAATATTTATAGCAAAATCAAAACCATTATTAAGTTTATTCTGATACAGATGTGGGGACAGTGATAAGATATTTTTTTAGGGCACCATACGAAAAACAAAAACAGTACTGTTTCAAATTGACAAATAACCAAGTTTTTAAAACTTACAAGAGCGCGTGGTGCGGGTCCCATAATAAGTTTGAACGCGCAAACTGCTGTCAGATGTTTTCATGTACCAAAATATGGAAAATGTTATGAAAAAGTGTCATTTATTTATTTATATATTTTTTGTGAGTATGTGTCTTATTTTACTGGTGCAAGTTTTTCTCAATATATTTTTCTGTTTGATTTAGAGCTTATGAATTCAAACAATTTTGAGGCTTCAGGCGTAACAACAGATAACCTGAAACTGCATATATCTTTCATTAAAGATATCCATAATTCAAGGAGAAAATGATTTAATTATTTTAGTAACATATCTACGTTGATTTTTACTAGGCTAATTTTCGATATTACAAGACATTTTCTCTTTCATATATAAAAAACAGAATGACACTGAGATTTAATGTATGGTACCACCATTCATGAAAGCATCATAAAAAAGCTTTTACGCATACGGATTTTTTACACGTTAGTTATTCAAATCCTTATTTTCAATGTACAAATTGTAATTATGTATTTCTAAACAAAATTGCTCTCGATCAGTAGTTTAGTTTATTATATTAACAAGATGAAGAACACATTTCATTTCCTTTTGATTTTGACTTCGGAATTTTATTTTCCTTTATGTGAATGCGGTCGAAAATATAAATTGCATATTTGAGACTCGTTTATTATTAGTCTAATTATTTTTAAAAATATTTTTAAGTAATAAAGTAATGTAATAAATTACACAGTATTACACAGTCTTCAAATCAAAGTAGAAATTTGCCTCTGACGTTCTTCTTCTGAATCTGCATTATTCACTATTAAGACAAACATCTAATGACCGATGATCGTTGCTTAGTGTCTACATCTTCTATACAGTCTGATTCAAAATAACGTGCCCAAACTGAAAGGGCAAAGCAGGCATACAAAAAGAATCAAAAATCACATAGGAACATCGGATCGCAAATGCCATCCTTGACCACTAGAGGGGGTTGCAATTTATATGTAATACAAGATGAATAAACAAAAATCATTCTAGATCGTTTTATTTATACAGTATTTCCACACACATTACACATTTACGAACAATGCTACTACAGAAGTCCTTTAAAAAAACCATGAAAAAAAATCTACTGGAGACAAATCTGGTGATCGCGGTGGCCATGCAATTGGTCCACCTCGTTTGCGACCCCAAGTACCTTATGTGATTTTTTTATTCTCTTTCTATGCCTTCTCTGCCTTTTCATTTTGGCCACGTTATTTTGAATCACTCTGTATACAATAAACATTTTTAAAGTGCAAAATATGTCTTACATCCATTTAAAAATGATTCATGCATAAGAAGGATAAATGGGTAATATGTATAGCTGCCAACTTTTAAGTTTTCCTCGTACATCTGAAATTTAATACTACATTTTGCCTAATTCCCCCCCCCCCCAAAAAAAAAAAAAAAAAAAAAATCCACCGGTAAAAAAATTTCTACTCAATTTCAGTAGTAACAAACAAGTTGGAAATTGCTCGTCAAACGTGGCAAATGAGGTGCGTTCGTACTATAACTAGTTTTATAATTATTTTTTGCACCACATATTGTACTGAATGTATACTTTTTTGCACTTCATAAAGCGCATAGTCTGATACATCATTAAAGTGCACTTCCAATAATTTTTTCCCATTCCCCGTAATGTAACGGAACACTTTTGACTGTCCCTGTAATTAAACTATACATCCGATTTTCCTAAAATTTGAAATAGCTCAACAAAACTTTGCAACAATTAGATCTTTAAAATTTCAGACCATTCGGAAGGCTGTAATATCATTAAAATGCACTTGCAATAATTTTTCCCATTCCCCGTAATGTAACGGAACACTTTCGACTGTCCCTGTATTTAAACTATACATCCGATTTTCCTAAAATTTGAAATAGCTCAACAAAACTTTGCAACAATTATATCTTTAAAATTTCAGACCATTCGGAAGGCTGTAATATCATTAAAATGCACTTGCAATAATTTTTCCCATTAGCCGTAATGTAAAGAAAAATTTTGACTGTCCCTGTAATTAAACTATGCATCCGATTTTCCTAAAATTTGAAATGGCTCGACAAAATTTTGCAACAGTTATATCTTTAAAATTTCAGATCATTCGGAAGGCTCTAATATCATTAAAATGCACTTGCAATAATTTTTCCCATTGGCCGTAATGTAAAGAAAAACTTTTGACTGTCCCTGTAATTAAACTATACATCCGATTTTCCTAAAATTTGAAATGGCTCGACAAAATTTTGCAACAGTTATATCTTTAAAATTTCAGATCATTCGGAAGGCTGTAATATCATTAAAATGCACTTGCAATAATTTTTCCCATTGGCCGTAATGTAAAGAAAAACTTTTGACTGTCCCTGTAATTAAACTATACATCCGATTTTCATAAAATTTGAAATGGCTCGACAAAATTTTGCAACAATCATATATTTGAAATTTCAGACCATTCGGTTGGGTAGTTTTTGCTCTGTTACATGCGGACAGACGGACGGACGGACAGACGGACAGACGGACGGACAGACGGACGGACGGACTGAACGACGACTATAGGTGCTACGTATTTATATAATTACGAACGCACCTAAAAAGCGTAAAAGTCGGCAGATATAGGTAATATTATTTTCATTTCAAATTGTTTGAATTTCAAAAAAATATATTATTGAGAGGTATAGTGGTACATTTAGTCGCTGTTTATATATTTTAAATCTGACTTTATTTAGCGAAGTTAAAAAATCAAATGGCAAAAATTTCCATGCTTCCCTTACCTCTCAGGATGTCAAATAAAAAGTCATGATATTATATCACACCACATGAATGAGAATAGATGTGCACTGAGCTGTTTTACTAAATGTAACTTACAGGACAAGGAATCGAATAAAAAATTTTATTTAATGATTTGTTTTAAATCAGAAATGTGTTTAATAACATTAATTGTTTTTAAAATAAAACTTAACCTCACATAAAAAAATTGTTAAGGACATTCCTGTTCTTACAACATAAAAATTTAGGGATTAATCATTATATAATGGCATAAACTACTATATCTGTTTACTTGCTTAATTTTTTGCAAAATTATAATTATGGTAATTTGGAGCAGAATTAGTCATGAAATGACCAAAATGCAACTAAACCCCTAGCAGTTTATTTTATTTATTTATTTATTTATTTATTTGTTTATTTATTTTACACAATAGACAAAAAATATGTGCAAAATATCATTTTTTTTAAACTAAAATATTATCCATATTTAATGGAAAAAATTTTGTCATTAAATAAAGCGAAGATCACAATTAAAAATTTGTAGTATCCATAAGTTTTGAGTCAAAAAACAAGCAAACTCTTATTGCACTTACTGCGTAAGGCGAAACTGTTAAAGTGTTAAATATTTATTTGAATTTGGAATTGACAAATTAATATTTACCACATTATTTTGAAAAATTGATACCATTTAATTAATTAAATCCACCATGCTTCATATTATTACAACATAACCTGAACGACCATAAAATCAATACTCTTTTAACAAATGGAATTAAAATTTGCATACGCTGAAAAGCATATGATATCCAGAAGGATTAAGAATACAATAAAATCGCTGAAATCATAACCACAAACAATTTAGGTTGCTTTCTTTAGAAATCGACTTCTTGCAATAGCTTCGTTTAATATATCTATACATCTGGAGATAATTCAAAATTTGTCATCACGATAATACTGAAACCGAACTCAATACTGAACCTATTCGAACCTAATTGGGGCAGCGTATCGATATTGCAAGTATCTTGGATGCGTTCGTTAATCAAGATTGTAGCTCTAATAGTTCATTTATAGAATTACAGTTCATCACAGAAAAGAATTCCGTTACATTGTGGCCTATTGAGAAAATCGTTTGCAATGCATTTCAATTATGTTACGATATACAAGTCCGCGAAGAGTAGGTTTTTCTTTCTTTTTCTCTTTTTAAGGTAAAATATCTTAGATGAGTTTGTTAATCAAGAAGATTTCGTAATTAGCTCGAAAATAACGGTCCTTTAAAAATAAATCGCGCAATAAAACTAAAATACTAAAATTCTGCATTAGATTTAGCAAAATATATTAAACACATTTTCATCGATAGGTGTTAAAATCTCCAGCAATTGGCATTACAAGAACCAAACATATAGATAACATAAATAGCTGTGTGCAAATATTCATAATTATTTACCGATGGCTGATGATTTACAAGAAGTCGCTGCACATTCATAAATTAAATTATTTCACTTTGAACCAAAAATAAAATACTTATTATATAGAATAACAATGGGAGTGGCTATATTTTCAGTCACCGGTTAAAATTCTTCGATTTCAATAAAAGACTTAGAAGTTGTTTATTTTTTTAGGTGAGACACGAAAAAATTACCATGGCATTCATTGAATGGTTTGTGTTCGAACCTGTTTTGAGGGTCTGAAATATTTTACAGCCTAATAGGTGATTTTTAAACTATTATTTCAAATATTTTAACTTTATTTTATATCGATTACCCTATATATCCCCTCAATTACATCTGGTGAGCCAATTTTTAAATTTCTCTACAAAACACCTTTCTCGAAACTTGTATAAAATCTAATGTATGTACCTTAAAATAAAAAAATCAAACAAATCGGCCTATTCCTCCGACTGAGCCAGGAGGACTTGTTTGAAAATGCCACCATATTAATTTATTACAACTGTAACCTGCGTTATAAAAATAAGGATTCCTTTAAAATATCCTACGAGAATCCTTCTCATGATATGCAACAAGTAGTGTAATTTTGTTGCTGTGAACAGTAAAACTATGTTAAATATAGATATTCATGGTGTCGAAAAGAATATCATTCTATTTTATAAGCATTTTAAATATTTTAGAAAAATCTTGGATTTATGATGTTGTGCTGTATAAGGGAGACTAGTTTACAATTTGAAAAAAAAATATATATCTCGATCAGTTGAAATCAAGGTAATTTTGGCGGGGAAATATTGCTTAGGCTTTTTATAGAAATTTATTTGAATATGTATTTTTTATTATTATTATTTAATGAAAAAAAAAATTAGAGTAAGGGTTTCTATGCTCACTTTCTTCTCCAGAAATCAGTCAAAATGAAATAAAATGCTTTATAAGTACTTTGTTTTTGGTTCAAGATGATATCGCTCATCCGAAAGAAAAGTAACACATCTCGACAAAAGTAAATTTCACAGGAGAGGCAAAAGAGGGGGGGTGGGGTTGCATGATTTTACTGTAACATGAAATTATAGTACTTAGTTCTGCATGCAGGAGTAAAAACGTACATAAAGGCGTAAAACCCTTAAGAATGAAGACGTAGGATGAGGTTTGGAGGGTTTTATAATCTTACCCCCCACTTAATCCACCCTCTTCTGTGGTCACGAATGAACATATAGCGTAGTAAAGTGATTTTCCGTATAACGACTCTTATGAAACTTTTTGTGTGGCAAGACGCACTTAGGATAAGAGATAAAGTAGGATATAGGATAGACTTATAATAGGATAGACTTAAAAATAGGATAAAATGCAAAATGAATTTTTGCGAGATGTGTCACTTTTCTTGCGAGTGAGCGATATAATTTAATTTTCGAATGTGTATCCACTTCTCATAAATCAATCGCCATCAGCAAAGAATTATGGATATTTTTATACAGCTGGTAATCAGCCATCTATGTTGGGTTTTTGCAAGGTTGACGACTGGAGATTTTGCCATATATCGAATGTTAATTTTCTTCTGCGAGGTACTTTCTGATTCATTATTCATTTAAAACATGAAAACAATCATATTTTATGGCATTACAATCCATTTATAGAACACTTTTTGCGCGTATGAAAGCACTGGAAAAGAAAAATAATTTATTCTCCATGAGTTTAGTACTTTGAAATTTGGCGCAATTCATCATTGAATCTTTTCGAACAACTGGAAAAGAAATCGAAAATTTTCGCATCATTAAACGTGGTCAAAATCTGTGGACTTCAAGCGCCATCTTGTAACAAGATTCGTAAGCCTCTGGCAGAAGAGAAACTTTCGGTTTCGATTTCAAAAAGAAGAGTGGCGAGTTTCATTTTTTACATTATTAATCACTTTGTCAGATGACATTTTTGATATTCACCCGCAAAGATGTCAAGTCATTGTATAATACTAAGAAACAAAATAACTTTAAAGGATTCTTTTTTAGGGAATTGCAACAAGAATATTAATAGGAATTATTAATGAACGTATCGTATTTAAAAATTTCCAAAAATTATCTCTGAAGATAATATGAATCATTTGTTGTACATAAAAAATGTTGTAGTTATCCTCTCATAAATAATTTTATAAATCTTCATACATATTTAGTTATAAATATAGGAGACGTGCTTAATTGACAGATTTATCCGTATTTCCTTTGCTCTTGAAAGTAAAGAAATGATGGATTTGTGATTTAATATTGTTAATATCGCCACGGTATTTATAGTTATCTGCACTATTTAAAAGCTATAATTACCATTCTAATCATTAATATTATTGTCGTTACTTATCTAGAAATATTTGTTTTTTAAACAGATTTTATAGGTTCTTCAGTGCGAAAATATTATGAATTTCTATTCTTTAACACGTGATAAATGAATGCAGTTATTTCAAAAGTGGATTTATTTTTCAGAAACTCATATCAATGATGGAAAGGCCGCACAGCCACGAACCAATTGTCACCTCTGAATTTATTTAGTATTCTTCGCCTAATTTAATGACAAAATTTCTGCTATTAAAGAAGGCGAAAAAGACTTAAAATTGAATGGTGACAATCTGCGCATTGGTGCGCTACTGTTTCATCACTCTGATATTCATCAAAATTTTTAAAAATTACTATTCTTTCTGACGAACGTTTTATAAAAACGAACAAACATGCAAAAAATTCTAGCAACAAATGAAATTTTAACGATACAGTTTTTTTTTTTATAAGCTAAAGTATTCGAAATTTATTTATTTACAAATTCCAGATCTTAATCAGACGAATGATTTTCTAAAATGCAAATTACATGCAGATCATTTTTAAGGAAATCTTTACCGGAGAATGTCATTTTACTTTTCAAAATCGTTCACTCTCTTTAACTTTACCTTGTACAATATCTGGTAATTGAACCGATACACAGGTAAACTCGTTATTATCGTAATATATATAGTTTGATAAAATGCGTTTAAAAAGATTCTTAACAACATGTGTTTGAATGTTATCGCGTAAGAAATGTTCGAAAATATCTACTACTTACATGCTAATATAATTAGTTTAAACTAATATTTATTTGTTTAGTGTTGAAATCGTCAATACTCTTAAGGCAATTTAAGACAATCAATATTTTCAGTTAAGTTTTTATATATTTTAAATAGACCATATCTTTTCTTAACCTGCTCGTTTTAAAAGTGTGAGTGTACATGCATGGAAGGTTATACACGTAAAATTTTGTGAATCGAGCCATTAAGTAGTATACAGAATGCCTACTTATAGCTGAAAATAAATAAATAAATAAAAGGTGATGGAATTCGACAAGTATAAATATTTTTACCTTAGAACCTAGTGTTCCATTCCACTTTACAATCAAAACTATAGGGTGATTCAAAATGAAAATTCGATAATAAAAATTCAGATTCCAGGCCGTATCTGAACATATATTCATAACTTTAGACATAATTAACATAGTCTAACAAAATTTTTAACAAATGCACCCTAATTTTGTTGGAAGTATGATGGTTTCACGAATAGTTTCGGTTTCGAACAGTAATTCGGTCAGTGGCTTTGCATATACTGTCAGCCACATTCTTATTTTTGGTTATTTTACCTTTGGTCGCGAATAGTGGTTGCTGGGAATATTTTAAGATGTGTGTTGTGAAAAAGTTAATTCGAATTTAGTTCTCAAAGCTATACAATGTAGTGTCAAAACTAATTTTGAATTGTTTCTAGATGATACTGATATTTATTCGTTATATCTGTCTCTTAATTTCAGCTTACTATTATTATTATTACTATTATTTTATAGTGTTGAAGTTGTTTGAGAAAAGTTAATTGAAATTTAGTTTTCAAATTTTGAATTGTTTCTAGATGATATTGATTTTAATTCGCATCTGTCTCTCAATTTCAGCTAATTATTATTATTATTATTATTATTATTATTATTATTATTATTATTATTATTATTATTATTATTTTATAGCGTTGAAGTACTTTGAAAAAAAGTTAATTGAAATTTCATTTTCAAAGCTATACAATTTAGTGACAAAAGTAATTTTTAATTGTTTCTTGATTATATTGTTTTTTATTCGCATTTGTTTCTTAATTTCAGCTTATTATATTTTTTATTATTTATGCTGAAATCTGAAATTTAAAGCCAGTATTTTATCACTGGTAAAGTCCATCTTTTCATTAAAAAAGCTTCCAAAAGATTCTCCATTTTCTCTTTTCTAGCTTTTATAAGCTTCATACCATTATAAAGGAAAATCACATTAGACAGAAAAGCTTCAACGAAGCAGCATTTCTTATGATGAGAGTAGCTTCAATTAAGCCGCCTCAAAAAATCAGTGTCACGCTTTTACAACGTTATATCAGTTGCAGATGCGTGAAAACCAACACCAAGAACATCATACAAAAAATATCCATTTCTGAGGCAAAGTAGCTTGATAAGGAGAAAGTGTGACGCAGGTCACAACCTCAGCATCCGGTATAACGGACTACTGTATAAGCTGCATTTTATCCACTCTGATTTATTTAGTGTTGACAAATTGTGGGTGGCAGCTTGATAAGAGGACGGAAGGAATGAATTTTGATACGTAATAAGTGATAATGGAGAAAATTTACTAGGAAGACTGACTTTTTAGTATCTACAATTTTGTGCAAGATGATTAAATTTGGTAGCAGAATAATATAAGGCCGATAACACAAGATTCAGCTACTTGATTTATTTTCAGAAGGAAGATGTTGCAATCCCTTTTCTAATGATGTTTTTTGATAATATTGTAAAGGATAACAAAACATACGAAATTTCTGCTAAGTATTCCAAAATATACTGCACTAAAAATATTTATAGCGAGATATGTAATGGGAATCTGGATTTTACAAGGAATAGAAAGAGAAATGATTTGTTTACTATACTGTATATATATATATTATAAAATTGTATATCCGGTAATCTGAAATTCATTAACTGAAAAAATAAATAAAAGATTTAGGAGGAAAAATTCTCAAACAGAATATGTACCATATAATAAAATTTTATTCAATTAATCTAACTATTAAATCGTAGATAATCGACACGATATAAATTAACCAATAATTAGATAACGACAGAAAAAAATATATCCAATATTACGAAATGCACTGGTTAAAAAAGAAAAGAAAAAGTCCAACAAAAGAAGGTAATAACATTACAAAAAGGAAATGGAAACTTATATTGCCAAACACTTTGTCGAGGACAATATTCCACACTATATTAAGTTACAAATGATTTATGTTTTAATATAGTAAGCAATTACACAGAAATTACTCATATATATATAGTATATAGGGTAGATGTGCCAGTAATGGACATCCTTAAGGAATTTCTTTTAAAATTATTTTTTTATTAATAGTTTTAATTATTATATTCCAGTTTTTTCAATATTATATTAATCTATCAACAATAATTAACCCTTCTTATAGTCTCATTTCCCAATATGAATCGAAATTTAATTTTAAATAACAGAAATATATCAAAACACCCAAAAGCCCAGTAATGGACACCCTCTGTTCCAGTGATGGACACCCCATAAAAAACAATAAATATAATTGTTTTTATGACTGTATTTAGAATCAGAATTTAATGAATACATACTAATGAAACAAAATAGCTATTTCCAAATAAATTTAACAATTAGAATACCAGTAATTAATAAAATATTTGTGATAATCATTTACTGTTTGCATCAATTATTGTAATTGTCAGAAGATCGATATTTTAATTATTTTAGATAGACAGTTTAAAATACTAAATATCAGGCAATTACAGCTATCAAATTATTGAAGCAGTGGGGGATTTAAAAGGTAATTAAAAAAAAGTTTTTAAATATTAGTGTTTAGTTTTGTCTCACTATTTTTCACAATTAATCTTCGAGAGACTACTTGATATATCATTTAAAATAATTATTACAAATATGAAAGGATATTGCAAGTTGAATATTTTAAATACTAAATAAAATAACTTCAAAATAAAACTGATGTTTGAGGCCACTGATCTGCAGATTTACTAGTTTCATGAATAGTATCTATAACTTTCATTAATAGTATTACAGTTTTCTTTCTTTTTTTCTGTCAGAGGTGAATAAGAAAGCATTTAAGACAGTAAAAATATTTTTAATAGCTTCTGTAACTTATTTTTTATTTAAACGGAGAGGATTAAGCCCTATGAGCCCCTCTTTGACTGTGCTCTTAAAAAATATTTTCTGCTTCCTGGCTGGTTTGATTGCCAGATTTTAAAATATGCAAGGTATATATGCATTAAAATAAAAGAGAAAAAATTATTGAAATTTTATTAATAATATAAAATAACTTAAAAGCAGCTATTTATAAAAGTTTTAGTGTTATTACATTTTGGTAAGTATAATTTAAAATTAAATTTGATTATTTAGATTTGCAATTAAGCCAAAATATTTTATGTACTATAAACATTACGATATTGCATTTTTAGCAATGTCTACATGGGGTGTCCATTACTGAAAAATGACTAATTAAGCATCCCAGTAATGGACACCCCCTCTTAAAACCTTAAAAATAAATGAAATTTTGTAAATGGCCGTTAGAATATAAAATTCTAAGTTTTTTATTGCTACTCAAACAAAAACATTCAAATTTTGCAAGAAAATAAATAATATATAAATTAATTAAACGAAGCCAGCTCTTAGCCTCTTCATTAAGATTTTCACAGAAAAACAGTGAAATTTTGAAGCATTATTTTCTGCTTCCCGATTGGTTTGATTAAAAGTGTCAACAATAACCCAGTTTTATAAAACATGCAAGGGGGAATTATAAAAAAATAATTAAAGCTAAATATTTATTAGTTATTTTTTATGAACCAAAAACATCAAGGAGTGTCCATTACTGGCACATCTACCCTATATATTTAGGCTATCCTTTATCATCATTAACCAATATATAATTCCCAATCAGTTTTAGAAGTATATTTCCATTTTCAAAAATGATTAAAATGTTGTTCTTCCTTATAAGAATGATACCATTTACGTCAAAAGATCTATATTTACTTTAAGTTATGAAATTTAAATATTTATATGGTTCCTTGGTCCAATAGGTTATATTTAAAAAACATTTCTCCATGCTATGACAAGTAAAACAGTAGAAACTCCATTCTTCTACGACCAAAACTCACCGAGTTATGATACTTTGGATTTTATTAAATTTTGGAGCTTCCTGGTACTAAATCAGTGTCCTTCAATTTTTAGAGAAAGGCAACTCCGAAATATTATAAAATTCAACATTCAAATAACTCGGTGAGTTTTGGTTTCAACGATCTTTTACACGTTTACTTTTCAGGGCATGGAAATTGTTTTCCTGCATATGAATTATAGGAAACAGTGACAGTATAAAAATTTAAATTTCGTTATTTTTTAACAAATAACTGTTTTAGCGTAAATTGTTTTTCATATGATAAAGAAAATCATTTAGAACAGTTTTGGCAATTAGAACTGTACCTCTAAAACTAATTGTTTAGGAATTGTCAATTTTTTAACGATAAGAAGAGACATCCTGTATATATATATATATATATATATATTAAAAAATCTATTGTAACACAGGAAAGCCAGATGCGGCGAGAAAAAAAATAAAAATTTACAAAAATATTCCTTACTTCGTAAATTCAGTTTAAGCGACTCGAAGTTCATAAGGAATAAATAACCAGAAGTATTTTTAGTTCAGAGGGTGGTAAGAAGTGATATTGGATTTAATTAGAAGAAAAATATATAGTGAAACGTAGTAATAAAATGTTTAAAAATATTAGCATATTTTTCCTTTGTTCTTAAATTCGTAAGTAAATTATAAGTGAGATTGAGAACTGATTCTTTGATTACTTTTGTGGCGATTTTATTCATTTATTTCGATTTGAGACATAACCCGTAAGGCATGGTGACGTCACGTCGACGTCGTTGTGAAGTCACGCTGTGACATTGTGACCGTCGATGTGACGTCACGGGACGTAGATGTGAAGTCATTGTGACTAGAATGTGACGTCGTTATGGCCGTTTTAGAGCTCTTTTATGACGTCACATTGTGACGACTTTGTGAAGTCACGGTGTGACAAATTTGTGAAGAGTGTGTCATTTGTGACTATTTTGGTATTAACTTTATGACGAATTTGTGACGAATGTGCCAATGCTTTAAAGTCACATTGAGATGAATTTGTGAAATATGTGTCATTTGTGACGAAATTGTCTTTAACACTGTGATTATTCTGTGACTCTAGTGGCAATGTTGTGAAGTCACACTATGACATACTTGTACAGTTGTAAACACATATGCATGTCACACATAGTCATAATTATGCATGTTGTAAAATCATTTACATCTATAACGTTAATATACTTCGGCGATACATCGCAATTAAAACTTGGGGGCCGCTATAACAAGGGTATACCAAAAGAATTTTATTGAATCAAAATGCAATGCCCCGCAGACTTCAATTTTTGTTGCACCTTTCTTTCCTATTGCAATAAATGAGAATATTGAAGACAACTGAATGATCGATCTATCACATTTTTTTTTTTTCAAAATTAGCTATTTGTTAAAAGCATTAAAATTACCAAAGAAACAATTTGTTTAAATTTTCAAATCTTTATCAAAATAAAATTTGTGTTAAAAATATAATATCTTATAATATATACAGTAGTTTTTATATTCTTTAAACTATAGAAAATACTGAATGGAATTAATTTATTTCATTTAATACGCATTACAAACTCGAAGTCACTGGTGAAGTTGAATTTTTTCGATTACACAACATTTATAATAAAAAAAAGTGAAAGATAAAAAGAAATGCCGATATTAAGTAATTAAATTTTATATGTTTTATGATATTGATTACCCTAATATATATATATATGATTGTAATTCAAACACGTTGGGGCAGAGAAAATAGGATACTTCTTTGTTATAGAGGTCCCTATAAATTTGATTATGCAAAAATTGCAGTAACGACATTGCTAAGATCATTGTGAAGTTTATGCATGTGTTATATACATATATATATACACTCGAAATGCTCATCATGTGCCATATAGTCATTATATACGATTGTTTACGTCTTTTATGCCACATACATGCATTACAAAATTTCCGAAGTACATTTTAGCAATAACCATTTGAAACTACTCAAATGAAAAATACAGCTTTGGTATAGAAAATTAACTGAGTATCACCAGTATCATTATGTTGAAAATTCTAAGACCAATTTCGGCAATAATCGTTATTTTGGAAGATAGCAGCAATAAATAAAATCGTATTTTTAAGCTCACTGTAAAAGTAAGTAAAACTTTTGGGTATGCTTAGAACGGTGATACAAAGGGTTAATTTATTTTACATTCACCAGATCACTAGGATCTGGTGTAGACCTTATTTGCTCTACCCGGTAAGTTCCCCGACCTGCGGGGATTCACTACACATAGTTCCAGTCCTCGGACAAAAGGCACATGCCAACGAGGGAAAAAAAAAATCATAAATAGTACAAAGAGAATAGAATCTACTACGAAATTTTTAGAATAAAGTCTGGTGAAAGTTTTATAAATACAGTAGAACGCCGATTATCGGAACTCCAATTAACCGAACTTCCAATTATCCGAACATCGTATTTCTCTCAAAGAATTCTTTTTAACCGAATTTCCAATTATCCAAATATTTCTCTCTCTAAAAAAGAAAAAAAAAACACATAACTTCCAATTCATTTTTTGCTTAAATTATAATCTCTGAAGTTTAGAAAATGATAAAAAGAGAAAAAAAATTAAATAATAAAATAGTAAACAAAAAAACTATTTTTAAGCACTCCAGTACTAACTGTTGCTGTCAGTCCTAAACCTAGATAAAGTGTGAAGGATTTAGAATAGTCAGGAACATCCCTTAAACTGTCTGCCCATTTATCCCAACTTTTGCTTATCCGAACTAGGGTCGGTCCGGACTTGTTCGGATAATCGGCGCTCTACTGTATATATTGTATTAGAAATACAAATAATCATATTTATTTTTATATGACACAATAAAACAAAATAATGAACACAGTATCAAATGGTTAACTACTTTTTAATGTAAATAAAGTATACAAATTGAGACCATAAACACAAAATAGAGCCACACATAGGTTCATTATTATTATTAATATTTTATTTACAAGATTATGGTAATTATAAATAAGAAATCCATTTTAATCACGTTGTTTATAAAGAGTGTATAATATCGATACTTTGAAATTTATCTCGATAAAATCATTCAGGAAATAAAATGATAAAATTATCCAGAAAAAAAGTAAATAATAAAAGATGGTTATTACATTTTAGATTCATACCGTTCAAGTATTTGCGTTATTTTTAAAGTAAAATCATATTTAAACTCTTACTGATTGCGTAACTTCTATATTTTCATTTGCCAACAGACTTCTAGTTCACTTTGAAAACATTTCAATAAGAATGTTTAACAACTGAAAAGCTTTCACCCGCTATGACTATTTCTTTATAGATTTTAAAACATTTCTCAGGTTGAATAATACATTAAATAATCTTTTTTTTTAAACATTACATAGCTACGATCTCTTTTAATAGTATATGTTTCTGTTGTGTTTTTTTTTTTTTTTTTTTTTTTTTTTTTTTTTTTTTTTTTTTTTTTTATAAATTCCTCTTCTGAGCAGATGCAATTTTTTTAAATAAAAACATGGAATTCAAATTATTTAAGACCATCACTTAATACAAAAATAAAAAAATATGTTTGCCAATAATTTTATTCTATAAAAAGCCTTTTTTTTTAAATAATTTAATTATCTTTAAATGTTTATTAATTATATTAATGATTGATTATAATACCTGTCCATATACTTCCATATTTATGACACCATGAGGTTTTAACCAAACATTTAAATAAGAAAATAAACCAGATTAAAATGCAATTTAAATCACTAATTTTAATAATCTGATCAAAGCTGTTGAAAAGGAAGTTAGATATTTTAACAAAATAAAAAATAAATGTAATGAAATATTTCTCTGCTATAACATGTTTATTAGAAGATAACTAAAATCATTGTAATTTTAAAAAAAGCAAACAGGGAAAATAATATTTTAGATATTTCAACAAAATAAAAAATAAATGTAATGAAATATTTATGTTCTACAGCATGTTTATGAGAAGCTAACTAAAATTGTTGTAATTAAAAAAAAAAGCAAACAGGGAAAATAATATTTTTACATACCTAATTTCATTGACGTTGTACGTGATACTTTGATTTTGAGGAACCAATTAAATCCGATAATAAGTACGATAGCAATGACTTGAATCATCTTCAACAAGTCAAAGCTACCGTAATTTTCTCGGGTTTATATTTTGTTAGCTGAACTAACTTGGATCCTGAGAACGTTCTTGTTTCAGTTTTTAAATCGTGTCAACACGTTTACGCTGTCCAGTGTCCACAGAACTTCCCGCGTTTATTCTAAAAAGCTTCATTGTTACTTTTATCCGTTATTCTGTGGTCTAGTCGTAACAACTGAAATAGTGCAGACGATTTTTAAGTTTCGAAGTTCGAAGCAGATGTTTTTCGGTTTTATTTGTTTTTCAATACATCAGATTCGGAAGGAAATTAAATGCGTAATAATGTTATCAAATTGTCTCTAATTCAATTTCCTGTTTGAAAATGTTTTATTGTATTTCACCTTTTATTTTTATCAGTTTTATTGAATTGTAAAGTTTCATTTATGTAAATAATAATATTATTATTATCCATAATTAGAGTTTACTAGATAAAACATTGCTTAAATTTTCAAAATGTGTACAAATTAATTTAATGGTAATAATGAAGACCCTCTCCTTTTTTTTAAAGTAAAATTCCTATCACAGGCAATATATACAAAACATCTTCTTAAAAAATACAACAAGATTATCGAGAAGAGATGAGTTTTTCTTTGTCAATCTGTCATTCTCTTAATATTAATTTTCTGTAGAATAAAACATCTTGTAAAATAATTTTTAAAGATATATTTTGAAAACAAAAATTGAAATATGAATAATTAATTATGTCATGGGCTTTGCATAAATTTTGTACATTTATTTTATATTCGGGAAATGTCAATTTTATTTTAAACGTCTGAAAGAAGTAGAATTAAAAAAAAATAGTTACTTAAAATAGTGAAACACTAAGAGGAAAAAATATGACTTGAATGCAAATTATGCAAGAAATGCATATATGACTAAACTTTGAAGACGCTTTCTGCGTGATCATTAAAAGCTGCAGAGACTTAACTGTAATAGAAAGTTTTTAGTTTGAAACCACAGAAATGTTTCGACTACTCTTTGAGAAACTTCTAGTATAACAGATGATGATTAACAAAAATCTTTATAAAAGATAAGTCGAGGTATGTTTACCTAAAACATTTTTTTAATAATGTGAAATTCGCATAATTAGGAAATCTTTTTGTGTCGCTGATGAATTAATTACATTTTATGTTATATGAAAATAAAAAGTTTTGGTTAGAGGCACAGAGGCAACTTGGACCACGGTTTAAAAAAAATTTAAATCCGGCAGAAAAATATTTTTTACAGTAAATAACATGTTTTTAATAATTTTTGTAATTTTTTAAAGTTTTCTAAGAAGTTCACATCTCAGTCACAATGTGTCATCACTGAGTGGTGGCATTTTGTTCACAGATGTGACGTGACCACAGTGACTTGGAGTGACGTCACAACGACGTCACTGTGACCATGCATGCTATGAGGGTTGTTCCATTTTTGTGACATTCGATCTGACAACTCTAGTTGTCACATAGTTTGGCTTCATCTCACTGTATTCACCCTGGTGAAATTTTTCTACATACCTTCCTAAAGTCACACGACGTCACAACGACGTCACTGTGACCATGCATGCTATCAGGGAAAATACGTCATGCTGCTATTAGAAATTAAATTTAATGCTGATAAATTAAAACAGGAAATTAGCTTTTTCGAAAGTTTACATTCAGAGGTACTTTTAGTAATTCAGTTTAAATTTTATTAACCTACTCATTTTCGTAATATGAAATCGAAAACATGTTTATCGGGAAAGATTTCTCATTACAAGCAAATGCTGTGGTCCCCTAGTTCTCGAAGTAACCGAGTTTAGCTGTATTTTCTGCTATTTATACGCCAGAAAAAAAACGTTTTAATAGGTGTTGTATAAAGCTATGTTAAAATACCGTACTTATTCGAATCTAAGATCTTTTGTTTTTCCAAAATCGAAACAATTTAATTCGGTGTAAAATTCGTAATGCTGCAAAAAGTAACAGATGGGTTTGTGTTTCTGTGTGTGTGTTTACATTTGAAAGTTAATTTCCCCTCAATTCTATCACCCTGGTACGGAAATACACCACGGATGAAATTGAAGATGACGCTTTATTGGAACAATCCAACGATGAAGTCACACTCGAAAGCAGTCTTGAAGATCCGTGCAGTAAAATATCTAATGATGCAGATGGAAAGATATCTATGAGGGATGGATACAAACTTAGAAGAATGTGAAAAATAAATTAAATTAGAACTTATCATATTTTATAAGCTTTCTAATCTTTTCTTTCTTTAAAATTTTCTTGTGCGTTATATACGATTTAAAAAGTAATAATAAATCCATATTTTCGAGGCTAAAAATTATGTGTTAGATTTGGAGGCGTCTTAGATTCGAATAAATACGGTTGATCTTAATCTGATTACTCTCTGTTTAAATATTTATCCATGTTTGGCCTGTGAATCAAAATTTATTTTGTATGTCGGAAGAATTAATTAGTACATTTTTCAGCGATTTATGCCACGGAATTTCGATGGTTTATTTATGAGACATCTAAATTTTGTTAAAAATATAAACTTTATGTTGCGTCCATTCATAATCCATCTATAATCCTACCAAGTGCTTAAACATGATGTCTTAATTTATTCCGATGTAGCTGTATTATATTTTCTTCTCATGATTGTTTGTTATACGATTTTTTTTATCAACATGTTCTGACATGAACAACAGTAACGACTAAAACTCGCCGTGATAGTCGTGATACTTTGGATTTTACGAGATTTCGAAACTTTCCGGCAATAAAAACGGACAGACGATTTTTTAGTGGTGGGAAGCTTTGAAATTTCATAAAATTTAAAATATCACAACTCCGAGAATTTCGGTCCTAGAAGAATGGATTTTTTTTTTTTTTTTTTTTTTTTTTTTGCATTTGCTACAGAGCATGGAGAAACTTTTTCTAAATATAACTGTATTAGTATCTAGAAACCGTATATAAAATTGAAAAATGTATGTTTTTGAAAATTATTGTCAGGACTATTTTATTGATATAGTCTTATATATTACCTTCTAAAACAGTTGCAATTTACATTGCCTACGTATCTCCAACACGTAAAAATTTAAAGAGTCTTATAATCTTTTTGAGATATCCTGTATATGCTTTTCTACCTGTTTATTAGTCTTTTAACTGTATGATTACAATCTCATGCGAAGGAAGTGTTCGAAATTTATTGCTTTGAAGTCGAAAAATACACTTCTGAGCCCCATCGTAGCGAATAATTTTTTGGCGTTAGAGAAAAAAAGATAGCAGCTGAGTCATTCCCTGATTTCTGCATGTGCAAGTAAGACATGTGATCCTATATTATGGTCCCCAAACATAGCAGTAGTAGAAGCTTTTTCCTTTTTACTATTTTACAAAATATAAGTTTTAAATAATTCGTATCTCTATTATTAATTTTGCCTTAATCGTAATGCTGCACATTGAAATTAAAATAGCTTTAAAACTAGGTTTTGATGATGTAATCATTAGTTGGACCTGCATGAAAGCGAAAAAGAAAAAAATTATTTAAAAAAATGTTTTTTTGTCGATTGCTGTTAGAAATTTCAGTGGAAGTTACTACCCAGCAAAGAAAGAAACAGTGGGCCATCAGCTGGAAAAAAAGATGGCAACCAGCACTGCCATCAGCGGTAAAGTGCAATGGTGTCATTACTTAAACCTGTAAAAAAGTATCCGTGCGGAATGCAGCTGGCCCATCAGTGATGGCCAACAGCAGGCCAGAATTGGTATGCCATCACATTACTTCAATCCGGCACTTTTCCTGCAGTGCTAGCACCTATCCCACTGCTATTCCTTTGCTAGCCCAGCACTTTCCCTTACAAAAAATTCTTATAGAATTCTATAAAAAAAAATCAAAGCATTATGACTCTTTTTCTATAAGCTAGTTTCACCAAGAGCTCTAGAAATATCTGTAGAAGTGTCTGTCTATAATGGAAATGTCCATTGAAATATTTGAACTTGCAACGGTTTTCATGTGGTCACCCTCCGAAGTACTAACCCCGCTCATTGCTGTTTGGTTTTCGTGATCGGACATGAGCAAGTACTCTCAGCGTATGCTACGACCGGTCGTAGTTTGCAAGCTCTCATTACACTATTTCAAGTTTGTTTCTTTTGTGATTTACGTTCCAAATCATTAAACTGGTATAGAAATTATTGTATTGTATAGAAATCCTACATATTTTATACGCCTTTTTTTATTATTGATTCTCAACTGTGTAAATTATGAAAACCGAAATCCTTTGTAACTTAGTAAAACCAGATTTAAAGAGAAAAAAAAGTACGTTGAAATAAAGAATTTATTTGTTTATTCATTTACTTATTTATTTTCTTGGTGGCAGTGGTGCTATATTATTTACAGTTTTAAAAAAATTAGCTTCACCGCTTAAATTGTGTTAAAATATTCATTTCAGATTTGTGTTCAAATACTCAATGTCTTCGATATTCACAACGCCACCTAGTGTAAGGGTTCCCAGCAATAATACTGCAAAAGTTCGTGCACTTCTATGTAGTGGTGGGCCAGCGCATGAGGTAAAACGGAAGCCCACCAGAATTTTATCTGATGATTTCCAACAGCAAAGTTGACTGAAGCTGTCCAGCATTGGTCATGCAGTGGTAGACCATTAGCCAGCACTTCTCATCATTGCCAGCACCTATCTTGCTGCTGGCCAGCAATTTCCTCTTTGCTGGGTACCTTATCTGTTACTGCCCCCCTGTTTAGTTGCGTTCGTAATTACATAAATACGTAGCACCTATAGTTGTCTGTCTGTCCGTCCGTCCGGATATAACAGAGCAAAAACTACCCAACCGAACGGTCTGAAATTTTAAATATACAATTGTTGCAAAATTTTGTCGAGTCATTTTGAAATTTTATTAAAGTCGAATGTATAATTTAATTACAGGGACAGTCAAAAGTTTTCCGTTACATTACGGCCAATGGGAAAAAATTATTTCAAGTGCATTTTAATGATGTTACAGCCTTTCGAACAGAATGAAATTGATATGCACTTATGAAGTGCACTAAAATATACATTCAGTACAATATGCGGTGTAAAGAATATTTATAAAACTAGTTACAGAACGAATGTACCTCATTTGCCACATTTGAAGTGCAATTTTCCAACTTGTTTATTTTGGAATGAAAAAGATAGCGATTTTTAATGTTCATGTTCTTTTAATCACACTTATAATAATATATTGGTACTTCTAATCACAGTACAATCTGTCTGAGATATTAAAAAATCGATTTTGATGGTGTAATCTATCATTTTACCAACATAATAGAACGAAAACGAACAAAGAAAAAAACGATATATAATGCAATCACTTTTTTTTTTTCTTAATCTCTGTGATAGTAACTGTTCACCCTTTTTCGTTTTATTTCTCAAAAAATACAAATGAAAGTAGGGTAAAATCACATACTTTATTAATAGTTGCTTCTTGAAGCCAGAATTTAACGTAACTTTACGAACATATTCTGCACTAATCCATGTACCATACTATCATTTTTAACATATGATTAGTTTATCACATTTTTATCAATAAATGATTATTTATACACAGTCAAATTATCAAGTCTTACTCTGGAGGGTTTAAACCGCATGGATATATTGATATTTCAATAAATCTGTACATTAACTTAGAATTTATACATTCTTTTAAAAAGAAATATATGTATTATTTTACAACTTTAACTAAGGAACTAATCCAATACTATTTCAATTATAACTATTATAATTTAATATTTAAAGACAAAAGTGTAATTATCGTCATTACAATTTGAAAATTGCAGAAAAGAAATTCACCTCGATATAAGATTTATAAAAATCATAATCACTCATGCCCATGTAATTTTGACTGCCTTTACGTTAAACATTGTTTACAGACTTGTCAACTATTTTTTTCCACTATCATTTTACATCCCACCTAGATTAACCGGTTTTACCCCAAAAAAGAACATGCATCCGAAAGCATGCCCTAAAAATATCCTTTTAAATGTCGGCAACAGTTTCATTATGAGACATAAATCTTTATTAAATGTACTACACATAATGATTAAAACGAAATCAAAAGTTTCAATTGTGTTAAGATTTAAAAATTTTTATATCTAAAAAAATTAAAACATAAAAATTTAAAACTGTTAGCCGTAGAAATTGTACAATCACCTGCATGGATTTGCCAGATGTCAGCTCAAAATAAAGATGTCCTGTTTCACCCGACTATACGGTTTTACATTACTTTCCATAAGATATTTTTACATTTATACTCTATTATTGCTCTTTTCAATCTCACTTTACTTTTTCAATCTCACAATACTTTGTACTCATCAATTTGACATGTGATAATTTTAGTGTGTATTTGTATCTTCATAAACCGTATATAGTCATGTCATAGACTAACAAACCATTTTGAGTTTGATTGGCCGGGGCACCATTGTCTGCTTTTTCCAGGAACTCCTCGAATCAAAGTCTGGCCCTATACTGCGACGGGAGACAAACTTGTTTTTACCCATTCTCTGTAGCAATAATTTTGTATTAAAATTTTTCCTTCTTACGAATATTTTATGATAAAAAGTTCATACTTTTAAAAAAAAAAAGCTACAAAAAGTCAAAAACTAGTCTTATTAGTTTAAGAATTATAAAAGGGTACAAAAGTATAACATCAGCAAAAATGATCAAAACAAGAGATGTAGAGGAGAGTCTTACTTGATGAAACACAGTACACAGTGATATAGAGATACTTTTAAAACAAAGTTTGAGTTTGTACCCCCAGACGTTAAGCTACTCAGTATTGCGTTGTTCGGAGTGTTTGCATGCCACGATTGAAATAAGGATGTTTCGTTTGGAAGTTATACGAATATAAACTAATTTTTGGGTCATTGATGCTACTCATTTAACTCTGTAACTGATCAGATATCTTCTGTCTAACTGCATGAGATATTTTATTTCAAATATCATACATATAATGCGCTAGTTCTCTACTTAACATCAAGGATTTAAATTTAATAAAGTTAAAGGCAGAAAGGAGTACAATCGTGGGAAAAAAAGTAAACACACCCTACTAACTCCTCAACAAATTATCGTAAAAGAAAATTACTGGTAACGTACGATTGGAAACAAAGTCTACTTTTAAATGATGTGTATAAAATTTGCTTAGGGGGCCATCTACAGATTAAAACGAACCCAAACTTCATTTTTTTCTATGGGAATACCCAATTTTAAGAAGATATTTCAAATCTTCGGTTCAAACTATGCCCAGACCCTAAATTTCAAGTCATTTGAATGATACGTTTTTGAATTATGAACAATCAAAATTTAGGGCTTCTAATGTTAAATTACATTTTCATATTTTTTATTAATATCTCCCGAAATTATACTCCGAATGTGCTAATTTTTTGTGTAGCAATAATAATAAAATACCCAAACATAAATACGTTGAATTTGCAATTTTTATAAATTTATGATATGAATTATGAAATTAATATTCGAAAAAATTATGAATTGCAACCTACCATTTTTTTGATGGATTTAGATTTATTAAGTCCTGCTTTATGGAAATCCAAAATTTCACATTTTCCTTCCAAGTAGTTTTCAAATTATGCTTAAAAAAAAGGCAAAATGATGATAGGGGCCGTCTATGATAGAAGTGACTAGATATTATATATATACTAGATATATATATATTATATATGCTAGGTATTATGTATAGAAAATATTAGAGAAGATTAAATTATAATGAAAAAGCTGTGCAGATCTCCCTGTAAACGGGTTTCCATTCAATTCCCTTTGATTGCAAAAATTTAACGGAGAATCAGTTGCTGTTAAGACATCCAATGTTTGTTTTCGTTTTTGATTAAAGAGGATCAGTTAAACATTTGAAAAGAAGCTAAAATAAAATGAATTAAGCATTCAGAGTCATTGTCAACCGATATTTTAAAACAATCTCTATAAAAATAGCCTAAATCATGTTACTATCATCAACAATTCCGGGCGGAACACTTTGCTTTTTATACTCTAGGTGCAATTTTGATACTTTAATGTTATCCGGGCACAGGTGATAAAATCGCCAAATATTATTCTATCGCCATCATTTCATCTATATTATAATATTTCAAGTCATCAACTACCATAAACAAATATGATCTAATCCCTTCGCCATTCATATGAAAATTTGGCACAGATGTCATCATTATAGTGGCGCGATTTTTTTCCGACGCCAATTTGGGGAAATCATCAACAGTATAAACAACATCCGGCTTACCATATGAAGCAACATAACGGTACTTTGGCGCCAGTTAAGTACCCATTGCGTATATGAGATTGGCGTCAGAAAAAATTTGCCCCAATATGGGGCCGTATATGACATCTGTGCTGAAAGTTTTCCATTTTGATTAAAAAATCAAATTTTTTTTTCGAATAAAACTACATAAATGTTGCCATGGTAGCAAAGAATTCTTGGTACTGTTACGCTAGCCGGGTGCAAATCTCGCCAAATAGCTTTTTTTCTGGACTGGCCAGTTAGCATTTTTTTTATTTTTAGAGTGGTAAATTAAAACATTGATTTGAAGTTGAAATTAAATGTCATGGTTTGTTGCATTATTTAATATTTGGCCAGATGTCATATACGCACCGCAGGTTTGGCGTGATTTTTTTTTTACGAAAATTTGGCGAAAACCTCGTTTTCGAGTACCAGTTACATATGTATTTTTGGTACTAATTAGTTATCCCGTCGACCAAAAATCTATCGCCAAACTATAAGATTAAATGCCAACAATGTTTCATCGTAAATATCACATTCACTTGACTTTAAGCAAGTTATACGTATTTACGTCATCAAGTGATTTTTATTTCGACGTTTTATTTGTATATTTATTAAATTATACTAATTTATTTTTTCTTTCGTTATTTAAAATAAAAATTATGTCAATTTGTATATTTTTGCGAGTGGTTTGGGGATTTATATAATTTGGCAAAATTGGTCGACGGAATAACTAAGCCATACCGTATTTTTTAATTATTTTCTATTATTTTCAAAAGGAAATAACAAAAATAATAATAACGATAGAACAAAATAATTTATGTAATTTAAAAAAAGAAATAAAAGTAAATAAACATTTATTATTAAATAAACAACAATAGCCGGGTTACCATGTCAATCAAAATAATGCCATTTTGGCGACAATTAGGTACCCCGGTGCGTATATGACATGTGTTCCTAAGAGTTTTCTTTTCGTTTTGTTTTTTAAAAAAGACGTGAAAGCCATCCATTTTAAATGAAAATTTTGTATTTAAAAAAAAAAAAAAAATGAATGAAAGGATTATATTTCAAATGAAATTAATGAAATACAAAAAAATGCGACTGGAAAAATGTTTGGCGATTTATCACCTGTGTCTCGCTAACACAAAAATGCCGAATTCTGGATTTCTCTATCAGACTCTTTCGATTTGGCGAAAGATTGTTCAAGTAAATTGAATTATGAATAAAAGCAACATGATACATGTCTTAGCATACATTTAAGAGAGACCAAACTGGTCGCCAAATTAGTTTAAAATAATAACCTTTTCTGAAATATGAAAGAAAATATATGTTATGATTATAATTTTAGTTGCCATCATTAGAAAAAAAGTATTTAAAATTAGAAAAAAATTAATATTTCGAAAACTAATTCGAATTTAAAAATTCTAATACCAGTTTTGAGATTTGTGGATCAATACGGATTTTTGGTGTTAATTTCATCGCAAAGTATTCCATATTTTAGGAGGAATCGCCGTGAAACGTAATCAGCTGTTTAATCAGCCGTTTCATAGAATCGTTGCACAAATTTGTTTCAATTCAGTCGTTTTATAATATCCGTTTCATAAATTTGTTTCATCAGGATTTTATATACATAGGGTAGATTATATATATTAAAATTTTCAGGGTTTATAATATGTTATAAGATAAAACATTTTGCAATTACGATTTCTATTAAAACACAAGGAAATCGAGAAAATATTATCTATGTCCAAATATATATATATATATGTAGATAGATAGATAGATAGATAGATAGATAGACAGATAGATAGATAGATATAGATATAGGATAAAGCTTTGTTAATTAACATCGATCAATACAATGTAAAAATAAAAGTAAAATCGGAGCTCATTTTAGTAATAGGCCTAAATGTAGTCTAAATTTACATTGAAAATGAATAAAACATATAAAACCATTTAGAAATAAAGGAATGAGTTTTCAAATAGAAAACATAAATCTTGATATTGAAAATGGTATTAGCAACACATATATCTAAGCACTAACAGAAAACGTGCACATTAAATAATCAATAAACGCAAATTTAAAGACAAAATTGAAACATCTATTGATAAAAAAAAGAGACAATCTATAATTAAATCTGCAAAATATTCGCTTAATATCAAATGGGTAATGAAATAAAATTGAACAGAATGCTGATCGTATATGATTTCGACAGTACACGATTCTCGACTGGCAGTATCAAACACTGCTAGCAGATATTTTCGTGAGGGTGTCAATAATGTATAAAAAATTGAAATGAAATTAATTTTTAATCGTTTTACTTATTTGCAACGTACATTTATAGAATACAGGTTAATAACAGTAGGATGCATATGGCTTTGAAATTTGTTGGTGAAAATCCACATCCATATTTGACCCAGGCTGGTCAAATACCGCCAGAGTTGTCCGAGAGGGCTTATGTTGTCTATATACATGATAGTATTGTGAGTTTTTTTTTTTTTTTGGTTCGTGCCCGGAGTTTTTGGTGCCTAAAATACTGTGCCCTACGCATTATTGCCCAGTTTTTGTAATTCTTGTTATTCTTTGCCCTCATATATCGCAACATTTTATAAAAATTGGAAAATTTTCAAACTTTTTCAATTTTACAGCCTCGTGTCTTTTTCAGTTTCTAAGACACATACTTGGGGCCCAAGATGAGTTATAGCACACATATTCCTCCCCGAAACCACAATCCATTCAAGCGGATTGATAACTAGTCTCTGAGATATGAACCCGTTTATGGAACATGTTGAATCCGAAAAGTCTAAAATAAGAGGGCTTAGGTTGTCTATATACACGATAGTATTGTGAGGTTTTTTTTTGGGTTCGGGCCCGGAGTTTTAGGTGCCTGAAATACTGTGCCCTACGCATTATTGCCCAGTTTTTCTAATTCTTGTTATTCTTTGCCCTCATATATCGCGACATTTTATAAAAATTGGAAAATTTTCAAACTTTTTCAATTTTGCAGTCTCGTGTCTTTTTGAGTTTCTAAGACACATACTTGGGGCCCAAGATGAGTTATAACACACATACTCCTCCCTGAAACCACAATCCATTCAAGCGGATTGGTAACTAGTCTCTGAGATTTAAACCCGTTTATGGAACATGTTGAATCCGAAAAGTCTAAAATCGGATTTCACTTTACGCGTGAAATATAAGTGCGGCTGCAACGAATACTCGCGTAGATCTATCAAAAATTTTCACCCCTCTTCTTTAAAAAGAAACCAAAATGGCGGCGCTATGTCTATTTTTAGGCAAATTATTGAAGTTGGAAGTTACTTCGAAAGTAACTGTTGCTCGTTTAGAAACAGATTTTAAAGACGTTTTAGTGTCAAAAGCACGCTATACTGGCGACACTGAGTCTGAATGTAGCTTCCAATGCATTCCACATATTCGATCTGAAATGAGGTGGGCCTTACAGATTCGAACTTATTCGTTACTCTCGATGGGCAAATAGGACCTACCACTATTACTTGTGCAACAGGCATAATGTAAGGCCCCTTTTATACTACCTGGAAGGTAGACAGATTACGGCAGATCCTCCAGAAAGGGTTACAAATTAAATTC
The DNA here is from genome assembly GCA_963932465.1 of Maratus speciosus. NCBI lineage: Eukaryota > Metazoa > Arthropoda > Arachnida > Araneae > Salticidae > Maratus > Maratus speciosus. The sequence goes on along the minus strand of OZ010796.1, from coordinate 459,649,845 downwards.
AATAAGTTTAAGGCATTGACCAGCGGGTTATATATATAATATGTAAAATATACTACTGAACGAAAGTAGCAACTCACAAAATTTTCACTTCATTTTAAATATAATTAAACTAAATATACAGTTACATTAACGAAATAAAAACAAGTAACTGGGAAATCAATCGTAATTTTATTATGACACATCACTAAAATGAAAAAAAATCGACTAAGCATTGATCCCATAAGCCTGATTCGGAAATTAATCTGGTAGCAACTTAGTCCATGCTGCATATAGTCATCTTTAAATCATTCGTATATTGTCATTAGTGCTCAATCACGGTAAATTATTCGAACAATTGTTTTCCAAAGATTCTCAATGGATTTAAGGCGAGGACCGCTGGCTGGAAACGACATACTACTGCTATTCAGTTCTAAAACTATTCTTTTACGCTTTTTGCTGCGTGTGTTTTCTGCTAGAATATACAGTATACGCTAACGCTCAGGGAAAAATAAGGCATATGTTTGATTTTCTACATTTATTGATAATTTTCTGCTATTGGTTATCTTTGAGGAATGTACAGAGTTGTTTTACCATTCTGAGAAAAACCAGTCCAATAGATCGTGATGACGGATCTTGAGCCGACGTTCGCAATGTAAATTGTCTTATTTTCTTCCCTAATATCGCGTCATTATTGTCTTATGCAATTTAGAGCGGCAAATTTTAAAACATTCCAGAAGATTTTGCTGCACGCAGTTGTCCTTAACACGTGTTTCCGTGCAAATTGAAGTTTTGCTATCATGTGATGAGGCTCCAGCTTTTGCTTAAATTTCATTTACTCCCATTTCATTTCAAGAATGTAGAAATGATGTAAACGTGAGGTCATGAAACAGCAACCATGCATCTTAAATGAGCAACGACTGTATTATATACGTATCTTAAATGAGCAACGACTGTAATATGTACAGGTTGTTTTAAAAGTTCGGTTCGAAAGTAAAACGCGATAAAAAAGGATCTATGGGTCGGAGAGACATGCGATTTGCAGATAAACATTCAGCGTGGTACGGGATTTTGTATGTCATGAACAAAACAATTAGTTCCAATCGCGACAATAGAGGGCGCTCATGAACAAAACAATTAGTTCCAATCGCGACAATAGAGGGAGCTACAGCAAATAATTCCATGAAATAATTAAATATTGCTCAAACAACGCGAGAATTGGATACAAAAGGTGTACATACAGTATTCTCTAATGTTTTTTATCCAAATCTTGCATTGTGTGATATACGGAATTATTCAATGGAATTATCTGCAGTAGCACACTCTATTGTCGAGATTTTAAACTATTTTTGTGCTGGCGCCATACAAATTCCCGTACCACGCTGAATATTTATCTGCAAACCGTAGTCTCTAAGACACATAGATCTTTTTTTTTTATCGCGTTTTACTTTCGCACCGAACTTTTGAAACGCCCTGTACATATATATATATATACATTTGGTATCCATTCAGTGTGTTGGGGACACTGTATTGTTGTAAATTCATTCATACTATCACAATTATTGATGGTGGTCAGTAATGTTTAATTAATGGTTATATACACACTGGTTATCAAAAATTAAGGAAAAGTCACAAAATGCTAATTTTCAAATACGCGAACACTCAAAAGGAAATAATATAATTCGAGTAATTACTATCTCTACAACACAGCTAGCCCATGATAACATCTCATTCATGTCACACATGGTCACAAGTGTCACAGTCACTACGGTGAAGCAAAAAAATAGGAAATTCCATACATCACATTATGAGTCTCAAATGATCACTATATGTAACTCCACTGAGAAGTCAATGTGACTGCTGCTTTGTGACGAGTCAACAGGTGACTTTACAATGTAGTTAAATTGTGACTCTCATGTGACTGTAATTTTTAGACTCAATTTCATAGTAATCATGAACGTTGCATTATGATAAGTCACCAAATAATATCATATTTTAGTCACATGGAGACTTTTCCCAAAAGAGCACAATGGTGACTTCACAGTAGTCTCTCTGTCACCTGAAAGTTATCATGTCACTTTAATGTGACATTATTTGGTAACTTATCACAATGCAGCGTTCACGATGACTTTGAAATTGAGTCTACAAATGACAGTCACATGAGAGTCACAATGTAACTACATTGTAAAGTCACATAGTGACTCGTCACAAAACAGCAGTCAGCGTTTCAGTGGAGTCACATATATTGATCATTTGAGACTCATAATGAGATGTATGGAATTTCCTATTTTTTTGCTTCACCGTAGTGACTGTGACACTTGTGACCATGTGTGACATGAATGAGATGTTATATGGACTAGATGTGTTGTAGAGATAGTAATTACTCGAATTATATTATTTCCTTTTGAGTGTTTGCGTATTTGAAAATTAGCATTTTGTGACTTTTCCTTAAGTTTTGCACACCAGTGTATATATATATCAATTTTTTCGGAATCCATATTCTTCTTTTTTTATACTTCCTTATTAATTCTTGTAATTAAGTATAAGGTACTTTATTTTATACAAACAGTTCTATATTATAGGTTTGTAACATCCATTTTTATTGTCAATTCATTCACAATAATGCAGTTTTTGAAGATGGTCGGTAATGTTTAATTAATGGTTATATATATATTATATATATAATACCATTGAATCAAAATTTAACTGACAAGTTCATTTATCATTGTTCAACAAATTTCTAGCGGAAGATAGTACGTAATAATACTATACATTAAGAGTTATACTAAAATCTTATACTATAATGCGAGCAAAAATTGTGTGTGTATGTATGTGTGTGTATGTAAATTTTATCTTAAAAACGGCTCAATCGATTTTGACTAAATTTTATATCCAACCGTTTTTGGGCACGAGAAAACTATTGGTCTAGGTCACATGTTTGAGAAATTTCGATTAGTGGGTCATTTTTGGGTCACTTCGGGTCAAGCTAATATTATCTAAAAAACGGCTCTAACGATTTTGACTAAATTTTGTAATCTACTGCTTTGGATTACGAGAATATAAATGGGCTAAGTCGAATGTTAGAGAAAATTCGATTAGTGGGTCATTTTTGGGTCATTGTGGGTCATGCAAAGTTTATCTAGAATACGGTTCTAACGATTTTGACAAGATTTTGTGTTCTATCGTTTTCGGGCACGAGAATACTATTGGGATAGCTCGCATGTTCAAGAAAATTCGATTAGTGGGTCATTTTGGGTCACAATGGTCAGGGTCAAGCTAATTGAATCTAAAAAAAAACTCAAAACATTTTGACAAAATTTTGTAATATACCGTTTCCGGGCATGAGATGACCATTGGGCTAAGTCACATGTTCGAGAAAATTCAATTAGTGGGTCATTTTTGGGTCACTGTGGGTCAAGATAATTGTATCTAAAAAAATGGCTCAAAACATTGCGGCAATATTTTGTATTATATCGTTTCTGAGCATAAGAAGGTCATTGGGCCAAGTCACATGTTCGAAGAAATTCATTTTTGGGTCATTTTTGGGTCATAATGGGTCAGTGTCAAGCTAATTATATCTACCAAACGGCTCAGTCGATTTTGACTAAATTTTATATCTAACCGTTTTGGGGCACGAGAAAAGTATTGGACTAGGTCACATGTTCGAGAAATTTCGATTAATGGGTCATTTTTGGGTCAATTCGGGTCAAACTAATTTTATCTAAAAAACAGTTCTAACGACTTTGACTAAACTTTGCAATCTATTGTTTTGGATTACGAGAAGACCAATGGTCTAAGCCACATGTTAGAGAAAATTCGATTAGTGGGTCATTTTGGGGTCACTGTGGGCCAAGCTATGTTTATCTAGAAAACGGCTCTAATGATTTTGACAAAATTTTATATTCTATCGTTTGCGCGCACGAGAATACTATTGGGCTAGGTCGTATGTTCAAGAAAATTTGATTTAGATTTTGGGTCACAATGGGTCAGGTGTCAAGCTAATTGAATGTAAAAAATGGCTTAAAACATTTTGACAATATTTTGTAATATACCGCTTCTGGGCATGAGATGACTATTGGTCTATGTGACATGTTCTAGAAAAATCGATTAGTGGGTCATTTTGGGTCACTGTGGGTCAAGCTAATAGTATCTAAAAACGAATCAAACGATTTTGACAAGATTTTGTATTATACCGATTCTGGGCATGAGAAGACCATTGGGCTAAGTCACATTTTCAGAAAATTCGATTTGTGGGTCATTTTTGGGTCATTGTGGGTCAAGCTGATTGTATCTTTAAAAAATGGCTCAAAACATTAATGCAAAATTTTGTATTATATCGTTTCTGAGCATGAGAATGCCATTGGGCCAAGTCGCATGTTCGAGAAAATTCGATTCGTGGGTTATTTATTTTTGCGTCATAATGGGTCAGTGTCAAGCTAATTATATCTAAAAAAGGCTCAGTCGATTTTGACTAAATTTTATATCCAACCGTTTTTGGGCACGAGAAAAGTATTGGGCTAAGTCGCATGTTCGAGAAAATTCGTTTAGTGGTTCATATTTGGCTCTTTGTGGGTCAAGATAATTTTATCTACAAAACGCCTCAAACGATTTTGACAAAAGTTTATGTTATATAGTTTCTGGGCATGAGAAGACCATTGGGATAGGTCATACTTTCGATGAATTTAGAGTAGTGGGTCCCTTTTGAGTGGCCGTGTGTCAAGCTAATTTTATCTATAAAACTTCTTTAACGATTTTGACTAAATTTTGTATTCTACCGTTTTCGCGTTCGAGAAGAGCATTGGTTAGGTCGCATGTTCGAAAAAAAAAATCGATTAGTGGGTCATTTTGGGTCACAATGTCTCAGAATCAAGCCAATTGTATCTAAACAGCAAGAATGATACAGTGAGAATAAAATATCGAATTGAACACATGGCTAATTTTGACCGAGTTTAGCCCGGTCATCCCTGCTAGTATATATTAATGTAAAACTTATTAGCAAATAGACGCAATTAGAAAATTAGCACTGGAAAGCCTCAAAATATTGACAATCTTAAATGTTTTAATATATGGATGTCACCCAATAAAATTGAAGCAAAACGGAATTAATCACAAAAGGAACAAAATGCAATAGGATAACATAACGAAGGTAAATGAAAAAATACTTTCCTACCCTAAATTTTAATTGCTTCTACGCCCAGTAGCTTTTCTTTCCCGTATCAAAGTCCATTCTATTTTAGAATATTCTATTCAAGATTTAAGTCTATTTATTTTAATATGAAAGGGGCGTGATTGGTCGTTTTCTGCTGAAAGCAATGTCAAATCACATCTGTTTTCTCTATACATTAGTAAAGAGATCCGGCGTGCTCTCTGATTAATTCAGATCTCTTGTCGCAATCGCATTGCGCTTTTTCTAAATCTTGTACTTCTACGCCAAGAAAGATATAAACGTGTGCACGATCCCAGAGGTCATTGTTTTCTGCTTGTTCTTTCCATCAATAATCGCCCTACACCAGAGAACGTTATATCCAAGTAAAATATGTTGTTTATATCGATTTAATAATTTTAAGATTTTAGTCATCTACTTATTTATTACTTTAAGAGCTCGTCCGCTTGTTACACTGTAAACTGAAATGTCCGAAATTCAGACACTTAAGTGTCTGAAACAAGAGTGTTCGATTTTCAGACGTTTTAAAATGTCTTATATTTTTTAGACACTTCTTGCGTCTGATTTCAGACATTTCAAATGTCTTAATTGCGGCCATCTTTGTCCCGTTATTTTTCGCCAATATGAATCCATCTTTGACCACTTTTCTTTCTAAGCCAAATACGCAGCTATGTTTGACCACATTGAATCATTTTTTACAAATGGGAATAATTTGTTACCATAAAGCAGAGCTGATTGCAGCGTGGGAAAACTGAGATGTTTGTCTGCCCCCTGACTTTAGGGCACCCCAAAGTGGGTATGAAATTTTCATAAAGCTGATACTTTAAACATGTTTTGGCCTTGTGATGATTATAATCAGTATATTCACCTAAATATGTATTTATGTGATATCATATATGTTAGAAAAACTAATCTCTTTCAGAATTAAATAAACATTATCAATCATTTTTGACAAGCTAATCTCTTTCAAAATTATATAAACTTATCATTAATCAAGATAAACTGTTTTTTCCTGTCATTCAAAAACACTTTAGCTGTCATAAATAAACACTTGTTTATTACTTTACAAGATTACTTCCTGTTTGTGAGATATGTGGATAAGAAACAAATAAACACTCAAGTTAAATGACTGCTATTGTGACTTATATAAAAACTATTTACACAATTTATGACTTTAAATCTTTTATTCATAATAATCAAGATATGTTTTTATTTGTTATTTTTTAATCATATATCAATAATCCTTTTGTATAAGTTATAGTTTCTTCAGTGTGTATCTTGGTATGTAGTAAGGAAGGAGCAAAAATGAATGCTCCTGAGTGTATACTTTTAACATTATAAAATAATTAGAAAATTAAGAGGTGATACAAATTTCTGCAGTACAAATAATGATATAAATACACTTTAATAATACATACCTTCACAAGATTTTTTACAGGATTACTCTGAGGATATTTAAATAGTGAGTGAACATTGTTATAGCATTTCAATGGAAATAAAAGAAGAAATTTGCAGTTTAGTAGTGGACGATCCAGAATTAGAAGGTAAGGAGCTTTACCTTATCTTTATTTTGTGATTGAATGTGAATATTGTTATTTACCTTCAGTCTCATTTTTTTAATCTAACAATATAAGCCCTACGGCATCAAAAATGTTAATTACTTGTAGTGACAACTTCAAATGAATTCTAGGACATAGACCTGGTATTCCTTCGCCCCCACCCCACCCCACCCCCCACCGCCTTCATATACTGTTACAAAAAAAAAAAAAAAAAATTAAGCCTATTCGATGTCATCAAATACATATTTGGATAAATATATCCTTTTCTTATTCATATTCAAGGCTAGAGAAGCACAGTTGACGTTTATTCCAACAGAGCGAAAAATGTCCAGAGCAGGGATCGAACCTGGATACTTGGCGTGCCGTGCCAATGCCTTACCTGTTAGGCTATCCGGACGATACCCGGCTGACATAACGTCACCTGTGCTACTCCAGCCTTGAATATGATTTAATCCAGTTGGATAAAATATTCGTTCCCTTCATTATATATCCTTTTCTTTAACCTAATCATGATTTAAAAGTACAAAATATTTAATAAAATAAGTATAAGATCAAAACTAATTAAAAATATCACCAAAAAATACCAAATTTTGGAGCCCGTAAAGCAAAAGGCCCATAGAAACAGCCCACTTTGTCCACGCTGCAATCAGCTGTGCTTTATGGTAACAAATTATTCCCATTTATGAAATGGGAATAATTTGAGCATTTCATAGGGAATAATTTTCATGGGAATAATTTGAGCATTATTTGAGCGTTGTGAATTAATTTAAGCATTTTTTGCATTTTCATGTCCGTGTTAAATAAAATCTAACACTAGATTCAACAAAATTTGCAGTAAGGTCATTGTACCTAAATGCGACGCGATTCCCCATAATTTTGTCGCATTTAGTGAATATTTGGGATTTTCTTAATAAATTTATATTTTAATAAGTAGAAAATTGTTGAATACTGTGCCTTTAGTTCAAAACTAACTTGTTCGTAAAAAGTGAATCGTTATTTTTACTATAACCCAACAATAGACCATTGTCGTATTTAGGTCATTTTTGTCGCATTTACTGCACTGTTAAAAATTTGCAGCATTCTGTCCAGTCATTTGACCGTTTTTATCGAAAACGGCTACACAACCGCAATTGAACACTATTCTGACCATATTATTGGCCATTTTATGGTCAGAATATAGTTAAATTAGGGTTATGAAACCGTTTTTTAAAAAACGGTCAAATGACTGGACAGAATGCTGCAAATTTTTAACAGTGTGTAGTTAAATCCTAAATGAGACACTCAATGTCCTAAATGTGACAATGCGTTTTACACATGTTATTTCATCTTAAAATATTAATTTAATTGCTATAAATATTTTAATTATTTAGTAAAGAGTTGAAATACCTCAAATTGAATGTTGAATAGTCTATTATTGAACAATTGAATAAAATAATAATTTACATAAAAAATCATAACGGTACATAATCTTGAATACATTTTACTTAAATAATGCATACTTCAAAATCCATATTTAACAGACTTTTAAATTTGACCATCGATAAAACAGGAAGTAATTAATGAATGACTGATACAACATATTTTACCAAATATTTTAAGTTTGATTTTAACGCATTTCGAATTTTCACCTTCCGTCTAGGCCTTTATTTTTCTTTTGATATCTGAATGGTATGGATCTATATACGATTAAGGTTTAAGTTGTTGAAGATTTATTTCCAGATTTTGTTAGTGACTGACTACAGGTTTTTAACAATTTTGTTTTTGAAATGCTGATTTTGATTTTTTACGCTTTAATTATTCTCTCTTTTTCATTTTTTGATGCTGCTTTTGCTTTTTGTCCTATTTTGTTTTTCCATATTATGCTACAGTTTTTAAACATGCAGCAAAATCTGACTCTACGGATTTTCGCTTTTTGGTACAATTTTGAATTGTCTGCGAAACCATTTTCAACAAACGACTTTCAAGAGTAGAAGATAGATTAGTTTCTGCGACGTACGAAAACGCAAGAATGTCCGTTGGTTCCACTTCACAAGAGCGCTTGGCATTAACAAACCACTGCATGGGATGGAACCGTTTACGTTCAAGGCACACACCAGAACTTGGCAAACGTAAGCCCAAATATGTTAACTAAATTTATATTCCAACGTTGCTTTTAGTGAAAACAGGTGGCAATGAAGATTTGCATCAGCAGGTTAAAAACATCACATTGTAAACATATTTGAAAGCAGATAAACATTTTAACCTGTGGCGTAGCCAGAGTGGGGTCCAAATGATCTGCATACGACTAATATTCAAAAGTTTTCGTCGTATTAATGAATAGCAAAAAATTCTCAGATATAATAAGGCGAAGAAAACTTTACAAAACTATTGGTACACTGAGCATCCGGACCCCCACCCTGGCTATGCCACTGATTTCAACCTTTAGACTTGAAAACAAATTATAAAGTCCCACGTATATTCCAAAGACGTTTGTTCTTTTGAAACTTTTTTATAGGAATTACAGTATTTCTTAAAAATTCTTTCTTTTCTTTTTAAATAATAGTTCCATGATTTCTGTCATTAAATAAATTGCTCTTCAGAAATAATGATAGCAGTTTGTCCAGTGGCAACGGGTTTGCCACCCTTGCTTTACAAAATGCAGATTTGTTTTATGAAATTTAAAATGTTTAACAAGTTTCGAAATTGTTTACGATATAATAATTTTTCCCGGATTTGACTAACAAATAAAAATTTATATTCCCACCAGTTTACATTAAAAGCATTGTTCAGATATTTATTTCTCTCTGTGTTTCTGAAATCATGTTGGTACCAGGAGGAAAAGACACGCCCGTAAACTGTGATTCTGCCTTCTGAAACGCTTTTTGCAACGCAAATTGTGCTTTCTGCGGGTGCACTTGCATTTCACTGTATACCTGTATTTGGGAAACGCTAGAAATGCTTTAAACTAAGTTACAATTTTCTAAATTATCGTGGAACGTTCTACTAAAAAATCTGTAAAATTCCTGTGAAATGAATAAAATCATTTGTGGCGAATGCACGTGCTAGCGAGTTAATTGTTACCCGTACATACGAGTAGTAAGAATCTTTCAGAAGGAAAATTAAAAATTCCTGTTATAAAAACTTATGAAAAGGGAAAACGATCCCGGAATAAACGCGGAATGTTACCATAGTTTTACGGTGCACTGACTGAATTAGAAAATGGCATTTTTTAAATTAAAAATTTTAAAGATGAGTATTTTTCTATTTTGCACATTTCAAATACACGTTGTGCGCGGTAAAAGAAAACACTATTGGAGGATCATCTTGAAATTCTTAATTTATTGACACAACACAGCTTATTTAAACACAATTTTTGCTTTAAACATAATTTTAATACAATTTATGAAAATACCATATAAATATACCTTGGATTATATCCTGAAAGTCTCTCCGCATTCAAAGCTGAAACTCTTCCGCTTCTTCGTACCACAAAAATTTAATAGAAATTTTTGCCTTTTTTAATCGGCTGTTAAGAATTTACTCCTCGATCAATCTAATTGAACGGTAGCTGTGAGGAATAATTCTCTCTACCATGCAAAATTAATCAAAAGTTTTATTTTGAAATCTTGAATATGTAGAATACAACAAAAATAATAAATTAAATGCGTAGGTTGTTGACTTATATGATTATATAAAACACTGAGTCCTTGTAGATTCAAATTGGTAAAACAGTTTACTCTAGAACATCTCATTCAGCAGCGAGTTCGTTGGTCAGGTGGCTTTTACGGGACGGTCTATCGCCGTCCTATACAAGTTCCGAGCGCTTCGCTCAATTTTACTCGGCACCTCTCGTGCCTTCGGCCCGGGAAAAAATCTCTTTTCCCCTCGTTCGTGCGAGCCAAACGCACACCCCATTTTCCGAATCAAAACTGATCCCCTCCTCTCTTCTAACGACTAACTGATCCCCTCCTCTGACGACTCATCCGTGCTAAATTTCCGAACTTGTCATTTAAATCAGCAGGTAACAATACACTTTCCGAGGTTTCATTTTCCGATAGCTGTCTCCGAAAAAAATGGTCACTCTCTCGGACACCGTGAGAAAACTTTCAACATCCATCTCTGTCAATGCCTTTAGGCATTAGCGAATTCCTTTGCGAGACCTAAACAGGGTGGTCTATACTCCGAACCCTTAGATGTATCTCATATCCTTTATCAGGGCGTGCTACGTCCTAAGTGCTAATCCATCATCACTTACAATGTCCTAGAGCGTGAGAAAATGTATACTAGTCCTTCTATGCACCTGGGTGTATCCAGTTTTTCTTTAGGAAGACTTCTTCCCCCATCATCTGAAAACATAGAAGTTCATTTCTTTACAACACCCCCCTCTAAAAGACGATTCTTCAGGCTTGGATGAAGAATCTTATGACCAGTGGATGAACGCAACAAATTCCAATATCTCAGAGTGGCAGATGCAATAAATACAATTATCAATGCGCGCTCTGATACATTACACTAAAAAAATATATACATATATATATACATAACAAGATCAAAAATTACCAAATGAAAAATTTAGAATAAAACAACTATTTCTTGGCTTACAAAGTATAAACAAATGAAATTATTATTTTTTTCGTACAATAGTACTTTTAGCTTTTAGTATTTAACGAGTTTATTCCTCACGACTTAAATAATCAACATGTGCAATATCTCGTCCTGGTCTATGCTTTATTGCATAATGATAGGGTTGCAGTGTGAGAGCCCATCGTAAAAGCCTCGGATTATTCCCAGAATTTCGTTTAAGAAAAACTAAAGGATTGTGATCGGTTTCTATAGCAAAGAGTTGGCAGTCAACATAGTGACGCAATTTCTTAATTGCAAAGATAATAGCTGCACATTCCTTCTCCGTCGCACAAAAACTTTTTTCTGTTTCCGAAAATTTACGACTTAAGTAAATTATGGGATGTTCCTCTGAACCCTCACGTTGTGCTAAAATAACCCCAATACCCTTTTCAGAAGCATCCGTCTGTATGATAAATTCCTTAGAATAATTGGGAGCGTACAAAATGGGTTCTTCCGTAAGTTTCGTTTTCAACAGTTGAAAAGCCTTTTCCATTTCGTTGCTCCATATTAACTTTTCCCTTTTATTTTTACCTTTAAGCGCGCGCGTTAATGGTTCCACCATAACTGCATAATCTTTTATATACCTTGAGTAGTAACCCGCCATACCCAAGCATCGACGTATCTCAGTTTTGTTTTTTGGGGTTGGTAAATCTAAAATAGCACGAATTTTAGTTTCTGCCGGGGAGCGTCTCCCGTCGCCTACCACATGCCCCAGATATTTGACCGTTTTTTGTGTAAACTTGCACTTAGCTAATTTAATCTTTACCTTAGCTTCTTCTACTCTCATGAGCACTTTTTCTAGGTGCTGCAAATGATCCTCCCAAGTTTCCGAGAATACGGCCATGTCATCAAGGTAAGGTAAACAAAATTCCTCTAAACCTCTTAACATTTTATCCATAAATTTCGAAAATCTATAGGACGCGTTTAACATTCCAAATGGCATGACCAGGGGGATATAAGAACCGAAACTGGTTACAAATGCGGCCAACCTTTGCGCCCTAGCTGTCAATGGAATTTGCCAATATCCTTTCGTGAGATCCAAAATTGTTATATACTTCGCGCTAGCAACTCTCTCTACCCTATCCTCTATGTTTGGTAAGGGAAAAAACTCGGCCCGGGTGATCTCATTTAACTTTCGGTAATCTATACAAGGACGAGCGTCTTTCCCAGGGGCCTCTACCAGAATCATCGGGGAGGCGAAATCTGACTCCCCTTCAACGATTATATTTAACTCTAACATTCTTTTGATTTCTTTCCTCAAAATTTCAGTTTGTCTAGGCGAAGATGTGTAAGGTTTTATCTTTACAGGTTTATATTCTAATAGTTCCACGTCATGCTCCATTAAGTCAGTGCGCCCCGGATCATTAGAAAATAAAGTTTTAAATTTATCTAATAAATTTCTCAATTGCTCTATCTGCCCCGACGTACATCTAGTACTCAAATTGCTGTCTTTAATAACATTTTCAAAATCATAAATCTCAGCCCCCGCTTCTGGAAATACTATGTCCAAATCTTGATTTTCCTCGCCCTCATCTATCTCTTGCGCCACAGAATTCACTAACTCAATTCTTTTCAAATATGGTTTTAAGAGATTGACGTGATATATTTGAGCTTTTTCGCGCCTACCTGGAACATTCACAATATAATTTGTCTCTGAGAATTTGGACTGAATTTTTCCTGGACCTATCCACGATACCGATAATTTGTTCTTTTTGTTGGTGGCTAGAACCAACACTTCGTCACCCACCTTAAATTTCCGTTCTACCGCCGTTTTGTCATACCACAACTTTCTTTTTTCACGAGATTCGGTCATATTTTCCACTGCTAGTTCCTGACAGTGTTTTAGCCTATTAACCAAATTAAATACATATTCAGTAACTAACTCATTCTCTTCCTCTCCTCCCGTCCACTTTTCAAAGAGCAATGATTCGGGAGTTCGTAAATTCTTTCCATGTACTAACTCTGCAGGAGAAAATCCCGTAGAATCATGAGTTACCGTCCGCAAGGCTAATAACGCATACGGCAAATTTCCCTCCCAACTTGCGCCATTTTCAACACACAAAACTTTCAATAATCTTTTCACTGAGCGATGCCATCGCTCAACCAAATTACTTTGTGGTCGACAAACCGACGAGTGAGTTAACTTAACTCCAAATTTCTTTAAGAATGCGGTTGTTAACTCGCTTGCAAAATATCTTCCGAGATCTGTTTGTAACTCTCTGGGATATCCTAATCTGCTAAATACCCACATTAATGCTTCAATTATAGTTTCCGATCGGACATTAGATATCGCAACAGCTTCCGGATACCTGGACGCCACACAAATAACTGTTAAAATATACCTATTCCCTTTTTCAGACTTCGGTAAGGGACCCACAATGTCAGCTGATAACTTCGAAAAAACCTCTCCAATAATCGGCACACGTCTGAGCGGCGCTTTCCCTATTTCCCTAGGTTTTCCAATCCTCTGACATGAATCACATGTTTTGACAAAATTCTCTATGTGTTTTATTACATTCGGCCAAAAGTAATGACGCAAAACCTTATCCTTTGTTTTCATTTCACCAAAGTGCGATGAAATCCCCTCATGACAGGCTCCTAAAACGTCTAATCTGAATTTCAAAGGCACCACTAACTGCAATGTCTCCCCACCACGATTGTCAAAAGTTTTCCCAAACACCAAGTCATTCATAATTTCATAGTGAGATTTCTTGGCTCTCGCTTTTTCCCTAACTTCTTTTAACGAAGGATCAACATCCTGTTTTTTTTTTAAATTCCTCACGACTAATCCGTGCTAAATTTCCGAACTTGTCATTTAAATCAGCAGGTAACAATACACTTTCCGAGGTTTCATTTTCCGATAGCTGCTCTAACTCCTTTTCGCATTGTTCTGCAAACTCATCCGATTCACATTCTAAATCCATGACCTGCTTTCCCTCTCCCCTTTCGCAACTCGTATTTACACTAGCCCCGTCCATCAAACTAACAGTGTCTTTCTTTGCCTGCGATCTCGTCATTACCGCATTCACTGCATTAACCTTTTTTCGGGCTAATTCAATTATCTTTTGCGTTTTATTCCCTGAGAGATAATAATGCAAGTCTGCTTCTTTGTCTACAACCACAACTTCCGTTTTTAGGGAACCCAATCCATCAAAATCTATCTCTATGTGAGCGACAGGTAAACAGCGGATTTTAGAATCCAAGGGCTGTTTCACGAAGATATAATCTCCGGTCAATTGTTCCTTTTTTACGTGTTCCTCACCACACAAATCGTAATTGGTACCCGTATCTCTTAGAGTGACAATATCACGCCCATTTATTTTCGCTCTGCTAAGATAAGGTTTGAACCCTTCTTCATAATCCGACGTTTTACTCACATGATTCACTTTAGCGGTGTCTCTCTCGTTCTTTTTTAACTGCGGACAATTGGCTCGAAGGTGAGTTGTGGAATCACAAAGGAAACACCTGTTTACCCTCCTTTTTTCGAAAACACGATCCCTATCTGTCACTATATTCTTGTCCCTCCAATTGAAATTTTTATCTGCACTTTTATTCTCCATCCCCGAGCTATTTTTCTCAAATTTCTTATCAAAAAAATTTCTCGAATTTCCTGTTTTCCTTTGGGAATTTTTCACAACCTCTAATTCATCTAAGCGTTTCACTAAAACTTCTGGGTCAGTGAAATTTGACCAGGCATCAATCAGATGATCCTTTAATTCTTGAGGGGCTCTTTTTTTAATTTGATCAGTGATCAAAAGCTTCTTTAATTCCTCAAAATTAGTAATTTTTAAAGAATTTAACCACCCCTCCAGATAGCTATTCAATTCGAAAATTAAATCACGCCACGGATTATTTGGATTCCTCTGGTGTTGATTAAATTTTAGTCTATACGATTCTGCATTTAATTTGTACCTTTCTAATAATTTACCTTTCACATAATCATAATTATCAATCAAATGTGATGGCTCTCTAAGGATTAATTCTGCCACATTTACCGGTAGAAGCGCTAATAAATTTGTCACTAATTCATCATCTTCTAAATTACATTTTTTTGCCTGCCTCTCAAACAAATTTAAGAATAAAGATATTTCTGATCGACTCTCAACGAAACGATGTATTAAGGATTTTAAGGGCAATTTATTGTTTTTCTCTGCACCATAATTTGATGTTAGGCTACGCGTCTCTGCTTCTTGCGATAATTTTAACTTTTCGAGTTCATAAGCCCTGTCTTTGTCTCGATCCTCCCTTTCTGATCTCTTTCTTTCCTTTTCCTCCGCTATAAGCGCTTCCCGATCTTGCAGTATATTTTTGGCTTGTGCCAATGCAAAATCTCTATCAAAATCTTCAGCCGCTTCTATTTTACTAACTATTTTTGCAATCGTGTCGCTCTCATCTATTTGAACATCTAATTCACCCGCCAGGATTCGCAAATCTACCTTTTTAAAATTTTTCGACTCTGACATTTTTGAAAAATTAACCCCAAAACTTAATTTACATGGATATCAGATCAAAATTTAAAACAGAAAAAATACATACATACACAAAAAATATAATTCAGTTATACATTTACAAAACAGTTAGAAATATAATTTCCCCTTTTTATAACTTGTATTAAAAAAATGGCACTATGTTTCACTTCTGCAACCCATCATCTCTCAAAATTTTCACATATTAAACGTCTTTGCCAGATCACGACAAATACATTTTCCCGAAAGAAAACCAGAAAATTAAAATATCAAATTTTAAATACAGCTCAAGCAAAATTTTCTTAAACAAAACTTGTTATTAACAGAATAAACGCACTTAAAATTTTCCTGACAGTAAAAATTATTAACATTTCTCTTTTTTTTTCACATGCCAATAACAGACAGACTATCCTTTATTACTACTTTTCCTTTGAGAGGAAAAAAAAATAACTGCCCTTTGTCATTGAAATCTACTGAGATATTTCTTGTGTCACACACAATAAACCACTGACACACAATAGCCAGCTTAAGGCAAAAGGAAATTAAACTCAACAGAATGCCACTGAGATAAACGAATTTGTTAGCTCACCCCTATGAAGACAGGATCCGTTGTCGTCCACCCAGCTGTTCCGAAAAGAAGGCACTGTCAATCAACGTCGTCACTACGATAATCCTTTAGCTCCAGAGGTTTGAAATCCACACAGAAATGTTTTTCTAGCTTGACCCAAGATACACAGTCTAAACACAAGGCAGTCAGTTATAAGAAATGTTTCTTTCCAATAATCCTTGACGTTGTCACCACTAATAGCACTTGATAACAAGTTTTAATCACAACAATGCTTGTCACTATTAACGTTGCACTTCACAAATGTTCTTTGAAGACCCCTATTGTTCTACGCATCATCTGGTCAACATGATCTTCCGCTGCCACCAGCTGTTAAGAATTTACTCCTCGATCAATCTAATTGAACGGTAGCTGTGAGGAATAATTCTCTCTACCATGCAAAATTAATCAAAAGTTTTATTTTGAAATCTTGAATATGTAGAATGCAACAAAAATAATAAATTAAATGCGTAGGTTGTTGACTTATATGATTATATAAAACACTGAGTCCTTGTAGATTCAAATTGGTAAAACAGTTTACTCTAGAACATCTCATTCAGCAACGAGTTCGTTGGTCAGGTGGCTTTTACGGGACGGTCTCTCGCCGTCCTATACAAGTTCCGAGCGCTTCGCTCAATTTTACTCGGCACCTCTCGTGCCTTCGGCCCGGGAAAAAATCTCTTTTTCCCTCGTTCGTGCGAGCTAAACGCACACCCCAGTTTCCGAATCCAAACTGATCCCCTCCTCTCTTTTCCCCCGAAAAAAATGGTCACTCTCTCGGACACCGTGAGAAAACTTTCAACATCCATCTCTGTCAATGCATTTAGGCATTAGCGAATTCCTTTGCGAGACCTAAACAGGGTGGTCTATACTCCGAACCCTTAGATGTATCTCATATCCTTTATCAGGGCGTGCTACGTCCTAAGTGCTAATCCATCATCACTTACAATGTCCTAGAGCGTGAGAAAATGTCTACTAGTCTTTCTATGCACCTGGGTGTATCCAGTTTTTCTTTAGGAAGACTTCTTCCCCCATCATCTGAAAACATAGAAGTTCATTTCTTTACACGGCAAATTACAGCGATTTAAAAAGTTTAAATTTACTATAAAATTTTTGTGGTACAGAAAAGCGTAAGATGTTGGCAGCTATGCCGCATTTAGGACATTATCTTTGTCGCTAATAGGCAACTGAAGAAAACAAGTTGCCTAAATGCGTGGAAAACTTTAGAACTCAAATCTGAAAACTTTTCGCGTTTTCACGAGCTAACTTTGCTCGTAAATGAAACACAACGGCAGCCATTGACGTCCGTAATTTTATTTGATTTTCAAAGTTAACCGAAAAATACTTGAACCATTATCGGGATTTTTTATCGCATTTAGGGAACATTGGGGCGCTATAAAATGAGTGATGGCCATTGGATTGGGGATTTGTTTAATATAAAACGTTTTAAATGTAGATAAATGTTTCGGGTTTTGTTCATTAAGATCGGATGTCTCATTATACAGCATTTGTTTATAATTCTTGCAGTAAGATTATAAGGAAACGAACATTATCGCATTTAGAGGTCATCACATTTAGGCGCATTCACCTTATATGACATCCAAACAATAAAAAAGCATGAAACTCTTTGAGCATGAAACTCTTACTTTTTTTTATCTCCCTTCTTTTTTATTGTTATACTATTTATCATTACCAAGAAATACTGAAACATTTGACAACAGCATATCGCCGGCTGAGACGAACAGTAGTTATAGGATTCTGGATGGACGGCATGTCTATTTGACACTTTTTCAACGATAAATAATATAGTAAATATCACTGTAAAAATCTATTTTCGATAGTCTTAAGCTTTTTTTTAATTTAACAAAATTTACGAAGTTAATTTTTGTAATATCGAAGTGAAACTGCTCAAATGATAAAGAAAAACCTTGATATAAAACATTAACTCATTATCTCCGTCTATTAAAATTCTCTGGTCAATTTATATTCTGCTCTATTGGGAAATTGAACAATAAATAAAATCGTATTTTAAAGCTTAGTGTGTAAGTAACATTGACTTTTGGGTATTTTGCAGGTGTGCAACGCGATGATACAAAGGGTTAACCTTGTAGCATCTCAATGCAAGTTTATTTATTATTTTATTTTATTTTTGGTCATAAAAACATACTAAATTGAAATGCAACTAAGATAACGTGCGTTGACATGCTACATTACCAAATACAAAACAAAGTAATCCTAAAAATCCGATCACCCCCCCCCCCGCCCCCCATCCCAAAGAAAAGTCATTCTTTTTTTTTATGGGTCTCTTTTCCTCCCCCCCCCCCCATATTAGATACGTAAAAGGTGACTTGAGATTGAAGTCAAAAACATTTTCTTTCTCTTAACATGACGGTAAAAATAACTCACTTCGCTAGAAATTAAAAAAAAAAAAAAAAAAAAAAAAAAAAAAACAAATGATGATAATTTAAAAATATATCTGCAGGTTAAACATAATTATAAGAATATTTATATTTTCAAACCTAATTACCTTTCCAAAATATTAAAAATGAGCACAATTTTCTAATAGGATTTTATTCAGCTTGATTTTTTAAAATATTTTTTTAGCACAGCTTGGAATAATTACGATGATTTTTAGCACAGCTTGGGTTAATTACAACGATTTCTATTCCTTGTTTTCAAAATGACTCTGTGGCTTGAAAATTAAATATGTTGTTGAGATGGAACGCAGGAAATCAAAGCAGATTTTGTATATTTTAAGCAAGCTTTCAGTAGGATTATTTTTTTAAAAAATGAATACTATATAGGTAGAATAGGTCGGATACTATTTAGGTAGGATAGGTAGGATACTATATAGGTATCCATTGGAAAAACTAAACAATATTTATAAAATATTCAGATATTTCAAATAACTTCACGCTGGTGCTTTCATGATTTCCTGTCATGTTCTATATCCATCGTATAAAGCAATCATAACATTTATCATATATAAGTTTATATTTGATAAAATTGAAACATTTACTTCTAAAATATACTCTGTAAGAGAATTAAATGAAATGATACTCTTGTCATTATTGCAAAAAATGAAAATTAATATGTAAAATTATATCATAAGTATAAAGTACTGAAAATTGAAAGGAAAGAACTTAATAATGAAATATCATTTGAAATTAGATTATTTATATTTCTATATGGGCATTTGTTTCTCAATTAATGTATATATATATATATATAGCCATAATATAATTACAAAACATCATCTAATCCCATTACAATAATTAATTTAATAAATTTAGCAGCAAATTATAACTGTAACATTATACTAAATACAGATGGAACCCTATACATGTAATATTAATTAAGCAAAATCCACAAATTAGCCAGCACATTGCATACGATTAATCCATATTTACATATGAAAAACCACCAAAATATTTTTGAAAAAAAAAATTATTTGACTTGTGAAACAAGAAACCAGCCAAAAATTGTTGAACACTTAAAAGACATATTGTAAACAGAGAATAGATCAAGTGGAAGGAAAGATGGAGCCGGAAGCTTATATAGCATTTCACTTCATCAGGGGTACATGAAACGCCAATATAAGCAAAAGCATAGTCGATTTCTGTACAAGAATCCAGCATAAGCTAAAAATTGATTCTTGATGCACCCAATCGACCACACACCATAAAAAAGGCTTAAAAATCCCATGACATGTAAATTAAATAATATAAAAATTTAATTATAACAAGATCGTTAATAATAAACATTTTTAAATTAAAGAAACAATTAAATTCGAAGACATACCAAAATATAGAATTTCAAAGACCACTTTAAACCATGAACGAGTAGCAAATTAATCACAGCAATTGTCCCGCCGATTTATTTTTACAGTTAAAAACGAATTCTTACGGTAGCGAAACTGCATAGTGTTCCGAAAAATTACACAACGACAAATAAAAATAAAATGACATACTAATGCAATAAAATGCATAAAAATATTCTATAATAAATTATTACTAAAAATATATAGAATAAAAGAAATATATATATATATATACTAGGGGGCTCTGCCGCCTGCAAGCTACGCTCGCCAACCCCCGTTCAGACACCGCAGAATCTGAAAATCAAAAAATATAATGGGTTTTTAAAATATTAGAGAAAATTAAATTATAATGAAAAAGCTGTGCAGATCTCCCTGTAAACGGGTTTCCATTCAATTCCCTTTGATTGCAAAAATTTAACGGAGAATCAGTTGCTGTTAAGACATCCAATGCTTGTTTTCGTTTTTGATTAAAGAGGATCAGTTAAACATTTGAAAAGAAGCTAAAATAAAATGAATTAAGCATTCAGAGTCTTTGTCAACCGATATTTTAAAACAATCTCTATAACAATAGCCTAAATCATGTTACTATCATCAACAGTTCCGGGCGGAACACTTTGCTTTTTATACTCTAGGTGCAATTTTGATACTTTAATGTTATCCAGGCACAGGTGATAAGTCGCCAAATATTATTCTATCCCCATCATTTCATCTATATTACAATAGTTCAAATCATCAAATGCCATAAACAAATACGATCTGGTCCCTTCGCCTTTCATATGAAAGTTTGGAACAAATGTCATATACGCCCCATATAGGCGCGATTTTTTTCCAACGCCAAATTGGGGAACGCATCAACAGCATAAACAACAACATCCGGCTTACCATATCAAGCAAAACAACGATGCTTTGGCGCCAGTTAAGTACCCGTTGCGTATATGACATTGGCGTCAGAAAAAAATCGCGCCAATATGGGACCGTATATGACATCTATGCCGAAAGAAAAAAAAGCCGGGTGCAAATCTCGCCAATATCTTTTTTTCAACTCGCCAGTTAGCATTTTTTTTATTGTTCGAGTGGTAAATTAAAACATTGATTTGAAGTTGAAATTAAATGTCATGGTTTGTTACATAATTTAATATTTCGCCAGATGTCATATACGCACCGCATGTTTGGCATGATTTTTTTTTCTTTTTTACGAAAATTTGGCAAAAGCCTCGTTTTCGAATACCAGTTACATATGTATTTTTGGTACTACTTAGTTATCCCGTCGACAAAAAATCTATCGCGAACTATAAGATTAAATGTCAATAATGCTTGATCGTAAATGTCACATTCACTTGACTTTTAGCAAGTTACACGTGTTTACGTCATCAAGTGATTTTTATTTCGACGTTTTATTTTTGTATTTATTAATGTTATACTAATTTATTTGTTTTTTCGTTATTTAAAATAAAAATTTTGTCAATCTGTACAATTTGGCGATTTATATAATTTGCGAAATTGGGTGACGGAATAACTACTACATTGTACCGTATTTTTTAATTATTTTCTATTATTTTCAAAAGGAAATAGCAAAAAAATAATTAATTACTATAGAACAAAATAATTTATATAAATTTAAAAACGAAATAAAAGTAAATATACGTTTATTATTAAATAAACAACAATAGCCGGGTTACCATGTCTATCAAAATAATGCGCATTTGTGCGCCAATTAGGTACCCCGGTGCGTATATGACATCTGTGTCTAACATTTTTCTTTTCGTTTTTTTTTTTTTTTTTTTTTTTTTAAAGAAGTGAAAGCCATCAATTTAAATGTTTCATTTTTTAATGAAAGTTTTGTATTTAATAAAATGATAACGAAATACAAAAAAAGCATTGTTCTGAGCATAGATTTAAAGGAGGCCCAACTGTCACCAAATTAATTTAAAATAGTAACCTTTTCTGAATTATGGAAAAAAAATTCTGGTATGATTAAAATTTGAGTTGCCATCATTAGAAAAAATGTATTTAAAATTAGAAAAAAATTAATATTTCGAAAACTAATTCGAATTTAAAAAACTAATACTAGTTTTGAGATATGCGGATCAACACGGATTTTTGGTGTTAATTTCATCGCAAAGTATTCCATATTTTAGGAGAAATCGCCGTGAAACAAAATCAGTTGTTTAATCGGTCGATTCAAAGAATCGATACATTTAAGGCGTTTCATATATTCGTTTCATAAATTCGTTTCATTAGGATTATATATATATATAGGGTAGATACATTGTTTTTTAATAACAATCAGGGAAAATTACTTCTGGACAACAAAATATTTATTTATAAAATAGAGGTCTAAATAAATATTAAACAAATTCATTATTTTGAAAATGATATGCATTTATTGAAAACACACAAATGAACACACAAGCCTTTTAAAACAAAATATATTTATTGGATATAAAAAGAGAACCAAACATGCAAATTATTAAAATAAAAATAATTTAGATTATAAATAGCATTATATGTTTAATTATCTAATAAAAGTCACTATTTTCCTATAAAATTTCTGTTTGAAATAGAGTTCACATAATCGTACAAAATGGTTTTTCTTACCTTTCACAGTGTAATCCATTTACACAAAAACATGATATGAAATAAAGTATTTCACGAAGTAGCGGTAAAACGCTATTAAAAAAAAAAGTTGTATGTACTTTAAAAAATATTCTTGACACTGCTATCTTGATACTATATATATATTTTTAATGTGCTAATGAAAAACATACATAATAAAAAATATTACTAATGCGAGATTCTAAAATTTCTGTTTGAAATAGAGTTCATATAATCGTACAAAATGGTTTTTCTTACCTTTCACAGTGTAATCCATTTTCACAAAAACATGATATGAAATAAAGTATTTCACGAAGTAGCGGTAAAACGCTATTTAAAAAGAAAGTTGTATGTACTTTAAAAAATATTCTTGACACTGCTATCTTGATACTATATATATTTTTTAATGTGCTAATGAAAAACATACATAATAAAAAATATTACTAATGCGAGATTCAAAAATCCGCATGCATTTCTGAATTTATAATCGATTTTTTTTCATACACCTATTTGCGAACACATACTTAAAAATAACTAGACATTTCTTTAAGAAGAACTTAAGAGGCCTGGTCACTCAGATTCAGAATTCTCCTCCGTAATGTTAAGTCTATGGGCATTTTATACATTCGTATATTTAAAATATCTCCTATGAAAATTAATATTTTTAACTTCTATTTTTTGTGTACACTTCCTAAAAGATGTCTCTTTTTTTCTTAGTTCTCAAAATATTTCTAAAATCTACGCTTAATTTTATATGAAGTGTTAAAATCTTACTCACAGTTCGACCGCTTTTAACACAGAAAATATTAAATTCAGCATAGGTTTTAGAAATATTTTGAAAACTAAGAAAAAAAGAAACTTCCTTTAAGAAGAGTACACAGAAAAAAGATGTCAAAAATATGAATTTCCCGAGAAGATATTTTAAATATACGAATGCATCAAAAGTCCATAGACTTAACATTACGGAGGAGAATTCCGAATCTGAGTGATCAGCCCCCTTAATATCCAAATTCCAAATACGTAGTGCTTCAATATTGTAATTAAAAATATTCTGTCTAGTACTGCACAACTTTAAATAAAGAAATCAGGAGCTCATCACAAAACTATGTTGAAAATCATCGTCACTTGTAATATTAATGGGACAACAACCTTACATTACACACACCTTCACAAAAGAACATTACCCTGTCAGCATATTTTTTTCGCGCCCGTTCTTTCCGTTAATGACGCAATCGTTGACTGGGAGCTCAGACTCGGACGTGATTTGCAGGCTATGAGAGAATGAATTTCAGTTCAAAACATTTTATCTTTTTCAGCGGGACGGGAAATGAAATAATGTACGAATAACGAATGCAAATATTTTTTTTTCTTCTTTAGTATATTTTTTAATGCGTTACAATTATCCATTATAAGATATAATTACAGTTAGGATGCTTTCAGACGAAGGCATAAAATAAATATTTTGTCGTCAAACTTTCAAATAACTTATCAAATTTTAATACATTAATAATAACTTTCTAAATATCAATTTTTTGTTTTACACTTAGCAAATCCAGGGATTATTTTAATACAGCGATTCCCTTTGTGAAGCCGATAAAAAAAGCCGTAGCTGGCGAAAACAGCAATATTATAAACAAATGAACACATATGAGACTGTTTTCTTGTTCTTGATATGACTGACATGTAATTATACTTCTATAATACGCTTTATTTTTATTTTTGTATTGAATTTTCCCATTTAAATAATTATAGACTCATACTCACAACACCCTTTCGTACTTTTTATACAGGGCTCCCAAATGGTCCGCCAACTGAATACCAATATTTTTTTAGAAAAAATTTCTTTTTAGATTTTTCTTACAAACCGCCCCGAAACCACCTTTGAAAGTTAATGCTAGAGCAAACTTACCATAAAATTGTCTGTAAAATTTATTGGTATTCAGTTGGCAGACCATTTGGGAGCCCTGTTTATATCATACTTTTTATTATCTAATTATAAAACAGTAATGTGTAAATATGGCAGAAGATTTTTATTAAGGGACATTGGCTTAGCATATGGGAAGCAGAGCCCCGAGCGAAATTTTTTAAGGCGACCAGCAATTGTTGCATAAAAATTATAGCATGAAACTATAATAGCCACTAAGGTAGGGTTGCAGTATTTTCAATTGCTTCTATTGCTCAAAAACCTACGCTAAGCTATTAGGTGAGCGTGCGTGTCGGGGAACGGGGGTGGTGGCTAGCTGGTACATTATTTTAATATAATTATTTGGAGAACTTTATATTTTGTGAAAGGCAATTCGTTGATTATTTTATTGCACTAAAAATAACTTAGTTCCAAAACATAGTAAACGAACCATTACAATTTTGACAAACGCCCATGGTCTAATCACGTTTTCTGTTTGATAAAGTAATACCAAATTTAGTGTATGGAATTTTAAACGTCTTTCAACCATTCGAAAACGTTTTCTAATTCTGCTGACATTTATATTGCAATACAATTGTATATACAGTCATCATACATATGATGCAATTGTATTACAATCAGACACTTAAGTGTCTGATTTGTAAATGTCTTAATTTCAGACGTATCATCATTTCAAAGACACTTTTTTCAGTTCATCCATACCATGATCACAGCAAGAAAATTATGTGTCTTAAATTTAGACATCTGTGATGTCTGAAATTTCATATTCAGACATTTAAATGTCTGAATTACTTTTCAGTCACATATGTGTCTGAATTTAAGACGCCTTTATTTGCAGTGTAATTGCTATTCAAGTTCTAAAATCAAACTATGACAATCAACTAATGAGGATTAATATTAGATGATTTGAAAAGTCTTTCACTGAACTGTGAAATGCACTTTGCTAATAAAATTGCTCTGCAAAATCCTTGACTGTTTCTTCAATAAGGTATATACTTTGAATGCGCGGATATCCTGAAGACCACTCGAGTACGACTTCCAGATTGCATACTTTTGTGCAACATAACCATTATTGTCGTCTATGATCATTTTTAGCTTTTATTAACTCTGGTCGCTTGCTGGCTAAGATCTTAAATGCCATATCGAGAATTCATACAATCCAATCTATCTCATTACTTTATGCTCCAACCATATTTTGACCAGGATTTAATCTGATACTATTAAAACTAGGGGATAAGATGTCATGTATAATAAAACCTCTAAATAACGGACAGCTCGGGACCACCGATTTCGTCCGCTAATCAGACATAAAAATATGCAAACAATACCTGTGTTGAAAATTTAAAGACTTATTACTAAACAGAGGAAAGCGATATTCGGTGTGGTGTCCGCTATGAAAATTTTACTGTATATATGTATATATTACCTTAAAACTTAATCTAATTTCATGACTGTAATTCATGTTGTTCCAAAACTTTTCCGTTCCAATACGTAAATTTGGGGTTGGCACCGATGATGAAAATGCATCGCTTTTATTTATGCCCAAGGCTTAATTTGAACAACAACAAAAAAAAGCACTTGGAGATCTAATATTCTGCAGTACTAACTGTAGTATATTCTAGCACCTTCCATCTGCATATTTGTATTTCATAGATTTTTCATAAAATTTGAAGCATATCTTTAAAAAAATAAATAAAGAAAAAAACGAAAATAAAAATAAAATTGTTTTAAACATATCTGATGCATATAGATAGCTGTCAACTATTTCACTTTTTTTTCACCACTGCTTCCGAATAGTAACTTTCTCCTAATGTTAACGTGATTTAGTCGCATAGTTTTGCAATTAAATAAGGTTAACATTACTTTTCAGAAATAAAGGTAACACACACACAAAGAGAATACTTGATAGCTATCCGTATATATATATATATATATATATATATATATATATATACCGGGTGAGCAAAAAGTCCGTATAAATTTAAAAAATTCATAAAAACCGAAAAAATTACCGAAATGAAAAACTGTTTGCAGGATTAGCATCTATAGGTCACGGGAATTTTTTTAAGACAGAGATAAAAAATAACTCAAAAACAGCCGACAGATGGCGCTGGTTCGTGCGATTTTGGTGGAAATATGCAAATGAAATGGTTTTAAGAATTTGCGCTCCTAATCTAGAACCAGCCCCATCAGTGGCCGAGAGGTTCTACTCTCGAAGCTGGTAGACGGGAGGTGCTGGGTTTGATCCCAATCGCGCCCGTCGGCCTAATCGTTCGGAGTTTTCGTGGTTTTCTTCGGACCTTGGTTTTCCAAGCGTAAATACGGGTTAGGTTCCCTTAGAAAGACCCCCACGGAGGGCAACCCCCCCCTTAGGGCCTATATCCCTCGTGCTGATAATTGGCCGTCAGAAATACAACCAACGAACCTAATCTAGAACTAGTTCGCCGTTGTGAGCCGTGTACTTGATCAAGGATGCTGAGTATGAAGAATAAAGCTTTGTTAGTGAAGTTATTTTACGTGAACAAGTTCTGGATTAGGAGCGTAAGTTCTTATAACCGTTTCATTTGCATATTTCCACGAAAATCGCACGAACCAGCGCCATCTGTCGGCTTTTTTGTTTTAGGTATTTTTTATTTCTGTCTTGAAAAAATTCCCGTGACCTGTAGATGCTAATCCTGCAAATAGTTTTTCATTTCGGTTATTTTTTCGGTTTTTATGATTTTTTAAAGTTTATACGGACTGTTTGATCACCCGGTATATAATAATAATAAAATCTAATAAATGAAGATGAAGATATAAAAAAAGCACTTATAAAGAGAATTTTCGGAAAATCCTACTTGTCAACTTTTTTTTTTTTTTTTTTTTTTTTTAATCAGCCAGCAATATAAAACTTACATTGTTATTGTAGGCTTCGGTGAGCAGGGTTTATAATCTCTGGTGAGTTTCGGATAGTATTTAAATATTCGCTGAAAATAAAAAAGTACCAAAGATAAAGTCTAGTGAGCTCCAGCGAAAATTAAACACTATATTTATATTTAGAAGAAAGCGCGAACTTAAGGAAAAAAATTCATTTTATTTTTAAGATATGGCAACGGGAAAAAAGCATTATGTAAAGTATCTATTCGGGATTTCTAAATTGTTTTCTCAACATATAATCATAATTTAATTAATATTAATCTGTTACTGGATATTTAAGTTATGAAAATATGAATATATTGTATTGTGATCAGGTAGACAGAACCGCACCCGATTTCCAGAACTCTAGCGCATCAGAAAGTAGGTGAAAAATAATATATAAAAATTTCCATCTATACATATGAATATATTAAGTTGAATAAAATAGTGTAAAAAGCCATTTTCTGAAATTTTATGCATAAACTATAATATGTTGCTTAAGACTTAATTTCAGTTTCTAACTTGTATTATTAAAAATATTCTCTAATAGTTTAAGTGTATTCATAAATAAATTAAAATAAGCTTACCGTTTCATAAAATATAATAACTTTTAGGGAGAATTTAACAAGTGTCTGAATGCTCTATTATGTATATATATATATATTTCTGCTACCGAATTAATTTCATTTCAAATTCGATTCAATATATTTATAACTTTAAAAAAAAATTCAATTTGAGAAAATGAAATTATTTTAAATTAAAAGAAAAGTATTAGGGATTTAGTGGTATAAAAACTAGTAATATTTTAAATTTTATTTGACATTTTATTCAATTAAAGTACATGAAACTTGTTTTTAGCTGTGTTTAAGTTCTTAACTTTCACAATAAAATATAAATCCGAAGCTATTGAATTGTTTTAATGTAAGTTTGATTTTTTGAAATGAAATTAATTACTTTTTATTTGAATTAATTTCGAACAAATAAAATTTTGCACTAAATATATAAAAAAAGACACGAATTTCGCTTTTCGTTTTTTTTTTCACATATTTAGTTTTTATTTATTTATAAGAAGAAAATTTTAATTTTTGAACAGTAACTATAATTTTTAAATAAAATACACGGTTGGCCAAAAGGCTAAATACAAGTGGTTTTTAACAGTCTACTTTTCATAATTCAGATAATCTGAAAAATGAGTTTGAATAAAGAACCAACGAATTGAAATCATATTGATGACAGGTTTAGGATGATGTCGGAAGGTTGCAATCACAGTTACCAGAAAACATAGAAACGAACATCACACATGACTCTGTTGCAGTATATTTTCATTTGTATGGGCACTTATGGTCAAATCTACATATTTTCGATGCTTTATCTATAATAATAAAAATAAGACGTTTATTTGTGTTTATTTGCGTGTGCCTGTTTGTCCGCGATGGCTCAGAAAATCTACCGCACGTAGAGGTATGAAAATAGGGATGAAGATAATCCAAGGGAGGCCCAAATGAACAGCTGAGTTTTCTCATTTTTTGTTAAGTAACCGAGATATGAATTAAACTTCGTTATGACAGTCGTAAAATGGTGCGCTGTCATTGGTCGCAGCGAATTCCGAAACTTTCCGAAGGTGCACCAGCAGGAAGAAAGCAGAAGGTGAAAAATATTTTTTCCCTCGTCTTTCTAAGTACACATCGGCTTATATATGCGAAATACAAAAGAACAAAACATACCAAACTATATCTATGTACTTCTTCTTTTTAAATGGTACTATCTGTTAAAGGAAATATTAACATTTATCATTTAAAAGATTACTTTTCGAAAAGCCTTTTTCATGTTCTTTTTTTCTCTCTCATCTTTAGGAGTTTTCAATAACACTATTCGAAATGTTTATTTTTAAAAAACACACCCGAAAGATACCAAAATATATCTACGAACATTTGTCTTTCTAACGTTGCAATGCATTTTTAAAACTAGTAACGTTAATTGTTTAAAAAAAAAATCTTTCCAGAAGTCAAGTCCTTTTTGTGTTTTCTATAATGTTTCGCATTATGCATCCACTTTGTTAATCAAAATGCGGAAAAACAGAAAATACCAAATTAATGAACCTACAGTTTCCTTTCTAACGACATCTTCTGTTAAAAAATCATTGATAACGTCCCTTAAATTCGATTCTATAACTCACTTCGACATTTCACCAAATTTCATCTTTCTCATAGAAAAGACATTTTTTCCCAAGATACAATTCCAGTGTTTTGGGGTTTCAAGAGTTCGTGTATCTAATTTCGATTTGAACAGTAATGTTTTTAACACTTTCCAACATAGTTGAAAAGTGTTTATGAATTCGTCTGTCTGCCTGTGCTCTAACTTGCGTAAATATAGTTCAATTTCCATGCAATTTATATATGTTATTGAGGTTTACCATGACATGTTTGGTATCATAAATTAAGTGTGTAACATTTGCTGTGCGTTTACAGGGGCACGCGAAAGAATTCAGTTACATTATGGTCCATGGGGGGAAAATCGTTTGAAGTGTATTTTAATGATGTTTCACTATTTTAAACATACTGAAATTGATATACAGTGGGGGCAAAAATTGTATACATTTTTTGAAATTTTCATGTTTTGTAACTTTGTGTGCTTGAAGAATATAATAAATTTCACTTAAATACAAATGTTTATATATCAAATTCAAGGAAATTTTATGTAAAATTTAATTAAAAAAAACATAATTAAAACATATGCATTGCAAAAAAAGTTAAGCTTACAAAAAATAAGATCCATCTTAGATCATCATAAGATCAATCTGTATTTTAAAGTTACACTTGCACATTCAATATTTAGTAGGATAACATTTGTTTTTATTACAGCTTCACAGCTTCCTTTCATTGAGAGAACTAGTGTTTGGAGTTAATCCTTTTTAATCACATGATTCCAAGAAACAATTATAGCTTCAATAAGTTGCGTTTCATTAGATGGGCACTTTTTTCGTACCAGGATTTTCAAACGTCACAAATTTTTTATAGGACTCAAATCAGAGCTGTTTCCTGGCCAGTGTAATAATTGTATGCTTTTATATTTAAACCATTCTTTTCATATTTTTGCTGTATGGCATGGAGCTGAATAAAGAGATCCCTGATGGAAGGTATCAATTTTTTTTTTCAGGACAGTTTCGATGTATTTTGTTGCATTCAGAATGCTATCAATCACTTGAATGCGGCGCACACCATCTGCAGACATACAGACCCAAATCATGACATTTGTTGGGTTTATTAAAAAGCAGTAAACCAACGTTTAAAATGCACAAATAATAGATGAAAAGCAGCAAACAGCTGTTTCGAATCTACAGCGAGATTCTTCTTCAGTGGAAGATAGGGAAAAAGGAACAGCGTGCTAAAAAAAGCAAGGCTGAGCAAAAAGCTTTTTTGCTCAGCCTTGCTTTTTCTAGCACGCTGTTCCTTTTTCCCTATCTTGCACTGAAGAAGAATCTCGCTGTAGATTCGAAACAGCTGTTTGCTGCTTTTCATCCATTATTTGTGCATTTTAAACGTTGGTTTACTGCTTTTTAATATTCCTGCACAAAGGCTATAATTGCTATTTTAATTTGTTGGGTTGTTTGTAGTTGCCTTAATGCAATCAGGATGCAACTCTTCCCCTACTCTACGTCTCACATATTTTCGCCCATCCGTACCAAAGAGCGATATTTTACTCTCATTGCTCCAGATTATTTGCTTCCACCGATTTTCAGTCCAATTAATGTGTTCTTTTGCCCCCTGAACTTCTTTCTTGCGTTGCTGAAGATTTAAAAACTGTTCTTTCCTCGTAATTCTACCTTACAGTTCATAACCTGCTAATCTTCTCCTTATTGTTCTTGAAGTAACTGAAATATTAACAGCAGTTGATGAAATTCTTCTATCTTTGAGGCATATTCTTTTTATTTTTCTATCGTCAGAAGCACTTGTGCATTTTTTCGGCCTCATCTTGACTTATTTATCGCTGATTAATTTCTTCATAACGTAAGCACAACTTTCGTACCCCAGATAAAATAACTGATCCCCCAACCTGTCTTGCAATTTCAGCATAAGAGAGACTATTTTCTCTCAATATGACAATTTTACTTCTTTTTGTAGGTGTCCAATCAGTTCTTGTTGTTGATTAAATTTATGTTAAATTATTTGCATTAAGAAAAAATAAAAATATGTTTTAAAAAACATTATTCTATCTAGTTACACTAGTATTCACCCTTCTGCAATATTCATTCTAGCAAAATTCCGGTTTTACAAATCAAAACATACAACAGTTTAGTTACTGACATTTGATTGGTTCGCAGAATAGTCATTGTGATTGACTAAGAAGCTTTTATTACAATAGTAGGAGAGCTGTTGAACATTTTTGAGTAGGTATTTGAGGCACCCTGAAAATTTGTGCAACACTTCTTTTGTAATGCCTGAATACAAAATCGAATGTCTGGCTGAAGGATCGTGGCCCAAAACCTGTGCCAGACACGTGTCAAGTGCCATTTTTTGACACTACCCAAAAAAGGTATTTGAGGCATGCTGAGATTCAAACAGAATAATATTTATACTTAGAAAAAAATATTTTGAAAATGACAGACACTTTAGTCGGCACAAAAACTGTACCAGACACGTGTCAAGTGCCATTTTTTGACTACCCAAAAAAGGTATTTGAGGCATGCTGAGATTGAGGCACAATAATATTTATGCTTAGAAAAAAATATTTTGAAAATGACAGACACTTTAGTCGGCACAAAAACTGTGCCAGACACGTGTCAAGTGCCATTTTTTGTCTGGCACAGGTTTTGGGCCACGATCCTTCAGCCAGATATTCGATTTTGTATTCCGGCATTACAAAAGAAGTGTTGCACAAATTTTCAGGGTGCCTCAAATACCTTCCCTAAAATGTTTAACAGCTCTTGGACTACAATACACTTCAGCATTCATGGCTAATTGTGTTTGTATTTTAGACTAAAGTAAGTGTAACTTTTTTTGTAATGCAGATATTTTAATTGTGTTTTTTATATTAAATTCTACATTAAATTTCTTGAATTTGATATTCAAACATTTGCATTTAAGTGAAAATTAATATATTCTATAAGAACACAAAGTGAAAAATAAAACATGAATGTGACATGAAAATTTCAAAAAATGTTCATAATTTTGGCCACCACTGTACTTCACTGGGGTGCCCCAAATAATGATTAATATAGAATATGGTGTGTATAGCATTTCTCGTTCATTTACAGGGACATGCTGAAGAATTTGGCTACAATACCGTCTATGACCAATAATTCCTGAAAGTGCGTTTTTAATTACGGTATGCATTTTTAAATTTAACTAATTTTTTGGATATTACTTGGTGTGTATGATTTCTATGGATTATATACAGGGCTGCAAAAAATATTTCGTGTACATTTCTTGATACTTTTTGACGGTAATTGCTGAAAACGAACTTTCAACTGTGTTAAGCGTTTCCTAACTGAACTAAATTCTGGCATACTATATAGTATGTATGCAAATATACAGATCATATACAGAACTGCACAAAATAATTCGTATATTTTTCCGACTATAGGTGGGAATTGCTGAAATAGGGTTTTCCAATGTGTTATGCGTTTAGAGAAGTGTTTACTTAGCCATCATCTTTCACCTTATTAAGCGAACATTATTCCCAACTCTAAGTTCGTTTGGATAAATTTTCGTTTAAAAATAGAAAATCATACAAATTCACGGGTGTACGCTGCTCAATTCTAAGTTCGGAGTTCCAATTCTAGTTTCGTTTGGAAAGATTGTCTTTTAAAAATAAGAAATCGGTCAACACTGATTTTAGGTATATTTAAGGTTATTATTGATTGCATGCCCGAGTAACGCCGGTTGGGTCAGCTAGTATATAGTAAAAAAAAATAAGTAAATTGGATTTTATTACTTTAATGGAAGTAGATTTGTGTGAATGGAAGTTCATTTTCCTATTTTGCGAAACAAAACGCGCATACAAGGTGCGGCAGGTATTTGAGAACACACGTTACAGGTGAAATACCATCCTGTGCGTCATTGTTACAAATTCTTTTCTGTTACAATAACATATCAGAACCTAGACTAACTCATGAAAAAAGAGCCGTCATCGTCTCCATGGCTGCAAGACACTCTGATTCAGAGATTGACGCGTTACTGAAATTCGTCCGGTCATTCGTCTTTAAAGTAAGGTGCGAACTAAAGGCTTGTGAGATTTTATGTGGCTACCATTTCTCACATGAAACAGCATTGTCGGCGATCTGACATTATCAGGAAGCCAGAATTCGCAAGTCGTGTCGATGAAGATCCTAACGAGTTGATGAGGGAGCTACAGATTGATGAGGCCACCATCCGACGCATAAGGATCTTCGTTAAAATTCGTACATGATGAGGACAGGTAGTTCTTGTTCGAGGGGGATAACTGACTAGCCAGAAACAAGCACCTCCTGAACAAGCTGAAACATCCGAAGGTAGGAATGCTGTGGTATTCCTCAGAGGAGAAAAACATTTCCGGGTCTAGAAGGTGAGCCACAAAAAGATCAGTGACTGTGTAAAACCCCCGAAGCGGTCCAAACGTCATGCACAGAAAATTTCCAACTGCACTTATGAGTCTGGGGTTCGTGAACCGCGAATACGACCAGGTGCCCCCTTTGAAGGTGCCAGAGTAAACGCTGTTGCTTACACCGAGGTATTAAACACGCTACTGAAGCTCTGTATTTTTCTGTAGCACATAGAGGGCCACATGTTCTCAGGAAGACTCGTTAACATCCCATACAGTCCATACAATCCAACAATGGATAGCTGAAAATTTTCATAACCATATGCCCTTCTCAACTTCTGGCCTCCCAGCTCTCCAGATGTAAACCCAATGGACTATTACGTATACTGAGTGGTTGAAATAGACTCCAATAGACATCCACACAACACTATTGTGGCTCTAAAGACAGCCGTTGCGGATCCAATGGCAAACATTTCCAACACTCATCTGATTATTGCCTGTAGTCGGCTTTAACAGCCTGTAGAGGCTGACGATATTTCAACGAATGCTATCATCCATTATGTGTTTGATAACCTGTACAGAACGTTAAAATGTAAAAAATGCTCTATTTCCAGTATCTGTTCCTGTTTGAATGCAAACGTGATTTTGTTCTCACATGCCTGGCAAATACATTTTAAATTCAGTTCTCTTCATTTATTCATTCAATGAATCGTTAATTTAATTCAAAATTTTATCTAATATTTAATTCAGTAAAGTTCAAGGTTTCAAAGTTTTAGTGCACTTTAACTGGAATACTATATCCCGTCTCTATGCAGAGAGTTTATAAAGAGTAACTCAAAACTGAAGCCCCAACTTTAAAATTTCACAATTCATTAACCAGAGGAGAGTCGAACAGTTTGAGACACAGATTTATTAATGGCTTTTCTACATTTTATTTCGTGTTCAGCTTTTACCACATATATGTTACATTCAGCTTGATACCTTAACTAAATAATAAAAATGAAGTGTTTGTAATAGATGGCTTAGAAAATATTTAATGAAATGTTTGTACGCCTATCCTAATGTCCCAAACTGTCCTACACTGTAGGTCAGATTTGGAAAGATGGGCACAGGCAAATAATAAAGTGTGAACAAGTACATAAAGCACAGATAATATGAGAAAGGAATTTATTAAATAATAAAAAAAGATTTAAATATCTGTATTTAGCATTTTATAGAGCGTGATTATCAAAAAACTGTTCGATATTTGAGATCCTAGCTACCGCACCGTTGAAAGACACAGGATGTCATTTGGGAAATAGGTGTTTTAAGTTAAAGTTTCGGATATGAGATTAAGAACAACAGTCCAGATAACATAGTAACGGTTACATTGTGAAAATTTCGAAAATTTCAAATGGCAACATCCATATTTTCATCGCAAAATGATCATCACAGTCAAATACCCCAGTCAGCGATGGACTGGTTCCTGCAGGCAGTACAAGAAACAGCAACCAAAAATAATTCGGAAAAAGAGCACTGAGAATAAAAATTAAGCCTATTAAGGTTATAAGAAACATATTATTTTAGTTGGATATCGAAATTTGTAAATGTTTTTCAAATGCGTGGGAATGGGCAATAATCATGACAATGCAGAATATCATGCTTAATGGTGTTTATCATGTCACACACACATAGCAAATTTGATGTTTATACTTTAAATTTTAAATAAGAGATAAAAACCGATTGGGGTGTGTTCCGGTGAAATTGGTGAACATGAAAACGCGAAATGGCAATAGATAATAATGTCATTAACGTTTTCTTGCAGCACAGGTGAAGCATTAAATGTTCTTATTTGTGTTTCTTTGAAGTTGGCGCTTCTTAGTGCTACAAGTATCGCACGAATGCCAAATATGGCTTTTTACAGTGAAGATCATTTTGCGATGAAAAAAAAAATAGGTGCTGATATTTGAATTTTTTGAAAAACGTTTCACCGTAACCGTGACTGTGGGAGCTCGATTGCTGTTTCTTGCTTTACTTTTGACTCCATACCTTTAAATGCACACATTCCAAACTGCACTTCTTTGCCTTGAAAGGCAAGTTCTCTAGGGACTCATATATCTGCAAATATTTTTATGACCACCCTGTATTTACATAACTAAATAGTTCCTTTTCAAATTCTGATGAAACAAACCTTTGACTTAGTGTTTCTTTTTTAGAATTGAATTCAATAAAGTATCAGTGTCATCAAGAAATGGTCATTCTTCTACATTAGTATAAATAAATGAACCACTCTGCTGACAATTTCTCTGGAATTTGATTCATATTCACCACTCTTGGTGTTCTGAATATGTCCGAAAAATGCAGCGATTTTTTAGCAATAGCATTTGGTGACTGCTTTACTACCATATTCATACTGGTATATTTTACGCTGTAGAGATACATTATTGGATAAAGAAGGATTTCGTTTGATAATATATTGTAGTCAAACTCACCAACCATTAATAAATAAATTAGAGTTTTTAAAGGTGAAATAACTAAAATTTTCGTGATGACATTGATAATATTCGTTATTTAGCTTAATTATCTTTACTGATAATTTATTCTACTTATCAGTGTGAGTCGTATTCTGAACATGTGCAACGGCCATCAGTAATTTAGTATAATTATTTTCACTTTATTTATCTGCGATTAAAAAAGACAAAAAGGCTATACTAAATTACTGGCGGATGTTTGCACGCTGCACGTTTTCAGAATATGGCCTCGCTTTTTACAATATTCTTTAATCATAAATGTAAATGAATATCTTTTTAGAAATAAAAAGCGATTTTATTCCCTGGAGCACCTTGTCTTGCACGTACCAACATTCCCTGTTACTATGTGCCCCAAACTTCCATACTTTCTTGTCTTCTGGTTTTACAATGATAAATGTACGTTAAAATCTAAAAAGGAACATATCTTATTATTAGTTTTCTCTGGAAGCCAGAATTTGACGAAACGTTGCGTAAATGCTCTGTATTTATCATAACTAGGTAATTTAAAACCGGCTTCCCGCGTTGCTGCAAATGGGTGAACAACATTCTTTTTATTGTAAAGTCTAATATTTTTTAACCTTTACTATATTTTTTTTTACATTGCAGACTAAAAACAAGAGGAAGTATTTTTATATGAAAAATATCAATTATGTATTCGAATAAAGTTTTGACATTTATTAAAAGTATTTCAAACGAAAATCAAACTTCAAAGTAATTGCTTAAGAGGCGCAAAGGACCAACATAGTGATATAGATTCTATGCCGGGACTCGAACCAGGGCCATCAGTATAGCGCACTGACTTCTACCGACTAAACCACATGGAACGATACCCAGCCTGGAAATTTTCTCACTATTATATGTTGGCAAGGCTACAAACGCAGCACAAGATGGAATATTTATCGTGAACCACCAACCTGGGGCGAACACGAAAACAATTTACCCGGCTGGGTATCGTTCCATGTGGTTTAGTCGGTAGAACGTCAGTGCGCTATACTGATGGCCCGGGTTCGAGTCCCGGCATGGAATCTTGTTCATTATGTTGGCCTTTGCGCCTCTTAAGCAATTATAAGGGGCGTTCAAAAAGAAACGAGCCGGAGTCTGGAATGTGCAAGCCGGTGGCAGAATTGTAATATTGTTGCGTCAGTAACAAAGAGTGTTTTCGACAAGAGAACGGAAGTCCACATGCCCGCCGCTAGAGGGTCACGAGTGCAAGTTACGTGACTACAAAGCTAGCAGAAGCATGCATCAGTCGTCCAAGGCTCATTCCAGTTGTAAGCGACTGGAGATGAGTCTTCGTGTCATCACTTCGAACCAGAATCGAAACAACAAAGTCTCCAGTGGAAACATCGAGGGTCACCACCACCAAGAAAATCCAAGGCCACCCACACAAGTGCAGGAAAAGTTACGCCGACGTTCTTCTTTGACCAAGACGGTCCTCTATTGATGGACTTCCTGCAGCATGGGACAACAGTGAATGCCCAGCATTACTCGCAAACTTTGACCACCCTTCGCCAAGCGATCAAATCAAAACGACCAGGGAAGCTCCCCCATGGGGTCATTCTCCTCCGCGATAATGCAAAGCCTCATACGGCCAACACGATTATGGCACTCGTGCAGAAATTCAAGTAGGAGGTTCTCGGTCACCATCCATACAGTCCACACCTCTCACCCTGAGATTACGCCATTTTTGGTCCCCTAAAAAAGGCTCTGAGGGGCAAACAATCCACCTCGGATGACGACGTCAAGCAGCACGTGCGGAACTGTTTCATATCGCGACCCGAGGAATTTTACGAGACAGCCATTCACCGCCTTGTGTCTCAATGGGACAAGTGCCTCAACAGCCAGGGCCAATACTTCTGAAATACATGTACTAGTTTCTGTTCCTAGGCATCCGGCTCGTTACTTTTTGACCGCTCCTAATACTTTTAAATTTGATTTTCATTTGAAATATTGCATGCAAGGCGAATGTTTCTCTCTGGAATAATTTCCATGTATTAATTTATTAAAAGTTATTATTATTCCGTATTAACCGCATGTAAGGCGTTAATAGCTAAAGAAGTCAACAACGGTTTCCCTCCTTACAGCAACCTTTTGGTTTCTGATAGTTTTAGTGTTTAAGCGCGTAGTTCGATTGCATATCTCTTAAATTTATGTTTTATTTATATTATTTTATTTATTGATGATGAATTTTTAATTTCACCGAAATATGTTGATTTTTTATGTTTCGGAAGGTAAAGAAGCACTTTTCGGATTCGTGTGTAACTTCGACGGGCTTTTACTTTCATAGACGGTATTAAATCTCGTGATATTTCCGGAAATATTTGTCTTTTTTTACAGTGCACACTGAGATGTATTAGAGTTTATTTTCTCTATAACTGCTGTAATATAAAGTGTTCCAAGGTACACCACTCTGTACAGAATCTAATACTACTTTATAGAATGCAATATGTAAAAATATTCAAGATAAGTTTTTGCGATTATATTTATTGTAAAAGTATTTTAGTAGTACAAGTATTTGCCAAATAAGGGAAATTTTCAATTTTTCTCTTTTGCGAGAAAAATGCGTGCACGCATTTAACCAACTATTAGTTAATAACATTATATTTCTTAAAACAAATCATGGATTGTTATATTTTAGCTAATACACGAATTAAATTTATTTGCATAAAATAACTTTATAAATTTACTCTTCAAACCATTTTGATTGCATGAAAATAGCAACGTGCGATAAGGACCGTCTTACAATTTGATACTCCCTCTCTCCCTTCATCTCATATTTTCAAATAATCGTAGCCAGAAAGCTGCTTAGAACTACAGGCAATGCGATGCAAATTGCATTTGGAAACACTTCCATCATTAGGCAAACAGGCCGTTAAAGGTAATTGACGGCTCCTTTGATGTTCGGAAACGCGTCAGTAGGCATTGTTGCTTCATTAAGCACATCTAGAAGAGGATCTAAACGACGGAGGACGATATGATTGAATTGAGCGTAAGAATATAGGAAAAGTTTAACCTTGTAGTTAATCTTTAAAGATGTAAATTGATAAAGTCTAATATTGACTGCAGATTGACGGATTAATACTTCTTAGAAAGCATTTTGTTTATTTTTGTTCCAGAAAAGTAAAGTGAATTTAAGTTATTTTGTCGGTATTGTGTTAATTAACGGGCAAGACATGCAAATCAGAATAAGGAATTCGATTTGGGATCTCTGCGATGATTTCACGTTTAAGTTTGAGAATAATTAGCTTCAAGATACAGAGAAGTTGAGTAAGTTTCGCTACCTAAAGATAAAGGATGTCTCATGCCAAAGTAATAATGTTTCTCAGAAACGAGAACTCGTTATTTTCTTCGACTCATAAACATTTATATATTATACTTGATACGATACAATTGAAGCTTTATAAAGCAATAAATAAAGTTCTTTAAATTATTACTAAGCTTAGATTTCTAATTTTAATTTATTAATGAGAATACAACTGTAGCATAAATCGTTTTAAATGAAATCAAGAGAGAGAGGGAATTCAAAATTCCACAAAATATTGATATAAAAGGAATTGGCAGAAAATTTTTGTTCATACAGTATCAGGAAGCAATGCGAGATAGTACTGGAACAAGCGACAGATTTTTTTTTTTTTTTTTTTTTTTTTTTTTTTATAATGTTTTCATAGAAATTCCATTTTGAGGGTAGGGAGGGAACCTGATGAAAGAAAATATTATGTGAGACTTGATTTTGAACCGAATTTGCACGTGATTAGATAAAAATTACTGATTTCGGGATGGGGGCTCCAGCCTCTGAGACCCCCTTCCCCGGCTACGCCCCTATGCAGGATTTTAAACCTTAATCCGTTTTCCAGTCTTAATTAACAATGGATCCAGAAGAGCAAATGGTTAAAAATTAATGAATACTTCTATGGAATGAAGTAATTGAAGTCAGAACATCGTACGTGGCAACAACATTCCACAAGAAAATCTTAGTGTGAAATACATGACGAAACTTTTTGAAGTATTGTGCTTCATGATTTAATGCAGAATCCACTTACCAACCAGTTCGATAATCTCAAGGTCTAAAGGCCTCTAAACGTTGGATCGAAATCTGCTTATAAAATTTCAAACGTTTGCCACTTTCATGGTTCTTTTTGAGAAATCTACTACCACATCGATATAAACTTGTCATCTATGACTTTGGTATAGTTGAATATAGCTTAAATCATTCTTTTGATCCTTGCTTGTGCACCATCACTCATCGATAATCGCATCGACATAGTTCCATATGTGTAATCAGATGCCACGCCTGCACTAACCGTTAAATTAAACATGTGGAAGTAACGGTGCCTTGAATGAACTTGAATGAGCAGACATGTTTCACTTCATGACTAAAAAGATGCACGGGGCACTAATCAATTAAAGTACTCACGCGCGGTGTAGAAGTAGTGAAATGAAGATTTCCATCCCATTGATTTTATGAAATTCACTTTTGTGACATTAACTGGTGTTTTTGTGCAATTAAGGACGCGTATTTTTCTGCGTGTGTAATTTTTTCATCAATCAAGAAGATTCAGATAAAAATAATAAGTCACATAAAGCGGGCTGCCACAGGTGACTTTAGCTCACAGGCTATCAAAGCCTAAGAGCTAATGTGCCCGCCCGTTCTGTATGTATGGTACTTATGTATGTATGTATGTATGTATGTATGTATGTATGTACGTACGTAACGCGATAACTCTTGATAGAAATATCCTATTTGCTTCAAAAATTTTTCTAGGTTCATTGTGATAAGGTGCTTCCCTGATTAGTTTTGGAGCTTCATTGGTTAAGGATAATGGGGGAAAAGGGGGGTTAGTCCACACCCTTAATTCAGATAAATGGGTTTTTCATGCAGGATCATTCGATTTGCCCCGAATTTGGTATACCGGTTTATTATGTTAAGGAACTTCCCTGATTAGTTTTCGGAGTTCATTGGTTAAGGATAAAGGGGGAAAAACTGGGTTAGTCCACCCCCTTAATTCAGATAAATGGGTTTTTCATGCAGAATCATTCGATTTCCTCCGAATTTGGTATACCGGTTTATTATGTTAAGGAACTTTCCTGATTAGTTTTGAGGGTTCATTGGTTAAGGATAAAGGGGGAAAAGGGGGGGTTAGTCCACCCCATTTAAATCAGATAAATGGGTTTTTCATGCAGAATAATTCGATTTCCTCCGAATTTGGTATACCGGTTTCTTATGTTAAGGAACTTCCCTGATTAGTTTTGGGGGTTCATTGGTTAAGAATAAAGGGGGAAAATGGAGGTTAGCCCTTCCCTCTTAAATTAGATAAAGGGGGTTTTCATGCAGAATGATTCGATTTGCTCCGAAGTTGGTATAAAGGTTTATTATGTTAAGGAACTTCCCTGGTTAGTTTTGGGGGTTTTATTGGATAGGGATAAAGGGGGAAGGGGGGCTAGTCCACCCCCCTTAATTTATATAAACGGGTTTTTCATGCAGAATTATTCTCTTTGCTCCAAATTTGGTATACCGGTTTATTATGGTAAGGAGCTTCCCTGATTCGTTTTGGGGATTCATTGGTTAAGGATAAAGGGGTCCACCCCCTTAATTTAGATAAATGGTTTTTTTTTTTTTTTTTTTTTGCAGGTTTATTCGATTTGCTCCAAATTTGGTATACCGGTTTATTATGATAAGGAGCTTCCCTCATTAGATTTGGAGGTTCACTGGTTAAGTATAAAGGGGGAAACGGGGGCTAATTCCCCTTCACTTATTTTTTTTAGGGGCATTATTCTTTAAAATAAGAGTATGATATACAATTTGTGTCAATAGCCTGTGAGCTCAATGCCATCAGTTTAGCTGGACACTTTTATTTTTTATTTTAATTCTACCTCACACCACTTTCTCAAAAAAAAAAAAAAAATGTATTGACATACTGGTTCGAGAAATTTTAAAAGAGAAATATACTACAAAATCTGTTTTTGAAATAGTGGTGGAAATAGAATAAAAAAATAGTGGCCTGTGGCAACCCTGTATAATTCATATAGCCCTGTATAATTCATGTTTCATAAGTTCGGTGCGAAAGTAAAACGCGATTAAAAAAGGATCTATGTGTCGGAGAGACATGCGGTTTGTAGATAAATATTCAGCGTGGTATGGGATTTTGTATGACACCAACAAAAAAGTTAGTTCAAAATCTAGACTATAGAGGGCGCTACTGCAGATAATTCCAAGGAATAATTCCATATTGATATCACAACGCAAGATTAGAGAATACTGCATGTAGACTTTTTCGTATCCAAATCTTGCGTTGTGTGAGCAATATGGAATTATCAACAGTAGCGCTCTCTATTGTCGAGATCTTGAACTAATATTTT
Organism: Maratus speciosus; assembly: GCA_963932465.1. Taxonomy (NCBI): domain Eukaryota; kingdom Metazoa; phylum Arthropoda; class Arachnida; order Araneae; family Salticidae; genus Maratus; species Maratus speciosus. The sequence continues at coordinate 459,606,854 of OZ010796.1, read as the reverse complement.
GTTGGTGTCATACAAAATTACGTACCACACTGAATATTTATCTTCAAACCTCATGTCTCTCCGACCCATAGATATTTTTTATCGGGTTTTACTTTCTCACCGAACTTTTGAAACACGTCAGCCATCTAAAGATATCATATTTTTATAATTTTTTTTATATATAAGTTATAATACTAGCGGGGGCGAAATTTCATCATGTCAGCAGTTGGGCACAAAATTTTCTGTACGCCAGTTTAAGGTTAGACATACTTTAAGGCTGTTCTCAAATCCAAATTACCTATTTTCTCAAACTTTTTAAATTCATATTTGTTCGCACACCAATGGAGTTGGATTGTGCTTTTATTCAGAAACTTTGTAAATAAACTGTTATTTACATTTTTACGTAAAGGCAGAAGATTTTTCAAAAAATGCTGCAGAAGTTCACTGCTTTTTTCTGATGCGACAGTGCGGGAAAGGGAAAGAAACTGATTTCGTGAAACAATAATTTACTTATAACAAAAGACGCGATACATTTATTGAAAAATCAAAGAGCAGTTCGATTGCAAATCACTTCAATAATCATACATGCAAGTATCATATTCTTTCATTTAAAATTACCCAGAAAATATGTCAAAAAATTTCGCGTTTTTTAGCGGGGAAAATAATTTTTAGAGACTTGCCTAAATTAATAAACCCAGAATTTTTAAATTCTCATATTATTAACTTTTATTCAAGAGTTCTAAATTCTCATATAATCATTTAGGATTATTATATATTAAGAGTATATTAATACAAATTCTGCATAGGTTAAATTATAGTAGTGTTGTCCATGTTCCAATGAACGCATTGAGAGCTTTTCGTTTATGTTACTTATGTTACACTTCTTGTAAAAGCTACAATGTTTTGATATGTAGCGTGTATATAGTGATTGCACACACCCCTCAAACCGAAATGAATTTTTACTTCCATTAAATTTAAATTCAGGAAATTTCAATTCGAATATTGCCTTTTGAGAAAAAACAGAAATTCGCAATTGAAAAATTTAATATATATCTTTAGGACAGTTCTTATTTTTTTTTATTTATATATTTTTAAATAATTAATATGAATATTTTTTTCGGTTTTTCAAAAGCTATTTCAAAGTAGCTTTTCAAATTCTATAATCTAATTACTAATTTAATCTAAAATGTACGTTTGTTCAATCATATAATAATGCGTTTAAGTTATTAAGTTTTGTTTTAATACAGAAACATACATTCGATAATTAAATATGAAAAATAATCTTTATGTGTGACAATGCGAGAATTATAAAGGAATACAAAGCTCCGTTAGCATCAGTTTCTAATTTAATTAAATTAAATTTTCTTTTGTTAATTTCTTCTGAAAGCTATTTTTTATTAAATTCGATGTGGCAGATGAAGATTATAAAAATTAAAAACAACATCTAATTAGTTGATGTCACGTCTTTGTTTTTTTTAATTTTAAAAGATTTCTTTTATTTAAGATCTAAAAGTTACAGTGTTGCATTGTTTTCAAATGGAATTTATTAAGACAATCTCAAAATATTTTAAAATAAGCTGTTTGAAATTCAAAAGTACCATGGATATGAGAAAGTAATTATTCAAGTAGTTTTTGTATGATGTTAAAAATTTAATTACGTGTTGGCATTGCTCGAGCAGAAGAAAATGACGAATTTGCGACAAATGATTTTTTTTTTTTTTATGTAATGCTTGTTTTATAACATGCGACACTCAAAAGTTAATTTCAATCACGAAACAATCATATTTAATTCTAAAATTGACTTGTTTTATTTTTGGTATGTAATTTTTAGACCTTTACTTTCCAAAGGAGATGGGTTGAGAAGGATTGATTTTCGACTACTCCCTGCCCAGAGAAGGTAAAAAGTTTTCTTTTTTTATCGAAGATATTTTGATTATTTTAATATAATTTAGGTTCGATATTTACTGACAGTATAATCGAATTAATACAACTGAAATGCATTCAAATTTGCTAAGTAAACATGTTTCTGATCTTGTATAAGAAATTCAAATTAAAACAATCATCAAGCAAAAGTCAATCAGAGAGGCAGTAAATATAGATTCTAAATTTAAACAATGGAAGAATGTATTAAAACATTGAAAATGTCTTAGAAAGATACGACAAAATGACCATATTGAGGAGGAGCGGAATTAATCCTTACTAATCCATCTAATTTTCTTTATTTCTCTTTGTTCTGTTTGTCTATTGTCGAAGTTAAGTTTGTGATATAATGCCTCCTTCCTTACACAACACATATGCAGATACACATACACACGCGTATATACCGGGTGTTCCAAAACTGACTGATGGATTTTAAAATTCAATAACTTGCAAACGGTGATAGATATTAAAAAATTCTTGCAGGTGTATTATGTAAGATGTCAGGAGTTTTTATGCTGCTATTTTCAGTTTTAGTTACAAATAGCATTGATAGATGGCGTTGCAAGCAATAACCACTATATCCAGGCTTGATTTTTCGGCTTCCTTCTTCTTCCATGCGAAAAAAGGAGATTAAATTGTATTGAATGGATCCCGAAGTACCAAAAATCGGGTCTGGACTGAGCACCTAATGCTCTCAGCGATTGCTTGAAATTCGAACTAAAATCAAGATTCACAGTAAAAAAAAACTCCTGACATCATACATAACCCTCCTGCAAGAATTTTTTTAATATCTGTCACCGTTTGCAAGTTATTGAATTTTAAAATCCATCAGCCATTTTTGGGACACCCGGTATATATAACGTTTTGTAGCTGGACAAGGAGATCGTGTTTATTTATTTATTTCCTTTTTTCAGAATTCAGTGTCAACTTTGAAAACCTAAGAATGGGAGATAAAATTGCACGTATTTTCTAACTTCGCAATCATTAAATCCATAATTTTATTTTTGAGTTTTGCTCTTTTATGTAATTTATAATTAGTTGTTATATGCATAGTTTTGGTATATTTTTGTGAAACATATACCAAACATTCTATAACGCCTTTTTGAAATAATACTGCATTCATTTATACTTAAGTTGAGATCTTCATTTAATTTAATTAGCATTTAATGGAAAATTTCGGTGACATTTGATTCATGGAAATTCAAAATATTAAGCAAAATCTATATGCAAATGTTTGGTAATTCTTTGACTTAATTTTCTGTAAAAGTTATCTGGTAAGTACCATAAATATCAAATAGTAGAACTAATTTTCAAACAAACATTTTCAGCCATTTTTGAAAGAATCATTTTGTATTGTAATATATAAAGAGTAATGCTTGTGAGGTTTATATTTTTACAATTATATTACTAGCAACTCCAAGAAGTCCTCATGTGCTGTTTTTTGTTTTTTTCTTTTTATTTAACCCTTTCGGCCCTTCTTTTTCTTAAAGTCCAAAAAAATTGAAACTTTTGTAACATTTGTTGTTTTTTTACTATTTACTAAGCTATATGGCACATAATTTTTTTTACTAAGCTAGATGGCGCTACTTGTCCACTAAAAAGTCAAAATATAGAATGCACAAATGTGTGTGTTTATTAGGTTTTTACGTATCTGGAAGGCGTTACTTATGGTTTAAAGCATTTGTAAGGAACATATTTGTGTCTGCCAGGGCCGAAAGGGATAATTTTAAATGCTTCGAATAAATTATGCTATATGTAAATTTTAGTGATTTAACTTTAACCCGTCCTGCGTTTTGTCTCATATTGCAGATGCAAAATATGGAACATATGTTATCTTGTCTTGTGACAACAACAACACGTGTTGTCTTGTTGTCACAAGACAACAGAGTGCTAAATATTTTTCACACTTATCATACATCTAGATAATCTTAATAATACGTAATCTCATACATCTTAACCTTGTTCCATATCTCGAGCTATCAAGATGTATTAAACGGCGCTAATACAGTCTACTTGATATCAATATTATGCTAAATATTGCATATTTTGTTTTATAAAAACATATTGAAATTTGATTGGGGTGTTAATTGTAATGTTCGTTTTATTTTTATTATACCCAGACGTAATCAAAATCAATTTATAACGTTCTAACTGAATCTGAAATTTGATTAAATTCCGTGCAGTAGTTCGTGAGTCCCACAACACTTGTGTTACATACACCCAGAAAGATCGCGAAAATTGTGAAAAACACAGTATAGAAGAGCTACCTCTTAGGAGATATACACTTAAATTTAATACATATCTACACTGCTCAAAACAATTAAATGATATTATAAGTAAGTTTTATATAAAATAGCGGTATAAGCGAATTTTTTTTTGCAGAATAGGGAAATGCAATTTTTTCTCATTTTCAAACTTTGGAGTATGCAAATTTTCAGTTTGACATAAAAAACGACGCTTTAGTGGCAGCGAATGAAATTTGGCTTTCAACTTACTGAAAGACAGAGATAAAAACAATGATCGACATTTAGTAAGTGCTTTGTTTCGATGAGTGAGTTGTCTCAACGAAGTCATTTATACGAATCATAAGCTCGGAGAGTTGTTGGTCTGTTAAAGGGGGGGGGGGGGTGCACAAGCCGAAGTAGCAGAAGCCACTGGAGTTTCACAAAGGTTGATTTCCAGGATCTGGAACCTTTTTTGGAGACTGGAAATGTAGGTCGAAGACAAGTGCAAATTAATAGATGTTCAACAACGTCCAATGATGATGGATATTTAACGCTAATGGCTCGGAGACACTGAGATATGAATGCCACTATTCTTCAACAACAACAACGCTCGGCTATTGGTACCACAGTTTTGACTCAAACTGTCCGAAACCGGCTCCACGCTGTAGGTCTGTATGCTTGCAGATCAATGGTATGTGTTATTTAACAGCAAGCCACAGTGGCGTCCGCAGGGAGTGGGCAACACAGCATGTGAAATGGAGGTTAAATGATTGGCTCAATATTCTTTTCTCTGACGAGTCCCGTTTTTCTGTCCATCCCGATAATAGGCGTATTTTCATCTGGAGAGAGTGTGCCAATAGAAACAATCTAATTTTGTGCAAGGAAGTGTCAAATTTTGTGGTCGGGGAATGATGGTTTATGCTGGCATCTCCATTGATGGACGTATCAACATCATTCGAAATGGAGCTCTGACTGGTCAGAGATATAGGGATAAGATCATCAGACCTAATGTAGTCGCAAGCTGCAACAATTGGAGATGACTTCATGTTAATGGAGGAAAATTGCAGGCCACATTGTGCTCGCTTGATGGATGATTTCCTTTTTGAGGAGGGAATCATACGACTGGAATGGAAAGCGTGTTCTCCGGACATGAACCCACTAGAGGATTTTTGGGACATTCTAGGCAGACGAGTTGCTCGCCGCCTACCACCCCCACAAACTCTCCAAGAACTGGAAAGAGCTCTTCTCAAGGAGTGGGACAGAATACCCAAGCTCCTCATTAATAGCATCATTGACTCCATGCCTCAAAGTTGTTCAACCTTGCTGGACATCCGGAGAAACCATACCCCCTACTAAAACGATTTTCATTGAAGAAAACACCTTTTTTATTCGTTGGTCAACGCTGCTGGATGTCCGGGGAAACCATACCCCCTACTAAAGCGATTTTTATTAAAGGAAACACCTTTTTTATTCGTTTTTTCTCATATGCACAACTTGTGATTTTTTTCTTTTGTACCCAAATACTCAATAAAATGCATTTTTTTCGGCCAAAATAGTATATTTTTTCTCATATAGCCTACCACGTCTGTTGATCATGTATCAATCATCTAAACAATTACCCAGCCGCAAGATCCATCCACAACCTCAATGTCCTTCAATTATTTTGAGCAGTGTATATATGTCAATGAGTCACAGAATATGAAATTCCGTGAATTAGTTCTTGAGAAAGAGCTATCGCGTCAATCGTTGAAAATGCGGCATAACAACAACACCAGTTGGGCGATATACACCCAAACGTTATCACAGCAATTGTGTTAAAATCTAACTGAATCTGATGTTTTATTAAATACCGTCCAGTAGTTCAAGAGTTAGATCTTCCACAAAATTTATGTCACATAGAGACAGATAAACACACGAACACACATTTTATAATCGTGATCAGGAAATTCTAAAATGTCTAAATTCCATGTATAATATTTCATGAAACTTATACTTCCTTCTTGTAAAAATAGAAGATAATTAAAAATTCATTGAAGCAAGAAACAAATTTTAAATAATTAATACATTTTTATTTACATAAATTATTTAATTTATGTAAATAAAAGTACCTGTTTCTCTAATTACATTGAGTACACTGTTCAAAATAATTAGAGAAGCAAGCAAAGAATTGGGAGAAAGACGGGGTACATCTCTTGGTCCTGGTCCCTTCCAGCTCTTGCGTCCCTGATCCTGACGCCCGAAGGCCGCCCCTCACAAAGACTCAGTTCTTGGCATTCGCGCTGCTCAGCGCACGCCACGCAGGCTAACTCCAAAAAATAGAGACGGCCAGTTGAATGCGACAGTCCACACCACCCAGCCCTGAAGAGCCAAATGGTCTCTTCTCTTGGTGTCCCACACGGTGCACCCCAGTGACCCGCAGGAATCGAACACCTGAAAAGTCGTCGATCCCACGAGCCAATACCAAGGATTCTCGAGCGAGAGTTGCTTTACGGAGGTCTCTCAAGATAAACTACCATAACTGGGCAAAGACATTTTTGAGAGACAACCGATAGGAAGAGAAGGTGCCTCTCGTAGGAAACCCCGAAGAGTCGAGGAAACTCTCTCCTGACGACATAGCCATCGCCTCGCTTGAGGGATCACAAAAGTGCCTCTAGCGCACCCCGGAGACTCGAGGAAACTATCTCCTGCCGACACAGACTTCGCCTCGCTAGGGGTTTTTCGCCAGACCTTCTCGTTACGACGAGCGGAACCCCTCGCGGCTTAACGCAGGGAGACATGAAAGATCGGACTAGGTGCCGTTAGCGACCCCTTTAGAGCACGGAAAGCTCCTCCCAGACGGAATAGAATCCGCCTCGCTAGGGGGTTGGAGTGTCCGGAGTCCCGCCGGTACCCCACAACTTGACACCGCCCTTGGGCGGGGAAACCGCGCCAGACCGGCGAAAATCCGGCCACGCTACCTTACCTCACGGCCGCCGTGGTATCTAGACACGAGTGTCCCTACCCGTGCAATGGTGACCACTAGCTATTAGAGTTCGAAAGTTAGTCAGTAGCGCACGGACTCGCAGGACCTGGGTCGGAGCGAGAGCTCCCTGCGGGGGCGGATCCTGGAACCGGACCTAGGTGAAAGTGGATCCCTACCAGGTGAAACGGCGCGACGTCAGGTAACTAGTACCACACTGGCCTCCCTCCGCGACCGCCCTCTGGTCGACGGGGGCACCTCCAGTCACCACCCACCTTGGTGTTGGCTCCCAACTGCCCCAACTATAAGGGTCTTGGCGGAAAGAGACACCTGACACAGGAAGGGTGTCAGGCGCTGTTCGAAACCTTTCTCGACGCTGACTCCGGTAGATCCTGCATGGCGATCCCGCGATTCTCGCCGACACTAGAGAGCACCAAGTCCTTGTTCTACAGGGTCTACTCGCTCCTCTCAAGCTTCCTCTCAGGCAATTGGTGGATAGAGTCCTACCACATTTGCAAGTATTTGCTCAGCGACACCGTCCAGCCTGAAAGCTGGCACTGAGATCGACCTATAAGAGTCGCTACTCGCTCAATCCCGAGAACAAGGACAAACGGAGGGATCCCGATGCCCACGTGCCACCGGGAAACCTTGCACAACTCTCGTTATCCGTGGGTGCTGGACTAAAAGCCTTTCGACTATGAGCCACTCGTGGAAGCTGTGGTTCGTCCCTATCCGGCCCCCTCGCATTCTTACACAACGAACTCGGCCGGGCTCTGTGAAGGTAGGCGCCGTGAAGGCGCCTACCTTCACATATTAATATTAATACCTTTCTCCTTCCCCCCCTTTAAAATTACATTTTTTCGAATTCTTTAAATTTAATTATCTGTTTGCATTCGGATTCAATCTGTTTTTAACGCTCTTTTCCCTTCTTAAGTTCAGCAATCATTTTTCTGTATCTGTAAGATTTTAACCGCAGCGCACTGTATTTAAAAGAAAAGAAATAATTTCCTCTTCTCGCCTAGCAACTGGATTCTAATTTTTATCCTTCTGCCTTAGTTTTGATGATATGCAGAAATTAGTCAGACATATTACTTCTACATTTTTAGCCGTTGGTCCAGATGTAAGAGATATTAGTCATTTCAGTTATTAACCCTGTCTTTATTTTACTTTAGTTTATTAACATGCCCTTTCCGCCGCTTCAATCCCATGAGAACTGTGGCAAACCACTATAGAATGTTCTTTTGCGGTTTATGTGCTATAATTCCTAAGTAATCATTTGGCGTTAAATATTTCTTATTACTCTTTTACTTCCCCCATTCAATTTCAATTATCGTACTTTGACCACATGCCTTCCTCTCTGTATTTTCGCCTTATAGCACATGTATTTGGCGAAATTGTGTATGTACTTCTGCCAATACTCGAGCATTTCGAGAAAATGTAATTGCGAGACTTCCTTCTGAACTCGCATGCTCTGAGCATAAGAATGTAACGAGACTCTCTCTCCAACGCCCGGCTCCGGCCGAGGGCTTGCCTGGCAAAAACACTACCCGAACCTGGTGTCCGATTTGGTCAATAAAGAATTAGTTGTAACATTCGGCTTGTCTCTATCTGCAATATGGAATAATTCGTTCTGTTAATATTGTTTCACATCGTTATCAACTCTTACAGCCATCTGAATAATTCAATACAAATGTACAGAAATCCCAAAGCTTCGCTACAGGCTCCGGGTCTCCTTCTCCACCAAAGCGGTCGGTTCCGGACCACCCGGAGGGGCGACGACAATAATTGGCAGAAGCCATGCGAAACAACATGCAAAAAGTATACATACACATAGATGGAAAGTACATACATTAAAACGTAATACAGAAAGCAAAGCACACAAAATTACATATGGCAATTTCAGTGTTTTGAGATATTGTCAAGGACATGAATGCACCAATTTGTATACATATAAACAAAAAAATACTGATCAACGCTTTGTGGAGGATTTTTAATGTGTCTGGCTCTATCCAGAAACTATGGCTGTTGCACAGGTTGTCCGTAGTTAAAGTTCAATGAATATTTGTCGCTGTATGCAGTTCTGGAAAGGGGAAATTTAGTTATCGACAACCTTTATTTCTCAGATGCGATGAGATTGTTGATGAGACTTTGCAGAATATTGTTTCACTTTTCTAAAAATTAAATCTCAAAGTCCTGGACAGTCGACGGGGTCATTGGTGTAACTTTAATGCATCGTCCGAGTGCGTCTTACACATTTTTGATCGAAGTACTGGCGGGAGATAATGTTGGTCCCTCCATAGACTGTATTTTCTGAATTTTAAACGTATTCTCCACAAGTTGAGCTACATAAAGTCTAGTAAAATCTTGAATTGTAACAAAAGAATCGCCAATGCCTACAGAGTAATGCACGGCATAATGCCTGATTATAGCGTCTGCATACATTTAGGCTATAAAATTTCTAATGCGGGCGATATGCCGCTGTGAGATTTAGCCTGTAAGAACGCGGGGTTATATTGGGTGCCCTTTTCCCTCCATGCAGGAACATATTGTTTGTCACATTTTAGATTGAATAAGGACGCGACAGTGAAAACACTTGATTCCATCCACAGAACGCATGCTATCTTGATGTTCCGCTGCCTATCTACAGACTGCACGGTGTATTGGGGTTATTGAAATGGATTCCATTTGACTGATTGTGCGACAGGACGAACTGCTGGAACGTGATCATTGTCCACCATACAACATGCTATAGCTTCTGCTTACGAAGCCCTTTAAGATATCTCCCTTTATCACTTCAACATCAACAATTCCATTTTGAATGTTTAAGTACCTAAATCTCCTGATTGGCTGCAGACTGATATCTTACACTGTTTAGTAATTAATTCTATTCTAGTTAGGAAGTAGCTATGATTCTTGTTTTCATTATTAATATTAGATTCGTTTACCATAAACAAATTTGTTGTTCTGTGTTAAAGAAATTTTTCCTTGGAGTACGTACGCTCTTTGCAAGATAAATGAAGAATTTCAGAAAAACAGTCAAGAGGTTGGCCATATCGAGCAATAGGCCTTAACCTTCACGTTACGGACGCAGCTGTACAAAGGCGCCGACAGAAATGGTTACAGTATTGGAGGCTCTTTAAGACCAATATTCATGAATCTGAGACAAAATCGGTTGATTGTGCAATGGGCTTGAATTTTTTCGGCAGCCTTATTGTCCACAATACAAAGTTCTGTAGTTTCTCTTCAACACGTTTTCTTTTAAAACGACTCCCTGTACAACTTCAACATTGACAATGCCATTTCGAATGGTGCCGAGCCCAATTGAATTGGATGGCCGCAGTCTGACATCATTTAATGTTTAGTAAGGAATTACTCTTAAATCATGAAGCAGATGATTATCGCATCCGTGTGTAGAATTGGTCTGGCAAACTTTCGCAGGGAGGCTTTTTTTACAGAGGCATACAGCTATTATTCCTGTACTGTGATGTTATGTACTCTTACGGAAACAGGCTACGCCTAAAAGTTCTGCGTAAAACTTTATCAGCAAAACAATATGTTGATGACGCCCTGTGGTCGCCTGTGTTACTCTTCATCAAGTCATCTTATTGCTAGGGCCGTTTTCTAACCTGAAAATGTCAGTTTCCATATGAGCATATGACTCACACCGGTATAACTTTTCTAACATACAACATGATGCAGTTTGTGCGTGTCGCCTTTTAATACGCCTTTTTTATCACTTCAACTTCTACAACACCATTTGGAATGATTCCATACCCAAGCATCTTTGTTACTGGAGACTGGCTTCGTACAGTGTTTAGTGATGAATCGCACATTAGTCTTGAATCAGATGACCATTGCATCTGTGTGTGCAGGCGGGCTGACTAGTGTTCTTAAAAAGACTTTATTTTGCAGGAGATACAAAATCATTATTTTTCACGTGCTATTGTGGGGGCACATCTTACGGGCTACCTTTATTCCCGCTTGCTTAAAAGTTGCTGTCTTGCTTACAACTTTAACAAATCAACGATATACTGATGACATCCATCGGCCGTTTGCGTTTCTAATCATGACCCGTCATTTTGAGCAATATAATAATGCCTCATATGGCCATGTGGCTCAAGGAAACATCAGTGTCTTCCATGCAACCTGACGTAATTTTTGTTGCTCGCGTCTTCTTAAAAGATCTGTTTGTCACTTCAAGAAAGACATCCCCATTTAGAATGGTGCCGTGACAAAGCGTCATTATCAGCCACAGAGGGGCGTCGCATAGTGGTTCGTGATGAATCTAACTTTAGTCTTGAAACAGGTGACCATCGCAGCCGTGTGTGGAGGGGACCTGGCCAACGTTCCTAAACAAACTCCAAGCATTATCTCTGGATATCCTGTTTGCTGTTCAAACATTTCCTTGACCAGCAAAGTCACTAGGCTTTTCGACAACTGATATGTATGGAGTATGGGAGGTCTCCAGATTTTTCACCTTAAAATTTTGCAGAAGGAGAACAAGTGAAAAATTTCTGACAAAAACTATCGCTTATATACAGGGTGATTTCAAACTCATGGTACAAATTTTAAGGATTGATGTAGTAGTCATTCTGTAGCAGTCATTTACTGTAGCAGTCATTCACGGTAGCAGCCATTCATTGTACAGGAATATATGGGCGTTGGGGCACAAACACAGGAAATAGACATGAAAGGAATGTTTAGTGACAGCATTGTTGAAAAATGCTATCTATACAATAACTGTTCCAAGTTGCATCAACCATTACATGCCTGGCAGCGTCGATGGAACTTTTGATGAACAGATTAAGAGATGTCAGATAGTTCACGCACACTCGCAGCAGAAACGGATAATTGAACAACGAGATCCTACAGGAGTAGCAAAAACGCTCACCTGCATCCCCAATCCATCGTGCCCCAAAAGTTGCACCAGGAAATTGCACATAAAAGTGCCGAAATGGTCTGTCATTCTATCATGCTGAAACCGCAGTCGATTACGAATGGCGAGTAGTTCTAGTAAAAGCTCTTCAAGAAAAATACGATAACAACTGTCTCCTTTGGCTTGCTGGACCAGTCCCCTGGCACCACCGATGTCCGGATTTATTGACCCTTGATTACTTCTTATGGGGACATCTAAAGAGTCTTGTTTATACAACTCTACTTGACTCTGTTGACGATCTGATCTTTCGAATAGCCATTGCTGCTGAACGTATGCGTGTAATGCCCAACATCTTTGAATCTGTACGCCAATCGCTCATTGATGCTGCCATGTATGTATTACTGTTGATTGACACAATTCTGAACTTTTATTGTAAACATAGTACTTGTCAATGACGCTGTCAATAAACATTCCTTTCATGTCTCTTTTCTGTGTTTGTGCCTTAACGTGTCACTTGCGCCATACATTCCTTTACAATAAATGATTGTTATGGTGTCTTCTATCAACCCTTAAAATTAATACCACGAGCTTGAAATTACCCTGTATATCACAAATATATATATATATATATATATATATATATATATAATTCAATTCATTACTAAGTGTTCTGACAACCTTCTAAATTGAGGACTTGATCTTTCCTTGAGAAGACTAGCACCCGGAGTAGGAAAACACAAATAGGGAGACTTTTTGTTATACGTTTTTCTCTTTTACCTGGTTTCTCAGCACAATAACATTTAAAAATATATTTTTCCAACATTAAACTTTATAAAATCCTCTATTTTATCGCATTGTCAGTTCTTGTCTATGCGGCACTAAGATAGAATTTTCTTTTCCTTTAGAATTTAAAAAGTGTCTTAAGTGTTTAGTCACTTACTTTCAATACGAAAAAAAGTTCATTTATTTTTATTTTTTAAATTCTGATTTTTTTTAAAAAATATAATTTCTAAAATATATGATACAGGTATCATATTTTATACTATTTTTTTTTTCCCAATGAACAATATGCTTATAAATCACATTATTCTCAGGGAGGCAAATTCGACTACTACGCGCGTAAATTTTTGATTAAATATATTAAATTAGGAAGAATAAATAGTATAAATCCTTTTCATAAAAGTTATTTAAAAAAGAGATTAATAAACCATCTTAATGCCTTAGTTTTATACAGATAAATTACGATTATTTCGAAAATCTTGGTGAGATACTCCTTAGTTAGTTGATAGATAGCAAACTGCCCTCCTAATCGATTATTGTAAGCTACCCATCATCTAAAATTCTCTCATCCCAGTCATGATAAATATTTTCACATCTTAAACACTCAACCTTCTAAACTACGTCGTGCTTAAGCGTTATGGATGAGAAAACCCCACCCCTACGCAAACACATTTTTCTGCTGGAACGAATTTGAGCAGCCAAGTTTATCATCGCTCGAAAATATCTCACAAGACACTGGCTTTACGCCGCTAACTTTACTCAGATACGAATGCTAACGAAGCGTTAAACATTAACCGCTTACACCGGGCAAGACTTAAACCTACACTAGCGTCATTAGTTAAGCCCAATTTGGCACAGTCCCTGAAGGCATGTTAGCGGGCCTTGGTTGAAACGCTGGCTTTCTGCGAGAGCTGGTTTTCAACGCTGGCTAGAAGGACGCGAAACTTAATGCAACTTGAATTTTAAACTTGGATTAGTCCATCCGGTAAATAGGGTTTTTCGTTTATCGTTTACCTGCGGAGACTAGTCTTTTCTTATGGTAATTGCAAATAAATATCCTTGTCAATAGTTTGTCAGTATATTAATGACTATCTTTTTTTCTTTTCTTTCTTTTTTTTTTTTTTTTTTTTTTTTTTTTTTTTTTTTTTTTTTGCGGACGTCAGGAAAATTTATTCTCATAGTTCAGGAAAATTATTTAATATTTGAAGAGATTCGGGAAATTGAGACGATAATTGAAACTCTCTGGTGAATTCATTTATCTCTTCAATGCCGTGACTCATTGAAATTACAACAATAAAATTATAGCTAGATATTTTATGCTAAAATATAATAATTTCTAAATGTAAACTTGCATTAATCTTCTTTCTTTTAATCTCCAGTCAACAGAATAAAAAAAGGTTTTTTTTATATTTAATATTTTGTGAAATGGTATTTGAAAATATTTTCTAAGGGATTGACCAATGCAGTATTTAATTTGATCAAATTAATTTGATTTCATATATTTTAGAAAGTAGCATTATTTATTGGGGGGTTTTTTTGTTTGTTTTTTTCTGCATCAATCGGAATTAATCATACGGGAAATTTTATAAAAAACCAAGTAAAATATCATTTATTAATTTTTTTTAACTTTAAGCATACATTTTCCATGAAATGCAGATATCCATAAATTTTGAAATATTAATATCTATTTTAAGTGTAGTTAAGATTTTCTCACATTTAAAAATACTTTTTTATAAAATAACTTTAATTTTTTGCATGATTTTCAGTAGCATATTTTTAATTAGAGGTCATGATAAGATACATCATTCACTTGGAAGAGTATTTAACAGTGCGAAAAACTGGAGTATTAAAAAAGAAGTGTTTGAAGCTTGCGTATAACATTACGTTCGCTGCACTGCCTGCATTGCATGGCTGTATTGACTACGGTCAAGATTGCTCTCCAGCGGTAATTATTAAAAGTGAAATTGTGGCATTAGTTCTTGATTTATATGTGATTTGAAGTCTTTTAAGAAAAAGAAATACCCCGGAAATTTTCATATTGTGTTCACTGTTTTCCCTAGTGAATGATAAAAATGATGCTAATCCATGAAATCATGGACACACATTGAAAAAAATAATATGTAATTGAATGTACATTTATTACAATTTTTTGGCAACAAAAATGTTCAAAGTTATTTTTCCATACAAAATAAAAATTGGCAACAGTGTTTTAATTTCAAGATGGGTAACACTATGCAACCACGTGCTTCGTGATTTGCGGAGAGAGCAATATTATGGATTTTTGAACTTCATCCTCTGCTATAATTGGTAAGTTTGAAATATTTTACTATGTTTATACCTTTTTCATATCTAATAGTTACATAATGAATACCTTTTAAAAGTAACAGATTGCTTAATTGTAAATCAAATCACTTCATGAATATATCTTTGTTACACATGTAACGTGAGTCACAAAAACATGCATTTTTCATCACTACTGAAAAAATACTGAATGCATTTATGTATAATTTCATACTTTCCTTCTGTGATATGCTAACAATTAATATATAAACCTAAAAATAAATTATAAGCTTTAAATATACAGAATAAACACTAATTCCTTTGGTAATGTGAGTCACATGTAACGTGAGTCACATCCATGTAATGAGAGTTACTTTTGAAAAAAAGTTAATACTGTATTTTATCTTTTAAATATTGCTATTAAGTTGCATAGAAAACCTTTTTTATATATTCAAGACCTGTCTTTTTTTTTTTTTTCAAATGTTAATCAAATTTCAAATTAATTGCTTAAAAGGCGCAAAGGCCAACCTTGTGAAAAAGATTCCATGCCGGGACTCGAACCCGGGCCATCAGTATAGCGCACCGACATTCTACCGACTAAACTACATTGCATGAGTCCCGGCACAACATCCCGGGTTCGAGACCCAGCATGGAATCTTCTTCACTGTTGGCAGTGAGTGTAAGGAAGGTTCAGGTTTTAAAAAAAGATATATTGAGAATACAGATAGACATTTTGAAGTATGTGAAATGGTATGAATGGAAAAAAGATAGTGAAACCCATATTCAAAAGATAATGGAGGAAGGAACAGCTTAAGAACTCATTTCACACATCTCTGATCTTGCACCAACATTTTTGGAACACTTATGTAAAAAGGCATCAGGCAGAGGAGTACCAAAAACAACGTAATTCTGTTAGTGAACCAAAAGTTAGTGAATGAAAAGTGATAAGAAGCAAGGATAATTGCTTAACAATTAAAAATTTTGTTTAAATTTTTGTATATAATGCCTCAATTATGTTTTTTTTAAATTATTATTGATAACTAACATTTATTGTATTCAAATAAATCGGCCAAAAAATGATAATGAATGCCATGAAAGAGATGTAACGCGTGTCACATTTTCTGTGTAACGTCAGTCACAGCATTTTTTTTTCTTTCCAGCTTAAATAATTCCTTCATTTCAAATCTACTCTGTCATTAAAATATTTCAATATATATATAAAAGATTCCATCATCCTTTAATTTTGTATCCATGAGGGTTTGGAAGAAATTTAAATTTTAAATGTGTATTTACATTCCATGTCATTTTTACTGTAACGTGAGTAACACATCTGTTTTTACCTGAAATACTCATTTAAACATAAAATATTTTTTGAACTACCTATGAAACAAATCCACATACATAGTCAATATGAAAAACGAAAGAAGTAAAACAATGTTATCTAAAATGTACACAGAGCAGTTTATTTTGATTTAAATATTATTTCCACTTGTAACGTGAGTCACGCTGGATTAGCCCTAATCGCTCCATTTGCCCTGATATGTAAATCTGATAACTTTAACCCTTTATCTACTGCATTATGATCTACTGCAATTTTTTTCATGTAATTTTTTTTCAGTTACTACAATGGAAATTAAAAGATAAACATTAAAAAAATACTCACCCGTGAGAAATTGAATTAATTAGAGGTAATTAATTAAAGTGTACTTTAAAGTACCGTCAGTACACTATGACTAAAATATCGTAACATAAAACCCATAAGATATTTCAAATGGTACCAGAATTGTGGTAAAATATTTTCGATTCGATAAGTATGCTAAATATAGCCTTTTTCATATTTACAAATAAATTCTTTTGCAAATTCCGGTGCAAATCGTTTCTATCAACACTTTAGCATTAAAAATGAAACAGAAAAACTCCTGAAAGGGTTAAAAAACTATTTTTTTTTCTTTAGGTTTCGATCTTGTTAGCAGTCCTTTAGTTATGCGACGTCTATATTCCAGTGACAACATGTTCTCTCGCATCTCCACATATTCAACATATGACTTTACATATGCCATTTGTAGAATAGCAAAAAAAAAAAAGAAAGAAAAAAAAAAGCCGGTGCCACAACTTTTTCGATTTCCTATGAAAAATAATAATAAAACAGAAAAGAAATACTAGGAAAATTATTACTACACTACATTTTAGTAATTAAATTTTAAAGCAGATGAAAACGATGGATAACTACACAGACGAAAAGTAAACCAGAAGTTTTTCTCCAACACCAAGTGTACTGACGGTACTTATAAGTACCACCGATTAATTCAACTGTTAAATCAAATACATACACCGTTCACCTAAAATAGCTAATATAATAGCTAAAATAGCTTGTATTCTAAGATCATAATGAACACATAAAAAAATCCAATACTTATCTTATATCCTTTACTGTGTTTGCAGCCATAAAAAGACGAGCGTGACAATCTGTACAAAATGTCGGCACAAAACACATAAAGTTTAGAAGATAGCTTCCTTCCTCGCTAAAATAACAAACTTAGAACTACTGCTGCCATGTATCCAGATAAAGTGGAGTTAAAAGAGTGTTTTTGCAAAGTACCATTAGAATATTAGTAATATTGCCTATGGAATGAAAGTTTAAAGTGAGTGGTACTATAAGTACCGTCAGTAGATAAAGGGTTAATTTAAAATATAACGGAGTAATTTTTCTTTTATCACCGTTTTCAGTCTTATATTCTGCATATTTCTTTTCAATTTTTAAGGTCGTTAACATACAGTGCCTGTCAAAAGTTTAAGCAGAATATAAAATTTCAAAAAAAATAATATTTTATTACTGACTGACAGTTCCTTTCCATTTCACATGACGTGTAAATTGTAGTTTAAAAAATATATTTAACAGATTTATGCATTACATTTTATCTCAAAAAATAGAAATTATCAAAAGAACAAAAATGCGTGTGTCAAAAGTTTAAGGACAGTAGTTCTTTAGTCTTTAGTAGAACAAGAATAATAATAAAAAAAAATAATACTTGATTATTGCTCCATTCTTCTGAATTACTTTAAATATACGGTTTTTCATCGATAAAATGAGGTTCTGTATTGTTTCTGTTTCAATTTTAAACCACGTGTTCTCAATGGCATCTTTCAAATCTTTAACTGATAAATACTGCTTTCCATTTGGATAATATGCATGAGTGAGAATACCCCACATATTTTCTATTCCAAGGTTTAAATCAGGACTAATTGTCGGCCATTTCAAAGCAGATACTTTTTTCAAGGTATGCCACTTTGAAGTTGAGTGTGAGGTATGGATCGAAGCATTATTATGCTGACATAACCATTTTTTCTCCCCCCAAAACCTCGCAACAGGGAGCAAACGATTGGCAAGTGTCTCTTGAAAGTTTTCATTGTTTTCACGACCACTAATGAATGCAAGAGATGTCTGACCATTTTATAGAAATAGCCCCTCATACCATTAGAGAACCGCCAACCTGTTGTCGGCTAAATATACTCTAGGTTCTTTGCGGAGATCATGCCAATAGTACTTAGACCCATCGGAACCATCGAAGCCCCATTTTTGTCATCAATGAATGTGACATTCAGCCACTTATCAGCAATTATGCTCAATTAAATATGCTCTTTGGTCCACTGTAATCTAGCTTCTTTATGGTGTCCTTTCTGATATGGTAACAGAGCCATTTTACGGTTTTTGATGTATTACGATTCCAAACTCTTCTATGAACAGTTTTTTAGATATTTGTCCTCCAACTGCATGTTTTATTTGCAAAAGAGAGTAATTACTAGTTGAAGCCGAGTTTCTGATGTGGCTGTTTTCGCGCAAAGTAATCCCTCGTGGCCTACCTGAACTGAATTTTCGTTTGAAATCATTACCATGTGCCAAAGCTTGATGAATACCTCATTTTGATCTTTGTAATGCACTTGCAATTTCAGAAAAATACTTATGTTTTGCTCTCATACTCCAGATATTTATCACCTCCTCCTCTGAAAATTCTTTCTACTTAGACATTTTGTACTAACTGAATAACAACAACTGACTGCTTCTTATACACCCAGAAATCGTTTGCGTGCGTAACCCTAACCGCTTACATCAGTTTGTAAAATTTGCATAAAAACGATTTTGGGCTTAACTTTTGACATGGTTGTTCTATTCCTAAACTCCATGGTTTGAAATAAAATTTAAAAGATAATTTTATTAGTTGGTTGGTTATATTTATGTCGGCCAATTATCAGCACGTGGGATATAGGCCCTAAGGGGGGGGGGGGTGCCTTCCGTGGAGGTCTTTCTAAGGGAAACTAACCCGTATTAACGCTTAGAGAACCAAGGTTCGAAGAAAACCACGAAAACTCCGAACGATTAGGCCGACGGGCGCGATTGGGATCGAACTCAGCACCTCCCGTCTACCAGCTTCGAGAGCAGAACCTCTTGGCCACTGGTGGGGCCGATAATTTTATTGAATATGGCGCTAAAACTGCTATTATTAACATATATAAGACGGATATTGAAATAAAGTGAATATTTAAAGTTTTATTTTAAAATTGTTATTGTGCTTAAACTATTGACACGAACTGTATTACATTTTATGCATATCAGAATTCTTCATATTTGACCATATTTATTTTCTTTGAAGTACGTAGCTAAAAAACACTGCATAAAAAATGCTTCAAATGCACGTGATATAGTAACTAGTATATAATGCTCTTAGCTGGAGTTTATTGTGTTTCAAGTCTCGGATATATATCCATGCTCAAGGATGTAAACATGCATGTTGCATTGTTGTCTAAAATTAAAATTTCAAAGAATATTGTCAATAATTCAAAATAGCTAAAACTAATATTATCTCGACACTCTAATGACAAGAAAAAAGTGTCGTCATAAGCGGAGTGTCGCGGTAACCGGAGTTGGAGAAAAACATGTTTATAAAAAGCTGTATTTTAAATTAATTTAAGACAATTTTAAATTAATTTAAGACAATTTTAAATTCATAACTGTACTTGCAGTTTTAAGCAATAAAACATTATTATTAATCAAAATCAACTCAAAACAAAATTGAAAAGAATAAAAATCAGATATATGATGCCTTGTTTTCTTTATTGTTACATGAAATATTGATGAATTAATGTTTGCTGATCCCTAGATGTGCTTCCTACAATTCTTTTTTCAATATTATAAAATGAATTGTAATCAATATTCGTTGTTTCAGAAATAGATGTTAGATAATTTCTGATCATTTTAATGCAATGCAGTAAGTACTTCGGTTTTAGTAGGATGAAAAACGCCGTGTAACCACAAGAAAGCGCTACTTGACCAGAACAAAAAGACCGCGAGTAGACTGATACGTCTATCTGGAACTTAAGTGGGTCATTCATAGTGTGTGGGTTTATTTATTCAGATAAAGGATTGAAAAAATTTCTCATTTATCTCAATGGATATTTTAAACACTTTTGTGAAAAGTTTGGCTAAGACATAATTACCGCTTAATTTCTGAGCTTATAATACGGATTATGAAAAATATACAATTTTCCTAAACCGTCGGGATATCCGGAGTTGAAAATTATTCAACGACATAAAATCCGGAGTTTATTTATATTAAAATCATATACAGAAAATCGGGACTTTGAAAAGCTGACGTGATAAGTAGAGTGATGTGAAAACCGGGTGTCGGGATAACGAGGTCCGACTGTAGTTTAAAATTGGCTGTTATAAATAATTTGGGGAATGTTGCGATCAACACAATCATCTAATGCTTGTTAAACAGTTACAAGAGTAAGTTTTCAAGAAAACATGAAAGTGGCATTTTCATCAGCCTGTGAATTCCGTGTATAAAATTGTGTTTCTTCAAAGAAAGTTAGAAGACTGACGAATTACATTAAAATGAGTTATTGGAATCATTCAGATGATACATTGAAATAGATAGGTGTCGGAATGCTTGAAGATGCTCAGTTTATAGAAGGCTCACTCGAGGGTTAGAGTGTGTCAAATGTTCTTATCCAGATTAAGAAAAAAAATTACAAACTACAGGTTTCATCACCATGGATGGTTTGGCAAAAGTTTTGGCCATAACACTTTCAGAAATCGTTACGTCGCATTTAATATAAAATGATGCTGTTAGACAGATCCCTTAGAACCCCGTTGCTGAGTCTGGAACAATAAGTTCTAGACAAACTTTGCACAGTTACTTAGTAGACAAATGCCTTCGCGATTGGCTATACTAGCCGTATGCTTAACAGAATCTACATTTGCAGAGAGTGAAACACCATTCCCAAGCACAACGCTAAAGGGAATGACCTCTTAACTGATGATTCAAGATTCAGTAGATAGAGATACTCTCCACGAGTCTTCATCTAAAGAGTATTTGTAACCCTCTATCAATTTGTCAACATAAGGGAATTTGACTACTTTGGTGGAAGTGGGGTTTCTGTGTCCGGTTAAGTAGTCTAACCGCATGTTGCTATAGGGATGCGATTTTCGAATTTTATGTGAAGCTGGAGACTTTTTCAGGAAACTGTTGTAGAGAAGTTCCTTTTAACCCCTTGAGATGCGGTGCTATTTTTATGAAACCACTTAATTGGAATTCCCAAATACCACAATGGCACCAGAATTTTTCTAAAAAAATTCGGTTTATTACATATGCGAAAAATAGCTTTTACTTATTTACAAATAATTTTTTTTTCAAATTCCGGTGTCACTCATTAATTTCAACACTTTAAAAATGGAATTGCTTTGCCTGTGAAAGGGTTAATGGACGATAACGCGAAGCTGTAGACAGTAGAGCTTAAATGTAAAATAATTTGCAGTAAGAAAAGGATATTCGAAGGGCGTGTCCACACTAAAAATACTGCCAGACATAAATCGTATACCGCGTGTTTGGGATACTCTAGAATGAGCCATTCTATGACGTCAACTCCTCTCGTAACACCCAAGTTATAAAATTCTCGCTTTTGCAAGAATGGAATTTGTTACCACAAGTAACGATAGACAACTTCTTTTATTGGATCAGTACCTGATCTGAGGCATATAAAGCTGTGCGGTGTGGCGGTAATCTTCATTAGTCAGGTTATTTTTGAAATATCAGGTGTCATGTTTTGCCTTTTTTGCCTACTTTACGCGTTTAAAAGTTTTTTACACATTAATATGTTATGTTACTACTGGTTGCCTAATACAGGGTGACCATAAGAGATTGTCCCAGTTTCAATGATATATTATAACAGTTTAATTTACACTATTTACAATAAGTCATACACCAAATTGAAGGTAAACTAATCTAGTTTTTCTTACAAATGTTCAATATGCGCACCTTTAGTTATAAGACACACATCCAACTTAAAGCCCAATTCTTCCCGCTTTTCAATTAAGAAGTCAGGAGTAATGGAAGCAATAGCCTCTTCAATTCTGTGTCTCAACTCTAGCAAACCTTTAGGTAGCGGCAGAACGTTGACGTGATCTTTTATAAAGACCAAAGGAAAAAATCGCATGGCTCCAATGGCTTTTAAATCTTCAGCCCAGAATTAATGTTTTACGCTCAGGAGTCACCATTTTGCGTAGGTGGCACTGCAAGCGAGTAAATAACAAAGCAGTACTCGCGCATGCGCTTATCTAAAACTTTTTGAGTTACTCTTTATTTGTGACCTTGAACAAACACACCACAATGCTTGCAGTTGATAGTATTAAAATTAATGACTGGGACATTTTTATGGATACCCTGTAGTATGAAGAATCAGTCCGCAGTACTTCACTAGAATAAAATGGTTCTTTTTTGAGATATCATATGTTTTACGTTTATAATTTTAATTTTAGACACCAATATGTGGGATGTGTGGCATGTGTGAGATGAAATGCCCTGACATTCAGAAGTTCATATGCGGAAGAACGATACAGAATTAGTAGAAAATATCCCCCTTATAGAGAAAAATGTCAAGGGTGAATCATATCATATTTCAAATGTTTTGAAGCCTATAAAACAGGGATGGACAACTGTGGCACGCCGGACACCACTAAAATTTTACAGAAAAAGTCGACTTCTTGAATCGCATAGGGATTCGATGATTAGATACGGCAATGATTACTATAACATTTTAGTGATGTCCAGCGTGCCACAGTTGGCCACCCCTACTGTAAAACAACCAGTGGATACATTTTGGTGTTTATCCATGGGCAAACAAAATCTAAAACTATAAAAATGAACGTCATCATGAATTATCGACAAAGTTTTAGGTGATGTCTTGGTAAGTCGAAACCTAACTTTGAACTTAAATTGCTTTTTCTGCTAAAAAATTTCAGCTACATAAAAAATAAAATAAGCAAAAAGTGTTTTTTATATCGTTGCATTTTACCATATTTTATAGTACTGGAAATATAAAGGTGTCTATTTTGTGGAAATTAATATAAAGTCGACCAGTGAGAGAGAGAGAGAGAGAGAGAACATCTGTTATTGTCTGACGATTGTGGCAGATACAAGCAAAATAAGCCATTCAATTGGGAACGATGACTTATATAATTATAATTTGTAAAATAATCCTGGGGGTTATGCCCATATTGATATAGAAATAGACTATTTTTTATAAGCAATAATAAAATTTGACATGATATTTCGATTTTATGGTATATTTTTGTTTAAGTTACAAAACTTTCAAATCATTCTGTATAGGTGTATAAGAGTTATATTGATGTAACATTGTAAACTTTTTGTGTTAAATGATGTTTTAATATTTCAATTAATATTTTTTCTAATAAATGTTTTTTAGCCGATTTTGTCTCTTGCGTTGTTACCAAGAGTCTCAAATATAAGTACTGGAAATTATCAACACTCACTGAACATTACAATAGTTAGATTATAAGAGATATAGACGTGTTACTATACATATGCTTATAGAAGTGTTACTAAATGCATTACAAAACCTTCTTTTAATAGCTGCCAAATTATTATTAAATCGTAAAAAAAAAAACCTTCCAATTCATCGAAAATTATTTTATTAAATATAGCAAAATACATACACTCGTTATAGCATAGAACATCTTTAACCCTTTATCTACGGCATTATGATCTACTGCAATTTTTTTCATGTAATATTTTTTTTTCAGTTACTACAATGAAAATTAAAGGTTAAACATAAAAAAAATATTCAACCGTGAGAAATTTAATTATTTAGAGGTAATTAATGAAAGTGGTACTTTAAAGTACCGTCAGTACTAAAATATCGTAACTAAATATCGTGTGACTAAAATATCGTAACAGAAAATCCATAACGTATTTCAACTGGCACCAGAAAATATTTTAGATTTAATAAGTATATGAAACATAGGCTTTTTCTTATTTACAAATAAATTGTTTGGCAAATTCCGCTGCCAATCATTTATTTTAACACTTTAGAATTGAAAATTCTTTGCTTTCTGAAAGGGTTAAAAAATCTATTTTTTTTTTTAAGGTTTCGATCTTGTTAGCAGTCCTTTAGTTATGCGACGTCGATATTCCAGAGACAACATGTTCTCTCGCATCTCCACATATGCAATATATGAATTTACATATGCCATTTCTAACATAGCAAAAACGAGCCGGTGCCACAACTTTTTCGATTTCCGATAAAAAAAAATAACAATGAAACAGAAAAGAAATACCAAGGAGATCATTACTACACTACATTTTAGAATTACATTTTAAAACAGATGAAAACGATGGATAACTACACAGACGAAAAGTAATCAAGAAGTTTTTCTCCAACACCCAGTGTACTGACGGTACTTATAAGTACCACCGAGTAATTTAACAGTTAAATCAAATACACACACCGTTCACCTAAAATAGCTAGTCATATTGTATTCTAAGATCATAATGAACACATAAAAAAAATCCAACACTTATCTTATATCCTTTACTGTGTTTCCAGCAATGAAAAGACGAGCATGGCAATCTGTACAAAATATCGGCACAAAACACACCGACTGCTTCAAAAGTAGCCTCATTCATCTCTAAAATAACAAACCTAGAACTACTGCTGCCATGTATTCGGATAAAGTGGAGCTAAAAGAGCGTTTTTTGCAAAGTACCATTATAATATAAGTAATATTCACTGTGGTATAAAAGATTAAAATGAGCGGTACTTATAAGTACCGTCAGTAGATAAAGGGTTAACCCCTTCGGAACGAGCGACTTTTACAAATTTTTAATCTTTTATCACCGGTTTTTCAAAACAGAAATGTTTGCCTATAGGGAAAATGCTTTAATCAAATAGGGCAACATTTACAATAAAAATTTACTGGGGAGAATAATCACGGATTCTGAACACCTTACACGGCATGTATACCTGTCGCTCGTTCCCAAGGTGTTAAAAAGTAATAAAAAAGCCATACTTTACTGAGGAAGAAAATATACTCCTGTAGGCTAAAGCAAAGCGCCAAGCAACTCTCAAAAAGCATATATATATATATATATTTAAAAATCATAAAATTAAAATGAAAAAAGTTAAAAATACAAAATAAAACAAATAAATGTTTAATAGGATGGCTGGTTGGGTAGATGTTAGATTATGGAGGAGGGCGATGTTGTCTGGAAAATTTATGCGCAAATGTTAATTTATTATTATAAAAAATGGTTAGAGGTTTATTGTAAAAATTATTTAGTTACTTTATATATTTGTTTATGTTATGTTCGATGATTCAGCACTCCTTAATAATGTCCAAAATAGTTTTAATTTATATATTTATTTATTTCTATATTTATTTTATTTTTATAAATAGTAGGCTCTATTACAATGTATGATATATATATATATATATATATATATATTAATATTTTAATATTTATCTATTTTCACTTTGTGTTATAAAATTTATTATCGGTTTAATGTTTTTGAATGTCCCACATTCATACTTTTAGGATTTTTATGGATGTATGAAAATAATCCACACACTATATTTGTGCTTTTTAGGTAATCGGAATTTAAGTATCTGTTTACCTTCTTTATACTCCCATATGTTTTTTATTTCCTGTTCATTTTATAATTATCTTATATATAATAGTTTTTATTAAAGATTTTTATATTTTTAATAATTATTGATATTAA
This sequence comes from Maratus speciosus, assembly GCA_963932465.1. Lineage (NCBI taxonomy): Eukaryota > Metazoa > Arthropoda > Arachnida > Araneae > Salticidae > Maratus > Maratus speciosus. Next base: position 459,580,756 of record OZ010796.1, on the reverse strand, counting down.
TTATTAATGAATTTATTTTGTTTTATAGCATATAGCTATATGCTATATATTATCGATGTTCTAGAATTATTTAAATTCTTAGTGTAGTTTAAATAAGTTAGCTAATAGAATATTTTGTATGCTTTTTAAATTTTATTAACAATAGTTTTTTTAAAAAATACATTGTGTGGTTTATATTCAGTTTATAATTATCTATATATAAGGATTTGTTTGGTTTTGCTGTTAATAAAACAATTGTTACATTCAAATGCTTACAACTGTTTATCTTGTGACAATTGAATCATAAAAGTAATACTAGATGGCAGCACCAAAATTTGTATTTTTTCGATAAGTTCTAAATTTTACTTTTTCCAGCTACATTTCAGTTATAATTTACTACACCAGGGGGAAATTTTAGCTAAATTTTGACGATATTGTTAAACAGTTTTTAATTAATTTAATAGTGCATTTTAAATATGTAATTACTTTCTATTTGTTTTATTTTATATTATATTAAAAGTTATTTAACATTTATTTCAAAATGTATTAACTGCATCCTATGGTATCAATTACTGTGATTTCTTAACTGTTTTATTCACCTTAATCTTTACGATATTTTGGGTGCCATGTGCGCGTGGATTTATTCTAAAATATTGAAATATTAATCGGTATGGTGTTTATTATTTCTATTTTATATCCTATAAATATTTAAATAGGTTTTATTGATTTTTCCATTTCATATTATTTGTTTCTATTCTGTTTTCATTTTTAATCAATTCACTTGATTTTAATGGTTGTTTGGGCACAGGGGAAAATAACTTTTAGCTTTAGCTTATTTTTCTCACAGAAAACCACCATTTTGCTTATATCATTGAATTCTGTGCCCTTGACAACGTAATTCAATATATAAGCATTTCCATTATTTGTCGGTGTCCACTTTCTTATTTTTCTTCCATAATAATTCTTATAATAAATTAAAAAAATTTTTTTATACTTACAGCTTTAATTCATAATATTACGGTTTTTGATGGTGGTAGGTTATGTTTAATTAATGGTTATATATATATATATATAATCATGTAGAAATATATAATCATGTAGAAATATAATCTTTAATTCTATCTACTCCCCCCTTCCCTAAAATTAAATTGTGTAAAAAATTAATTAAGGTTTAATGCAAGCATCAGAACATTTTAGATGTTAATTATTTATAATCAATACTCTAATTAGTTGAATTAGATTTTAAAAACAACAGCAAAAATTTTTTAAATTAATTTAATATTAATTTAAATGATTATATAATCTTGAGGTATATATTTATTCAGCTATAACGTTGTACATTAATTTATACATTTTTTTTTTTTTTTTTACATTTAACAATCTTACATAAATTTTAATTTTATTTTTTTATGCATATTTATTTAGTGTTAAAAAATTATAATTTATATTAACTTAATCCACAAATTGTTATTATTCTTATATATATATATATATATATAATGGTGAAATAGTTAGGGTAAATTGGGCTTGATGAGTCGGCCATGATTCCACTAATATTTGTATTATTCAAGCTTTACTGCCTTTTCAATACCGCGCTTCTCTGTTATGCTGATATTTTTTTTTTAAATTTATAACGAATAAACCTTGATTTTTAATTTGAATAACCCTTCACTTATAATTTCTATTCCTAATGGATAATGATCATTTTTAGTACTTAACTTAATCATCAGTAGATGGCAGCACTAAAATTAGTTTTCAATGATTCATATCTATTAAAAATATCTACAGATGGCAGTACTACAAATTTCGTCAAATACTTCATGTTCAATTTAATACCTGTATTGTTTTCAATCCTATTTTTTAATAAATGATCTCCAAATTATTTTAATTACCAAAGAAAATAATTTATTTGTTTTGTTTTATTACAAATATATATATATATATATATATATATATATATATATATATATATATATATATATATAATAATCATTGTATTAATATTATTAATATTAATTTTTCCCTCCATCTTTTGCTAATTTTAAACTGTCGTTTTAGCTGTTAACTGCAAATGCTTCTTTTACCACGTGAAAAGGGATTTTCAATGTAAGTTTTGACGATTGTTCATGTGGATAATCAGCAATTTTTGCTGTATTTCCTGATAAATTCATATCATTTTCTATATATTTAATCAGTAAGTTTTTCACTTACATGTTCCTATTTTAATCATTTTTATGTCTGGCTTCTAATCTGGCCTAATCTGTTGGATACGTTTGATTGGGCAATGAGAGATATAGGCTTTAAAGCACTGCTTCCTATTTCTCTTTCAGAAATCAACAGTACTTTACTTATTACGTCGAAATATTGCCCCTGAAGACGAGTTTCACATCATAAGTTTCATTTTTATTCCTGTTTCGTTCTCTTTTTTGCATTCCTTTTGTAATTTTTCTTGTTGAATTTATATATTTTCCATTTTGATATACTGCATTTTGGATAATGTGTTTAATAATACTATCAATGATTTCGTTTTTGTCTAGTCATTTTTCCTTTGTTAAAATGTTTTAATTACAAAAAGTTTGACTATATATGTCAACTATTTCTATTTTTCAATGTGTTTTATGGATTCTACTTCCTGTTCATATTAATCTTTTTTCGAGACTTAAAATTTATAATGTAAAATTTATAATATTTGAATCTTATTTAAAACTTCATTTATAAATGTTTGGATCTTGTCTCAAATCTTCATTAATAACACTAGTTTACAAAATTAAACTTTTTGTTGCCGGGAATTCTGTGGTTGTTAATGTTCACTTATGACTTGTTTTTGTCAAATCTAACCGGAAAATGTTTTGAGCAGCTCGAGTTACTTTCTTTTTGATTTTTGTCAGTTAAGCATATATATTAATCGATAGCAGGCGTATTTAACTGTGTTAAGATTAGTTTCTCAAGTTTTTGCGTCATGAGTAGTTCAAGGAGACGTTGTTTAAACAATCAGATCATTTTTGCTATATATGCGAAGAATATGTGTTTAACAAGTGTAGAAAAGTTATATCAGAGTTGGTGAAAAATACCTATTTTGAGTACTTTGGGATGCTCTTGGATAAAAATGAGAAGTCTTGGGCTCCCAATTGTGTTTGTAAATCGTGTGTGGAATATTTAAGATTGTGGAAAAGTGGTAAAAGAAGTGTCTTTAAATTTGGAACAACGACTATTTGGCGAGAACCACGAAATCATCTCGAAGACTGTTAATTTTGTAGCGTGAACGTAAACGGTTTAAACACTAAAAATCGAGCTAAATGGCAGTACCCAAGTACTAAATGTGTTCAACGTCCAGTTCTGCGTTCACTTAACTCTTCAGAGCCTAAAAATATATCTGAACCATTAGAACAAGACATTGAAGGACCAAGCTCATCACAAAATGATGCTGATTTTGAAGGTATAATGTCAAATGAGCCAAAATGCTTTTCCCAAAATGAGTTAGATGATCTTGTAAGAGATTTAAATATTTATAAACAAGCTTCAGAATTGTTAGCATCAAGACTAAAAGAAAAAAAATTTGCTTTCCTCAGATACTAAAATAAGTTTTTATCGTGAAAGAGATACAGAATTACGGCGTTATTTTTCAGAAGAAAACGGTATTACCTTTTGTTCAGATATCAAAAACTTGTTGATAAAAATGGGCTTGAAACAATATGAACCAAACGACTGGCGTTTATTCATTGACAGCTCAAAACGTAACCTAAAATGTATTCTATTACATAATGGAAATAAATACGCTGGGGTACCTATTGCCCACAGTACAAAGGAAGAATATTGTAACATTTCGCTTGTCTTGAACAAAATAAAATACAATGACCATAAGTGGCAAATTTGTGTAGATTTAAAAATGGTCAACATTCTTCTTGGTCAACAAAGTGGTTACACCAAGTTTCCCTGTTTTATATGTCTTTGGGACAGTAGAGGTAAACAAGAGCATTGGGTAAGAAAAAACTGGCCCTTGAGAGAAAATATGGAGCCTGGATAGCACAATATAGTCCACAATTCATTAGTAGCTCGTGACAAAATTATCCTTCCACCATTACATATAAAACTGGGCAGCATGAAACAGTTTGTAAAATCACCAGATAAAGACGGGAACTGCTTTTCTTACATTTGCCAAAAATTTCCTCAGCTCACTATGGAAAAGATTAAAGCTGGTATTTTCGATGCCCCCCAAATCAGACAACTTACGAAAGATACTCAATTTAGAAACTCTATGACTGAGTTAGAACTAAAGGCTTGGACAGCTTTCGTCTCTGTGATGCAGAATTTTCTCGGAAATAAAAAATCTGAAAATTATATTGAACTTGTAGAATACCTTCTGCTACAATTAAAAGATATGGGGTGCAATAGGAGCATAAAACTCCACTTCCTCCATAGTCACCTGGACAGGTTTCCGGAAAATTTAGGAGATATAAGCGAAGAGCAGGGAGAGCGTATGCATCAGGACTTACACGTCATGGAAGAGCGCTATCAGGGTTTCTGGGATACGAATATGATGTTTGACTATTGTTGGTCTCTGATACGTCATTTTCCAAAGTCTACACATCGGAGAAGAGCCTTAAAACAAAGTTTTTTAGAACTCAATGATTAATTATTTTTTTAGTAAAGTTTTTCTTAGTAAATACATGTTTTTTTTCTGTTTAATACCTACATGGCTGAAACTCGGAAACTAGAGCTGATTAAAATATTCTAATTATATTTTTAAAAATAGCATATCATTATGTAGTCAGCAACAGCTAAAATTTTTTCGGCAACAGATGTACTGTAAACTAGTGTAATTCCTAAATTTAATAGTTTGATGTTCCAAATTTAAAATAGATGATAATCTGTAATATTTTATAATGTTCATATATATATATAGTATATAAATATAGAGGGTGTCCCAAAAGTCCCGGAAATATTTTAAAATTTAATATAAAATCAAGTAATTGTCGTACAGGTCAGCGGTTTGACTTCTCACGATTAAAAGTTTGTTTCAGGAGAATAAAAAAATAGTTCTAAACTTCGTTCATAGATGGCGTTGTATCTTAAATTATCAGAAAAAAGCACAGAAAAATCAAGACAATCAGTTACAGATCGTTATATTTTGTCAAAAGCATTTTGTCATAGCAATAATTTCTGCAATCCATTAGCATAGTTCAATGTGTGCACCCTTTGTAGCTCCAGTCACATCCAAAGGGAACTCCAGTTCAATCCACGCGTTCGCTAGCATTGATTGCGGAATTGACTGGATCACATGTGTGATTCTCGTCTTCAGTACTTTAGTGTCAGCCACAGCAGAAGTATACACTTTGCCCTTGACATAACAGCACAAGAAAAATCGAGTAGGTTTAAAACTGATCTGAAAATCAGAAGAAACGCATGTTTGAAACCAAGCATACGGGCAAGTGGCACCATCTATGATCGAAATTTGGAACAAATTATTTTTATTCGCTTGAAGAAAAATTTTTATCGTGAGAAACATTTTTGTCTAAAAACTCCTGTACGACAATTACATGATTTTATATTGAATTTTAAAATGTGAATGGTACTTTTGGGAGACCCTGTATAATTAAAAAGAAAACATGTTTCTGCTCTTATTCTGCTATTGTGTCGTGTAGTTTGTTAAAAAGTATACTTTTCTTAGAAACACATGACTTTTCTAAGATTTTCTGATGCTTTTCATTTATTCTGTAACAAGTTCATAATTTAAATGCATTAGAGAGTTATGCAAATGGAGAGTCCCTTCACCATTTATTCACGTATTTTAATCAATCTGTCTCTCTAAAATATTTCTCGAAACATAGGCGGCAGTGGTAAGTTAGTGTTATTATCAATGCCTGCCGATTATCTGCACGAGGGATATAGATAAGCCCTAGGGGGAATGCCCTCCGTGGGGGTCTTTCTAAGTTTAGGTTTCCCAAGGTTCGAAGAAAACCACGAAAACTCCGAACGGTTAGGCCGACGGGCGCGGTTGGATTCGAACCCAGCACCTCCCGTGTACCAGCTTCGAGAGCAAAATTTCTCAGCCAGTGGTGGGGCCGCAGTAGTAACACTGAATCTTTCTATGAAATGATGTGAGCAAGGTTCATCTAATGAAAACAGAAGTAGATTATATTTCTTAACATTAATTTTATCTTTTGTTAATACTTGAATGAATGTTAGCTAAAAATATTGATATATGTATTGTAAGATTAAAAAGAACTTCTTAAAACCGCCATAGAATTACAGAAATGCTCAAGGCCTTTCCAAAGAACTTAGTCTTTCAAAGTAGAAACACGAGCTCTTTGCGCCTGATGAAGAAAGACTAAGTTCTTGCGAAAGGCCTTGCGCATTTCTGTAATTTTAGGATTTTTTTTTTTTTTTTACCTTACCCTATCACACCCTATTATATAACCATAAAATGTGATATGTATTGTACTTTATTAATGAGTTTAACTTTAATGGTTACAAAGATTCTATTTTTGACGTCAAAATAATTATTTAAAATATATATATATCATTTGGAATTGTCCGTTTAGGCTTTTATAATTATCAACCAAAACTAAATAACAAAAGAGAAATCTGTTCATTTTGTATTAAAATTAAGATTTTACAAATTACTACTCACTAATTTCAGTGATTGCTTATTAAAACTGATCAAAAATTATATTTCTTCCCCAGCCTTCCCTTTTCTGGCCTTTTTAATTCTGAATTAAAAGATTAAATAAAATAACGTAAAGTAAATTTTAAAATGTATACTTTAATATGTCGAAGATATTACGTGACAAAATTAATTTCATGCATTTAAAAGTCTCTTTCAGAGTAAAATACTACTGACTTTGTTAATTGGCGTAAATAATAACTTACATTTTTTTTTATTCGATTACATACTTAATTTCCATAATTTATTTATTCTTATATAGCTTTATTTTATGTATTTCATTTACATTATCAATTTTTACAGAGCTGTTCATAATTAAAGTAGAATCGAATTCGAACATGTGCTGAGCATGTCATTTTAATTAAAAAAAGAAATAATAAAATCATTCTGAAAAGTGATAAAAAGGTTTTGTAATTTTTTAATCAGCAACCCATAAGATAAAATATATTTGTCATGCTAATCTAATTGCACACCTGTTTGACTTTTATCTTTTTCTTTTCTTTTCTTTTTTTTTTTTTTTTTTGTTTGTTCTCTTTCTTTCGTTTCTTTTTTCTGTTGTCTATTTTTTAAATTTTTGGTACCAACACTGGAATAAAAAACGGAAATACTACTGGCAATCTAGACGCCAGTACTATTTCCGTTTTTTACGGGAATTTTTACCCATAAATTACAGAAAAATTTCCGTTTTTAATCAGAAAAACGGAAAATTTTCTCTAATTTATGGGTAAAAATTCCCGTAAAAAAACGGAAAAAGTACTGGCGTCTAGATTGCCAGTAGTATTTCCGTTTTTTAATCCGTTTTTTTTTTTTTTTTTTTTTTTTTTTTTTTTTACAGTGAAAAGCTATAGACAGAATTAAACACATTTATGAAAATTTGAAAAAATAAGACTTGTGCACTTAGCTAAAGATAATAAATTATAATTCAAAGGTTGACAGACAGAAGTCTGTATAGGTCCATTTTTCTAAATTAGCGCAGTTTTATGCCACTTTTTTTTCAATATGATGTAGATCAGAAGTAATAATTTTATGATATAATTTTTATTAAACAATTTCTAACACATTTTTTTCGTTGCACAATTCTAAGGCCTTAACATTATTCAGTGGATAATGTCTTAACAGTATGAACTCAGATGAAATTGCTAGGTACCACATTTGGGCTGTGTTCTTTTTACCCGACTGAAAAGAAGGGTTATGTGTTTCATGCGTATCTGTGTATGTGGATTTCTTTATACCCTCGAAACATCCCCAACGGCTGGATGGATTTTAATGAATGAGGTCTCTATAAATTCGTCTGAACGGCCCGATGGTTATAGGCTAGTTTTTTTTATAAATTCAAAATGGCGGCCGTAAAATACAAAATGGCGGTAGAGACGAAAAAAAATTACGCACCCTACTGAGTGGCATATCATTGGATAGGTGTTTCAAAATAAAGACGATATTTCATTGACTATTTTACAGTCAGAAACTCCGTTAAAATATTATACAACCTGGAAGTTGTGTAGGTAGGATCACTAGCTTTACTGCAACTCTAACCATCATAGACATCTATAGACCTCATCAAAACAGTGTTTATAGATAGGAACTAACAATTAAACACAACTTAAAAGTCATCAATACAAGTAAATCAATAAAAAAACTAGGTAAGTAATGTAAACAAGTAATATAAAAAAAAATATTTTAAGTCAATTCCTACTTAGGTCAATAAGAGAATTTTTTTTCTCCCATTCTTCTGCGTGGCGCTTAAAATGCCTTGATCAAGAAGAGGGCTCCCTCGATTATTAAAAATTAATTAATTTAATTTAATTAATAAATTAATATTTAAAAAAAAACTGGATTAACATCAAGTGTCATCCACTACAAGTTTAAAAAAATTTATTTGAGCTTGATTGGTTGAATAATAAGTATTTTATTAACGATTGAAAAGTTGAACAAGATATATATAGGGAGAGTGTGGGCTAATAGTAGGAATTAAAGAAAAATAGTTTCAGATTGATGAGAAATAATTAATTAGTTCGCTTGTTACGCAGTCGGGTTTTTTGATTTTTTAAAATTAATTGTTTATTTATATATTTAAGTCTTATAAAGTGCCTTTATTAATTGCTTTATTTAATTATTGTGAAAGGCTGAAAATGCTGGAGACATAAAATCTATTATTTGAATTAGCTAGAAAAAAAAATTGTGAGATTTTAAAAATTAACTCTTTCTGGAAAATCAAACTTTCTTCAATAATTGAAATTAATCATTTGAAATAGGGGCTAAAAGTTTTTTGAATACATTTTTTTCTTCAAATAATAAACCTCTTCTCGTTTAGTCCTTAACCCCTTATTTCTCGCTCCCGTCATATTCACGGGCTGTGTCTTCTACTCAGATTGTTTGATTCCCACCAGTTTTATAAAATAGCGAAATTGACTATATTTTAGTATCGTTTTACCTGTCATTAAATAAGGTGAATATTTCTTTTTCATAAAAGTGGTGCCAATAAGCAATTTTAATTTTTAAACCGTAATTTAATTCGAGCGTTAAGGGGTTAATTTCTATCATTAAATAGTACGAATGCTTCTATTTGGGAATTGCGGTACTCAAAAATGTGGACTGCTGGTAGCTCTTTGAATAGATTATTGAAGTCTCGCATAGATCACTGTGTCGCTAATGATACTAGAACATGCAATTTCTTCCTTTATATTTTTTAATATACTATTACAGCGAGTTATTACACATTGTTTTGCATTCTTTAACTGTAAGGAATTGTGAGTTTTAAATTCATAATTCAAGTGAATTTTTTAATTTTAAACTAGCTGCGTAGCGACGCGAGGTGTTGCATTTGTATTTTATAAGCCATTTCAGTTATTTTGGAGAAAAAAATCTAATTGTATTCTAAATTTTAAAAATATTTATAATACCAATTTTGTATTTAAAAAATTATAAAAAAGGAATCGCATTTTGAATTAAAATGTATAAATCCTAAGCTAAAAGTATAATTTTTATCATTTATAAATCTTAATCCAAACTTTCAATAGCAGTAAGATTCCTAAAAATTGATCAAGTAGTTCTCGAGTTTTCAGCACAAATAGATTGGATCCACGTACATTGCACTGGCCCCGCCCCATACTAATTTTGAAAATTCAACAGCACCATTCGTTTGTGCTACGTTTGTGCTGGTTTGTGCGGCCAAAATTTTCGTTTTGTGCCACTTCCGTTCTCTCGTTATAACGAACAAAAAGAGGCGGGGCCAGTGAAACGACAGCCCCGCCCCATCAATGAAATCAAAGTTTTATTACTGCATTCGTTTGTGCTACGTTAGTGCTGGTTTGTGCCGCAAAAAGTTTCGTTTGTGCTACTTCCGCTCTCTCGCTATAACGAATTTTTATAATTCAAGGTCAAATAAAGAAAATCCCTTAAGGAAATCGTAAATAACTACATGTCACGAAATGAAATACGTAAATTTCTAGTCCCATGTAAATCTCGGTTAGTGCCGCAAAAAGTTTCGTTTGTGCCATTCTTGTTCCCTCGATATAACGAATTTTCCACTATTTCAACAGAGAACGACCGTTTCACAGGCCCCGCCCCATCAACGAAATCTAAATTGTATTACGGTATTCGTTTGTGCTACGTTTGTACTGGTTTGTGCCGAAAAAAGTTTCGTTTGTGCCACTTCCGTTCTCTCGTTATAACGAATTTTTATAATTCAAGGTAAAATAAAGAAAATCCCTTACTTAAATCGTAAATAACTACATGTCACGAAATGAAATACGTAAATCTTTAGTCCCATGTAAATGTCGGTTAGTGCTGCAAAAAGTTTCGCTTATGCCATTCTGGTTCCCTCGATATAACGAATTTTCCACTATTTCAACAGAGAACGACAATTTCACTGGCCCCACCCCATCAACGAAATCTAAATTGTATTACGATATTCGTTTGTGCTACGTTTGTGCTGGTTTGTGCCGCAAAAAGTTTCGTTTGTGCCACTTCCGTTCTCTCGTTACAACGAATTTCTATAATTCAAGGTCAAATAAAGAAAAACCCTTACGGAAATCGTAAATAACTACATGTCACGAAATGAAATACGTAAATCTTTAGTCCCATGTAAATGTCGGTTAGTGCCGCAAAAAGTTTCGTTTGTGCCATTCTGGTTCCCTCGATATAACGAATTTTCCAATATTTCAACAGAGAACGACCATTTCACTGGCCCCGCCCCATCAACGAAATCTAAATATTATTACGGTATTCGTTTGTGCTGGTTTGTGCCACTTCCGTTCTCTCGTTATAAAGAATTTATATAATTCGAGGGCACATATAGAACATTGCCTATGAATAAATGCATGCCAAGAAATGAAATACGTAAATCTTTAGTCCCATGTAAATGTCGGTTAGTGCCGCAAAAAGTTTAGTTTGTGCCATTCTTGTTCCCTCGATATAACGAATTTTCCACTATTTCAACAGAGAACGACAATTTCACTGGCTCCGCCCCATCAACGAAATCTAAATTGTATTACGGTATTCGTTTGTGCTACGTTTGTGCTGGTTTGTGCCGCAAAAAGTTTCGTTTGTGCCACTTCCGTTCTCTCGTTACAACGAATATTTATAATTCAAGGTCAAATAAAGAAAATCCCTTACTGAAATCGTAAATAACTACATGTCACGAAATGAAATACGTAAATCTTTAGTCCCATGTAAATGTCGGTTAGTGCCGCAAAAAGGTTCGTTTGTGCCATTCTGGTTCCCTCGATATAACGAATTTTCCACTATTTCAACAGAGAACGACCATTTCACTGTCCCTGGCCCATCAACGGAATCTAAATTGTATTACGGTATTCGTTTGTGCTACGTTTGTGCTGGTTTGTGCCGCAAAAAGTTTCGTTTGTGCCACTTCCGTTCTATCGTTATAACGATTTTTTTTAATTCAAGGTCAAATAAAGAAAATCCCTTACGGAAATCGTAAATAACTACATGTCACGAAATGAAATACCTAAATCTTTAGTCCCATGTAAATGTCGGTTAGTGCCGCAAAAAGTTTCGTTTGTGCTCTAACGAAACTGGTTTCGTTAGAGCACAAACTTCGTTCTGGTTCCCTCGATATAACGAATTTTCCACTATTCCAACAGAGAACGACCATTTCACTGGCCCCGCCCCATCAACAAAATCTAAATTGTATTACGGTATTCGTTTGTGTTTCGTTTGTGCTGGTTTACGCCGCAAAAAGTTTGGTTTGTGCGACTTCCATTCTCTCGTTATAACGAATTTATATAATTCAAGGGCACATATAGAAAATCGCCTATAAATAAATGCACGCCAAGAAATGAAATACGTAAATCTTTAGTCCCATGTAAATGTCGGTTTGTGCCGCAAAAAGTTTCGTTTGTGCCACTGCCATTCTCTCGTTATAACGAATTTTTATAATTCAAGGGCACATATAGAAAATCGCCAATGAATAAATACATGTCAGGAAATTAAATACGTAAATCTTTATTGCTATGCAAATGTCAGTTTGTGCCGCAAAAAGTTTCGTTTGTGCCATTCTGGTTCCCTCGATATAACGAATTTTCCACTATTTCTACTCAGGGCGACCATTTCAGTGGCCTCGCCCCATCAATGAATTCTAAATTGCAGTACGGTATTCGTTTGTGCTGGTTTGTGCCACAAAAACTTTCGTTTGTGACACTTCCGTTCTCTTGTTATAACGAATTTTTATAATTCAAGGTCACGTAAAAAAATCACTTATGAAAATCCTAAATAAATCCGTGTCATGAAATAAAATTCGTAATTATTTAACGCTATGAAATGTGCACGAGCTTTTCTAAAACTCGGCAACTGTAAATAAAAACAGATATTTGTTATTTGTAAAGAAAATAATTCAAAAAAAAAAAAAATCGAAAAAATAATAAGATTTAAAAAATGTTCGAACTCTGCACTTTACAATCTAATCAAGTATATTTGCATCCAAAAGCTAATTAAATTGCTATTTTTGATTAAATTACACTTTTTGAACATATAAAACTTATCCAACTGAACTGTATTGACAGATTTCAACATTGAATAGCACTTACATAATTCTTTGATTTAAAAAGTGCTTGCCTCAATATATTCTTATCATATATTTCTGTATAAAACGATCAATTTCCAACTTTTTTATACGGGATGTATTCGTGTTAATCGCTTAGAGAAATTAAAAAGCCTTAAAACGTCCACTTTTATCGTCATTTGAGATAGGGTATTTATATAATATTACTAGGATATAACAGTAATTGAAATTTTTAGTAAACAAACTTTAACTAGTTAGTAGACATTTTTTTTTAATACCTTATTAAGTAAAATAATTAATGCATTACTAAAATAAAATACATATATATATATTTTTTTCTTTTTGGGGGGGCGCGCGGGGGGGGGGGGGTGGAGATGAAAGAAAAAATAGATTTTTCAAGAAAAGCTATGGAGAATCCGAAACAAATCATTGTTTCTTTTTAACTATAAAGATCTCTTCCACAAGTGTAAGAATTAAAACAAAATATTTTCGAATCGAATATATTTCAAAAAAAAAAAAAAAAAACCTTTAAAATTCTGTGTAAATTTACGTGTGTGTTCTAAATAAAAATTATAAAATGAAAGCTCATTACGTTCTAAATTAAAGTAATTGAATCTCTATTACTCCACATTCCCGTTTTTGAACTGATATGCAACTTTTTTCTTATGTTGATGTATGGTGTCAGACCTGAATTCGTAGATTTTTTTTCCATATACACAATTTCTGTGATAATTATTCTACCAAATAAAATAATTCATGTTGATTCTTCACAAAGATATCTAAGTTCACTGTGTTGATCACTTTTAAGAATAGACATTTAAATTAATAGAATAAAAAGTACTTCAAACAGTGAATTAATTATAAACTGTGAAACTTTCAACAACATTTTAGAGGAAATAGTTGTGAAACAAATTCTTATCCGTTTTATCAAGATGGTGATAATAGTTAATGAGCAAACAGATCGGAAGTAGGCGTGTCTGTACACTTCTATGTAAAAGCAAAGTAACAAGAGTTAAAAGAGAGGGGTGGTGAGAAAAATGATACTACTTGGAAGTATAAGAATTTATGGGACTGAGGGTTGGGCACTTTGTATCTGTGACTGCAATATATAAAAATTCGGGTGTCAATGAGAGAAGAAGTTTTTCATTTGATCCTTGAAGCTAGTCTATCCAGATTAAATGTCTAAATAATATGTGAGAGGAAGAAAACCTTGACAGCATCTTTTAAACAAGAACCTATTTTAACATTTCCTAACCAGTGTATTAAACGTATAAGAACTACACAATTCCTTAAGGAATGTAATTACTTCAATATTATTAATCTCTGGATTAATTAACGTTAATGTTAAATGAATATTAATTAATATGAACTTTACTAACAATAATAATACTAACATTAAATTTAGAAACTTCTAGTAGTAGAACAAAATTCAAATATTCTATTTATGTCGGTTATTAATTATAATAAATGAAACTCAACAACCTTCATGAATTTAAATCAATGAAATCTATTTTGAAATGTCCAACTTTTACGTGTGCTCTCTACAAAATACACTTGTACGTTTTGAAAAATATATATAGTCTTAATAAATTAGGGATCAAAATATCCTTCAACAAATAATATTTGAAGATCAAATCTTTATGAATGAATTATTCTTAATAGTACGCCATAAACTTTGAGTTTTTAGAAACTTTTCATTCCAATGAGCTTAAGTTCATGCGCGGACTTGAACCCAAAAATTCTATTTCAAAACAACATGAAACTCGAACCGTGTGGAACTAAAATTAATCCAAATTTGGAAAGTAGTCTACATCTCAGTTATATCTCTACTATCACTTTTACTTTTTATAAAGAAATATGCACATATATGAGAGACTGGGGAGTTTATCAATACTAAAACATGGGTTTTAGTATTGTTCGAAATTTGTATTTGAAAAATGATACTAACTCATCCTGCAACATATAAAAAAACTTATGTATTCTAAATGCTTGCAGGAAAAAAAGTTCTGAAAAGGAAGACATTATTAAATATATATATATATAAATATATACTTAACATAATTCTGTAAAGAAGGCTACGCTTGTCCACTTCAGTGAACTTTATTTCATCCTAAGGGAAGTTTGACCTACTAAATCAAAAAAGTATATTCTTGCCAGAAATTTTAGATAATCAAAAGTAACTTTTATCTGTTATTTATTTAATCTGGTATTTATTCAATTTGTTTTACTAAATGAAATTTTGGTTGGAAACATAATTATTTGATCTGACACTTGGGAAAAGTTAACGATTCTCGATGTTAAATCTCACTTTCAAAATTTTCCAAATAAATAAATAATTTCATAAACGGTGAGTGAAATATAATTTTTAAAGCTATTCTTTTTTAACTACATATGTTAATTGAATGTGGTAGCTGATTGTAGACTTCACCTCAAATATTTATCTTTAGAACAAGCTTTGACGTATGTATATTGTGCACAAAGTATAGATATTTATGTTGCTGTATTCTGAATAATTTATTCTGAATTGTGAAACACATTTGTTTGAATTTATACTTTACACCATTTGCTAATTTATATTTTGGCATTCAGTTTCAGTTGAAATATTGCATTATATTCCTTATTATACATGTATACATATTTATATAAAGTATGCTATTAAATAGTAAAGTAAGAGAATCATTATTATTTTCGATAAAGTAAAACCAAATTATTAAAGTGTGCTCAATTACACTGGTAGAATCCCTGGCTATTTTACACAGTTCAAATATCACGGAAATGTCATAAAATAAAGATAGAAAGAAAGATAAAAATACAATGGTTGTAGCCATAGTAAGTTCTAATTAACTATGTTACCCTTTAGAATATTTAAATAAATTATACTGTAAAGGGAAAAAAAATTCTCTTACAACATTAGGTCCTCTGCCCCCTGCTAGCTACGCTTGCTAACCCCGGTTCAAAATTCAAAGCCTCTAAAAATATGCTAATGTGCCCTGTTTTAAAAATATTACCCGGTTACTGAAGATTGGATGAAATTATCACGAACGGCGAAAACTTTCTGTAATCGGGTTGTCATGCATTTTTGTTTGAATGTGGGATTTTTCGGTTATCATGACCTCAACCAACGCTGTCGCAACAGCTGATGGCTATTTTTAGGATTTAATCAATTACACATTTAAAAATCAGCTTGTATAAAACGGTTAGGTTAATTACCGGCCAAGTGCAAATATTTCTTGGGCACAGAGGGTTAAAATAACTCTCAAAATAATCTTGGATTAAAAAATTGCTTATTTCAGCGTGTTTTTTCTCTATAAAGCTACCAATTTCCACATCTTTATATGCAATAGTTTTCCTAATATTAGCCTAGAATGCTCACAGTCACAAAAAATTCATTTACGGCGACGGGGGGCGGTGATAGCGTTAGTAACTTTTTTTTTTAGAATAGAGAGAAATATGGGCGCGTACGACAGAGAAATTGAAAACCTACTTTTTTTTAAAGAGGGGCGGGAGGGGAAGGGGAGGTGGAACTACAAAACTCCACTTTATTTTGTTATTATCAACAGAAACGCTTTAAAAACACCATTAAAGAGTAGTTAATGTTGTTTTTCTTAAGTCATTTTCAAAGAAAATAAAAACAGTGTGTGAAACTCACATATGATTAGACATAACAAGTATGCTTTAAATAAAAATAAATAAATAAATAAATAAATAAATTCTTAACTTAATTTGCAATAAATATTAGCGCATACGACAGGAAAATAAAAAACCCACTTCTTCTTTTTTTTTTTTTTTTTTTTTTTTTGGCGGGTCTTCGGAAATCCCAAGCATACTTGGGAATTTAACATTGAGGGTCCCGCGTTAGGCTGACAACTTGACTGGTACATATGTTGTACACCACCTTGGAGCCCATGGCCAAGGAAACATAATTATACACATAATTGTATACATAAATATACAATGTATCGTTGACACATTTAAGAAATTCAAAGATGATATTTTAGATACAGATGGGAAAATATCACCCCCGTCAAATGGAATCTGGAAAAAAATAAGTGAAGCTTTTAATCATGTGCTTACGGTAAAATACTGTTACACATTAATTAAACTGAACCGGTACAATTTGTGGAAATCACTTGATCTTCAGTGTCAAGACGAAAATGACAAGAATTCTTCGGACAGCGATTCTGACTCCAAAAGTGATGTTAGTGATACTTCTGAATGCGAATCATTCATTCAAACTGATGAGGAAATTCGATGCAAGTTACATCTTAATTCTGAAGAATGGACACTAGGGTGGTCACAAGCAACATGGGAAAAAAAATTTTTAACGTTTTCTTCGGGGGGACCCTCCTAAAAGATGCCAATTAGTTAGAAAATGAAATTGGCAAAGTTTCAGATCAAATAAATAATATTAAACCGTGCCTCATCGAGGTTGAATTCTTGAAAATTTGCAATTTTTGGCAAAAAATTCTCGTTTTTTCTTTCCTTACGTGAAAAATATTTGTCTTAGAAACCTGATTCTTGTTTTATTTCATAGAAACTGTTGTTGCCTTGAACTTTTACTCTCATGAAAACTTATATTTAATGAACATTTAGTATTTTTCAGGACATCTAGTGAACCATACCCTCAAACTCTGCATTTTTGAAACATATAGGTAAAAAATGACAAATTAAAAATTTTATTACTTTTGATAATTTTTTGTATCATTTTTATTAATAGGCAAAAATAAGTGAACAATTTTTGTAACTTTAAAAATATTTCACGAATTATAATTGATTATTAGTTATCTAGTTCTGTGTCTAGTAAGAAAGAGCTTCTCGATTTGTGTTGCAGTTGAACCTCTGAATTTCTCTTTTTATTACAAGGCTGTTTTTGTTATCTGTTATGGTTATCTACTTTTAGAATTGACAAAACATTCCGTAAAACCCCTTCCCCCTCTTGATATGATGGCAGAAATGTAAGATTTTTTAAATTGGCCACATGTCTCATCAAATCATCGACAGTAAGCAGCTAAGTAATTGTCAAGTTTTATGTATTTTATTTTATAATATTCGCAAAATGAACTGATCGCCAGAGAAGCTGCTAGACTTAGAATACATCCACTAGCTAACCACAGACATCGACTCTGCAAATAACTGTTTCGTAAACAAAAAACTGAGCTTATCAAAAACAGATTTTAAAATTCCCATTTAGAGAGAACTGTTGTTCACTGGGGTGGAAAACTGCTTCACCATTTTTTGAATAAAGAAAATGCAGAAAGGATAAAAGTTTTAATTAGTTGTGGGGATGAAGAACAGTTACTACGAGTTCCTCAACTGGAAAATAGTATCGGAACAATTCAGGCGAAAGCTGTATTTTCAGCAGTTGAAGAGTGGGAGGAAGTTGGTAAAATCCAGGCAATATTTTTTGATACAACTGCAGTAAACACAGGTCGCCTCAGAGTTAACCTGAATTTTTCTGTAGCAATTGTTAAAGGAAAAGTCTTCTGTATTTACCATGCCGCCAGCATAATTTAGAAAGCTGTTCTTGATTGTAAAATGGGCATAATCACTGCCCCTCAGCCAGATATTTAAAAAAAAACCAATTCTGATTGGGTGCTCTAAATTAAACCAGAGTAAGTATACAAATGTTACTGAAGATGAAATACTAGGTATAAATAGTTAATTCAGAAGAAATTTCAAATTTTCTTACAGGAACTCTTAAAACTTAACAGCTCAGGGATGATTATAAAGAGTTTATCCAACTTTGTTTAATTTTTATAGAACTCCTTCCTGCAAAAGACTTTTTTTCAAAGCACCTGGTACTTTTAATCATGTCATAGATGGATGAAGGCACAGGCCATTCATTCTCTTAAAATATATTGTTTCAGGGATCATCTTTCAATAACAAATTTAGAAAAAAAAGGTATCAGAGATATTTTCTTATTTTTAATCAATATTTATGCAAAAGCGTGCTTCAATACTTCCACTGCCACTTTAGCCCCCAATTCAAGACCTGCAAATAATAAAATCACTTGTTCACTACAGAAAATTTGATAAATAGATTACAGACAAAGCACTTGCTAAAATGACAAACCGCCTTTGGTATCTTAACTCGGATCAAGTTGCATTTTCATTTTTAGATAATACTTTGGTAAAAAAAGTCAACATAAGCCACCTTATCTAAACCATTACCACTTCAATCCTTTCCGGCGCACTGTCCCACGCCGGGACCAACTAATTTTAATTCCAAACTTACAAACGGCACGAAGAATATTTTAATAAAAATTTTCTTTTACAATGAAAGGTTAAAGTAATGTGATTTTAATTTCTAAAAATGTCGTTTTTAAATTCCGGGGTAGACCATCATTTCATCCTTTTACGAACAGAATTTTTCTGTGCCGGAAAGGGTTAACGTGACAGTTGTAAGGGAAAATAATTTATTTTCTTTATTATACCTCCTTTCTTGTAACACAACTTTAATAATAAAATGCAATTGAGCATTATTTGCTCTCATTTCTATACTTCCTTTGCCCTCCCTTTTTTTAATTTAAATTAAAAAAAATTCTTTTAGTTTAAAATTCGATTTTTTTCGTTTTCTTTGGAATTTTTTTTTTTTTTTTAATCAAACACTTTATTGGACTTCACAAAACGAAAAAAAAAAAAAAAAAAAAAGGTGGAAAGCAGATGAAATGCTATGTTAGTAATTTTTTTTTCGCGTTTTCATAAAAAGTCAATTTTTAGGATTCAGGTGAAGTCTGGTCCTGAAAAATGCGCATATTTTTAAATCTATACATTTTTAGAAAAAAATGGTGTGTGGTTCTTCAAAGCAAAACTTTTTTTTTATAAAATGAGACCTGCATTATGTTCCTAGGTTTAATTGTATTCATTTCATGAAGGAAAAACAGTATTTTTTTTGCGAAAAATCACGTTTTTTTTCAAATTTAAACCTCAATGATGCACGGGTTAATATTATCCAAATGAGCTGAAACTTAGCCAATCTCATTTTCTAGTCAATTGGCAATTTTTTTTTTTTTTTTTTTTTTTTTTGGGGGGGGGGGGGGGGGGGGGTCCGCCCGAAAAAAATCGAAAATTGATTTCGGATTGATTTTTGTAAGTAAAAAATACAAATCTTCCGAGAGATACAAGAAGTTTAAAATTATACTGTTCTAAAACCAAATGTTTGGCCAGAAATGATACATACAAAATTTTGGAAAATTTGCCAGATTAAGTGTAATATAATATTCAAGCGAGAAAGAATTTATCACAATTCATCTATTTATTGCATAATAAAAGGGATTTGTAACAGATGTCATTCCATATTTTCTGGTCACATCCAATCAAAGCCAGAAGCTAATAGTGACGTAGAAATAGTATGCAAATACAGGGGTCCTTATAAAGAATGCACTTCCGAAGAAAAAAGACATCTTAAAGATGCGACAAAAAGTGAAGCTTTTAGAGAAATGTGTGAAAAAAATGTTGCACCCAATGAATTTAGAAATGCATTAGCTAATTCAATGATGGAGTTTGGAGATGCTGATCCACCTGTTTTGCCATCCGCAAACGCTTTCCGAATAGCGAAATGCAGAGAATTAAAAAAAGCTTATTATCATGAAAATCCCATAATTTCTATAAGTTTGATGAAATATGGTGAGACTATTTTCCATGACTCAATAAAAGCTATTGGGTATGATCCCTTTTTCGTGTATTATTGGATGCCTTATCAGATGCAACTATTCAATGCATATTGCAGTAACACAAATTATTCAAAAATAAGTGTTGATGCAACTGGCAGCGTTGTAAAAAAATTACAAAGACCCTTCAATAATAAATCTGGACACATATTTTTGTATGACATAACTGTCAATGATCAAGCAGCTAAAAGTCAGTATTCAGTTTGCAATATGTTATCGGAGAAACATGACAGAAACAGTATTTATAATTGGATGTCTGCGTGGGTTAACGGTGGCGCTCAATTTCCAAAAGAAATAACCTGCGATTTTTCATTGGCATTGCTGTCTGCAATAATTAGGACATTTAGCAGTGAGCTAAATTTGAATGATTATATTAAAAAATGTGCAGATATTATTTTGCTGGGCAAAAAATGTGAGAAATCCAAAACATTTATCAGATGTGATATAGCCCACACACTGAAAATGATATCATCATGGAACGAGTTGTGGGGAAAAGACTTCAGAATTAGAAATTTGTATATAAGGAGCTTGGCGCAAATAATATTAACCCAAAATATCAAAGATGTGGAAAGCCTTCTGTATTCAACTTTCACAGTAGCCCTAAGCGAAACGGAAAGCATGGCCATAATTACAGGGAAAATAACACCCTGTGAAATTGAAAAAAATAAATTGAAAAAACTATTGCAACTGGAATTGTAGACGTTGAGGAATCCGTAATCAATACATTAAGTACACTGTTAAAAATTTGCAGCATTCTGGCAGGTCATTTGACCGTTTTTTCCGAAAACGGTTACACAACCGTAATTTTAACACTATTCTGACCATATTATTGGCCATTTTATGGTCAGAATATAGTTAAATTATGGTTATGAAACCGTTTTTTAAAAAAACGGTCGAATGACCTGCCAGAATGCTGCAAAATTTTTAACAGTATAGAATTGTGACAAATGGTGGCATAGAGAATAATGAAGATTTTCTAAATGCAGCTGAAGATATAACATTCTGTGGATTTGATAATTTTGCTCAAGCTATTGGCGACAAATGCCAAAATTATGTTCAAAACGTAGAAGATGATCATGATAATCGCCAGTATTTACCGTCAATTGTAAAAAAAATAATTAGACTGGTGAAATTCCTTCCATTATGGTCAGGAATAATGATTCCTATTTTCCAGTATGGATCACAAACTTCTAGCAGCGCTTCCGTTGAAAGCAACTTTAATAACCTGAAAAACAGAATATTCAAAAATAGAACACTTCCTATAAGATGCGACGAATTTTTAAAAATTCATATAAACTCCTTAGAAGGAACCATGAAATGTGTAGCAGCGAAACTGGAGAAAAAAAATCCTCTATTACAATAAATGAATCAGAGAGACAATCTGAAAGTATTTTAGAGAAAAAACAAGTGAAGTATACACAGATTTCAAACGAAAAAATGAAAAATATGGAGCCTTATAAATTAGAATCTCAAGATTCAGAAGATTTCACAAAGAGCGATGCAGCTGATGAAGCAAAATTCGTAGAAAATTGGAAAGGACAAGCATTACCACTAAGAAAGAGATCGCGATATTCGTACTTAGTAGGGTCAGGTGGGGTAATTATTACCAGGGGGTAATTATGACCGCCGTCATATTGGAGAAAACTGTGATGGTAAAATTTTGTTTCAAGCTTAGATATTAACCTCATAATGTATATTTCATCTTAGGTATTCCTTATTACTAGTCTGAAGCCTTTTTGAGATCCAAATAGCAATTTGAAACTAAGTCTATAAAATTTTTGATAAACGGATTTGTTACTTTGGAGTTCAAAGTGGTCATAATTACCCCAAACAAATGTGTATTGGCAAGTATAAAGAGAAGATATAGTGGTGATAATTTCCCCACTAGTGGTCTTAATTACCCCAAACTTATGTGATTGGGAGTTTTTGGTGGGGTAATTATAACCACCCTTTTAACTTTAAAAGAAAAACAGCTATGAGAATTAAAACTTTTAAAATGTGTTCTTAAAGGATCAAAGTTACTTCCTATGTACTAAAAACAGCACTTTTCTAAATAGAAATAAGCAAAAAAAAAAAAAAAAAGTTGAAAATGTAAAAATTAGTCATAATTACCCCTCCTGACTATTATACCACAAAAAGAAATGATGAGAATAAATTTCAAAAGTAAGAAATCCAATAGGCCAATTGGTTTATTAAGAAATGGGAATCAATTCCAAAACCCAATACAAATCGATAAATATATACACTCTCTAATACATGCGCTTTCAATTGTTTGGCACATATTTTTGCCTCATCTCTAGTAGATAGTGAGGAATATAATGATAAATATAAAATTATCAACGATAACATTTTCTTGGATACTGCAAGGCATATTGCCGATGATAAAATTAACTGTAGTACTTACAAGAACAGGGCTACAATTTTGAGAGAAATTTGTGCAACAGCAAAACTCTCAAGTACAATAAATCACATATCGGCTCAAACAACAGTATCATATTTGGCTCAAAAGTTATTTCCATCTTATCCATCGCTTACGAAAAATGTATATTGTGACAATAGTAACTGCAAATCTTCGAAAAAATATCTCTTGACACAGTTGTAATTACTATCAGTTTTCAAAATGAAAACGTAAACATTTTACAAGACAAATTAAATGAAAAATGTTTAGAAAGTGATGTCCCCCGTAATCAAAAGAATGTTCATGGACATGCTTGTCAAGGGAAAAAGAAGGAAGAAATTGTTTTATCTGATAGGCATCTAATAATAGAAATAATTTCTCAGGATTATGAAAAGCGGGAAAAAGATGATATATTAGAAGATCCAGAAGTGGTTTTGGACGAAATCCCAAAATCACTTACACATGGTGAAGTAGACTATCACTTGCGCGGGGCAGTATCATTTACTATTAGTCACAGATCCATAAACGTTATTGGACATTATGTAGCATTTTGCCGCAGAAGTGATGAACAGTGGGAAGAATACAATGATTCAAGCAAAAAGAAATTTTCCTGTCCTAGGAAAAAAAATATACAGTGCCAGCTATTATTTTATTCTGTATAATTGCTCAATGCTGACATTTAGTCTTCCCATAGACATTTAGACTTCCCCAACAATGCAAGTTATAAAAAGAATTTCTAGGTAATTTTTGAAAATGCATGTATTTCAAATTACTTATACATCCTTTAATTTATATTATATACATTTACTTATGAGCGGTATCGTATATATATATATGTATATGTATATATATATATATATATATATATATATATATATATATATAATAATGCATTTGTCGTAATACGTGGAATTCTTGCCAACTGAGGATTAAATACTGTGTGTTGCTATCTTTGTAATTTTTATTTCCCTTCGTTATATTTTTCTACAGCATTTTGTTCCATTTATAAATATTTCCTTTTTATGTCAATTTTATTTGGTATTATTCACACATTAAAATGTTTAGGATTGCCAATATTTTGAGATTTCCTAGTGGATTCTATATGCCAAAATTAGCTTTACTTCAATATGTTTTAGTATAACGATTCTTCTATAATATTATTACATGCTATCTTCATTTAGAATTTTGGTTAATATTGTTAACTGAATTTGCTAGATAAATTTCCCGCATTCATTCATATATGATAATGAGATTAAAAAGATATCTCGCATTGGCTAATCATAATATGCAGATCCAGAGAGAAAAGAAATTATTATTATTATTATTATTTTGTAATTTACCAGCATGGTTCATACCAAAAGTATTTTTTATCTCTATTTAGAAAATATATAATTTTATTTAAAATATGTAACTGTCTGTTTCTGTTTAGAAATACAAATATTGTGCATAAATTCTGTAAATTATATTATATTGAGAATTATTTTTATTTTTTAAAATTTAACTCAAACATGATTACGCTTTGCTAAAGCGAAGAACGGAGAATCTCGGATTAAAAGAACTTTTATGATTATTTACACAGGAAAAAACGAACTCTAAATTTCTTTATAATAAATATCTAATGATTTCATATAATAAATGATATTTATGTCAATTTAGCCTAGCTATACTTTTATTAATTGAGATTTGCAGATAAATATTTCTTCTTCTGTATAGATACTTTGACTAATGTAAATTATTATGTAGATATTATTAAACTATAATTTATTTTTTAACTCCTCATATTTCAAGCATTCATGTTTATATCTCTCTAAAGCAGTAAAATAACAGTTTCATATTAATATAATTTATTAACAGGAGAGAAAATTTTACTGGTTGAACATAACAGTTATTTATATCAAAATGATTTTTATATCACCATATCCCAGATAATGTTTAGGATTTTCTAAATTTAAGAATATGCAATTTTGTTTGCATGTATATTCCTTGTGCATTTATTTTGTAAATATCATTGAACTTTACGTTATATTTTACTGCATGAAATTTCACGTGCTCATGCATATAACTCTTTAAAGCGAGGAATGAACATCCTCGCACTAGCACAGCTTATTGATACAGCGAAAAGGGAAAATTTGGTGAATATAGCCTTTACTGAAATCAAAAATATATTTATAACAATTTTCCAAGATTTATAGTCCGGGCAATAGATACCGTATAGGAGCTCTACCTAGCAAAATTCATGGTAGTTCTGGAAATCGGCTTACTTTATGTTTTTTGGGTCGCTCACTACAAATTTGTAACTTCCTACCAAAATTTCCCCCGGCAACTCCTCCAAATTTTGGTGAAAATCCCCCCAAAAAAGGTTTTTATTAAAAAAATCAATTTTTTTATTGATTTAGGGGAAAAGTATCTAGAAATTCAAAAAGTAGACAAAATTTGCAACAAATTAGATATATGACATTATGACTTAGGATGAAGGGGAAGGGGGATCTGCCTCGAAACATGCGCGCGGTGCTGGGTGAACTAAGTTGCGCAATTCCACTTAACCACTCATGCGTTTACATTCGCCCTCCCATCTCCCCTCCGAACTTTCTCTATAAGGTTTACTTTAAGTTTTTTGGGTAGCTGAATCCGAATCTTTAACTTCCCCCCAAATTTCCCGTTATATGCATATACTTTGCTATACTATGCATATACTACCGTTATATGCAGATACGTTATATGCATATACTTTGTAAATATTAATAAAATGTTAATTATCTTTCATGCCGCGTATTGCTAATACCTCTCTAAAGCAAAGAAAGAACGGCCTCATATTAACATAATGTATTCATAAGAAAAAAAAACTTATTAAATATAGTCATTACTTATAGCGAAAATATTTTTTATATTAATACTAACTCACTAGACCGCTGTTACTCGGGATCGGGATAATAATCTTAAATAACCTAAAATCAATGTTGAATTATTTTATATATTTTAACAAAATCTTTCAAAACGATCGTAATTATGGGGTCCTATTTCTTTCGGTAGTGTACACCCTCGATGTTGTATGATTTTTATAAGGAAATCTATCCAGGCAAACTTAGAGCTGGGGATCCCGCTGCCTTAGGCAGCGTACACCGATCGTGCTAAGCACGCTTCGGTCTGTTGTGATTTTATATTTTAAAATAAGAAATCGGAGTAGTCTGTGCCCGAGATAATAGCCTCGGATATACCTAAAATCAGTGTTGAATGTGTGTATATATTTAAACGAAAATCCTTCCAAATGAATCAATTATAAGGTTTCATTGCTATCGACGATCAAAAAGTGTTTTCTATCACATTTTTTCAACATCCAGCCATTTACTTAAAAAAAAAAAAAAAAATTCTTATTGTCCTAGCTGAAATTTTTTAACTGTTATAATATTTTCGTAACCTGTATATAATTTATATGCTAAAATATTGATATTCAGTTGTAAAGAACAGTGTTTTCTTCTCCTTTTTTCTCAGGTCGACATCTCTTAGGGAATTTTTATTTTCAAACTGATTATTATACACCTAAATCTCATTATTTCTGAACTAAAATTTTACTAAAAGAAAAGCTAAAAGTAAAGTTTAGTAATAGTTTAAATTATTACATTTTTAGAGTAATATCCAAAAAATAAGTTTACATTATAACTTTTAAAAGAATGCATTGTATTAATTCTATGGATATTTTTTTCTCTTTTCGAATTGATTATTTTCCTCATAAATCTTATAATTTCTGAACTAAATTTATATTCGATCATTAGCTAGAAGGTTAGTATATTGTAGTAAAATTCAGTGCAATTATATAAAATTAAGTTTTTTTTTTTTTTTTTTTTTTTTTTTTCACTCAAATTGTGCGTAATGTCAATTCTACGGAACATGCGCGGAATAAACGAAATTCGCCAAAAGTGACTGTTTGAAAACGAATTTTTTTTCGAAGGGTAAATATTCGCATTTTTTTATAAACAGAATGTGCCGCTGGAAAGGAAAATGAACGTTCGTGGAATTTGGTGCTTTTCTTTTTTGTATATTTTGATTTCCCGAGTCGATGCGCAATTTTGATGTATGCTGAAAAAAGTGATGGAGGGAAGTCTTGAGGTACATTGAAGGAAAAAAAAAGCTATTCTCCGAACTCGTTGAAATGTTTATGAGTTTAAAATGTAATGTTTTTGTAAGATAAGCAAAAACATTACGAAAATAATGATATATTGTGCTAAAAACACTTCTAACAAGACGTTAAAATAACACATTAATAGTAATTAGTTGTTCTTATGCCCAAACACTTTGAAATTCTTAAAAATGTTAAATAAAACTGTTTTCAGTCTGTGTAAAAAAAAAAAAAAAAAAAAAAAAATCGAAAAAATATTGATATCTAATTCTAAAAGTGCTGTTTTTTCTACTCGCTTTTCCCCCCCTTTTGTTTGTTTGTTTTCGCATCGGGTCTTAACGGAATAATAATAAGAATAAATAGTTTTTATTCTCCGAACTCTCTGAAATTTTTATCGGTTAAAAAAAAAAAAACGGTTTCAAAGTATTCGCAAAACCTTTGTGAAAAAATAAGCAAATTTCGCTGTAAAAACATGAGCCGAAGCTGGATGCGTTTTTCCGTTTTGAGTAAAAATTTCGATTTTTTTTTTTTTTAAATATACACTCCTACTTGTCTGAACGTTTCACGATTTTTTTTATGTGATGTAAATCCGGTGTGCTGAGAATGTGTGAAAATATTGTGTCAAAATACCGACATTTAGTTTCTGTAAGCGTAGAAAAAAGAGCGACTACTGGAGGCGTAAAATGGCCTGCAGTCGGAAAAAAAAATAAAATTTTTACTTTAAAAAATTAATTTCACCATCGTAGAGAAGAAGGACTCCTGTTAAAGAGGACATTTTTTGTTAATTGGTATCTCTGAAATGAAACCCTATTAGACATTGCCGGCGAAAGGGAGAAAAAAAAACCCCCACCAAAATCGAACATTTTGAATTATTTGTAAAGACAGTTAATTTTTAATAAGACTTCGCGAAACGCAGAACTGAGCAAGTGCGGTTGCGCTCCGCGATTTTTCTTTTCTTTTCTTTTTTTTTTTTAAGAATGCTTTTTCGATGAATTTTTAATTAATATATCAGCTAATTTAAAAAAAATACCCTCAGGTTGATTGGGACCTGCCTTGCACTATCATCATATAAATCTTCAGACCTCTACGCGCGGTAGATTTCCCTAGCCATCGCAGACGGGCATATATCGCTTAGATAGTTATCTAAGGTAGACGTATTTAAAATTTGCAAAAGTGCATTACTGTTTGTATTTATGTCTGTCATATATATTTTTAAGAATTATTAAACTGTAAATTATTTTTTATTTCAACAATTTTTGCTCATTTATGGTTATCTCTTTCAAGTGAGGAAAGAACAGTTTCGCATTGCCATAATTAATTAAAGAGAAGAAAATTCCACTTTTTAAACATATCCATTATTTTATATCAAAAGTATCTTTTCATCAATTTATCCAATATAAATTCTATTATATGAAATTTCCTAATGTGCATTTCCGCTTGTAAGTAAGTACATTGTGCATGTATTTTGAAAACATTTTAAAAATTGTAAATTATATTTACGTCCTGAAATTCCAAGGATCCAAAGTTATATCTCTCTATAACGAGGAAAGAACAAAAAAAAATTTTCTTGCTAAATTCTTGTTATTTTTTATATCAATTTATCTATGATATATTTTATTATATGAAATTTGCGAATCTGCTTTTCTGTTTTCATACCTAGATAATCTATATATATATAAGAAAGTCTGGATTTTGTATTAATCAACGCGCAGCCCAAACTACTGAACCTAAAATCTTGAAAATCGGGTAGAAATACTTCTTATGATATAGAGTGCCGCTAAGAAAGGATTTTCCAAAATTCCACCCCTAAGAGGGGTAAAAAAGAGAACGAATTTTAAAAAAATTCCTTAAAAATCTGATTTTAAAGTTATTTTTCAACTGATAACATAATTTGGTGTATTTTTGTATGCTGGATCGAATGCTACTAACTAAATTCTTTTAAGCCCAATAGTTCGAGAGATATTTCGTATTTTTTTAATTTGGCACTATCTTTGGCGCCAAAACCTGAATTTTTCAAGTGATAATTTCTAAAAACTCATCTTTTCATTCTGTTACTATAGCAAGTGAAAAAAATAAAATTGAATAATTTTTTAACCAATCCTTTTGGTTAAATAAAAACAACTTCGTCAATTAGAAAAAAAAATTCAAACGCTTCAAAAACTAAAACTAAAAAAAAAAAAAAAAAAAAAAAAAAAGTGGTACTTTTTCGTTCTAATTTTCGTCGCGATACCATGCCAAAATGTATGGTATCGCGCCATTTATTTCAACCCTAATCGTGCAAACGATTTTTATTGTAAACCGTGCCACACATTAACATTTGCTCATTATTGAACGTGAATATTTTTATGCAGGAATTTTTAATGATGGAATTTATTTTATTCCATCATAATATCGCAAAACTTTTTAATTTGTTATTTTTTGAATAGAAATTATTTATTACTGATACTGATATAGATTTTACCATTTCGCAGTTATCTGATGATGAGGAAGCTACAATAAAATTATTTCAGAAGTTAGGAATTATACATATAAAAATGTTTTGTTCAAAAAACATTGAATGTCTTCATTGAAAGAATGAAATGTTTACTGCAATGTGAGACATACATATTACGTACGCCATGCTTCAGTAGTAAAAGACATTTACAATTTCAAGACGGCAGTTTAAATTGACTATATTTTATTACTTGCAAAATATTTATTTATTCTTATATTTTAAGTATATATTTTGGTACCCGTCGACTAATTTCGTCACATTATATAAATCGCCAAAACACTCGCCAAATTGTACAAATTGACATAATTTTTATTTTAAATAACGAAAGAACAAATAAATTAGTATATCATTAATAAAAATACATTAAAACGTCAAAATAGAAATCACCTGATGACGTAAATACGTGTAACTTGCTTAAAGTCAAGTGAATGTAACATTTACGATCAACCATTATTGGCATTTAATCTTATATTTTGGCAATAGATTT
Organism: Maratus speciosus; assembly: GCA_963932465.1. Classification (NCBI taxonomy): domain Eukaryota; kingdom Metazoa; phylum Arthropoda; class Arachnida; order Araneae; family Salticidae; genus Maratus; species Maratus speciosus. Next base: position 459,550,931 of record OZ010796.1, on the reverse strand, counting down.
TTGGTCGACGGGATAACCAAAGTACCATTATTTTTATTTAATTTAAAAGAATGGTAGGTCGAGTCTGTAATTTTCAAAAGTTATATTTTTTAAATGCACATTTTTTTATCAAAAAAATTATTATTATTATTTTCAAATGTATCATTTCATTTTTGTGCCAACTATTACGCTTGGTGACAATTGTGTTGGCATAACAGGGAAATACCAAAACAGTTACTGATTTTATTTCAAATGTAAAGAAAAAAGGTTTAATGAGCAATAAATATTGTAAATATGACTATAACTCAGATTCTACTGAACAGAATTTTGTAGAACTTACACTGTTAAATAGTAAATTTGGTTTATGAATGGTTTAATGTAAAAACCGTCATTCTAAGTTGCTACGGGAGTTCTAAAATTAGATGAACTCGATTATGAAAGATTTCAAGTCAACTAATTAAATGCACAGTAAGTTAGATAATATTTCAGGGATTTTTTCAATATTTATCTTATCATTCTGTGTTGTTTAGTTACGGAGCTATGCGGAAAAAGTTCTCGGTGGTACAGTAAAGAAAATTGCAAGATATACGCTACGGAGATAGGATATACGAGAGAGTATATATGATATAGTTATGGAAGTTGAGCTGAGTTCCTTAAAAAATTCAAAAGTGATGCAGTATATACCTACCCCTACCTCCCAGAGAGTTCTATAATCAGGTTAACGCGATTATGAAAGTTATATTTAACTATCTCAATATATATATAAAGCGAAGAGAAATTTCATTCTGGCCGCTTATACCTTGAGTTCTGCTGAATAGATTTTGACGGGACTTACATTGTTAGTTAGATAATTTTTCAGAAAAGATGTTAGTATAAAACATAACGTTCTACGTTGCTTAGTTAAATAATTATGGGGAAAGTTCTAAATCAGATTAACCCAATTTTGAAAGATTTGCTTTTTTTAAAGGTTCCACTGAATGAATTTTTATGGAATTTAAACTGTTAATTAGATCATTTTTAGGGAATGTTTCGGTATATTTTCCAGTTTAAAAGATTCTGCTAAGTGGATTTCGATGCAACTTAATCGGTTAGTTAATTTTTCAGTGAATGTTTTAGTATAAAGCACATATCATTTGCTGTTGCTTGGTTGTTATGTTGCTTGATTGTAGAATTATAGATGAAAGTTCTAGAATCAGGCGAACCCAATTATTATGAACGATCAGCCTTTTTAATAAGTCCAATTAACAGATTCTGATGAGACTTGCATTGATAATTTTTCATGAACGCTTTTAGTATATTACATATTGTTCTATTGTTCTTTACCAAATCCTTACACTAACAGATCAACTAAAGAAATTGGTCCTTAACAGTCTAAATTTTGTATGACTCAATAAAAGATATAATAGCGTAATGACATTCATATTGCTTTCAGCAATTCGGTTGGATACACCAGGTAAATGCCCATATTGCTTTAAAACGCATGATCAAATTCACAGATATATTTTGTTTCATTCAATATTTCTTTAGAAAAACGGACCAGCGTAGCGGGCGAAGGCGGCTAGTACGTATATATTTTGTAAATATTATTGAAATGTAAATTTCTTTTTAATTTCACTTTTTCTCATTCATGCTTATCCTTCTGAAATTTACGAATGTGTATTTATGTTTGCATTTTCCTATACTGCATATGTGCATATAGCTTATAAATATTCACTGCAAATAGAAGCGTCTTAAATTTCGACACATATGTGACTGAAAAAGAATTTTAGACACTTAAGTGTCTTAATCTGAAAATTCAGACATTATAGATGTCTTAATTTAAGATACATAAGTGTCTTACTATCACCATGGTGTAAACGAACTGAGAATAATGTCAAAAATATCCGGAAACGTCTTATTTTAAGACACTTCATTGCTTTAAACGTGTCTTAATTTAAGACGTTTTGATTCTTCCGATGCAATAACCACCAGGGGGCACTCGCACTCCCAGTTGCGCATGCGTTTTAGATGTCTTCGTTCGAAGTGGTATACGTTGTAATTCAAACAAAGTCTGTTTTTATGTACGCGTGTATTTTAATTCGTTTTTTGCGAAATGTGAAGTACTGTGATTTTAATTCGTATTAACTTGGATTATTTATTTATTGAATACATACATCTGACGTGTGTGCTCGACATCAAATGTCTCTTAGAAGCTGTCGTCGATATAAGGGCTGGATAGACACAGAACAGAAGTAGACGACGGTTGAAGATTACACCCGGAAATTCTACAAAGCGTGTGCAATGGGCTTAGTGTTAACTCGTATTAATTTATATCAATAATATTGTGTTACTCATCTTCGTCCTGTCGAAGCTGGCAAAAAAAGAGAAACTTTTGTCTGGCGGGTCCTGTTTTGAGGATGAAACATCTCATTCTTTAAACATGGCTAGTCGTATGTATTATGGGATTACCTTTTAAAGGAAGCAGGACGTTTCGGTCCCGACACTTCGGTCCCGCCATTTCGGTCCCGCCGTTTCGGTCCCAAGACATTTCGGTCCTGAGACACTTCGGCCCCAAGACATTTCGGTCCCGAGACAATTCGGTCCCAAGACATTTCGGTCCCGAGACATTTCGGTCCCGAGACAATTTGGTCCCGAGACATTTCGGTCCCGCACATATTCGGTCACAATAGGAATAATGATTCCTATTTTCCAGTATGGATCACAAACTTCTAGCAGCGCTTCCGTTGAAAGCAACTTTAATAACCTGAAAAACAGAATATTCAAAAATAGAACACTTCCTATAAGATGCGACGAATTTTTAAAAATTCATATAAACTCCTTAGAAGGAACCATGAAATGTGTAGCAGCGAAACTGGAGAAAAAAAATCCTCTATTACAATAAATGAATCAGAGAGACAATCTGAAAGTATTTTAGAGAAAAAACAAGTGAAGTATACACAGATTTCAAACGAAAAAATGAAAAATATGGAGCCTTATAAATTAGAATCTCAAGATTCAGAAGATTTCACAAAGAGCGATGCAGCTGATGAAGCAAAATTCGTAGAAAATTGGAAAGGACAAGCATTACCACTAAGAAAGAGATCGCGATATTCGTACTTAGTAGGGTCAGGTGGGGTAATTATTACCAGGGGGTAATTATGACCGCCGTCATATTGGAGAAAACTGTGATGGTAAAATTTTGTTTCAAGCTTAGATATTAACCTCATAATGTATATTTCATCTTAGGTATTCCTTATTACTAGTCTGAAGCCTTTTTGAGATCCAAATAGCAATTTGAAACTAAGTCTATAAAATTTTTGATAAACGGATTTGTTACTTTGGAGTTCAAAGTGGTCATAATTACCCCAAACAAATGTGTATTGGCAAGTATAAAGAGAAGATATAGTGGTGATAATTTCCCCACTAGTGGTCTTAATTACCCCAAACTTATGTGATTGGGAGTTTTTGGTGGGGTAATTATAACCACCCTTTTAACTTTAAAAGAAAAACAGCTATGAGAATTAAAACTTTTAAAATGTGTTCTTAAAGGATCAAAGTTACTTCCTATGTACTAAAAACAGCACTTTTCTAAATAGAAATAAGCAAAAAAAAAAAAAAAAAAGTTGAAAATGTAAAAATTAGTCATAATTACCCCTCCTGACTATTATACCACAAAAAGAAATGATGAGAATAAATTTCAAAAGTAAGAAATCCAATAGGCCAATTGGTTTATTAAGAAATGGGAATCAATTCCAAAACCCAATACAAATCGATAAATATATACACTCTCTAATACATGCGCTTTCAATTGTTTGGCACATATTTTTGCCTCATCTCTAGTAGATAGTGAGGAATATAATGATAAATATAAAATTATCAACGATAACATTTTCTTGGATACTGCAAGGCATATTGCCGATGATAAAATTAACTGTAGTACTTACAAGAACAGGGCTACAATTTTGAGAGAAATTTGTGCAACAGCAAAACTCTCAAGTACAATAAATCACATATCGGCTCAAACAACAGTATCATATTTGGCTCAAAAGTTATTTCCATCTTATCCATCGCTTACGAAAAATGTATATTGTGACAATAGTAACTGCAAATCTTCGAAAAAATATCTCTTGACACAGTTGTAATTACTATCAGTTTTCAAAATGAAAACGTAAACATTTTACAAGACAAATTAAATGAAAAATGTTTAGAAAGTGATGTCCCCCGTAATCAAAAGAATGTTCATGGACATGCTTGTCAAGGGAAAAAGAAGGAAGAAATTGTTTTATCTGATAGGCATCTAATAATAGAAATAATTTCTCAGGATTATGAAAAGCGGGAAAAAGATGATATATTAGAAGATCCAGAAGTGGTTTTGGACGAAATCCCAAAATCACTTACACATGGTGAAGTAGACTATCACTTGCGCGGGGCAGTATCATTTACTATTAGTCACAGATCCATAAACGTTATTGGACATTATGTAGCATTTTGCCGCAGAAGTGATGAACAGTGGGAAGAATACAATGATTCAAGCAAAAAGAAATTTTCCTGTCCTAGGAAAAAAAATATACAGTGCCAGCTATTATTTTATTCTGTATAATTGCTCAATGCTGACATTTAGTCTTCCCATAGACATTTAGACTTCCCCAACAATGCAAGTTATAAAAAGAATTTCTAGGTAATTTTTGAAAATGCATGTATTTCAAATTACTTATACATCCTTTAATTTATATTATATACATTTACTTATGAGCGGTATCGTATATATATATATGTATATGTATATATATATATATATATATATATATATATATATATATATATAATGCATTTGTCGTAATACGTGGAATTCTTGCCAACTGAGGATTAAATACTGTGTGTTGCTATCTTTGTAATTTTTATTTCCCTTCGTTATATTTTTCTACAGCATTTTGTTCCATTTATAAATATTTCCTTTTTATGTCAATTTTATTTGGTATTATTCACACATTAAAATGTTTAGGATTGCCAATATTTTGAGATTTCCTAGTGGATTCTATATGCCAAAATTAGCTTTACTTCAATATGTTTTAGTATAACGATTCTTCTATAATATTATTACATGCTATCTTCATTTAGAATTTTGGTTAATATTGTTAACTGAATTTGCTAGATAAATTTCCCGCATTCATTCATATATGATAATGAGATTAAAAAGATATCTCGCATTGGCTAATCATAATATGCAGATCCAGAGAGAAAAGAAATTATTATTATTATTATTATTTTGTAATTTACCAGCATGGTTCATACCAAAAGTATTTTTTATCTCTATTTAGAAAATATATAATTTTATTTAAAATATGTAACTGTCTGTTTCTGTTTAGAAATACAAATATTGTGCATAAATTCTGTAAATTATATTATATTGAGAATTATTTTTATTTTTTAAAATTTAACTCAAACATGATTACGCTTTGCTAAAGCGAAGAACGGAGAATCTCGGATTAAAAGAACTTTTATGATTATTTACACAGGAAAAAACGAACTCTAAATTTCTTTATAATAAATATCTAATGATTTCATATAATAAATGATATTTATGTCAATTTAGCCTAGCTATACTTTTATTAATTGAGATTTGCAGATAAATATTTCTTCTTCTGTATAGATACTTTGACTAATGTAAATTATTATGTAGATATTATTAAACTATAATTTATTTTTTAACTCCTCATATTTCAAGCATTCATGTTTATATCTCTCTAAAGCAGTAAAATAACAGTTTCATATTAATATAATTTATTAACAGGAGAGAAAATTTTACTGGTTGAACATAACAGTTATTTATATCAAAATGATTTTTATATCACCATATCCCAGATAATGTTTAGGATTTTCTAAATTTAAGAATATGCAATTTTGTTTGCATGTATATTCCTTGTGCATTTATTTTGTAAATATCATTGAACTTTACGTTATATTTTACTGCATGAAATTTCACGTGCTCATGCATATAACTCTTTAAAGCGAGGAATGAACATCCTCGCACTAGCACAGCTTATTGATACAGCGAAAAGGGAAAATTTGGTGAATATAGCCTTTACTGAAATCAAAAATATATTTATAACAATTTTCCAAGATTTATAGTCCGGGCAATAGATACCGTATAGGAGCTCTACCTAGCAAAATTCATGGTAGTTCTGGAAATCGGCTTACTTTATGTTTTTTGGGTCGCTCACTACAAATTTGTAACTTCCTACCAAAATTTCCCCCGGCAACTCCTCCAAATTTTGGTGAAAATCCCCCCAAAAAAGGTTTTTATTAAAAAAATCAATTTTTTTATTGATTTAGGGGAAAAGTATCTAGAAATTCAAAAAGTAGACAAAATTTGCAACAAATTAGATATATGACATTATGACTTAGGATGAAGGGGAAGGGGGATCTGCCTCGAAACATGCGCGCGGTGCTGGGTGAACTAAGTTGCGCAATTCCACTTAACCACTCATGCGTTTACATTCGCCCTCCCATCTCCCCTCCGAACTTTCTCTATAAGGTTTACTTTAAGTTTTTTGGGTAGCTGAATCCGAATCTTTAACTTCCCCCCAAATTTCCCGTTATATGCATATACTTTGCTATACTATGCATATACTACCGTTATATGCAGATACGTTATATGCATATACTTTGTAAATATTAATAAAATGTTAATTATCTTTCATGCCGCGTATTGCTAATACCTCTCTAAAGCAAAGAAAGAACGGCCTCATATTAACATAATGTATTCATAAGAAAAAAAAAACTTATTAAATATAGTCATTACTTATAGCGAAAATATTTTTTATATTAATACTAACTCACTAGACCGCTGTTACTCGGGATCGGGATAATAATCTTAAATAACCTAAAATCAATGTTGAATTATTTTATATATTTTAACAAAATCTTTCAAAACGATCGTAATTATGGGGTCCTATTTCTTTCGGTAGTGTACACCCTCGATGTTGTATGATTTTTATAAGGAAATCTATCCAGGCAAACTTAGAGCTGGGGATCCCGCTGCCTTAGGCAGCGTACACCGATCGTGCTAAGCACGCTTCGGTCTGTTGTGATTTTATATTTTAAAATAAGAAATCGGAGTAGTCTGTGCCCGAGATAATAGCCTCGGATATACCTAAAATCAGTGTTGAATGTGTGTATATATTTAAACGAAAATCCTTCCAAATGAATCAATTATAAGGTTTCATTGCTATCGACGATCAAAAAGTGTTTTCTATCACATTTTTTCAACATCCAGCCATTTACTTAAAAAAAAAAAAAAAAATTCTTATTGTCCTAGCTGAAATTTTTTAACTGTTATAATATTTTCGTAACCTGTATATAATTTATATGCTAAAATATTGATATTCAGTTGTAAAGAACAGTGTTTTCTTCTCCTTTTTTCTCAGGTCGACATCTCTTAGGGAATTTTTATTTTCAAACTGATTATTATACACCTAAATCTCATTATTTCTGAACTAAAATTTTACTAAAAGAAAAGCTAAAAGTAAAGTTTAGTAATAGTTTAAATTATTACATTTTTAGAGTAATATCCCAAAAAATAAGTTTACATTATAACTTTTAAAAGAATGCATTGTATTAATTCTATGGATATTTTTTTCTCTTTTCGAATTGATTATTTTCCTCATAAATCTTATAATTTCTGAACTAAATTTATATTCGATCATTAGCTAGAAGGTTAGTATATTGTAGTAAAATTTCAGTGCAATTATATAAAATTAAGTTTTTTTTTTTTTTTTTTTTTTTTTTTTTTCACTCAAATTGTGCGTAATGTCAATTCTACGGAACATGCGCGGAATAAACGAAATTCGCCAAAAGTGACTGTTTGAAAACGAATTTTTTTTCGAAGGTGTAAATATTCGCATTTTTTTATAAACAGAATGTGCCGCTGGAAAGGAAAATGAACGTTCGTGGAATTTTGGTGCTTTTCTTTTTTGTATATTTTGATTTCCCGAGTCGATGCGCAATTTTGATGTATGCTGAAAAAAGTGATGGAGGGAAGTCTTGAGGTACATTGAAGGAAAAAAAAAGCTATTCTCCGAACTCGTTGAAATGTTTATGAGTTTAAAATGTAATGTTTTTGTAAGATAAGCAAAAACATTACGAAAATAATGATATATTGTGCTAAAAACACTTCTAACAAGACGTTAAAATACACATTAATAGTAATTAGTTGTTCTTATGCCCAAACACTTTGAAATTCTTAAAAATGTTAAATAAAACTGTTTTCAGTCTGTGTAAAAAAAAAAAAAAAAAAAAAAATCGAAAAAATATTGATATCTAATTCTAAAAGTGCTGTTTTTTCTACTCGCTTTTCCCCCCCTTTTGTTTGTTTGTTTTTCGCATCGGGTCTTAACGGAATAATAATAAGAATAAATAGTTTTTATTCTCCGAACTCTCTGAAATTTTTATCGGTTAAAAAAAAAAAAAACGGTTTCAAAGTATTCGCAAAACTTTTGTGAAAAATAAGCAAATTTCGCTGTAAAAACATGAGCCGAAGCTGGATGCGTTTTTCCGTTTTGAGTAAAATTTCGATTTTTTTTTTTTTAAATATACACTCCTACTTGTCTGAACGTTTCACGATTTTTTTTATGTGATGTAAATCCGGTGTGCTGAGAATGTGTGAAAATATTGTGTCAAAATACCGACATTTAGTTTCTGTAAGCGTAGAAAAAAGAGCGACTACTGGAGGCGTAAAATGGCCTGCAGTCGGAAAAAAAAATAAAATTTTTACTTTAAAAAATTAATTTCACCATCGTAGAGAAGAAGGACTCCTGTTAAAGAGGACATTTTTTGTTAATTGGTATCTCTGAAATGAAACCCTATTAGACATTGCCGGCGAAAGGGAGAAAAAAAAACCCCCACCAAAATCGAACATTTTGAATTATTTGTAAAGACAGTTAATTTTTAATAAGACTTCGCGAAACGCAGAACTGAGCAAGTGCGGTTGCGCTCCGCGATTTTTCTTTTCTTTTCTTTTTTTTTTTTAAGAATGCTTTTTCGATGAATTTTTAATTAATATATCAGCTAATTTAAAAAAAATACCCTCAGGTTGATTGGGACCTGCCTTGCACTATCATCATATAAATCTTCAGACCTCTACGCGCGGTAGATTTCCCTAGCCATCGCAGACGGGCATATATCGCTTAGATAGTTATCTAAGGTAGACGTATTTAAAATTTGCAAAAGTGCATTACTGTTTGTATTTATGTCTGTCATATATATTTTTAAGAATTATTAAACTGTAAATTATTTTTTATTTCAACAATTTTTGCTCATTTATGGTTATCTCTTTCAAGTGAGGAAAGAACAGTTTCGCATTGCCATAATTAATTAAAGAGAAGAAAATTCCACTTTTTAAACATATCCATTATTTTATATCAAAAGTATCTTTTCATCAATTTATCCAATATAAATTCTATTATATGAAATTTCCTAATGTGCATTTCCGCTTGTAAGTAAGTACATTGTGCATGTATTTTGAAAACATTTTAAAAATTGTAAATTATATTTACGTCCTGAAATTCCAAGGATCCAAAGTTATATCTCTCTATAACGAGGAAAGAACAAAAAAAAATTTTCTTGCTAAATTCTTGTTATTTTTTATATCAATTTATCTATGATATATTTTATTATATGAAATTTGCGAATCTGCTTTTCTGTTTTCATACCTAGATAATCTATATATATATAAGAAAGTCTGGATTTTGTATTAATCAACGCGCAGCCCAAACTACTGAACCTAAAATCTTGAAAATCGGGTAGAAATACTTCTTATGATATAGAGTGCCGCTAAGAAAGGATTTTCCAAAATTCCACCCCTAAGAGGGGTAAAAAAGAGAACGAATTTTAAAAAAATTCCTTAAAAATCTGATTTTAAAGTTATTTTTCAACTGATAACATAATTTGGTGTATTTTTGTATGCTGGATCGAATGCTACTAACTAAATTCTTTTAAGCCCAATAGTTCGAGAGATATTTCGTATTTTTTTAATTTGGCACTATCTTTGGCGCCAAAACCTGAATTTTTCAAGTGATAATTTCTAAAAACTCATCTTTTCATTCTGTTACTATAGCAAGTGAAAAAAATAAAATTGAATAATTTTTTAACCAATCCTTTTGGTTAAATAAAAACAACTTCGTCAATTAGAAAAAAAAATTCAAACGCTTCAAAAACTAAAACTAAAAAAAAAAAAAAAAAAAAAAAAAAAGTGGTACTTTTTCGTTCTAATTTTCGTCGCGATACCATGCCAAAATGTATGGTATCGCGCCATTTATTTCAACCCTAATCGTGCAAACGATTTTTATTGTAAACCGTGCCACACATTAACATTTGCTCATTATTGAACGTGAATATTTTTATGCAGGAATTTTTAATGATGGAATTTATTTTATTCCATCATAATATCGCAAAACTTTTTAATTTGTTATTTTTTGAATAGAAATTATTTATTACTGATACTGATATAGATTTTACCATTTCGCAGTTATCTGATGATGAGGAAGCTACAATAAAATTATTTCAGAAGTTAGGAATTATACATATAAAAATGTTTTGTTCAAAAAACATTGAATGTCTTCATTGAAAGAATGAAATGTTTACTGCAATGTGAGACATACATATTACGTACGCCATGCTTCAGTAGTAAAAGACATTTACAATTTCAAGACGGCAGTTTAAATTGACTATATTTTATTACTTGCAAAATATTTATTTATTCTTATATTTTAAGTATATATTTTGGTACCCGTCGACTAATTTCGTCACATTATATAAATCGCCAAAACACTCGCCAAATTGTACAAATTGACATAATTTTTATTTTAAATAACGAAAGAACAAATAAATTAGTATATCATTAATAAAAATACATTAAAACGTCAAAATAGAAATCACCTGATGACGTAAATACGTGTAACTTGCTTAAAGTCAAGTGAATGTAACATTTACGATCAACCATTATTGGCATTTAATCTTATATTTTGGCAATAGATTTTTGGTCGACGGGATAACCAAAGTACCATTATTTTTATTTAATTTAAAAGAATGGTAGGTCGAGTCTGTAATTTTCAAAAGTTATATTTTTTAAATGCACATTTTTTTATCAAAAAAATTATTATTATTATTTTCAAATGTATCATTTCATTTTTGTGCCAACTATTACGCTTGGTGACAATTGTGTTGGCATAACAGGGAAATACCAAAACAGTTACTGATTTTATTTCAAATGTAAAGAAAAAAGGTTTAATGAGCAATAAATATTGTAAATATGACTATAACTCAGATTCTACTGAACAGAATTTTGTAGAACTTACACTGTTAAATAGTAAATTTGGTTTATGAATGGTTTAATGTAAAAACCGTCATTCTAAGTTGCTACGGGAGTTCTAAAATTAGATGAACTCGATTATGAAAGATTTCAAGTCAACTAATTAAATGCACAGTAAGTTAGATAATATTTCAGGGATTTTTTCAATATTTATCTTATCATTCTGTGTTGTTTAGTTACGGAGCTATGCGGAAAAAGTTCTCGGTGGTACAGTAAAGAAAATTGCAAGATATACGCTACGGAGATAGGATATACGAGAGAGTATATATGATATAGTTATGGAAGTTGAGCTGAGTTCCTTAAAAAATTCAAAAGTGATGCAGTATATACCTACCCCTACCTCCCAGAGAGTTCTATAATCAGGTTAACGCGATTATGAAAGTTATATTTAACTATCTCAATATATATATAAAGCGAAGAGAAATTTCATTCTGGCCGCTTATACCTTGAGTTCTGCTGAATAGATTTTGACGGGACTTACATTGTTAGTTAGATAATTTTTCAGAAAAGATGTTAGTATAAAACATAACGTTCTACGTTGCTTAGTTAAATAATTATGGGGAAAGTTCTAAATCAGATTAACCCAATTTTGAAAGATTTGCTTTTTTTAAAGGTTCCACTGAATGAATTTTTATGGAATTTAAACTGTTAATTAGATCATTTTTAGGGAATGTTTCGGTATATTTTCCAGTTTAAAAGATTCTGCTAAGTGGATTTCGATGCAACTTAATCGGTTAGTTAATTTTTCAGTGAATGTTTTAGTATAAAGCACATATCATTTGCTGTTGCTTGGTTGTTATGTTGCTTGATTGTAGAATTATAGATGAAAGTTCTAGAATCAGGCGAACCCAATTATTATGAACGATCAGCCTTTTTAATAAGTCCAATTAACAGATTCTGATGAGACTTGCATTGATAATTTTTCATGAACGCTTTTAGTATATTACATATTGTTCTATTGTTCTTTACCAAATCCTTACACTAACAGATCAACTAAAGAAATTGGTCCTTAACAGTCTAAATTTTGTATGACTCAATAAAAGATATAATAGCGTAATGACATTCATATTGCTTTCAGCAATTCGGTTGGATACACCAGGTAAATGCCCATATTGCTTTAAAACGCATGATCAAATTCACAGATATATTTTGTTTCATTCAATATTTCTTTAGAAAAACGGACCAGCGTAGCGGGCGAAGGCGGCTAGTACGTATATATTTTGTAAATATTATTGAAATGTAAATTTCTTTTTAATTTCACTTTTTCTCATTCATGCTTATCCTTCTGAAATTTACGAATGTGTATTTATGTTTGCATTTTCCTATACTGCATATGTGCATATAGCTTATAAATATTCACTGCAAATAGAAGCGTCTTAAATTTCGACACATATGTGACTGAAAAAGAATTTTAGACACTTAAGTGTCTTAATCTGAAAATTCAGACATTATAGATGTCTTAATTTAAGATACATAAGTGTCTTACTATCACCATGGTGTAAACGAACTGAGAATAATGTCAAAAATATCCGGAAACGTCTTATTTTAAGACACTTCATTGCTTTAAACGTGTCTTAATTTAAGACGTTTTGATTCTTCCGATGCAATAACCACCAGGGGGCACTCGCACTCCCAGTTGCGCATGCGTTTTAGATGTCTTCGTTCGAAGTGGTATACGTTGTAATTCAAACAAAGTCTGTTTTTATGTACGCGTGTATTTTAATTCGTTTTTTGCGAAATGTGAAGTACTGTGATTTTAATTCGTATTAACTTGGATTATTTATTTATTGAATACATACATCTGACGTGTGTGCTCGACATCAAATGTCTCTTAGAAGCTGTCGTCGATATAAGGGCTGGATAGACACAGAACAGAAGTAGACGACGGTTGAAGATTACACCCGGAAATTCTACAAAGCGTGTGCAATGGGCTTAGTGTTAACTCGTATTAATTTATATCAATAATATTGTGTTACTCATCTTCGTCCTGTCGAAGCTGGCAAAAAAAGAGAAACTTTTGTCTGGCGGGTCCTGTTTTGAGGATGAAACATCTCATTCTTTAAACATGGCTAGTCGTATGTATTATGGGATTACCTTTTAAAGGAAGCAGGACGTTTCGGTCCCGACACTTCGGTCCCGCCATTTCGGTCCCGCCGTTTCGGTCCCAAGACATTTCGGTCCTGAGACACTTCGGCCCCAAGACATTTCGGTCCCGAGACAATTCGGTCCCAAGACATTTCGGTCCCGAGACATTTCGGTCCCGAGACAATTTGGTCCCGAGACATTTCGGTCCCGAGACATTTCGGTCCCAAGACATTTCGGTCCCGAGACATTTCGGTCCCCAGACATTTCGGTCCCGAGACATTTCGGTCCCAAGACATTTCGGTCCCGAGACATTTCGGTCCCAAGACATTTCGGTCCCGAGACAGTTCAGTCCCAAGACATTTCGATCCCGAGACAATTCAGTCCCAAGACATTTCGGTCCCGAGATATTTCGGTCCCTCCTCCAGCAAGCTGAAATTTTGTGCACTTGAAATAGGTGACAATTTTATAGGGGACATTGTAGAGTTTTTTAAATAAAGGCCTTAAAATTTTAGTAAACACACACAAATTTCGTATGGTAATCATTTTAAAAAACAAGGGGGGGGGGTGGGGATTGACATTTTCTATATTTTAGTGTATCATAAGTATAAGGGTCTGATAAATTAAGACATTTATAACTCGATCTATAATTATCGCAAAACACTCATATTTTGTATGGTAAACGTAATCTTTATAAAAGGAGGGACATTATCAAATTTTTTAACTGAACTCCCTAAATTTTAATAACTCGAATATAAGGACTCGAAAACGCAAACACTTATAACACAGATCAAAATTGTCGCAGCCCACACAAATTTCCTATGATAATCATAATCGTTTTATAAGGCCAGGGGGGGGGGGGGGTTCTGTTGACTTTTTATATATTTTAGTGTATCTTAAGTATAAGGTCCTGATAAATTAAAACATTTATAACTCTCTCTGTAATTATCGTAATCATACTCATATTTTGTATGGTAAACGTAATCTTTAAAAAAGGAGGTACATTATAAGATTTTTTAACTGAACCCTTGAAATTTTAGTATAACCGAATATAAGGGCCCGAAAACTGCAAACACTTATAACTCGCAATCAAATTGTAGCACCCCATGCAAATTTTATATGGTAGAAGTAATCGTTTTCAGGAGTGGGGGAAGAGAGAGTTCTGTGGATTCTTTATAGAAGCTCCTCATATTTTAGTCTATCATAAATATAAAGTCCAGACAATTTAAAAATATTTATAAGTCGAGCTTTAATTTTCATATGCAAATGCCCATGCCAAAATGCACATATTCAATTGTATATAATTTGCACACTATGTGATTAATAATGAAAAAATCTGCAAATATTTTTACAAATCTTTATTTTATACTATTATTTAACGGCGCATCAATTTTAAATGTATTGCATTTTACATATTTTTTAAAAAGGGGGTTCTTAACATGGAATTGTGATAAAGACACATTATTTTTTAAATTCTGCACCGGAACAGACTAGAACTTTCTATTTTATTTTAATAATTATTTTAATTTACTATTTTTTGAAAAACTATTTAAAAGTTTGCATTAATCTTTTTACATGTAACAATAATATTACCGCTATTTCTACCGGTGTCGAATGACAAGTTTAAAAATATTTTTAATTTTGAACCACTTCACCGTTTGCCCCGAGATAACTCGGGGATAAAAGCACTTTTTCCCCATACCTGTCGACGGTGAAGTGGTTTGCAACAATTACAAATCCTTTTTAATATATTTAAGACTTTTATATGCTTATTACATTCAAAAACTACGAGCACAATAAACATAAATCAAAATTTTAAAATTTCTATTGTCATAAAATAGTCTTTTCGTATTTAAAATTAATTCTGTATTTCAAATATTTCTTTGTTATTTCTTTGACTTATATACTTAGAATTAAAGCAGCCTACATGTTTTAATATGACAAATAAAAAATAAAAATGAAAATACAAAAAAATAACATAAAATCTCAAAATAGTAATGTATAGTGAATCACTTTTACGTAAAATTTCATTTTAAATTAAGAAATTTTATAAATATATCACAATGAAGAAATTTGGAAATTTAGAAAACATATTTGGCTTTTCTTTATATCTATATATTATTCATTCAAAAGAATATTATACATGTATATATATATGTCAAGTGTAGATGTCCTGGCTTCCCCCATTTGATTATGCTAAATAAAGATCCAGATAGAAGAATTATTCTACTCGCGGGAACTCCGTTATAGGCAGGTTCCATTTTTAAAAGTTTTGTGTATTTATATAAATATACTTATTTATATCATATGAATAGAATAAAACTTGTCAAAATAGTAATTGTCTATAACATAATCCTGTCTTTAACGTAAGCGTTACATGGTCTTAATATGAATTGCGATACAATTAAATTTGCTGAAAACCTGTCTGAAAAGGGGATTTTCACCCTTCTTTAGTGAAGCATAGTGAAACCTGTGAAAGAGGAATCATTTCTATAACGGAATCCTGTCTCAAACGGAAGAGTTTCAGAATCCCTGCGAAACGAACAATAGATCTTATTGAGGTAGTGTATCTTAGAAGTATAATTAATTACACTTCTTTACATGGAAGCCTGTCTAAAATGGAGCTTTTTACCAGTGCTTGGAATCTTGTCTTGACTGTGTATATATGATAGAAGTATTTCGAGTAACTTTAAGAATTTAGGTATATCCTTATTTAATTTCTTAATTTTTTAAAAAAAGCATGGATAGAAAATATAAGGCCAATCTCTATAACTGCAACTAATAATACATTCAAGTTACATTAATATTTACCAGTGAAAAAGATTCACTTACGATGTAAAAAGCTGAGCGCATACTGAAGAGTTAAATTTAATTAACCCATTCGCTGTCATTCACGAGTATACTCGTGGCTTTAATTTATTGATTACTTTGTCACCATTATTTTAGAATTAAAAAAAAAAAGCCTCATTTATTGGCAGAAATTTCGCTGTATTAGTAAAGCGAAATTTATCTTTCTGAATTTGTGCTAGCAAACGACCTTCAACAAAAAATTTGAAAATTCTTAGTTTTGGCAGCGAATGGGTTAAATCAAGTTTCATATTACATAACATTTGCCTACAATAAAGTTATGGTCAAGTGGTTAAGTGTAAAACAGCAATTTTCATGTTTAATTTCTTGCCATTGAATTAAGAATTTGTGCTGTAATAGATATTGGATAATGATTTCACATAAGTGTCAATCGCATGAGCCGTTCATGCGATCCGCCGCGCTCCCCATGGAAATTTTTGAGGTAACCCAGATAGCATGAACACTAGCAGAAAGTTTGATTTTTTCTGATATTATCTTGCCGTGACAAATTTGAATTGAGAAATTCGCAGCAAATCTCCCGCAAGGTATACTATCACCCACTTGCATGAGTAGTTTGTTGTGAACCTGATGGCAAGACTGTCTTTAATTCACGAAAGTGACGAAAGCAAAAAATCTCTCTGTTGAGAGACTCAACAACAATGAGAATCACCACATACGCAGAAATTTTATTCGGTAGGCACCGTTTTTTCTAAACGCTATACTTATTAAATACCAAAAAATGCTCGAAATGAAAAGTACAAATATTACCTAAACTTGTTTATGGTGATAAAACCTATGCATGCACCTTCTGACGGCGCTTTCGCATCAATAGACCTGATCAGGTCTATTGACCCCTTCGAAGGGGTTAAACTTATAGTGTGATATGGAAAGATTACTACTTTGCAGTAAGTTTGCAGTATTATTGATTACTTGTTTGCCGTTAGTTTGCAATAAATTTGATACAGCATGAATTTAACTTGCACGACAAGTTGAAAACACTCATAGTTATATTGTTAAGTAAAAAAAAAATTCAAAAATTAAATTGTTTTTATTAAACGTATTTATCAATTCAAAATTATTTTAATTATTAATTGTTTAGATAACTAATTTATCAATTGCTTGTTTAAAAACTATTACATGAACTATATAATAGTTTTTATAGGGTAAATGCAAATATATATTTTTTTAATTTTCGGTTATTATAACGTTATTAACTTTATTAGGATGTATAAAAGTGATAAGGTTTCTGAAGATAAACATGTTGTTTATTCATTTATTAGTTAGCTTATAATATTATTTTTGCTCTTTAATTATAATTAATTAATAATTTCTTACTTTTTGCGAATTGTAAACTATAACTGTACTTAAAAAATTAAAATCTGCATAATATCACCTAACACTGTTAAGAGGTATTTTTAGGTATTTGTACAATGTTGCATTATTATTATTATTATTATTATTATTATTATTATTATGTTTAATTAATTAATTAATTATTACTTAGACTTTATGTTTTTGGCTGATTTTTCAAAAAATTCCTATATATTTTTTGGAAATTATAAATTAAAACTTTTGAATAAAAATTTTAAGTGCTATTAATAATTGCTACTAATAATTGCTATTAATTAATTCTCAAAAAAGTTAGGAATTTTAGTATAAAAATTAAATTAATATTTTATTAAATATATTTTTTATTTAATGTATCCTTAATTTATTAAATTAATAACATTATTAATATACATTACATTTTTTTACTTTAAAATAAACTCAATACATAATACATTTTATATTCAATTTATCACATAGTAGTTAATAACTGAAATTTATCTTTTACATGTTTATTTATTTTATATTTAAAGTCACCGAAATTTAAAACTATTAATATAATTAATAATAAAACTAAAATAAAAAATTATTAATTTTTTTCTGGGAAAGTGGGAGGAAAAGGGTAATATTAAAAATCAATAAATAAACGACAAATACAAACAAGTTGGAAATTGCTCGTCAAACGTGGCAAATGAGGTGCGTTCGTACTATAACTAGTTTTATAATTATTTTTTGCACCCCATATTGTACTGAATGTATATATATATATTTTTTGTACTTCATGAGTGCATAGCCTGTGACATCATTAAAATGCACTTGCAATAATTTTTTCCCATTCCCCGTAATGTAACGCAAAACTTTTGACTGTCTCTGTAATTAAACTATACACCGATTTTCATAAAATTTCAAATGGCTCGACAAAATTTTGTAACAATTATATATTTAAAATTTCAGACCACTCGGATGGCTGTAACATCATTAAAATGCACTTGCAATAATTTTTTCCCATTGGCCGCAATGTAAAGAAAAACTTTTGACAGTCCCTGTAATTAACTATGCATCCGATATCTATAAAATTTGAAATGGCTCGACAAAATTATGCAACAATCATATATTTAAAATATCAGACCATTTGGTTGGGTTGTTTTTGCTCTGTTATATGCGGACAGACCAGGGTCGTACTGGCATAACTGATTGGGCGGTGGCAAAATGGATAAAAAGGGCGCCGATTGCCTTACAAAAGGGCGCAAATGCTTATATATATATACATACACATACACAAGCACATACTATATAAATTATGTATAAAAAATCAATTTAAAAATATATACGAGTATATTGCTATAGCGAAAACTTTATTCCTAAAATAATTATGTCACCCAAATTAGTATTTTACACTATAGAAATGTACTATGCACAAAAATAGTTCCCCGCAAGACATTGCACTTAAAAAAAAATCTGATGTTAGACCAGTGTTGCCAATTTAGAGGTATTTTTTTCCACCACATTTTTCTAAGAAAGCTATCTCTATTTTCGAATTTCGCTCACCTTATCTAATGAGTTAATTCAAACTTTAACCCGAATATTTGAATAACAATCTCCATACAATTATCTCCAAATGGAAAATAAAATATTAAAATAAAACAAACAAAAACAATTTCGTTGGGTCAAAACTCAAAAGTGCAAAACATTATTTAATACAATTCAATAATATTTTATATAATACAATCTCTAGAATACAAATACTAATTATGGTGTATAAAATTTCAGGAAAGTTATTTTTGTTTAGTTCAAGAGTGACGTCTATTTTACGCGAATTATTTTAAAAATATGTTTTATTTCTTTATTTTT
This sequence comes from Maratus speciosus, assembly GCA_963932465.1. NCBI lineage: Eukaryota > Metazoa > Arthropoda > Arachnida > Araneae > Salticidae > Maratus > Maratus speciosus. The sequence continues at coordinate 459,531,499 of OZ010796.1, read as the reverse complement.
TCAACATTCAAAAGATATCATAGATTTTCTTTTAATTATGACCATTTTTAACCCATTCTGATTAGAAACAAAATTATGGCCATTTTGTTTTTCATCCTGACCAGAAAAAAAAAAATTATGACCATTTTTTTCCCTTTTCTGACCAGAAAATCAGAGTTCTAACTTTTTACGACAGCTCTTTCATCTTCCTCTAACACTTCATTTATAACGGTTGTTTCATAATAATGGATGGCACCAGTCCATCAGAAGAAAATGATCCATTCCAAAGGTATACGTTCGATTGAAAAAAACTAGTTAATACTTTGAGCAGAAAGAAGAGGCTTCGCCTGCAATTTTTATGACACTAATAGAATCCCCTAGCTGCCAATGTGTACGGTTTAGTTACCTCTAAAATGTAACACAAATTTTTGCCATATTTAATCGTTGACAATTGTTAGACTTTTTAAACTGAAATTCCGGAAGTGACAGCCAATTGTTCCCTTGCGACGACATTTCTGTGGCTTCAACTCGTAAAACTTGGCTAAAAGTGCTATCTTTGACAACATTTTCTGAATGAATCTTTGCCTTTATAAAAAAATGGGAAACTCTAATTTCCTGGTATCTGAACAAAATCGGCAAATTTTATATTTTTACGAATATTAATGCAAATTTTTTGTATTTACGAATGAAAATGACTTCGCGAAAGTATCAGAAAAGTAGTTAGTTTGGATTTGGGAATAGCTTTCAATATAAAAAATTCTCATAACGAGGATGTGATCGCCCCCCACCCCAAAAAAGGAAATCCATGACCCCCTCTAAATGATGAGCTGAATCCGTCCTTGGCTTTGTCGAATATTGATTGATTAAAATCTCGGAAACGGAATCGAAAAAAATTCCGCTTTAAACAGGATCCTTATGCCATATCATCTTTAGATTCTTCTATGTTTTGTCATACGCCAGACAGAATGATTTTAACAATACCGTGCAAAACGCAGATGCTAGAAAAATCGACAAACAAAATCTTCATTTGGCACCCGGGGCACATGCCCCCTCATCCCCCCTTAATTTCGGCCCTGCTTTCAAATCGGCAAACTTACAAAGGCTATGCCCAATAATGGAGTTGTTTCTGTTTTTCAAAGATCTTTTTCTTTTTTACCGCGATTCATGTGTGTACGCAGGGTAGGGGGGGGGGGGGGGGGGGAGCAGAAAATCTTTGGAAAAGTAATACATTCTTTAAAAGTATTACGTTGAATGTATTATTTTGAAAAGTAGTATTACTTGAATTTTATTGCATGATAGTTTTGTTTTAAAGGTTTTCATTAAATTTCATTATAATTGCTGACAGCTTTACTTGGCTGAAAATACCAATTATTTTTTATTGCCCACCAGAAACTTTTTAATAGAACTGTCTTTTATATTTTTTGAGAAAAAAAGATCTTTCAGAAAAGGCTGCCAAATGTGGCGTTTTGAACCGAATTTCCGGACGCGACAGTGGAGGAAGAGAAAGAAAACTGTTGTCATGAGACAACAATCAATTTTAACTCAAGATGTAATTAATTTAAAGAACAGAATCTATTGTATTACAAATCACTTCAATAACCAAGCCTGCAAGTCTCATTCTTTTATGTGGAGTTTGGCCGAATATTCGGTTTCATTTTCGTTTACAGCCCAAAATCCTTGTTTCGGCGAAAATACTGCCGTATATTCGGTATTACTATAACTGCCCCTCCCTAGCCTCCCCCAAACGGCACTCCCATCCAAAGAGCCGTACATACTATATATTTTCACAAGGGGATAAATCTAGAAGGTATTACTAATGTTGATTAAATTCGTTATTTTTAAATTAAATTATTTTTTAATATATTTTTTATGTTTATAGCACCTTACACTCTAAGAAATTTCACCGCTAAATTACGGTCAGTGACTGGCAAAAAGTGTGCCAGTCACTGACCGTAAAGATAATATCATGACCGTAAAGCTGCCATGACCATAAAAATACAAGTTTGCCCGTAAATTTTTGCCCGTAAAATTTAAAGTCACTGTCCGTAAATTAACATTATGCCCGTAATAAGTTCCTTAATATTTTTACGGTCACTGGCCATATATTAACATTATGCCCGTAATAAGTTCCTTAATTTTTTTACGGTCATTGGCCATAAATTAACATTATGCCCGTAATAAGTTCCTTAATTTGTTTATAGTCACTGGCCGTAAATTAACATTATACTCGTAATAGGTTTGCTAATTTTTTTACGGTCACTGCTCTTAAATTAACATTATGCTCGTAAAAGTTATCTTCATTTTTGTATGTCCAGCGACCATAAATTAATGTGGTCCTTGTAAAACGAGTCTCATTAATTTAAGGATACCGCCCGTAAAATCAGCAAACCATTGGACCTACAGACAGGCATCAGCTGGGCAGTTCAGGGATTCCAGTGCACAGTTAGGGGACTATGCTGACATTGTTCAGCTTCCCTTTTTAAACAGTTATACTTTGCTGTACATCATCGTAAAAATATGACTAGTATGAGTATTACAAATAATGTAAATTGATTATTGTGTGAAAACCGATTAGAATGCACATAGTTTTTTAAACATAACTAAAAGGCAGCTGGATGCAGCAAGCTGCAATCTATATTTAAAGCTTTTAGAAATCTACTTCTGTAAAGTATATGTGCCATTTATCTTTCAAAATTTACAAAAGGAGATAGTTTCAAAAAATATTTGAACTTTAACTTATAATATATTTGATTAAAAAAAAGCTTTCTAGAAGCTTCAAGTAACAGAAATTAAGAATTTATGTTCATTATATTCAGCAATTTGTGTTATGTTTAAAAAACTACCCAAATTGCAATTTCCCTATGATAAATAACAAATTCAACATGAAAGGTTTCAAACTTTAAACATTCATAAATAACTGGATCAAAAGACTTCTAGAATTTAAATATGATAGAAATAGTATAAAGGGTTAATTTTTATTTGTAAACAAACGTTTGAGAAAAGAATAAAATATGGCATTAAAAACCAGGCTATTACGAATCTGCCCACAATTTTTTCTTTGCATTCTCACATAATTTGTTTTATATGACAAAAATTATACAGATTTAAGTAACTGGAATTTTTTTTAAAAATGTCTTGTTATATTCATATAAACTTTAGACTATTTAAGCAGAAAATATATCTTGACAATCGGCAAGAAATAATTTAGAGTTCTTTTAGCCAAATTATTACGAAAAACAATCAGATAAGACTTAATGTGTACTTCAATTTTTTAATAAATATTGGTTTTAAAACTTAAATTTTAGTCAAATTTCTGACACCCCTGTTTGGTTATTAAGAGGTTTGTGTCCAGGTATTTCAAATTAATTAACAGAGTGATGATCATAAACTAATGGGGTACAATCTACTCGTTTTTCAGTAGATTGTGTTCCTTAATGCAATAAAATACCTGGATAAGAAGCACCCTTTATGTTGCAAACTAATTAGTTACTTTAGCCATTTAAAAATAAAATATTGAATTTAAACATTTCACTGTTTGCTTTCACCAATGTATTGTAATGTGACTGAAATTGAGATGTTCCACAAGACAATTATTAAAAATGAAAATGCGTGTTTAGGAATGTGAAGTGCAAAACATAAATACAATGAACTATGACATGGAACTATCTGAACAAAATACAAGATGAACATATTTATTTGAAACTGATAAATTGAAATATGAACTTGATTTCTTTTAAGTAAATTTTCTGAAAACTAATGGATATTTTTCATTTAAAATGATCACTTTCAGAAAAGCAGTAACATTTCTATAAATATGAACAGTAAAAACAACAAATTAAAAAATGACAAAAAAATTTATTTGAAACACGTATTTACACTAAAAATATAATTAAAATCTTCCATTTAGATGAAAAATCCTTTGTTATCAATGAGTAAGTTTTTTGGGTAGATGTCAACTCTTTCTGTATCTCTTTTCCATTTCAGAACCTTTGGATTGCAGATTAATTCTAAACAATGCCCTATAAAGAAAATATAACGAGAATAAATTAAAAAAAAAAAACAAGCTTAAATAACATAAAACAGAATTAAAGACAAACAAATTAAATGCATACTATTACACAAACTTATATATTAAGTGACTGCTTTGTATGCAACATGCTTTAACGATAAGAGGTTCATGAAAACTTTCAGAATTCTTTTTGGAAAAGGAGGTAATTTTAACTCAGTATGTTACACTTAAAAGATTACAACATACTGTCAATCCCCATTTTAAAAAATTATATTCCCAAATTTTATATATCAGATTCATTTTAAGAAAAGTTGGAAATGTGAGAATGAACTTCAATTACTCAAGACACTAAAATGAAGGTTAATACAAATGCTCAGGGGTGGGGAATTTTTAGAAAATCTTACCAACCAAGGATTTATTTTACCCGCCAGCAAAATGCAATTACATTGCTATAATAAAATTTACATGATTGCAAAAATAGTTGATTACTATTGCTACTAATACATTTATCACATATACATTTTTTCACCCTGTAAAATTACAAAACATACACAGGAGAGAAAAGTTTAATAAAGAATACAACTTAGTACCGAGTTTACATCGCAGTAATTTTAAAAGTTATAAAATATAGCTAACTAGTTAAAAAAACAAAGTTTTTGGTATGGAGTTTTTTAAAGACTGCTTACAAATTCACTCGCCATGTCAGAAAATCTACTCACCAGTGGCAATTAAAATGATGTATTTCCCCAACCCTGCAAATGCTCCAGTGATAAATACAGGAAATTTCTATAATAGAATAGCAATCTAACAGAAGAAAGCAGTAACATTTGCTTAATACTGTAATTATTTAAATTATATGGTGCAATCAAAGTTTCCATTTGAGATTGCTGCTGCAGCGTATATGCAAATTAGCACTTCGCCAAAGCGGCTATTAATAGCACTGACATTGAGGCAAGTGGTTATATTGTGGGATTAGTTTATTTTTTAAGTGTGTGTAAAAAATGCATAAGTGTGAACAATGGCGATGTTAGTACCAAATGTGTCTAAACAGGAAGAGTGAGCCAGTGGCACCAACTTATATGGGCCCATGGGGCCAGAGCCCACCCGATTTTCAATCTCTTCTGTTACTTATTTATTTTTCAATCTCTCAAAAAAAAATTCTCCCGTCGATGTTCTCAAAATCTCTTTGTTTAAAAATACAGTAAGGATAGCAGTAACAGACACACCGTAGCATAGACTGCCCCCCCCCCCCTATTTTAAAAGACGTACAATTAATTTTCTCTTAAAAGAGAAATTTCCTCATTTTACCAGTGAGCATCAAGGAAGTGCACTCTAAATGAAATCTTAAATAAACTTGAAATTTGTATGATTTTATATCTTTAATTCGATTTTGTCTAATTGTAACGTAAGTGTAAAATAACTGCGGAGGGAAAAATCTGTTTAAAATATATTTAGCTGTAAAAAGCCTCGAAATTACTGCAACGGGAAATGGGATCAGGCGATATGTTTCTGATGACTACGTAATTTTCGGACTAAAATATTGATATTTAACTGTAAAAACCATACTTATACATATAACTTTTTTTCCCTACATTGAAATCCTAAGTGAAATTTTTTTTTATTTTCAAACTTATATCTCACCCTTAAATCGGGCTATATGTGGATCAAGTCGATACTCTTATCATTAGCTGAAAGTTTTTGAGCTATTTTATAAAATAAAGTATATTATACTCTTTTAATCAAAATATGCATAATGTTCATCCTGCGGCAAAAAAACTAACCATAACCAAGTGCAACGTAACTGTAACTTAATTATAACCTAACTAACATAACTAAAACCCAACTGCATCCAAACCATGCATGCACTGAGTTTTTTTTTTTAACCCCACTCACACCTAAAAATTTGTAAAAAGATATACCTAGAGGCTCAAATAGAGATAAAATGAAGATTGATTTGAGTAATGTATATCTATTAATGCTGTTTTTAATTATAGGTCTATTAAATGTAGAAACTGTTGAATTAAGTTTTTAATATGGCCCCACCAGTGGCCGAGAGGTTCTGCTCTCGAAGCTGGTAGACGGGAGGTGCTGGGTTCGATCCCAATCGCGCCCGTCGGCCTAATCGTTTGGAGTTTTCGTGGTTTTCTTCGAACCTTCGTTCTCCAAGCGTTAATATGGGTTAGGTTCCCTTAGAAAGACCTCCACGGAAGGCACTCCCCCCCTTAGGGCCTATATCCCACGTGCAGATAATTGGCCGACATATATACAACCAACTAAGTTTTTAATACATATAAATATTACTTTTAAAGGCAACATTACTACATTAAGTTGATGGAAAAAACAGTTTTTATTTGATGTCTCCATCAGATAAATTTATTTACAAAATTGATTTATGTTGTACTTGTTTTACGATTGCTATTATCAATATATATTATAAATTATTTTGCACACATAATATATGACCACTGTACAGTTTTTCACCAATTTTCTTCAAACAATATCTTACACATTAGATAAAATTATTAAATCATTAGTAAAAGTATAGTAAGATGTAAAAATTAAAGGATTTAACATTTAAATCTTTTATAAACAAGCACGAAACTTTGACATATTTACCGACTCATTTTTACGCATGACACAAATTTGGGAGGGCTGACTAAGGAAGTGATTTGTAATTGAAAGACATTTTCCATTGTTTGACAATTAAATTATTTATGGAGTTATAAGCAATTTTGTGATCATGTGACAACCCGAAGTACAAGAGACAGAGGTTCTTCGGACTGGTTGACTGGTTTCATTTTACGCATTAACAGGAAACAAAAATGACAGAATTATCAAATATAAGATAAGGGAGAAATTTCAGAAATATCGAGAGATTGGTTAATTAATGGGTGATTTGGGAAGTATGATTTTATGATTCTGTTTTGATTTAACCAAATAAAAAACTAAAGTCATAAAAAAGATACTTAAATAAAATCTTTAAATATGTTAAAAAAACGACTTTTTTTTTTTCTTAAAGTGGAAATCTGATTTCGTGGAAAAGTGGTATGCCTATTAAAAGAAAAAAAAAGTGCTAAAAATTGCTAAAACTTAAAAAATTACAGAAGAGAAAATTTTGCTATTTCGTGCTAAATGTTGAAAATCTCGTAAAAAATTTTTGCGAATTATTTTAAAAAACAGCTGTTCAGATTCACAATAAACTTTTCTGAAATGAAACATTTTATTGGACTAAAATATTAAACTCCAATTCTTTTTACTAACGCATAAAACTCGCCACAAAGAGAAAAAAAATACTAGAAATTCTAAAATTGCAGAGAGGAAAATTTATTATAGTAGGCTAAACACCAGGAGTCAGAGTCCCTTTTTGAACGAAAAAATATAAGTCGGATCTGTTAAAATTCCTTGAGTCGGAGTCGTCCATTTTACAAGTGGGCTGCGGAGCCATAGTCGGGCTCATTTTTGAGCAAAAGTGTAATTCCCTGTTAAAATTCCCGGAGTCAGAGTCGTCCATTTCCTCCACTACCTCGGCAGCCCTGCTAAAAACATTGTAAACAGCAATAAATTGCAGCATGATACAAAAAATCATCTGACAAATGAAAAAACTAAAAATTGCATAAAAAAATTCATGAACAATGCAGAAAACCCTATTAATTGTTATTCATTGCAGCATAACTGCTAATATTAATAAGTAAAGAACTTACCAATACATGCAATGAATGGTGTAACTGGTGCATCTTCACATACATCCACTAGGCTTTTGTCTTCCTGCAAGAATGAAGAAATTTAAATATAAATGTACAAACACAATAACAATAGAGTCGAAACACTGTATTAAACATTTCTCATGAAGGAAAATTTCACCTTGTTATTAGTAAACCTTATAACATACTTATAACTACTTAAAAGGTGACACAAACATATAAAAATATATTATTTAATGCAACCCTGAGATCTTTGGAACACAAATGCATTCATTTTCAATAGGAAAAGATGACTGACAATCAAAATACATTTTAAAAACAAAAACAACATAGTAGGCATGCGGAGTTCAGTCCATTTCTCTTCAATAATCCGTTTATAATATTCCCGCGATTTGGTATAGCCTAAATATTTTAAGACCTACTGATAATATGAACTTATCTTTTCACACCTCTGCAGAGAAATGGGCTGAACTCCGCTTGCGCATGCGTACAATGTGTTGTTTTTGTTTTTCAAATGTATTTCTATTAAGTTAGTCATCTTTTTCCTTTGAAAATCAATGCATATGTGTTCGAAAGATATCAGGATTGCATTAAATAATATTTTAATGTATTTTTATATGTTTGTGTCCCCTTTTAAATAGTTATAAGTATGTTATAAAGTTCATAAACACAATAACTTCAAGCATAAAATTAGTTGATTTGTTCATGAACCATACCATGAGTTAAATTTTTGCTACATAAATTTTTAAAAGTTAAGAAAATTACATCAAATTAATAAAAATCAGTTTTATAAATTTATGAAAAGTAATTATGAAACAAGAAGCACAATTAAATTTTCTTTCATTCTTAAATCACACATTTCGTCTATCGAATGTGAAGAAATCGTGAATTTCGACAGTTGGGTGTAGAAAATTTCAAATCTCGTCATTTGACCCATGGAGACCACCAATGCCAGCGAAAAAATCTCGAACTTCGCCAATCAAACGCAAAAAAATCTCTAATTTTGTCAATCGAACGAGGAAAAAAAAATATCGAATTTTGTCAATCAAACGCGGAAAAAAATATCGAATTTTGTCAATCGAACGGGGGAAAAAATATCGAATTTTGTCAATCGAACGCGGAAAAAATATCGAATTTTATTAATTGAACGCAAATGAGTCTCGAATTTTGTAAATCGAACGCGAATGAGTCTCGAATTTTGTCAATACGCGAATAAGTCTCGAATTTTCGAACGCGAATGAGTCTCGAATTTTATTAATTGAACGCGAATGAGTCTCGAATTTTATTAATTGAACGCGAATGAGTCTCGAATTTTATTAATTGAACGCGAATGAGCTTGAATTTTGTAAATCGAACGCGAATGAGTCTCGAATTTTGTCAATACGCGAATAAGTCTCGAATTTTCGAACGTGAACAAGTCTCGAATTTTCGAACGTGAACAAGTCTCGAATTTTCGAACGTGAACAAGTCTCGAATTTTCGAACGTGAACAAGTCTCGAATTTTCGAACGTGAACAAGTCTCGAATTTTCGAACGTGAACAAGTCTCGAATTTTCGAACGTGAACAAGTCTCGAATTTTCGAACGTGAACAAGTCTCGAATTTTCGAACGTGAACAAGTCTCGAATTTTCGAACGTGAACGAGTCTCGAATTTTCGAACGTGAACGAGTCTCGAATTTTCGAACGTGAACGAGTCTCGAATTTTCGAACGCGAATGAGTCTCGAATTTTGTCAATTGAACATGAATGAGTCTCGAATTTTGTCAATTGAACGTGAATGAGTCTCGAATTTTGTCAATTGAACGTGAATGAGTCTCGAATTTTGTCGATCGAATGCTATTAAGTCTCTAATTTTGTCAATCGAATGCTATTAAGTCTCTAATTTTGTCAATCGAATGCTATTAAGTCTCTAATTTTGTCAATCGAATGCTATTAAGTCTCTAATTTTGTCAATCGAATGCTATTAAGTCTCAAATTTAGTCAATCGAACGCGAATAAGTCTCGAATTTTGTCACTTGAACGCGAATAAATCTCGAATTTTGTCAATCGAACGCGAATAAATCTCGAATTTTGTCAATCGAACGCGAATAAATCTCGAATTTTGTCAATCGAACACGAATAAATCTCGAATTTTGTCAAGGCTAAAAAAATTAATTTTATCAAAACTAAAGCGAAAAAAAAAATCTCTTATTTTATCAAATCGAAAAAAAATCTCTAATTTTGTCAACCAAATGCGGAAAAATCCCGAATTTTGTCAATCGAACACGAAAAAAAATCTCAATTTGTCAAATCAAAAGCGAAAAAAATCTCAAATTTTATCAAATCGAAAACAAAAAAAATCTCTAATTTTGTCGATCGAAAGTAAGAAAATCTCGAATTTTGTCAATCAAAGGCGAAAAACTAAATTTTGGCAATCGTTATCAGAAAAAAATAGTGAAATTTGGCAAAGGATTGTGGGGAAAAAAGTGAATCGCTGGGAAAAAATTTTGCGACTTATTTTTGTGTTAAAATTAGATATTTAACACTTTCAATATATTAGGGTTTTAAATTACAGAATTTATATCTATATATACACACACGCATACTTATATTGTATATGTACAGACACACATAGTGACATAGTATATATATATACACACACAGAGATACATTGTATATATAAATATATATACACACACACAGTGTGTATATATATATATATACATACATATATATATACATACATACACATGCACAGTATATATATATATATATACACACATACACAGTGTATATATATATATATATATATATACACACAGTATATGTATATATAATGTATATATATACACACAATATATATATGTGTGTATATATGTATATATATATACACACACACACACACACACCGTATATATACAAACACATACATAGTATATATATACACACACATACATAGTATACATATATATATATGTCGTAGGCTAATTGAGAAATCCGGCTCTTTGCAAACAGCCTAGGCTCTTTGCAAAGAGCCGGGCTAATTGGAGAATCCATCTCCCTTTTTCCAATTAGCCTGATATTTTTCAGGCTTATTGCAAAGAGCTTAGAAAGCGTTAGGCTAATTGAAAAATGACCACTTATTATCCGATAAGGGTGATATTTTTAGCTCACAGGCTATCAAAGCCTGAGTACGTACGTACGTATGTACGTAACACGATAACTCTTGATAGAAATACCCGATTTGTTTCAATTTTTTTTTCTAGGTACATTCTGAAAAGGTGCTTCCCTGATTAGTTTTTGGGGTTCATTGGTTAAGGATAAAAGGGGAAAAGGAGGCTAATCCCCCCCTCCTTAATTTATATAAATGTTTTTTTCATGCAGAAATATTCGATTTGCTCCAAATTTGGTATACCGGTTTATTGTGTTAAGGAGCTTCCCTGATTAGATTAGGAAGCCCATTATTTAAGTATAAAGGGGTGAAAGGGGGGCTACCCCCTTAATTTAGATAAATTGGTTTTTCATGATGAATTATTCGATTTGCTCCAAATTTGGTATACCGGTTTATTAAGTTAAGGAGCTGCCTTGATTAGATTTGGAGGTTCATTAGTTACATATAAAGGGAGTAAAGGGGGGCTATCCCCCGTAATTTAGATAAATGTGTTTTTCATAAAGAAATATGCGATTTGCAATAAATTTGGTATACCGGTTAATTATGTTAAGCAGCTTCCCTGATTACATTTGGAAGATCATTATTATGTATAAAGGGGGGAAAGGGGGGCAATTGCCTCTCCCCTTAATTTAGAAAAATGCGTTTTTCATGTAGAATTATTCGATTAGCTCAAATTTGGTATACTGGTTTATTATGTTAAGGAGGTGGCTTGATTAGATTTGGAGGTTCATTAGTTAAATATAAAAGGAGGAAAGGGGGGGGGCTAGCCCTCCCCCCCCCTTAATTTAGGTAAATGAGTTTTTAATGCAAAATTATTCGATTTGCTCCAAATTTGGTATACCGGTTTATTGTGTTAGGCAGCTTCCCTGATTAGATTTGGAAGCCCATTATTTAAGTATAAAGGGGGGAAAGGGGGGCTACCCCCCTTAATTTAGATAAATTGGTTTTTCATGATGAATTATTCGATTTGCTCCAAATTTGGTATACCGGTTTATTAAGTTAAGTAGCTGCCTTGATTAGATTTGGAGGTTCATTAGTTACATATAAAGGGAGTAAAGGGGGGCTATCCCCCCGTAATTTAGATAAATGTGTTTTTCATAAAGAAATATGCGATTTGCAATAAATTTGGTATACCGGTTTATTATGTTAAGGAGCTTCCCTGATTAGATTTGGAGGTTCATTGGTTAAGTATAAAGGGAGGCAAGGGGGGCTAGACCCCCCCCCCCTTTATTTAGATAAATAGGTTTTTCATGCAAAGTTATTTGATTTGCTCCAAATTTCGTATACCGGTTTATTATGTTAAGGAGCTGCCTTGATTAGATTTGGAGATTTATTGGTTAAGTATAAAGGAGGGACAGGGGCTAGTGTCCCCTTAATTTAGATAAATGCGTTTTTCATACAGAATTATTCGATTTGCTTCAAATTTGATATACCAGTTTATTATGATATGGCTTCCTTCATTTGATTTGGAGGTTCATTGGTTAAGTATAAAAGTGGGGAAAGGGGGGCATTTGCCCCCCCCCCCCTTCCTTAATTTAGATAAATGTGTTTTCATGCAGAATTATCTGATTTAGTTTAATTTTTTTTTCAACCGGTTCCGAACTTGAAAGTTCCATTTGAAGTCAACCCGAAAACCGACCACAACCAGGTTTCGGATTGAGTTCAATTAGAACTTTCAGGTTCGGATCGGGTTGCCGGTGGACGGAGATTATTTTGCTTGGCTTGTATCGGGTTATAGTTCTTTGGAATATTTTTGTCGGTTAAGATTTGGTTCGGGACGGGTTTCAGGTTGACTTCAAATGGAATTTTTAAGTTCTGGTAGCGTTGCGTGTCCACGAAAACTAATTTGTCTTGTTCGGATCCGGTTATGGATCTTTGGAATATTTTTGTCGGTTATCAAATTTGGTTCGGGATTTCAGGTTTTTTCAAATGGAACTCTCTGGTTCGGGTCGGGTTGCATGTAGACTGAAATTATTTTGTCTTGCTCGGATCTGGGTACGGTCTGTTGTAATTTATTTTTTGGGTTTGGGTAGGGTTATACGTTAATAAACCTAATAAAAAGAAAATTGCCCAGTTAAACTGATGGCATTGAGCTCACAAGTTATTCACACAAATTGTATATTATACTCTTATTTCAAAGAATAAAGCCCCTCGAAAAATAAATGAAGGTATTAGTCCCCGTTTCCCCCCTTTCTACTTAACCAAAGAACCTCCAAATCTAATCAGGGAAGCTACTTAACATAATAAACTGGTATACCAAATTTCAAGCAAATCAGATAACTCTACATGAAAAAAACATTTCACTAAATTAAGGGGGTATTAGCTCCCCCATTTCTCCCTTTATGCTGAACCAATGAACTTTCAAATGTAATCAGAAAAGCTCTTTATTAGAATGAACCTAGAAAATAAATTAAACTAAATTAGATAATTCTGCATGAAAACACATTTATCTAAATTATGGGGAGGGGCAACTGCCCCCTTCCCCCCTTTTATACTTAACCAATGAACCTACAAATCAAATGAAGGAAGCCATTTCGTAATAAACTGGTATATCAAATTTGAAGCAAATTGAATAATTCTGTATGAAAAACCCATTTATCTAAATTAAGGGGACACTAGCCCCTGTCCCTCCTTTATACTTAACCACCAATAAATCTCTAAACCTAATTAAGGCATCTCCTTAACATAATAAACCAGTATACGAAATTTGGAGCAAATCGAATAACTCTGCATGAAAAACCCATTCTTCTAAATTAAGGGGGGGGGGGGGGCGTCTAGACTCCCTTTCCTTCCTTTATACTTAACTAATGAACCTCCAAATCTAAGCAGGGAAGCTCCTTAACATAATAAACCGGTATACCAAATTTGGAGCAAATCGAATAATTTTGCATTAAAACCCATTTACCTAAATTAAGGGGGGGGGGCTACCCCCCTTTCCTTCCTTTATACTTAACTAATGAACCTCCAAATCTAATCAAGCCATCTCCTTAACATAATAAACCAGTATACCAAATTTGATCTAATCGAATAATTCTACATGAAAAACTCATTTATCTAAATTAAGGGGAGAGGCAATTGCCCCTCTTTCCCCCCTTTATACATAATAATGATCTTCCAAATGTAATCAGGGAAGCTACTTAACATAATTAACCGGTATACCAAATTTATAGCAAATCGCATATTCCTGCATGAAAAACCCATTTATCTAACTTACGGGGGGTTATAGCCCCCCCTTTCCTCCTTTTATATTTAACTAATGAACCTCCAAATCTAATCAAGGCAGTTCCTTAACTTAATAAACCGGTATACAAAATTTGAGCAAATCGAATAATTCATCATGAAAAACCGATTTATCTAATTTAAGGGGGGTAGCCCCCTTTACCCCCTTTATACTTAAATAATGAGCTTCCAAATCTAATCAGGGAAGCTCCTTAACACAATAAACCGGTATACCAAATTTGGAGCAAATCGAATATTTCTGCATGAAAAACCCATTTATATACATTTTTTTTTTTTGGGGGGGGGGGGACTAGCCCGCCTTTTCCCCTTTTATCCTAAACCAATGAACCCCAAAAAATAATCAGGGAAGCTCCTTATCAGAATGAACCTAGAAAAAAAATTTTAAGCAAATCGGATATTTCTATCAAGAGTTATCGCGTTACGTACATACGTACGTACACACGTACATACAAAATCGGCGGACACATAAGCTCTCAGGTATTGATAGCCTGTGAGCTAAAAATATCTCCCTGATCGGATAATAAGTGCTCATTTTTCAATTAGCCTAACGCTTTCTAGGCTCTTTGCAATAAGCCTGAAAAATATCAGGCTAATTGGAAAAAGGGAGATGGATTCTCCAATTAGCCCGGCTCTTTGCAAAGAGCCTAGGCTGTTTGCAAAGAGCCGGATTTCTCAATTGGCCTACGACATATATATATATACACACACACACACATACATACATAGTACAGTAAACTCTGTCTAAGGCGGAATCGATTGGGACTGAGAAAATTTTCCGTAGTAGACAATATTCCGGCTAATGCAACCCCCCCCCCCCCAAAAAAAAAAATAAATAAATAAATAAATAGATTAATTAATTAATTAAAAATTTAAAAAAAAAAACCTCGAAGATGATGATTTTTCATTGATTTTCCTGACTCAAAAATCACTTGGAAACTGAAATTCGGAAAGATCTTTTGTCTTTATAGATAAATGAGAAACGTTATTCAATTTCTTAGTACTGCTGCAATACATGCGAATTGGAAATTTACACACATACAAAAAACAATAAACTTTAAGAATGAGACCGAACGCTATATAACTTTGAATTTGAATACAACTTTAAAGTATAATATACTTTTGAATACTACTGATATACTTTTGAAATATATATTTTGATAAATGTTCATTCTACTAGAAATATTAACTTTTAAATGCAATTTTCTATTTGAAAAAATGGCATTAACATAAATTCCTTAAAATTTAAACAGGTCTGTTCTTTTGAAATAATTTTTTCAAAGTGTTACGGAATTTAACTAACATGGTCGACATTGAGTATTTGACTTATCAGTTTTAAAGTTTAATAAACAAAATGCCTTTCATTTTTAAATTATCCTTTTTTCCGCCTTATACAAAATGTTGGTTTCGGTGGGGCCTTAAAATCCTGTCCGTTTCCGCGTTAGACAGATTCCGCCTTATGCAGCATGAAATAATGTAATTTTCTATGGGTTCGCCGGGACTTGAGAAATTTTCCGCGGTAGACAGATTTCCGTCTTACACAGAGTCTGCCTTTGACAGAATTTACTGTACATATATATACACACACATACATAGTATAGATATATACACATACATAGTATATATATATATACACACATACATAGTATATATACACACACACATAGTATATATACACACACACATAGTATATGTACACACACACATAGTATATGTATACAAACACATAGTATATATACACACACACATAGTATATGTACACACACACATAGTATATGTACACAAACACATAGTATATATACACAAACACATAGTATATATACACAAACACATAGTATATATACACAAACACATAGTATATATATACATACACACACACACACACACACAAAAAATAGTATATCTACCCTATATATATAAAATCCTAACGAATCAAATTTATGAAACGACTGATTAAACAACTGAATATGTTTCATGGCGATTTATTCTAAAATATGGAATATTTTGCGATGAAATTAACACTAAACATCCGTATTGAACCGCAGATCTCAAAACTGGTATTGGAATTTTCAATTTCGAATTAGTTTTCAAAATATTAATTTTTTTCTAATTTTAAATACTTTTTTCTAATGATGGCAACTCAAATTTTAATCAGATTTTTTTTTTTTCATATTTTAGAAAAGATTATTATTTTAAACTAATTTGGCGACCAGTTTGGCCTCCCTTAAATGTATGCTAAGAAATTTATGTTACTTTTATTCATAATTAAATTTTTTCATTATCATTCTATTTAATACACACAATAATTGATTAATAATGCAATTTATCGCTAACTGTAATTTTTTATGGCAAATAGTGTTGATGTTAGAATGTGATAAAATCTTACATAAGCAAAAGGAGGTGGGGGGGGGTCTAGTGTTTGCTTATTTTTCCTTACAAGGGGGGGGGGAGGGGTACAAAATGACTCAAAATATGTTTATGTAATACTTCAACGGCCCCAAATTCCTGGAGTCAGAAGAGTCCATTTTTCCCACCAACTTCACAGCCCCTGCTAAAAACATTGTAACCAGCAATAAATTGCTGCATGATGTGGAAAAAAAATCTAATAAATGAAAAAAACTAAAAATTGCATAAACAAAGCAGAAAACAATATTAATTGTTATTCATTGCAACATAACTGCTAATATTAATAAGTAAAGAACTTACCAATACATGCAGTGAATGGTGTAACTGGTGCATCTTCACACCCATCCACCAGGTTTTTGTCTTCCTGCAAGAACGAAGACATTTAAATATAAATGAACAAACACAATAACTTCAAGCATAAAATTTAGTTGATTTGCTAATAAACCATGAGTTAAATTTTTGCCATATCAGTTTTTAAAATGTTAAGAAAATTACACCAAATTAATAAAATATCAGTTTATAATTTTATAAAAAGAAATTATTAAACAAGAAGCACAATTAAATTTTCTTTAATTCTTAAATCCTGCATTTCGTCAATCAAATGTGGAGAAATCGTGAATTTTGTCAATTGGGCGTAGAAAATTCTGAATCTCGTCAATCAACCCATTAAGACCACCGATGCCAACATCTTTAAAAATTCAAGAGTTGCTAATTTCGTTAACCGGAAGCGAAAAAATCTCGAATTTTGTCAATCGAACACGAAAAACATATCAAATTGTCAATCGAACGCGAAAAAAATCTCAAATTTTGTCAATCGAACACGAAAAAAATCTCAAATTTTGTCAATCAAATGTGAAAAAAATCTCAAATTTTGTCAAATCGAAAAAAAAAAAAAACCCTCAAATTTTGTTAATCGAAGGTGAAAAAAAATCTCAAATTTTGTCAAACGCGAAAAATATCTTCCATTTTTTCAATTGAATGTGGAAAAAATATCGAATTTTGTCAATCGAATGTGAAAAAAATCTCGAATTTTGTCAATCGAACGCGAAAAATCTCATTTTTTGTCAATCAAATGCGAAAAAAAATCTCATTCTTTGTCTATCGAACGTGAAAAAAATCTCGAATTTTGTCAATCGAATGCGAAAAAAATCTCTAATTTTGTCACGCTCTTTAACTTTCTACACTTTCACTTTGCAGCAAAAATAGATAATATACAAAATATCACTGAGCATAAGCATGTCAAGAATGAATGTAAAATGTGTTAATTTGCATAAAAGGATTAAACATAAAAGATACAGAAAATCTCTTTTTTGAGGAAATTAAGTAAAAATATTTAGTGCTTTTCGGTTAGTTGGGCACCAGCACCAGTGTAATACATGAATATACATATATCTATTATACAGCGTTCGAAATCCTTGGTGGTCCACTAGTCCGAGACCACAAAAAATTCAATCGGACCACTAATTTAAAAAATTTAGTGGCCCGCAGGACCAGTAGCTTTTTTCCCTCTCTGACAGGTTAAGCTAAATTTTCCCAGCCCTGAGAAAACCGCAACCAAACACAAACCACAGAATTTTATTTTATTTAAAAAAATATAAATTGCATTAAAATTTAGTCAGTTGAAATAAATAATTAGATAATTATAATTCATAATGTTATAGTTTTTGTTCATGTACTGTTTATTTAATTTTTAGCAAATTATAATTTTACATTTTATTATGCTGAAAATTTTGGGTAACTGAAAGGAAGTTTCGTTTATATTCTAATAGGAAGAGGAGGAGGGAGATGTCACTTGAAGGGTTAAAGGTACATAATAGAATTTTATGTAGCGGGCCAGTGACGATGTCTGCGGACCAGTAAACTCTGATGTTTACTGGTCCTTTGGACCAGTGACTTTTTTTTTTATCAATTCTACCGCTTATTATATATATGTATATACATTATATTGTATATATACATACAAACATACATAGTATATACATACACACATACATAGTATATGCATACACACATATAGTGCTGTCCTCTAAAAAAAACCCACAGGAAAATGTATCCTAAAAAAAACCCACCCTAGAACTTAATCAAAAAGATCACAGAAGTCAAATTTTTTTTTTGTCCTGTTTCTATATGTCATTTACAATAATAAAAGCATTTAAAATTACTTAAGTGTTTATTTAGTTTTTTAAAAAATAAGCAAAAAATTACATTTATAATTTTTCATTTGTAAATCCTTCAATTTACAATTATTAAAATATTATTATTTTTTTTTCTTTTTTTTTGCAGAGTTGTGTTTTAAAACTAATTAATAATGAAAGAAAAACTTTGCTGTTTAATATTTTGATTTCTAGAAGTGTTTTTACATGTGGGTTATTTTTAGAAAAAAGTGGGTTTTTTTCAAAGTCTTGTTTAATTGGCTGCCATTTTGTAATATATTGATAGAAAAAAAAATACTATACATTAAAATCTTAGTCAGGACAGGCTGTGAAAATGTAGCTACTTCAAATTGTTTTGTATTTTTTATTAAATTTTATATAGTGAGAAATTAAAAAAGTGGGTTTTTTTTAGAGGACAGCACAGTACATAGTATATGCATACACACATACATAGTATATACATACATACACACATACATAGTATATACATACATACACACATACATAGTATATACATACACACATACATAGTATATACATACACACATACATAGTGTGTATATATATATATAGTGTATATATATATACATACATAGTATATATATACACACACACACATACATAGTATATCAGCTTTCGAAATCCTTGGTGGTCCGCTGGTCCGAGACCACTAAAAATTCAATCGGACCACTAATTTAAAAAATTTAGTGGTCCGAAGGACCAGTAACTAACAGTAACTTTTTCCCCTCTCTGACAGGTAAACGTAAATTTTCCCATCCCTGAGAAAACTGCAACCAAACATTACAATATGCATAAAATTTGCATAAAAACTTAGTTAAAATAAATAGACGGAAATAAAAAACATAATAATTTCAGTTTTTGTTTATGTACTATTTAATTTTTAGCAAATTATAATTTTACTTTTATTATGCTGAAAATTTTGGGTAACTGAAAGGAAGTTTGGTTTATATTCTCGGAGGAGGAGAGGGGGGGGGGGTGTCACTCAAAGGGTTAAGGTACTTATATAATTTTATGTAGCAGTCCAGTGACGATGTCTGCAGACCAGTCCTTGGGATCAGTGATTTTTTTTTTTAATCAATTCTACCACTGAAAATAGTCAGGGTTGCAAAATCGCTAAAAAAATGTCGGTTATAGCAAAAAAGATGACAGACGATCAAGGGAGAATATGCAAGGAATATACAAAAACTCATTCAATTTCATTATAAAAATTAACAAAAGGTTAACAGATGATAAGATTAAAAATTCAAAACAATATTCTTGTATTTAATAACATTTGTTATAATACTTGTCCCCAAGCAGCATTAGCGATAAATACAAAATATTATTTTGTCTTCAAAAGCATCGGTAAATTAGAAAAATTTTGGTTAAAAAAAAAAAAAGATCTATTCAATCTATCTTTTAACATGCTTTTACAAACAAAATACCAAAGTTCTCCAAATGTTATTTATGAAAAAAGAGAGAGAGAGAGAGAGAGAGAGATGGAGGGGGGGGGGGGGGGGGGAAGAGAAATTAGTAAAAAGCAAATAGTATAAAATTTTGTAATGATAATGATTCTGAGATTCATATAAATATTAAAATTGATCTAAGTCCAATAAAAAACAATTATGTTTTCAAAACAAAATACCAAAATTTTCCAAACGTTATTTCTAAAAAAAGAGAGGGGAAAGGGAATTTGTAAAAAGTAAATAGTAAAAAAAAAAAAAAAAAAAAAAATTTGTGCATGCATGTGGCAGTAAGTAAAAAATACTGCATGTATGAGCACTGCATGCCCATAAAGCAAAAATTCAAAACAATATTCTTGTATTTAATAACATTTGTTAATGCTTGACTGCAAGCAGCATTAGCGATAAATACAAAATATTATTTTATCTTCAAAAACATTGGTAAATTAGAAAAATTTTGGTTAAAAAAAAAAAAAATCTATTCAATATGTCTTTTAACATTCCGATGAAGCAAGTAACTTTTTCCCCTCTCTGACAGGTAAACTTAAATTTTCCCATCCCTGACAAAAACCGCAACCAAACATTACAATAAGCATAAAAACTTAGTTAAAATAAAAAAACGGAAATAAAATACATAATTAATAATTTCAGTTTTTGTTAATGTACTACTTATTTAATTTTTACCAAATTATAATTTTACATTTTATTATGCCGAAAATTTTGAGTAACTGAAAGGAAGTTTGGTTTATATTCTCGGAGGAGGAGGGGGGGGGGGTCACTCAAAGGGTTAAAGGTACTTAATATAATTTTATGTAGAGGGCCAGTGACGATGTCTGCGGACCAGTAAACTCTGATGTTTACTGGTCCTTGGGACCAGTGACTTTTTTTAATCATTTCTACCGCTGTTATATACACACATACATAGTATATATATACACATAGTATATATATACACACATACATAGTATATATATACACACATACATAGTATATATATACACATACATAGTATATATATATATACACACATACATAGTATATGTATATACACACATACATAGTATATGTATATACACACATCACATATATATAGTATATATATACACACAGACTTAGATAAAATGTAAAACTGTCTGCGATCTCAAATAGTTTCTTAAAAATTTTCTGCAGAAAAACGCTGCACCCCTCCCAAGTCCTATATCGCTGCTAACCAGGGTTGGCAAAAAACCAAAAAAACTGGTTTATTTGGTTTAAACCAGGCTTTTTTAAAACAACTTTTCTTATTACATATACATGCATATTTATTGATAAAAATAGACATTGTTGGATATACAAGTAGAATAACTTCATTTGAAAATAATTTAAATTAAATAATCCTAGTCAATTTATGTAGAAATTTGAAAAAAAAAAAAAATATTTTAATTTAAACAGTTTTAGTCACAGTCTTATGTTCAAAGAATACACTGCACTACTTTATAAACAATATTTTGATTACTAATATAATAATAAACATTTGATGTAGTTTGATGAATACAATATTCTTTTTCACAGTTATTCAAAAAATAAATTGCAAATACTTCTTGGGTTTTTGTTTCTTGAGTGACAATTCGAAGTTAACATTTTTGGTCATTAGATTCAGCAGATAACAGAAAAAAAAATAGATTGGTATTATTAAAATGCTATAACTAGAAGCCAATTTGTGAATACTCTCTTATTCAACTTCATATTTTGATTGTAATTCTTAAAGATAATCTCTCCAATCAAGAAAATTTTCGTTTACAGCTTGGTCAAAATCTTAAGGATTGTGTTATGTTATTAATTTCTTTAAATAATCTGCATTTTTAAAAAAATGAAAATATATTATACTAAATATTGAATATTTTTAATCTATTTTATCTTTGATAAATTCACATGTTTTAAGCTTTTTCTTTAGATCAATAGATATGTTCATCAACACATACTAATTTTCATAATATACATAATAAGTGTTGACTCTAAGCCGTTTTAGCAGGGTGCAGCACCCGGCGGCCTTTTTTATTTCTTTTTTGTGCCCGGCGGCTCTTTTAAATCCTTCAGATGCACCCGGCTGCCTTTTTCAACACTTCCTATGCGCCTCGTGGCAATTCAATTGATGCCAGGAAAATATTGTAAATTCTAGACTCTAAACAAACCAGTTCAAAATATTTTTTGTGAACAAGGTACAAGTGTGCCCTTTTTGGAAAAAAATGTGCCCTTTTCTAAGAATAATGCTCCCTTTTTGAAAAAATGTACCCTTTTTGAAAAATTCCCGCCCGGCGGCTCTTTTTTTCTAGAGTCAACACTAATAATACATATCAACATGTCCTCGACCCACTATATCTAATGCTTATTGCAGAAATAAAGTGTTAAAAGTAGTAATTATTTATATCCAATGATTTGAAACACTTAAATTATGAAGAAAAACGAGAAAATGTCATTAGATTTCTTCTAAAAAAAACCAATTGGTTTAAACCGTGCCAACCCTGCTTCTAGCAGCAAAATTGAAAGTTATATGCGAGTGGAGTGCCACTAAGCAACCATCACTAAAAGAAAAATATTAATTTAGAAGCATTATTAAGCAGAATTTTTTTCTGCAGTCTGCAACAGAAATAGAAATTTTATAAACAGTCTGCCGAACTTAAAGACAAATGGCCTCTTTCCAATCCCTCGCATTACATTAGATGCACTCAATCCCCCCACCAGTTTTCTGAATCAGACTTTATTGAAAAGAGGATAATATCTACTAAGATATTAAAACAATATTTCCCTTTCAAATGTAAAAAAATTCGCTAAAATTTCAAACCAAATAAACTCTATTTAAAAGCGACCAACATTCGGGCAACAGCGACCGGGCCACATAATTGTTAAAAAAGGCAGCCGGGCACATCGGAAGGATTTAAAAGGGTCGCCAGCAGCAAAAAAGAAATAAAGAGGGCCGCTAGGCGTATCAAAAGGGTTTAAAAGGGCCGACAGGTAAAAAAAAGAAATAAAAAGGGCCGCCGGGCGCTGCGCCCTCCTAAAGCGGCTTAGAGTCACACTAACTTAGAAATTAATAGTAAAGTGCACTTAATCATGTTAAATTTAAAACCTGATAACTTCAGAGCAAAACAAAAACAAATTTTATACAGTGTTGATAGTTACAATTGAATTGAATCTAGTAAAAATTAAAAAAACATGTAATGCATCTACATTTAAATCTTGTAACATGAAATCGAAAGGTACACTAATTATTTTTAATTAGTGTACCTTACAGTAATAATACAATAAATATTTTTTTAGAAAGCTAGGAGTCAAACTTGACTACTGGGAATAATTTTGTAGTCGTCAAATGCAATAATTTGGTTGCATTTGACGACTAACGACCACTAATTTTGAACACTGTATATATGTATATACATAAATATATTGTATATATTATATATACACACACATACTTATATTGTATATATACACAACTAGTGTTGACTCTAGAAAAAAAGGGTCGCTGGGGGGGAACTTTTCAAAAAGGGAACAAACACTATTCTTACACAAAAAAAAAAAAAAAAAAAAAAGTACATTTTTCAAAAAGGGAACACTATTCTAAAAGAGGGTACATTTTTTCAAAATGGGAACACTATTCTAAAAAAAAAAAGACTTTTTTTAAAAGGGCACACTATAATATAGGTAAAAAATATTTTGATCTAATTTGTTTAGAGTCCCTAGAATTTGCGATATTTTCCCAGGGCGCATAGGAAGTGTTGAAAAGGGTATATGGGTGCATTGGGAGGGGTTAAAGAGCCACTGGGTGCAAAAAAGAAATAAAGTCCGCTGGGTGCTGCGCCCTACTAAAGCGGCTTAGTGTCAACACTACACACACACATACAAACATATACAATACCAAATACAGTAGTGCATGCAATATTTTGTATGCTATATTCAGGGTTGTAAAAAACCCGGGTTTTTTAGAAAAAGCCCAGCCCGGGCGGGTTTTATTAAAAAACCCGGGTTAAATGGGCAATTTTCCCCGGGTAAATTAAAATGCCAAAATGTGGATGATGATTCCCCCTTCCTCACAAATAATAACGTTCACAGTTGCCACTGTATATGGAAAACTAGAAAATCTGACGGAATTTAAAAATGAGTATTAAAAACAAGGACTTTTACTAAACTTTGGTTCTTTGCAAAATTTATCCGTTTAAATTTTGAAATTTTTCAGAGGAATTACTCTGGGAAAATTTAAATTTTTTGCTCAGGAAAGCGCAAGGAATTTGATTGCTGAAATAAGTGGAAATCCTGATCTCAAATACAATCTTTGTGAACACTTCATAGTCTAATAGATGGGAATGACTTCATAGTCTTAATAATGATGTCACTAATTTTTTCTGTTCTTAAAATACATCTATAGATATGATCCCTTTAATTTAAATAACAAACAAATTTTAAATTGCACAGCTATCAATTGTGTATTTTCCAATTGTTTCCAATCTAAAAGTGCAAGTAAATTAGTACAAATATATTTTCTAAGATTCAAAGAAGTGAATAAATAAAACAAAATAACGATAAACTGTTAACAAATACATCATCTGTTCTTTTCCAGAAATATATTTAAAAAAACCTGGGCTTTTTACATGGGTTTTTTATAAAAAACCCAGCCCGGGCAGGCAGCTGGGCGGGTACCCGGGCAGCTACTCACTACAACCCTGGCTATATTGGCACTAATCAATGGATATATGGATACAGCCCCTCATCTTTTTGCTTCATTTTGGGAACAGCGGATTTTGAGCTTATTCTATCAACGATAATTTTTTAAAGAAAACATGCAAAATTTAAAATATATATTCACATCCGGATTGCAGAACTTATCAGCCTAAATAAGAAAATAATTGCGAGGGTGGAGGGCTATAAAAATAATTAAGTTACAGAAGCTGTTAAAAATCTATTTTCTGTCTTAAATGTTTCCTTATTCACCTCTGACCCCCCCCCCCCCCCAAAAAAAAAAAAAAAAAAAAAAAAACTGTAATATTAATGAAAGTTATAGGTAATATTCATGAAACTAGTAAATCTGCAAGTCAGCGGCCTCAAACATCAGTTCTATAGTTTTATTTTGAAATTATTTTATTTAGTATTTAAAATATTCAATTCACAATATCATTTCTTTCATATTTGTAATATTAATTATTATAAATGATATATAAGTAGTATATGGAAGATTAATTGTTAAAAATAGTGAAACAAAACTAAACACTAATATTCCAAAACTTTTTTTTTAGTACCTTTTAAATCCCCCACAGTTTCAATAATTTGATAGCTGTAATTGCCTGATATTTAGTATTTTAAACTATCCATCTAAAATAATTAAACATAGATCTTCCGATAATTACAATAATTGATGCATGCAAACAGTAAATGATTATCAAAAATATTTTATTAATTACTGGTATCCTAATGGTTAAATTTATTTGAATTATATTTTAATTATTTATACCGTGTTTCTGTTTTTTCATATATCTGAATACTGTTTTGCTAATGATTTCGTAACCAAACATTCGAAATCTAAATAGGGTTTATCTTATGTTTTATAATCTGCGTTATTGTTGACATTTTTAATGAAATCAGAAAGCAGAAAATGTTCCGAAGCTGCACTGTGAAAAATAATGTATTCATTAAATTTTGGTTTGAAATACAGTCATAAAAACAATTCTATTTATTTAACATATGGACATAATATATGTCCATTACTGGAACAGAGGGTGTCCATTACTGGGCTTTTGATATGTTTCTGTTATTTAAAATTAAATTTCGATTCATATTGGGAAATGAGACTATAAGAATGACTAAATAGTGTTGATAGGTTAATATAATATTGAAAAACTCGAATATAATAATTATAACTATTAATAAAAAAAATAATTTTAAAAGAAATTCCTTAAGGGTGTCCATTACTAGCACATCTACTCTACATAAAATTCAATGTTTTCTATTACTACCAAAACAAAAATATTCAAATTTTGCAAGAAAATACAGAACATATAAATAAGTATAACCAGCTTTAGCATATTAAGATTTTCACTGAAAAACAGTGCAGCTTCGAAGCATTTTCTGCTTTCATTAAAAATGTCAACAATAACGCAGATTATAAAACATAAGATAAACCTTATTTAGATTTCGAATGTTTGGTTACGAAATCATTAGCAAAACAGTATTCAGATATATGAATAAACAGAAACACGGTATAAATAATTAAAATATACATCATATTAATAATAAAAAACAGTTACTTACTTGATACTTGAGTAAAAGCTTCCACGTTGGTTTTACAATAAACAGAAGACACCGCGCGCCATTGAATCTCTTCCCATCTTTTACTTCCGCCGGATCTCATTGCGCGTGACGTACATAGCAGTGACGTTTGATTTCTAACAGCCAATGGCAGGTGCTCACGCTGAAATCCATTTCGGAAGGAGAACGAATTTACGGTTAATGGCACTGATTTTCAAAACGAATGCCGCTGACATTTTAATTACTGTGAATTTTACAGCAAGTTGTTAGAAATAAGGGCACTGGACTTTTTTCTTAAAAAAGGGATGTGACCTTATAATTTTAAGGCCAACTCTCCTAATTTTACTGAAATTTTTAACAGTGTATATTTAATTAATTTTATTTCAATCAAATTATTTTGTTAATTATGTACTGCCGTTTCTACGCAAAACATTATTCAGATAACATGCGTATATGTATGTTTATGTTACTTTGAATTTATTTTTAAAACAATTTCGCTTTCGTTTGCAGTCGATACTAGGAAGGTAACCGAAATTCAGTTTCTTTCGAACACTATTTTTATGTTTGTAAATGAGCAGAAATTTTCGCTTTATTGAACGTTAAAAAAATTTTTTTTTGAGAACCGCTTTAAGGATTTACATGTAATCATAACTT
Source organism: Maratus speciosus (assembly GCA_963932465.1). Classification (NCBI taxonomy): domain Eukaryota; kingdom Metazoa; phylum Arthropoda; class Arachnida; order Araneae; family Salticidae; genus Maratus; species Maratus speciosus. Next base: position 459,504,472 of record OZ010796.1, on the reverse strand, counting down.
ATAAATTTCGGAAAATCGAGTTTTTATTTTAGCGGCTTTATCAACGGAATTGAGACTTCTTTATGTGGCCAGAATATGGAGTAGACAATTATATGTAAGTAAAAAAAATAAAAAAATACAATAAGCATTCTATTATAATTATAACATAAAATTGAAACTAGTTTTTTTTCTCAAAATTGCATTTTTTAATAGATGACCACGGCACGATTACTTTAATAATACTGAATTGTTTTTCACTTCTAATTTTGTCAGCTTTTTCCTTCTATATATAAAAAAAAGTTTTGAATTGGAAATGGACCAATGAAAATCTGCGTAGAAATTCTGGGTAGATCGGCATCCAATTTGAATGCTTAAGCATGGCCTTTCTTCGTTAATATTAAAAAAACTGTTGCAAACAAAAGTATGAAAATCGGTGGTATTATAGAGAAATGTTTGATAAACACGTTGATGCAGACAGTTTTCAAATCAAAGAATTATTTTAAGAGATATTTCATGCTAAAGTTGGACAAAATCGTCCCATTAAAAAAGCTTTATTGGAGCAAAAACTATACCAGTGGTGTAGTCCTGGAAAAAAAAAGTGTGGGGACGCTCATAATTTCGAACATTAGGGTCTTACATCACCCATAGGGCAAACTTTCTTGCTTTTCACATTTTCAACTGCATTGAAAAGTAAATGAAAAATTAAATTTAAAAATTTAAATTTAATTAAAATTAATTTAATTAAAGGTTCTTTTTTTTTTTTGTTGGCTTACTATAGAATTAAAAAAATTGAAACCTTTTTCATGTCTGAACAAAAGAAATGACACTTTCAGAATTTAGTGTCACCCCCGATAAAAAAAAAATATATATATGTATATAAATATAGATAGTAAAAAACATATTTCAGTTTTAAGACTTAAAATACACGCTTTTATTTTATATAAAATGACGTAATCCGCATAAGCTAGAGAATTCTTCATTTACTATCGAGTCTTAAACAACATCTACAGGATAAATTAACATACAAGATGGGACACTTCCATAGAGCGTAATGGTAATGCGAGTGACAATGGGGAAGAAACTCCCCATCCCTGTAGTATTTTATTATTGAGTATCTACCTCATTGGGATCTTTCTTTTTTTTAATGTTGCATGTTTACGTTTTCAATTGAATCTTACACCTATACATGAATATAGAATAGATATTCTATTTTATATATCTAATATCTGTTCTATGTTCATGTACTGGTATACGCATTTTTTTAATTTTATTTAACATGATGCGTGAACAATTTAAGTGCAACGAAAAACAAAGTAAACATTTAATCCTGAATGCTATATATCAAAAGCAATGGTGTAATATAAGACTATACGAAATATTGCACTCTACAAGTCCCAGAAAATTTCATAAATATTCCCATTTAATAGGAAAATTTTTATAGCCGATGTTTTATTAATTTATGAAGTTTAACGTATTAATCGTTACAATCTTTTAAAATTCACGCATTTTCACTTTCTTACAGATAAAGTAAAAATATTGCTTTTAATGTAAATAACGTTCAACGAATTGAATAATATTTATAATATTAACATATAAGAAATAATAATAAAATTACAGATTTTGAAAAATTTCTTTCGACAAATTTTTAGAATTATATAAATCTAAAAGTTAAAAATAAATAGAGGTACCGACATTACACTCAGTAAAATTTTATTCGATATGAATAAATTAACACAATGCCTGAATTTGATTTTTTTTTACAATTTAATCTCATAAACTTACACATTTCCGTTCTTAACAGAATTTTCTAGGGTTTTTCTTTTATATCATTACTCTAATTATCGTTTTGTAAATTAAAAGTAACAAAGATACAAGCACGATAAAAAAAAGCAGCTAAATAAATAAAGCGTAAATACAATATCATCTGCCTCTTCTTCGTTTGGAAAGAATAGATATTCAAAACATAAAGCTTAAACATATTTCTTCAACATATGTAAATTTCGGTCCGTAGTAACGCTAGTACTGTTGTCATTACAGATTTCGCCATAAATGTTCCATCTCGTATGTTAATCTATGAGCTATAGTAAAGTACGCATATGACGTCACTATCGCTGAATAATACACAAATCTCGAAAAAAGAAATGTCATTCAAGAAACTTGACAAAAAAAAAAAAAAATCAGCTATCTAATGATTCATATGCCTTCATCTGTTTGTAATATTAATATAGATAGTTAAAATTAAATTTGGTTTATAATAGCTCGATGTTTTATCAGAAATCCTTCATCTATAGTTTTTCAAAATAGTGCGTATTTTAATTACATTTTTAAAAGTTGTTATGAGAAAATGGCAACAAAAAGATATAATTACTATTTTCCCACTATTTTTCCTTTACTTTCAACATAAATGGAGTATTTGAGCTGCCAAGATTAAACAAATGCGCTAAAAACTACAAAAGAATTAATATTTTAAAAATAAATTGAGATGCAGTTTACAAACAAATTGCGTTCAAAAGTACTTTTTTTCCCAATACGACGGTATAAAAATTGAAAATATGCGATGCTTAGAAGTTAAAAAAATTGCAGTAGATTATTTAACCATACAATGATACATCTGCTTTGTTTTACGTCTGGCTTATACAACGGAAGTTATTTTTTTGAGACGACACTTTAATAGCTGGGAGAAAGAAAAAGCATACTGGGGGCTAAAAAGTAATTTTCGAAAATTGCTGCACTTTTTAAATGTGTTTAAAATTTAAAATGTGTTCATATTTGAACCAGACCACGTTATATAAAGCACTTCCCTAATCGATTATTTTAACTATTATTGTCTGAATAGAACTGGTAAATTTTATGCATTTACAAACAGAAAATGTAACTTTGATAACGTGTCATAAAACAGCCAGTTTGGAATTGTGGACGAAGAAAAATCGTAAGATATAAAAATTGATATTATACCGATATGACACTTCCCTACAAAAAGAGGCACATGACACACAGACTCCACCTCATCTACAAGGAAAGATGGATCCACCCGTGGTGCAAATCACAAATGCATAGACGCAACTTTAATAAACTATATTACTAAATAAAAGCTATACCATCTTTTTCGGTTTCAGTGTAATTAACAGTTTCAATAGTTTCATAAATGTGTTCTGATTAATTAAAATTTTTATTTTTTAATTTTGTGCAATTTAATTCAGCATTTGTAATAGAAAAATGTAAGATCTGTTACTACATTCCCATTTAATAAAATAAATAAGTTTTGCGCTTCTTAGTACTAATAACATCTGTTACTTCAATCTTAGTTTTAAACATCGTACTATAGATAAGATTTTCTTTCAAATTTTTGAAAATGGTACATATTGTTTACACACTGCAAATAGAGGCGTCTTAAATTTAGACACATATGTGACTGAAAAAGAATTTTAGACACTTAAGTGTCTTAATCTGAAAATTAAGACATTATAGATGTCTTAATTTAAGATACATAAGTGTCTTAGTATGATCATGGTGTAAATGAACTGAGAATAGTGTCTAAAATATCCGCAAACGTCTTATTTTAAGACACATCGTTGCTTCAAACGTGTCTTAATTTAAGACGTTTTGATTCTTCCGACGCAATAACCACCAGGGGGCACTGGGGCACTGCCAGTCGCGCATGCGTTTTAGATGTCTTCGTTCAAAGTTGGTATACATTGTAATTCAAACGAAGTTTGTTTTTATGTACGCGTGTATTTTAATTCGTTTTTCGCGGAATGTGAAGTTCTGTGATTTAAATTCGTATTCACTTGGATTATTTATTTATTGAATACATGCATCTGACGTGTGTGCTTGACATCAAATGTCTCTTAGAAGCTGTCGTCCATATAAGGGCGGGATAGACACAGAACAGAAGTAGACGACGCTTGAAGATTACACCCGGAAATTCTACAAAGCGTGTGCAATTGGCTTAGTGTTAATTCGTATTAATTTATATCAATAATATTGTGTTATTCATCTTCGTCTTTTCGAAGCTAGCAAAAAAAAAAAAGAAACTTTTGTCTGGCGGGTCCTATTTTGAGGATGAAACATTTCATTCTTTAAATATGGCTAGTCGGATATATTATGGAATTTCGTACTAAAATGATGCAAGCCCTTCTCCTTCACTGGGGTAGTTTTTGAAATTTCAAATCGAGGAATTTTTCTGACCTCTTGCAACATCGATTGAAGTAAGTGTCATAATTTCTTTATAGTACTGAAATTAGTGTCTTTTATGATTTTATTTATAGTATAAACAAAATCTTGCATGAAATTCAATTAGTTTTGAATCTGTTTGCGAAAAACCCATTAATTCTAGAAGTATATATTTTTAAACTTATGACGTTTTCTTTTTTACAAATTTTATATTCTGAATTTTCATCTTTTTTCCCAAATTTAAAGTAATAATATTACTAAAAGAGAGACATTTTAAGTTGAATATTCATTCTCTTGCTTTCAATCGCAGTTTCGTTTCAATGGTTAATTCTTATCTCACGTAACGACCACAATGAAAGAAAAAAAAAAAAGCTTTGGAAAGATCTTTCTTCCTAACGTAAAACCGCAGATTAAAAAATAAGATAAATAAAGTGCCTGAAAACGTATGACGTTGTACATACATATGTATTTGATTTGAAATCAAGTATAATATTGATTTTTTGATTATTTTTAGTAGAAAAGTAATTTGAAATTTATAATGGGAAAAAGTAAAAAGCTATAACTAGATTTTGTACTTAATATTGTGATTTTTGTAACTGTATTTATATACACTTATACGAAAATTACAAGAATGACAATTAGATGTTAAGATATATATTTAAGACAAATGAAGCTTAGAAACTATAAGTTATTTTTTCTTCTTGCTATTAATGAAGGATATTTATTTATTTATTTTTATTGATAGTTGAATAGCTTTTGTGATTACCCTGTGATCTACATAAAAACTTGCTGAAGTGGCATGTGGCAATATAATTTTTTTTAAATTTAATTTTTAAATGATAAGAATTTAAATTTTTTTTCGGGAAGGGAGGTGGGGGGAGGGGGGATTTTGTATTCAATTTTCGTAAAGCTGATATCATAAATCCTTTTCGATATTACACTGATTATAATGAAAGTTTTGAACTTTTAGAGTAGGGCAAGATTAAAAACACAAAATATATTTAACAAAATACCGAAGTAATTTTTTTCTTAATGTTATTAAAGTGGAATATTTATTTTTTAATTTTTTTACTCATAATTAAATAGCTGTTGTGATTATCATCTGATAGATATGTAAAATTGCCTATGTGTCAATATAATTTTTTTTTTTAAATCTAATTTTTAAATTATATGAATTTTCCTTTTTTGGGGAGATGGGGGGATTTTATTTGCAATTTTCGTACATCTGACATTTTAAATCTCTTTCGACATTCAACCGAGTATAATAAATATTTTAAACTTTTAGAATAGGACAAGATTATAAAAAAATATATATTTATCCATGTATCTTAAAAGCCCTTAATAGCGGAAACTTCGGGATCGCGGAATTTGTCTGATGATCGGAGATGTCTGCTTTTGTGAGGTAAAAATATACAAATATGTATGCGTGTGCTTTGCGGATTAAAAAAGTATTCGCTAAATAGAGGTGTCCGCTATTCTTGAATGTCCATTAACCTCCACAATGGATACTTCCGAGTACTGGACATCTCTATTTAGATAACCATAGTGTAGGGTTGCATTTTTTGCAAAAGAACTTCTTGATTAAAGCATGGGTATCAAAGCAGTGTCCCGTCCCCCTACGATTTAAGTGCCACCAAATTTAATGTGCAATATTTGTAAAGCTTATATTTTAAATCCGTTTCGAAATTGTACTGAATATAATCGATGTTTTGAACTTTTAAAGTAAAATAAGATTTAAAAAAAAATCATATTCAAAATCATATTTATCATCAAAACAAATATTTAGATAAATATTTTTTGCTTTAATCTTGTTCTATTCCTGAAGTTCAAAATATTGATTATAATCAGTAAAATGTCGTAAAAGATTTAAATAAACAGCTTAACGAAAATTGCATACCAAAATTAGGAGCACCAAAAAAATCAGGCTGCGGGGGGGGGGAGGGGGGAAGGCGTGTGGAGGGGGCAAGACCCCAGCCAAATATTTTTCCAGGGTTCAACGTGGTCAAACATGGCTACGTATGATGCTTACAAAAAAAAAATGGATGCTATTAAGACGTTTGAAGTGTCTGAAAAAATTCAGACATTTTAAAATGTCTGAAAATTGAACACTCCGTTTCAGACACTTAAGTGTTTGATTTTCAGACATTTTAATTTACAGTGCATAAATAATTAATTTATTTTTTTGTACACAGTTATTCAAAATGAAAAAGAAATTCATTAAACGTAATTTATGTTACAACGATTTTACATTTTTTATTCCAAATACAACTTTAACTAGAATAAAAATCATGCGCCATGCATAGAATATGAAATATTTTCTAATACTATCAAAAATATTTTATTATAATTATTTTTTTCATACAAGGAACAGCGATGCGTTAATAGACATTTTAGAAAATACTTAACAAAGTTAAAAGCCTTATCTCAGTAATTACTGCCTAGACGAAGTAGTCCCTAAAGACATTAAGGGACTACTTCACTCACGGGAACTGAATTCGCTTACTAATGTTAATCCTATGGGAGAAGTTTTTAAAAAGGTATATAGTTTGCATGTCAAAATTTTTAAATGTTTTTTTTTTTTTTTTTTTTTTTTTTTGCATTAGATAGCCAAGGTCGATTTTCATAATGCCCGTTTTTTAGTTTTTCGATTTTGTTCGCAGTCATTTTTTATGAGGATAGGTCGACTTTCGAAACCGGTTCCGAAAGTAAAATTATCTAAATTGGAAAAAAAAAAAAAATACAAACAAAATCGGAAAAAAAAAAAAAAAGATTCGGCCTTTGTAGAGATTGGCCTCAGCTATTCAATGAAAAAAAAAAAATCTTTTACAAATATTAAAAGTCAAACAAGAAAAAAAAAATCTTCCATATGATTAACATTAGAAAGCGGGTGTGAAGAATTTGCGAGTGTTAAGGGTGTATTCGAAAAAATATTTTTTCACCCTCAACAGCTCGAAATTTTCTGAGACATTTTCAGACTAATTTTTAAAAGTAAAAACATGAAACTTGCTGGGGTGATTTCTGAAGACATGTTTAACATGCCGTGTGATTTCATTTTCAGCTCAATTAATTAGAATTTGATTTTTAAACAATTATTTTCTCAGTATGACCATTTTTTTCATTCCCAGATCGCCCGCTTCGGAAAATTCGGTTCAAAACGCCAACTTTGACAGCGTTTTTTACAATATTTTCTGCATTTATCAATAAATTAAGAAGCACGGCACATTATATAGTTTCTAAATAAGAGAATTTCCCAGTCTGATGCGTTTGAGAACAAAAATGAATTTTAAAATGAATCAGAAAATAAGCAGTTTGGATCGAAATACACCCTTTTAACATTCAAAATCTTCAGTAATATAATCCCTGCATTTTATGCATACCACACAGTAAAACTAAAAGTTTAATTAAATAGAACAACGCTTTTCACTAAGAAAAAGGTTTTTACCTTTCATTGACGACAATATTTGTGTATCCATGTCTTTTGTGCAGTCCTATGTATGAATTTATTTATATTATATTCACACAGTAAGACTTAGTTGTGCTAAAAAACAAATAACACTCTTGAAAATGCATTTTCATCAAATCCCGCCCACACAATTTAAATATTTTGAATTGTTGCACTGCATATAATTTGTAGAATTCATTCCACAGAATTTAATAAAAATCAGTTGAGATTGAAAAAGCACATCTTACAATGTTGCTTATACACTGTTAAAGAAAATTGATATGATATATTCCCTATGCTTTCTGTGGATGACGTTATCTCCCTCCTCAATAACGTATATAAATTTCAAAAAACGCTTTTCAAACAATTACTGTCATTAGAGAGTTCAGGAGGTGCCCCGGAGGGGACATTCCCCCGGAAGATTTGAGATTTCGTGTTTTGAATGGTCAAAAAGTGCAATCCCCCTCGGAACTCTATAATGTCACCCTCAGAGCCTCAGAAATCCCCCCCCCCCCCCGAGGAAAGTGTCTGAATTCAACACTGATTATTGTAAACCGAGATTAATACAATGTAATTTATTTCTATATCCCTGTAAATAAACGAAAGAAGCTACACGATACGTATTCTATATTAAGCGTGTTGTGCCCTTCAGTGATTTATATCAATTTCTTTATGTTTGAAGTAGTGTAACATCATTAAAATACAAAATATAGAATTTTCTTTCCATAGGACATAATTTAACGGAATATTTTTTTATGTATACCTGCAAACGAACTATAAGTGCTAAACACTTCATTTTCATTAAAGAATCTTTGTAGTAAATAGTAAATCATAATAATGTATATAATTAGAGTGGCAATCCAAGTTTATTTACGGGCAATCGGAATGACGAACCAAAGTCATAAACTTTTCAACTATGTTAGAAAGTGTTAAAATGTTGTAGTTTAATTTTGTATTGTTTATGCTACTGCAAATTTTATTGAGATTGCAGACATTTTCAAACAATATTGCCGTTATTAAATAAAATCTATACTTTATTTTAAAACAAAGTATTTTAGAAATATAACAAATAAAACGCATATTAAAAACTCCTAAATTAAACTTCTATCAGCTTTTTTTTACAAAAGGAACTAGTAAAAGATATTACTATTTTTTTTCTGCACACCTGATATATTTTAATCGGTGGTTTAGAAAAAAAAAATACACAAACATAAAAGAAAAACAGAATTAAAAATAGTCTTTTACGGGGGCTTCAGGAGGACAGGCCCTCTCCCTGATGAATAATTCTTGGTATCCTTTCTTTTACTATTCAATTACTTTAAATCCTATGCGAAGAACAAGCTTTGTTATTTTTTAAAATTTTCGAGAGGGAAAGAAAATTTAGTTAATTAAATTTGAAAATCTAAAGAGGGGCAATTCTGCTCAACTACCATTTCTGGCACCCATGTTTCCTTTCCATCCCATTGTACAAAAGATATAATTTTATACAAAAACATATTGATATTTGGAAAATATGAAACCCTTATCAAAGACTCATGGTATAACATAGCATATAATTTAAAATATTATTGATCAAAACTCAAAATATGCTTACGATTCTCTTGCATCGAACTTTTGATCTTCAATTGTGCTCGATAATTTCGTATCTATCATCACGGCATTGTTATACTATCATCGACGACCAACGTTTCGAAGAAATTATAAAACTTTCCAATTTTGGCTGCCTATATCGTTTCATTGTTATTTTTTCCTTCAAAAATTGAAATTTTGATGCAAAATACTTATGGCTAGAATTTAAAAAACAGATACTTCAGAGATATTCGCTGGAATTCAAAATAATACAATGCTTGTAGTTTATTCCTGTCTAAAGAAGTAATCTCTGAATAGTAAACCAAGAAATAATTGTCAATGTGAATGATACAGGAAGATAGGAGAAAGGGGGATAATGATTTTGTGGGATTCTTGGCACTGCAATATATCAGGAGTTGTCGGTCTGCATTGGTGTCCCTTTTGTTGATTTATTCTGTATTCGATTGCAGACACCATACCAGTCATCTGAGGACCCCTACTAACCAACAGTACGTGACAGATATGACAATTACCCCGAACGTCTTTAAATATCTTATTTACTGACTAATGGAAACATGCTGTTGTTAATTACCATGTGAGAAAAACATGACCAGTCTTTCAAAACTGAAACATCTGGATATTTTTTAAACGGAGACTACGGTGTATAAAGATCTTTTTCAAAGAGCTTTTGTGGTCTTTCTCTTTATGTTAGGAAAAAGGAAGGATGAGGATAATAGTTTTCGATTAGAAAATTCCAAGTAAAACTAATGTATGCATCTGAAGGAACTAATGTTAGCGCGGTATTTCAGGTGTTTCACTACTGTTAATTATGGTGAAACGGCAAGTAAATATCCCTTTCTCCCCAATTCCTTTCAGTTTGTTTTCTGAATACTCAAAAAAAAAAAAAAAAAAAATTCAAATAGTTTTAAAAATCAATTCTTTACTTCATAAAATTCTTAATTTATTAATGTGCTTTTTATTTTAAACATTTAATAAATCAGGAAGATCTGCGTCCCCTCGCTCCCTTAGCGTCCCCCTTGAAAAAAAAAGTAAGGGGACGCTTGAAATAAAATAAAAAAGTGGGGGGACGCCGTCCCCCTGCGTCCCCCCTCGACTACACCACGGAACTATACATGAAAATTTAATCATTTTTAGATCATTTTATACGTTATAAGTTCCCGGTGTGCAGATTGCATTTATATTTTTTATTTGACTCATTTTTTGAGATTTTATTTCTATTTTAAATTCAAATTTTCAGCTTTTCGAGAGATATTTTTTATATATTTTAGAAAATGTTATTAATTTAAACTGTTTCCAATTGTATAAACAGCGAAACAATAATGTTTACTTCAAATTAAAAATTTATTTACACGTGACTATTGTAAACAGAAATAAAAACTTTAAAATTAGAATTAAATCATCACATGTTAAAAGCAGGAAAATTACGTCATAAGAACCATATTCACACTTGAATTTTAAAAGAGAAACAAAATGTTAAAATAAAAAAATTATTATGCGCTAAAACTTGTAAAGGGAAGAAATTACATCATATTTAAAATGGCCAAAAAATATAGTAAAACAATTTAAATTAAAAAATATATTTGCGCGAGATATTTTGAGATAATCTTTTCAACTATTATCGTGAATTCGAAGACAGCGCAAGTAATATTTCCTTCTAACAACTAAAGTATTTTCACCTGAATATTAATAAGAGAAATAAAACTTTGGTGTAAATTACGTCAGATTTAAAACGATACATTTAAAATGAACTATTTAAAAGAACTATCTTATAGCGCTGTTAAAAAATACCGGGAGACAAGGACACTGTTTACTTAATTCATTTTATATTAGCTTATTTTCAAATGTTTAACTAATTTTTTAATTAAATACGTAAACAGCCATTGAATATCTTAACAGCAGCAGATTTGGTCTTAAAAATCTCCAATCCAAGGAAAACGAATGGAAACTCGTTTACAGAAAAATCACTACTTTTTTTTTTAATTCAATATTTTTAAAGCCGATCAAATTAGCGTGCTTTTTGGATTTTGGTGTGCCTGAACGGGGGTTAGCGAGTGTAGCTCGTAGGGGGCAGAGCCCCCTAGTTTCTTATATAATTATGCAGTGCATTAAGGATTTTTTTTTTTTTTTTTTTTTTTTTTTTTTTTTTTTTTGTCAATCATCAAAAATCAGCATTTTTCAACGATAAAAGTTGAATACCCTCTTCAAATAATCAGCATAAAAAGAGAGAGAGAGAGAGAGAGAGAGAGCGAGCTTTTCATAATTTCCACCCTTTGTCTCGTCTAGTCACTGAAATAAGTCATATTTAATTAAAAATTACTGTTTATTTTAATTTCAGATAAGCCAAATTTAAACTACAATGGTCGTCGCAACTCACACGCACACACACAAAAAAAAAACCACCAACAACGTCGTGTCGCACATGTGTCGTGTGTTAATTAGTATTTCATGGGAAAATACCTCCACACTCCACATCCACCGATTTCTATTTCCTCCAGAAAGATAGAGAGCTCCAGAATACGGTATAATAATTTAAAAAAAAGTGTCACATCTGGTATTACTACAGAAACCACTGGGTATCTATAGAACCGATTTGAAACCCCGCCGAAATGGTAATTTGTCTTCTTAGTAACTCCCACGTTACTGACTAACAGCATTGAAAACTGAACCCAAATACATCATCCGCACTTCTCTTTACTTATATTTATCCATTCTTTTGTAAAAGGACTTTTACAATTTTAGTGGTTTATATATTTATTTTAATTACATATGTATTTTTCAATTCATATATCGGGGTAGTGTTTGAAGTTTAAAGAGGTTAAGCAGATCCGGTAAAAAAAAAAAAAAAAAAAAAAAAAAAAAAAAAAAAAAAAAACGTTTTTACATACAGGCTTTTTCGGATGCTAAAAATATTATCGAATTTTTAAATAGATATGAAAAATTAACATTTTCTTCTTTCAAAAGCAAAATTTGCATAAGTTTCCATTGCAAAATCTTGTGAAGAATTAGTCTTGGCGCCCTTGGCGGTCTAACACTTATATTATCATTAAGAAATTATGGAATGCTCCACTTTAGTAGAACTAAGGGCATCAATTTATGTGTGTATTTGTGGGGAGTGTGCGTGTGTGTGTGGGGGGGGGGAGTGTTGCTATTACAAAAACACGATACTACTTTTTTTCAAGTTATTTTTTCAGAGGCGCTGAAAAAAATCTGGCCAAGTGACCAAGGGCGCCATGATTACAAAAACACGGTATTAATTTTTTTAAACTTATTTTTACAGAGGCGCTAAAAAAATCTGTCCAAGGGCGCCATGATTACAAAAACACGATGATAGTTTTTTGAAAGGGATTTTTACAGAGGCGCTGAAAAATATCTGACCAAGGGCGCCATGATTACAAAAACACGATATTAGTTTTTTAAAACTTATTTTTGCAGAGGCGCTGAAAAAAATCTGACTAAGGGCGCCGTAATTAAAAAACACGATATTAAGTTTTTGAAATTTATTTTTACAGATGCGCTGAAAAAAATCTCTCTAAGGGCGCCATGATTAAAAAAACACGATAATAGTTTTTCAAAATTATTTTTACAGAGGCGCTGAAAAAATCTGACCAAGGCCGCCATGATTACAAAACCATGATATTAGTTTTCTGAAAGTTATTTTTACAGGGCGCTGAAAAAAATCTCACGAAGAGCGCATTCATTACGAAAACACGACATTAGTTTTTTGAAAGTTATTTTTACAGAGAGGCGCTGAAAATAAATCTGACCAAGGGCACCATGATTACAAAATTACGATATTAGATTTTTGAAAGTTATTTTTACAGAGAGGCGCTGAAAAAAAAAAATCTGCCCAAGGGCACCATGAGTACAAAAACGCGATAATAGCTTTTTGAAAGGCATTTTTACAGAGGCGCTGAAAAATATCTGACCAAGGGCGCCATGATTACAAAAATACGATATTAGTTTTTTAAAACTTATTTTTACAGAGGCGCTGAAAAAAATCTGACCAAGGGCGCCATGATTACAAAAACACGATATTAGTTTTTTGAAATTTATTTTTACAGAAGCGCTGAAAAAATCTGACCATGGGCGCCATTATTGCGTAAACACGATATTAGTTTTTTTAAACTTATTTTTACAGAATCGCTAAAAAAATCTGTCCAAAGGCACCATGATTAGAGAAACATGATGATAGTTTTTTGAAAGGGATTTTTACAAATGCGCTGAAAAAAAAATTGACCAAGGCCGCCATGATTACAAAAACACGATATTAATTTTTTAAAACTTATTTTTACAGAGGCGCTGAAAAAATCTGACCAAGGGCGCCATGATTACAAAAGCATGATATTAGTTTTCTGAAAGTTATTTTTACAGGGCGCTGAAAAAATCTCACCAAGAGCGAATGGATTACGAAAACACGACATTAGTTTTTTGAAAGTTATTTTTACAGAGGCGCTGGAAATAAATCTGACCAAGGGCGCCATGATTACAAAATTACGATATTAGTTTTTTGAAAGTTATTTTTACAGAGAGGCGCTGAAAAAAATCTCTCCAAGGGCGCCATGATTACAAAAACACGATGTAGATTTTGAAATTTATTTTTACAGAGGCGCTAAAAAAAATCCCTCCAAGGGCGCCATGATTACAAAAACACGATATTAGTTTTTTGAAATTTATTTTTACAGAGGCGTTGAAAAAATCTGACCAAGGGCGCCATTATTAAGAAAACACGATATTGTTTTTTTAAAACGTATTTTTACAGAGGCCTTAAAAAAATCTGTCCAAGGGCGCCATGATTAGAGAAACACGATGATAGTTTTTTGAAAGGGATTTTTACAGAGGCGCTGAAAAAAGAATCTGACTAAGGGCGCCGTGATTAAAAAATACGATATTAAGTTTTTGAAATTTATTTTTACAGAGGCGCTGAAAAAAATCTCTCCAAGGGCGCCATGATTAGAAAAACACGATAATAGTTTTTTGAAAAGCATTTTTACAGAGGCACTGAAAAAAATCTGGCCAAGGGCGCCATGATTACAAAAACACGATATTAGTTTTTTGAAATTTATTTTTACAGAGGCGTTGAAAAAATCTGACCAAGGGCGCCATTATTACGAAAACACAATATTAGTTTTTTTTAACTTATTTTTACAGAGGCGCTAAAAAAATTGTCCAAGGGCGCCATGATTACCAAAGCCGCCTCTGACAAAGGGACCAAATGAAATTAAAATGAAAATCTCCTGTCTTAAATTGGCATTTTTTTTTGTTTTGTTTTTTGTACTTTCACAAAAAACAGAAATACCAAACTACCGGGCAGCCACCCAGGGCGCCGAATATTTGACAGAAAATATACTAAATACATCATTAATACCAATATTAATTTATGTAGAAGTTACTATTCTTCGGGGTACTGAATAAAATCTGGACCAGGGCGCCATGACTATCAAAGTCTCTGTGAATGAATCCATTTAAAATGAGAATATATTTCTTATACAGTGTTTCGTCGTTTATACTTGCACAAAAGGCAGAAATACAAAAATACCTCACAACACCAGGGGCGCTAAATACTTAGACGCAGAAAATGTGCAAACGCATTAGACGCAGACTTATTAGACACTTATTAGAAGCATTCCTAGAACAGAAATTATTTAGGCGTATATCTAAATAAGTGAGTACTTAATATTATTTTTCTTAGAATTTATCATTAGTACAGGCTTTGAAACAAAGTCTGGTCCTGGATACCATGTGTAACAATGGCATATCTGATTGTCGATAACTTATGTTATCTCGAAATTTGTTTGTCTAATTGTCTTTGATCACACATAGTTTGCTTATGCTATACTTTAAAAAATAAAAAGCATTACTTTTTAATTTTCCAAATGAAAATCTTTGAAAATTTTATGCCTTTCAAAATGCGTGCTTAAAAAAAATAAAAAATAAATAAAAAAAGAAAAGAAAAAAGTGACGATGGGGTACGACCCTGGGACAGACAGACGGGCAGACGGACGGACTGAACGACGACTATAGGTGCTACGTATTTATATAATTACGAACGCACCTAAAAACCTTAGTTTTGTCAGTTAAAAATTGAAAATAAAATTAATTAAAATAATACTTACACTATTACATAAAATAAAAAATAATCATCTTATTACAAAGAAATAGGCCCAGTTTCAATAAAATTTGTTCACAAAAATCGTCTGCAATGGGTGAGAAGACTGTTAAAAATGCAACCAATAATTATTTTTAAAAAAATGAAGCGGTGGGTGGAGTTTTCTGCCAATAAAATATTTTTCCTGGCACATCTAATTACCAAATCACTATTGTTTTCCCAATGTTTATAATGGTAAAGTAACTTATGAAAACAAAATTATAACTTTGTATTATAAAAGTAATAAGAAAAATTAAATATTTTTGCTTCAATAAATATATCTCATTTCTGAATTATTAAAGGAGAGGATGTAGAAGAACGATTTGAGGAAATATTTACCTACAATAGCTTATAAGTGTCCAATTGAATTATTGAAGACATTTATTATTAATCTAATTGTAAGAAGGAGAAAAAATAAGAACAGTTTTTTAAATTATTTAATTAATGATGATAATTTAAAGGTTCTAAAAAACGTATGAAAACAACCAAAAAATCATCTATGGCAGTTTATAGTATATATAAAATACCTAATATTAATAACAAATAATAAAGCTTAAAAAATCCATTTTGTTAAATAATAATAATAATAAAAAGACAATGTCCCCTGTAAAATTATATCACATTGTTCAATCAAACAAATTTTCAGCTCGCTGTGATTTCATTATCACGAGTTATAAAAGTTTAAATTTATCGGACTGTTATATTCAGCTTTTTTTTTTAATTTGGGGGGTGGGGGGTGTTAAAAAATTTAAAAAGGTCCCAAATAATGTTTAAATTACAGCGTTTGGCGGCCCACGACAATTAGAATACGAGTTATAAGGTGGTGGGCACCGAAATGACAAGGGACCGAAATGGCTAAGGACCGAAATGGCCAGGGACCGAAATGGCTGGGGACCGAAATGGCCAGGGACCGAAATGTCTCGGGACCGAAATGGCCAGGGACCGAAATGTCTCGGGACCGAAATGGCCAGGGACCGAAATGGCCAGGGACCGAAATGTCTCGGGACCGAAATGGCCAGGGACCGAAATGTCTCGGGACCGAAATGTCTCGGGACCGAAATGGCCAGGGACCGAAATGTCTCAGGACCGAAATGGCCAGGGACCGAAATGTCTCGGGACCGAAACGGCGGGACCGAAATGGCGGGACCGAAGTGTCGGGACCGAAATGTCGTGTACCCCATTTTAAACTTATGCAAGTCTTTCTCCCTCACTGTGGTTGTGGTAGTTTTTAAAATTTCAAATCGAGGAATTTTTCTTACCTCTTGCAAACATCGATTGAAGTAAGTGTTATAATTTCTTTATAGTACTAAAATTAGTG
The DNA here is from genome assembly GCA_963932465.1 of Maratus speciosus. NCBI lineage: Eukaryota > Metazoa > Arthropoda > Arachnida > Araneae > Salticidae > Maratus > Maratus speciosus. The sequence goes on along the minus strand of OZ010796.1, from coordinate 459,487,825 downwards.
TCTTATATGATTTTACTTATTGTACTAAACAAAATCTTACATGAAATTTAATTAGTTTTGAATCTTTTTGCAAAAAACACACTAATTCTAGAAGTATATATTTTTAAATTTATGACGTTGTCTTTTATTACAAATTATGTATTATTTATTCTCATCTTTTTTCTCAAATTTAAAGTAATAACATCACTAAAAAACAGACATATTTAAAAGTTAAGTTCATTCTCTTGTTTTGTTTTGTTTTCAATTATGGCAGTTCTTAGTTTCAATGGCTTAATTAATGCTTTCAATGCTTATCTCATACTAAACGACCACAAAGAAATAGAAAAAAAAAAAAAACTTTGAAAGATTTCCTAAAGCTTTCTTACTTCCTAGCTAGGAATTACAATCCCGGATTGAGATCCCGGGATCCCGCTTTAATTTTAATCCCGCAAATCCCGGGATTTTTACTGGAAAATGCCGGGATTTTCGGAATTGCCTCTTTTTTTTTTTCAATTGAACAATATTCAGCTGAAATTAAAAAATATATTTATAAACTTTCGCTTTTGGAAAAAAATAATAAATTGATTTTTATGATATTTATATATAGTTGAAAATGAATATTTATCTTAAGTATTTCTTAGATATATTTCTAAAGCTATTAAATTTTTTAATGTGGACTTTTGACTTGGAAACATAGAATTAACTCAGTCAGGAAAAAGGAAATCATTTGTTTATTTCGATTCCGCTGCGTGTGTGGATTCGAAGGTCATTTTCCAATTAGACTTTACTGATAAGCTTCGCAAGTGTGTATCATAGTGATATCATATGCTAACTTCTTTTTTTTTGCCGCTTTATTTTGCTTTAAAGATGTCTTGTTTAGTAGCTCATAGGAATGATAACAATAAGCCCATGTGGCAATATAAATTTTTAAAAATCTAATTTTTAAATGATAAGGATTTTCATTTTTTTTCGGGGAGGGGGGGGGGGGGTGATTTTGTATGAAATTTTCGTAAAGCTGATACCTTAAATCTTGCACTGATTATAATGAAAGTTTTGAACTTTTAGAGTAGGATAAGATTAAAAAACACAAAATATAAATAAACAAAATACCGAAGTAATTTTTTTTCTCAATATTAACACTTTGCACTCGAGGGCTCCGGAGCGGAGCCATTTAAAAGTTGTCTTCAAACTCGAGGTCTCCGCTACGGAGACAATGCAAATAATTTTGTGATACCATGTAATCTTGGCTCTTCTAGACAGGTATCACAAAATTATTTGCATTGTCTCCGTAGCGGAGCCCTCGAGTTTGAAGACAAATTTTAAATGGCTCCGCTCCGGAGCCCTCGAGTGCAAAGCGATAAAGTAGAATATTTATTTATTTATTCATAGTTAAATAGCTGTTTTGTGATTATCATCTGATATATATGTAAAATTGCCTATGTGGCAATATAATTTAAAAAAAAATCTATTTTTAAATTATATGAAGTAGAGTAGGACAAGATTATAAGAATTATATATATTTTTATCCATGTACTTTAAAAGTCCTCAATAGCCATTGCCGTTGAATTTGTCCGATAATCGGAGATGTCTGCTTTTGTGAGGTAAAAATATACAAATATGTATGCCATGCGGATTAAAAAAGTATTCGCTAAATAGATGTTTCAGAATAGCTGTTCGGGAATGTCCATTAACCTCCACAACGGATACTCCCGAATACCGGACATCTCAATTTAGATAACAATAATGCAGGGTTGCATTTTTTGCAAAAGAACTTCTTGATTAAAGAATGGGCATACTGGACCGTGCCCTGCCCCCCCCCCCCCCTACGATTTTAGTGCCCCCAAATTTGATGTGCAATATTTGTAAAGCTTATATTTTAAATCTGTTTCGAAATTGTATTGATTATAATCAATATTTTGAACTTTTAAAGTAAAATAAGATTTAAAATAAAACAAATTTTAAAAATCTAATATTTAGATAAATATTTTTTGTTTTAATCTTGTTTTACTCCTGAAGTTCAAAATATTGATTATAATCAGTAAAATGTCATAAAAGATTTAAATTATCAGCTTAACAAAAATTGCATACCAAAATTGGGAGCACCAAAAAAATCTGGTTGTAGGGGAGGGTGGGGGGGGGCAGGACCCAACCAAATATTTTTCCAGGATTCAACGTGGTCAAACATGGCTACGTATGATGCTTACAAAAAACATGGATGCTATTAAGACGTTTGAAGTGTCTGGAATTCAGACACAAAATATGTCTGAAAAAATTCAGACATTTTAAAATGTCTGAAAACTGAACACTCCGTTTCAGACATTTTAATTTACAGTGTTATTACACTGTAAAATCGTTTTTATTTAGCCTAATTTTATGTATTCATGCTTATATCATGCTTATCATCAGCAAGGAAAGAACAACCTAATATTAAGATAGCTTATCTTATGGATATTGTTTTAATGTAATATAATTTTTTTACATCGAATGTATTTACATCAATTTATCTAAAATATGCTTTAACATTTTAAAATTTCGAATCTGTATTGCTGTTTGAATGCATATATACTGTGCATATATTTTGTAAATATTATTAAACTGTAAATAATTTGTTATTTAATAAAATTTATTGCAACCATGCTTCTATCGGTCTAAATCGAGAAAAGAACATTTTTATATTAACATATTTGATTTATTCAGGGAAAAAATTACTTATTATTGTTATTTTTTTATATAATTTATTCATGATGTACTTTATTATATGAAATTTGAAAATGTACTTTTCTGTTTTCATATAAAGATAATGCGCATATTTGTACATATTGTATAAACTGTAGATTAGTTTTAGGGTTTCGTACAAAAAAAGTAAAAACGGAGCCATTATAAGATCACTCCTGGTGTCTGTTTGCCCGTCTGTCACATCCATTTTACTTGTAAACTATGGAACGTGGAAAGTTCAAATTGGCTGAAGTAATAAAGGCTATTGACCCACATCTTTATAGATTATTAACCATTCACAATATATTTAGGGAAAATGTAGAGCAGCTAATTAAGTTACTTGAAGAAAAAAAAATCCCCTCCGAAATTTCCCTTCCGAAACGCTCTTATCAGCCTTGTACTATACGATTTAAAAAAAAAAAAGAAACTTCCGGATGACCTTCATTTGACCTTGAGTGAACGCCGGGAGCGTATAACTGTCATTCTCACACTACTTACAGAAATTTTTATTTGCGGGCGTTCAGCAATGGTGTTGAGGAACGCTTGAGGTACCTATCATCACAGAAATATAAAAGGATTGTTGATAGTGGTTTTCGAAGAACAATGTCGGTAATTGCCGAGATATTTACCTTTAAGGAGACGGAAGTTTTGGACATATATAAAGACACGGGCGGGGGACTCTATGCGCTAGCGGCTTGATAGCCTAGATAACAACTTTTAATGATATATTTGTATTGCCAATGTCCAGTAGTCGTATGAAAGCAATAAACGTCAAAGTGTTAAAAACAGACTAGTTTAATAAGAGTTAATCACATAATTACTATGAGATATGCTACTAGTTTGCACTGAGTGTCTCTCTCAATACGCCACCCGTGTCTTTAAAAGTTAATTAAAAATCTATCTGTAAAAACGCGCCACGGACCAACGCGGCGTTGCAAATTTGCGACCTCCTTTCGAAGCGCTTTTAGCACAATTCCAAGTTTAAACTTTGAACAAGGATTTTGTTTTAGGTACACTGTAAAAGGAAAAGATTACTATTACGCTGAATTTGTGTTTATAAAATGACAAATGAAGTTTAAATATGCACTATTTTTATTGTCAGCACCAAATTAAGTTCATGATAAACAGATTAGGATGAGATTAAAAAAACGAATTATACAGAGAGCAATATTTGATACTACTTAGGCTTCATATCTCTCTGAACTTTCATGGTATATCCATTTATACTTTTCTAGTATATACAGCTATACCCAACCGTACCTTGTATGGTTTTTTGCAAAGTCTTATTATTCTTTTAGAAACGATGTTTTGTATTAATGTATTTATTATTCCATGCTGCTATGTCTTTAAAACGAGGAAAGAACAAACTATCTTACATTAACATATTTTTTTTAACAGGAAAAATAATTATTTGTTGAATTATTGTTTTTTTATACGATTTATGCATTATATACTTTATTATATGAAATTTGCAAATGTGTATTTCTATTTTCATGTATAGATAATGTGCATATATTTTTTACATATTTTAAAGCTGGGAATTATTTTTATTTTATAAAATTACACTCATCCGTGCTTCTGTCTATCTAAAATGAGGAAAGAGCAGTTTTACATTACCATATTTTTTTAAACAGAAAAAAAGTTACTTGTTGAATTATTGTTATTCTTTATACAATTTATTCATGGTGTACTTTATTATATGAAATTTGCAAATGTACTTTGCTATTTCGAATGTGTTTTCTGTTTTCATCATGTATAGAAAATGTGCATATATTTTCATTATCTTATAAAGCTGCAAATTTATCTAATAACAATACAGGTATCCACACTATCTCTTTAAAAATAGTCTCATACTAATTTAGCTTACTTAGCACATTCATGGAGAAAAATATTTATATTTGTATATATCCATTATTTATGTCATATGTATATTTTGAAATTTATATGAGAAATATACCTTATAATATAAAATTTTGCGAATATATACAATTTTTTTTTTGGTGTATAGATTTTGTGCATATATTTCTTAAATTTATTAAACATTAAATTATTCTTTACTTCATGGTATTTAATTCATTGAGGATTTTCCCTATTTAAAGTGAAGGAAGATAATTTCGTTTTAATGTAGTTGTATTTTTTTTTAACTCAAATCCTATTTTATTTACTGTAAATATGCAATGATTTCACATTAGGAGTAATATTTATATAAATGCAGCCAATAAATCCTTGTATCACTTAAAGTTTGTAAATTTTTATTTTTATTTTGATGTAGGTATTATGTGTATTCATTACGCAAGTTTTATCAAACTGTAAGTTATTTATTACTTTGCGAAATATTCGAAAAATAAGTCAAGGAAAAAGTATCTCGTATTATTACAGCTTATTTTCCTTATTCATACATAAGAGAAAATGAAAAGAAAAGAAAAGAAAATCTGAATTTGTTTATTGTAAATGTCCCCTTTTTTACGATAAATATTTTAAATATAAATTCAGCCATAATATAATACATTTTTTAAGTTTATGTTTATTTCTCTTAGTGGAGATAGAGGAACCTAAAGATTATGAAACATGCAATAATTGTGCAACTGTTGGAGACAAATAGACAATGTAAATTGCAAAATTTTCCAAAAATAAGATGTCAATATAAATATGTCAATGAAAGAGCCCTGTCATTAATTTTCAAAAAATTGCATTTTTTTTTTTTTTTTTTTTTTTTTAATATTACCTCTCCCCTCTACCACCTTAGCAAAATATGTCAAATAAAATATTTTCCATGTTGTTGTAGCAGCATTCCTCCTCTCCTCCTTCAGAAAAATACTTGTATTTTAAAAATTAGGGAAAATAGTGTTATATATTAAAAAAAAACTTTATTTACTCATTTTATATATTTTAATAATAATGAGAACAGGGATTTTGCACAAAATGGAAATTTGCACATTGCACGATTTTGATTAATATTTAGGGCTTGTTTTTGAAATTTTAAAACCAATTTTTGTTGTTTAAAATATTTTTCTATTTTTTCAAAATTTTATGGTTCTTATTATACATTGTAGAGGAATAAGTGACTGTTTATCTAACATTCATGTAAACACTATAAACTGGATGGTTCACTGCGGAACATCAAAAATATATACAGTGTTATTTATAAATATCGAAACAATAGGCTATTTCCTTAAATATTGCCTCTAGGCACATGCTTCCAATTGCAAAGTTTCATAAAAAAGGGTGCAACATTTCATGAGATTTTGCACTATTTGAGAAAATAAAAAATTAAATTTTTATACTGCCCCCTTTGAGTAAAATTTCCAATTAAGAATTTTTTCTTTATCCATTCCTGAATTAAAAAAAAAAAAAAAAATCATCTCGATGTCTTCAAAATTCGCAGAGGTATTGAAAACCAAATTTTGTGACTTACACCATATACCCGTTCCTCTGAGCGACGAGTTATTAACTTATTTTTAATGCGGGATCATCCACAAATTGTATGTTATTAAACGTCGATTTAAGACAGCGCCTCTTCTTTGGACATAAAATATCAGCATACAAGTTTTACTTTAAACTTGTTATCAAAATATGCTCGAGGTCTGCACGAGTCGAAATATCCAAGTCTGTGCTTGGCCAACCAATAGCAAAAAAATCCGGCCCGGCCTGTAAAAAAGTTATAATGTAAGCCCGAGCTTGGACCGGTTTACATTAGCTGGTCTGACTGAATTTCTGCAAAACATAGTTTTTTATGTCGATATGGTTAAAAATTGTTTCTAGGAGGAGTTGCGACCAAAAATACTTACTATAGCTTTTATTTTTCATTTTTATAATGTTCACTTGTAAAGAAGCGTCGGAGGCTGTGATATATATATTATTTTATGAATTTCTATTTGCATGTAAATGTTTCACTTATCATTAATATCGTTAATCCATATTCTATGTATTGGAGACTTTGAAAAACGCTATACACTAAAATCTTCCAAGACGGAATAATATAGGAAATGAAATAAAAAAATGCGTTATAGACAAGTTCCATTCTTTTCAGGTCTAAATGTAGTCTATTCTTTTTTTCAGGTATTATTATATTCATTTTGTATGGATCAACACATTTTTTCGTTTCAGACAGGACTCCGTCATTGGCAGGTTCTTTTTAACTGGTTTTACTGTTTGTTTTTTTTTTTGTTTTTTTTTTTTGCCTAGAAATCAACTATTCTTCAAAAAAAAAAAAATGAATTTTTAAGTTTAATTGTAAAATAATGGCAATTTAAAAATATATGCATTTTTTGTAAAAATTTTTAGGCTGAGCCAAATTTTACTGATTTTCGCACGGATCAGGTCAGTCAGAGGCAATGATTTTAATACAGGTTAGTTCAAGAGAAAATTTCTCCCCGTGCCGACCTAGGAAGAAAGAATCCAGTCTCGATTCGGTATGGAAAAATATACCTTGGGCCCGCCCCAGCCGAGCCTTCAAAAAAAAAGTAAGGTCCGGGCTTGGCTGGGCTCCAGAATACAGAATTTTTGACAACCTCGTCGAGACGATTTAAAATCTGAAGTTGTGAGATCTAAATTATGAAAAAACTCTTAATCGGCATGTTTGAAAAAAACCTTGTTTTAAATCAACTGACGGATATTTAAATAGTACAGAAAGAAAGTGGAAAGGGCAAACGTTAATCTGAATCAGAAGTTTCAGCTACAGGGAGGAGTTACTTTACTCCCCTGCAATTTTTTTAAAAGCTATTTAAAACATTTTTTTAGGAAACAATCTTTGTTTAAAATTTTAAATGCGTTTTTCTGCATGATGGGTTATTTTTTTCACCATTTCTCATCTTTAAATTGTTATAAGTCAAAAATTGTTAAAGAAAAAAGGTGCACACTTTAAACATGTCTTTTTGGATTATTTTAAATTAATTTTTTTCGACAAATTAGAAAAAAAAAAATTTATTTTTCAAAATATGATCTTTTTTAAATAACTTGCATCATTTTTTAAAATTTGTATTTTTAACATTTTACAAAATTAATATTTAAACAAATCCTGAAACAAACTTAAAATTATATTTTCCTCTTTTAGACTTCTTCATAGACCCGGGATTGGCCCGAGGCCTATACTGATTTAATTAATTTGATTGACTGGTTGATTTAATTGATTTTTTCACGGTTAGGGCCGGTGCTGTTTTCACTAATTTTAATACGGGCCGTGCCGAACTTTTAATTTTTACACCAAACCCAGGGGCGTATTTAAGCAGAATTCGTTAGGGGGGCGTATATGACGATTTTGCCGACTAACTTAACTATATATACCCTCATAGCATGCATGGTCACAGTGACGTCATTGTGACGTCACTGTAAGTCATTGTGGTCACGTCACATCTGTGACCAAAATGCCACCACTCAGTGATGTCACATTGTGACTGAGATGTGAACTTCTTAGAAAACTTTAAAAAATTACAAAAATTATTAAAAACATGTTATTTACTGTAAAAATATTTTTCTGCCGGATTTAAAATTTTTTTTTAAACCGTTGTCCAAGTTGCCTCTATGCCTCTAACCAAAACTTTTTATTTTCATATAACATAAAATGTAATTAATTCATCAGCGACACAAAAAGATTTCCTAATTATGCGAATTTCATATTATTAAAAAAATGTTTTAGGCAAACAGACCTTGACTTATCTTTTATAAAGATATTTGTAAATGATCATCTGTTATACTAGAAGTTTCTCAAAGGTAGTCGAAACATTTCTGTGGTTTCAAACTAAAAACTTTCTATTACAGTTACGTCTGCAGCTTTTAATGAGCACGCAGAAAGCGTCTTCAAAGTTTAGTCATATATGCATTTCTTGCTTTATAATTTGCATTCAAGTCATTTTTTTTCCTCTTAGTGTTTCACTATTTTAAGTAACATTTTTTTTTTTTATTCTACTTCTTTCAGACGTTTAAAATAAAATTGACATTTTCCGAATATAAAATTAATGTACAAAATTTATGCAAAGCCCATGACATAATTAATTATTCATATCTTATTTTTTGTTTTCAAAATATATCTTTAAAAATTATTTTACAAAATGTTTTATTCTACAGAAAATTAATATTAAGAGAATGATAGATTGACAAAGAAAAACTCATCTCTTCTCGATAATCTTGTTGTAATTTTTAAGAAGATATTTTGTATATATTACCTGTGATAGAAATTTTACTTTTAAAAAAAGGAGGGGGCATCATTATTACCATTAAATTAATTTGTACACATTTTGAAAAATTAAGCAATGTTTTATCTAGTAAACTCTAATTATGGATAATATTATTATTATAATTTACGTAAATGAAACTTTACAATTCAATAAAACTGATAAAAATAAAAGGTGAAATACAATAAAACATTTTCAAACAGGAAATTGAATTAGAGACAATTTGATAAAATTATTACGCATTTAATTTCCTTCCGAAGCTGTTGTATAGAAAAACAAATAAAACTGAAAACATCTGCTTCCAATTTCGAAACTTAAAAATCGTCTGCATCTGCACTATTTCAGTTGTTACGACTCGACCGCAGAATAACGAATAAAAGTAACAGTGAAGCTTTTTAGAATAAACGCGGGAAGTTCTGTGGACACTGGACAGCATAGACGTGTTGATACGGATTTAAAAACTGAAACAAGAACGTTCTCAGGATCCAAGTTAGTTCAACTAACAAAATATAAACCCGAGAAAATTACGGTAGCTTTGACTTGTTGAAGATGATTCAAGCCATTGCTATCGTACTTATTATAGGATTTAATTGGTTCCCCAAAATCAAAGTATCACGTACAATGTCAATGAAATTAGGTATGTAAAAATATTATTTTCACTGTTTGCTTTTTTTTAATCACAACAAGTTTAGTTAGCTTCTCATAAACATGCTGTAGAACATAAATATTTCATTACATTTATTTTTTATTTTGTTGAAATATCTAAAATATTATTTTCCCTGTTTGCTTTTTTTTTAATTACAATGATTTTAGTTATCTTCTAATAAACATGTTATAGAGCACAAATATTTCATTGCATTTATTTTTTATTTTGTTAAAATATCTAACTTCCTTTTCAACAGCTTTGATCAGATTATTAAAATTAGTGATTTAAGTGATTTAGTGATTTAAAATTAGTGATATAACATTTTAATCTGGTTTGTTTTCTTATTTAAATATTTGGTTAAAACCACATGGTGTCATAAGTATGAAAGTATATGGACAAGTTTTATAATCAATCATTAATATAATTAATAAACATTTAAAGATAATTAAATTATTCGAAAAAAAAAGGCTTTTTATGGAATAAAATTATTGGCAAACATAATTTTTTAATTTTGTACTAAGTGATGGTCTTAAACAATTTGCATTGCATGTTTTTATTTTAAAAAAATTGCATCTGCTCAGAAGAGGAATTTATAAAAAAATAAGACACAACGGAAACGTATACTAATAAAAGAGATCGCAGATATGTAATGTTAAAAAAAAAATGATTATTTAATGTATTATTCAACCTGAGAAATGTTTTAAAATCTATAAAGAAATAGTCATAGCGGGTGAAAGCTTTTCAGTTGTTAAACATTTTTACTGAAATGTTTTCAAAGTGAACTAGAAGTCTGTTGGCAAATGAAAATATAGAATATACGCAATCAGTAAGTGTTTAAATATGATTTTACTTTAAAAATAACGCAAATACTTGAACGGTATGAATCTAAAATGTAATAACCATCTTTTATTATTTACTTTTTTTTCTGGATAATTTTATCATTTTATTTCCTGAATGATTTTATAGAGATAAATTTCAAAGTATCGATATTATACACTCTTTATAAACAGCGTGATTAAAATGGATTTCTTTTTTATAATTACCATAATCTTGTAAATAAAATACTAATAATAATAATGAACCTATGTGTGGCTCTATTTTGTGTTTATGTTCTCAATTTTTATACTTTATTTACATTAAAAAGTAGTTAACCATTTGATACTGTATTCATTATTTTATTTTATTGTGTCATATAAAAATAAATATGATTATTTGTATTTCTAATACAATATATACAGTAGAGCGCCGATTGTCCGAACAAGTCGGGACCGACCCTAGTTCGGGTAAGCAAAAGTTCGGATAAATGGGCAGACAGTTTAAGGGATGTTCCTGACTATTCTAAAACCTTCACACTTTATCTAGGTTTAGGACTGACAGCACCAGTTAGTACTGGAGTGCTTAAAAATTGTTTTGTTTTTTTAAATCGTTTTTTGTTTACTTTTTTATTATTTAATTTTTTTTTCTCTTTTTATCATTTTCTAAACTTCAGAGATTATAATTTAAGCCAAAAATAAATTGGAAGTTAGGTGTTTTATTTTTTCATTTTTAGAGAGAGAAATATTTGGATACCTGGAAATTCGGTTAAAAAATTTTCTTTGAGAGAAATATACTGTTCGGATAATTGGAAGTTCGGTTAATTGGAGTTCCGATAATCGGCGTTCTACTGTATTTATAAAACTTTCACCAGACTTTATTCTAAAATTTTCGTTGTAGATTCTAATCTCTTTGTACTATTTACTATATATCAGAGTTATAGATGTCATGGCAACATATATCCAGCCATATAGATCTTTGGCAAAAGATAAAAACTTTCACATTAGGCGCAAAATAGAGTAGCTGCGGTGCTGTGTTTTATAAACAGTAAGGTATTATTGTTTTAAAAAATCATAGATAGTAAGATTTATTTTTATAATATATAATTTCATAAATAAAAATCTAATTTTGGCAATCAATTATTAAAGTTATTTTTTAATAATCAAAAAGTTGTTTTATATATGGATTTTACTTCAAGCAAACCCTGATGTAAAATAAATTAACGCTTTGTATCACCGTTCTATGCATACCCAAAAGTTTTACTTACTAAAATTACTAAAGTGAGCCTAAAATTACGATTTTATTTATTGCTGCTATCTTCCAACATAAAGATTACTGCCGAAATTGTTCTTAGAATTCTCAACATAATGATACTGGTGATACTCGGTTAATTTTCTATACCAAAGCTGTATTTTTCATTTGAGTAGTTTCAAATGGTTATTGCTAAAATGTACTTCGGAAATTTTGTAATGCATGTATGTGCCATAAAAGACGTAAACAATACGTATATAAATGACTATATGGCACATGATGAGCGTTTCGAGTGTATATATATATATAACACATGCATAAACTTCACAATGATCTTAGCAATGTCGTTACTGCAATTTTTGCATAATCAAATTTATAAGGGCCTCTATAACAAAGAAGTATCCTATTTTCTCAGCCCCAACATATTTGAAATACAATCATATATATATATATTTTATGGTAATCAATATCATAAGACATATAAAATTTAATTACTTAATATCGGCATTTCTTTTTATCTTTCTTTTTTTATTATTATTATAAATGTTGTGTAATCGAAAAAATTCAACTTCACCAGTAACTTCGAGTTTGTAATGCGTATTAAATGAAACAAATTAATTTCATTCAGTATTTTCTATAGTTTAAAGAATATAAAAAGTACTGTATATATTATAAAATATTATATTTTTAACACAAATTTTATTTTGATAAAGATTTGAAAATTTAAACAAATTGTTTCTTTGGTAATTTTAATGCTTTTAACAAATAGCTAATTTTGAAAAAAAAAAAAATGTGATAAATCGATCATTCAGTTGTCTTCAATATTCTCATTTATTGTAATAGGAAAGAAAGGTGCAACAAAAATTGAAGTCTGCGGGGCATTGCATTTTGATTCAATAAAATTCTTTTGGTATACCCTTGTTATAGCGGCCCCCAAGTTTTAATTGCGATGTATCGCCGAAGTATATTAACGTTATAGATGTAAATGATTTTACAACATGCATAATTATTACTATGTGTGACATGCATACGTGTTTACAACTGGACAAGTATGTCATAGTGTGACTTCACAACATTGCCACTAGTCACATATTCGTCAGAACGTTAATTACAAAATCGTCACAAATCACACAATTTTCACAAAATTATCACAATGTGACTTCAAAGCAGTGTCGCTGTCGTCACAGAATCATCACAGTGTTAAAGACAATTTCGTCACAAATGACACATATTTCACAAATTGATCTCAATGTGACTTTAAAGCATTGTCACATTCGTCACAAAGTTAATACCAAAATAGTCACAAATGACACACTCGTCACAAATTTGTCACACCGTGACTTCACAAAGTCGTCACAATGTGACGTCACAAAAGAGCTCTAAAACGGCCATAACGACCTCACATTCTAGTCACAGTGACTTCACATCGACGTCACGTGACGTCACATCGACGGTCACAATGTCACAGCGTGACTTCACAACGACGTCGACGTGACGTCACCATGCCTTACGGGTATATATATATATTATTGAATAACTTGCAAATGGTGACAGCTATAAAATTAAATTCTTGCAGAGTATTATGTAAGATGGCAGGAATTTTTTTACTGCGATTGTCAATTTTAATTTAGATGGCACTGCTTGAAATAGGCGCTAAATCAGCGCCTGATTTTTTTTCCTCTCTCTTTTCTCAATATTGATGCGTAAGAAGGAGATTAAATATATGCAGTGGGCCCCTAAGAACAAAATTTCATTGTCGACCGAGAATTATTCCATACATTTAATCTCCGTCTTTCGCATCAATACTGAGAGAGAAGAGAAACAAAAAATCAGGACCCGATTTAGCACCTATTGCTAGCAGTGCCATGTATCTCTGCTATTAAATCGAGAATAGCTGTAAAAAAAAAAAAAACTCCTGACATCTTACATAACCCTCCTGCAAGATTTTTTTTTTTTTTAAATAGCTGCCATCATTTGTAAGTTATTGAATTTTAAAATCAGTCAATCCATTTTAGGACACCCGGTATGTTCTATATAAAATTGAACATAATTAACCCATCGAGATCAAAATTTTCACTTTAGAACGTCGAATACTTTACACTTTAGAATATTGAGGAGAATATAGGGTAGACTTAAAGATGGATACACCACCCCTTCACTTACGTTACATTGTTGTAAATGTTCCATTAAAGTATTTTGATATTTTTTGCTGAATGTGCAATGGAAATCTGCAATTCGGATTAATTAAACAAGTGGGTAAGTGTGATCACAGATAGCACAGAGGGTTTCGTTTAATATTTCTTTCAAAACACTTTATCCTTTTGAAAAATCTGTTAGTTCCACATTTCGCAACAAGGGGCGCACTCTATTCTAAACAAACCTTTATCCGAACGAAACTCCGTTTTACATACTATCCATAGATATATTAGTCGAGGAGATTGGACAGATAGCACCCGAGATAAGTAGGCGCCCCTGGCGGTACAAAGTGGAACTGAAATATGTAAGGCTATGGTGCATAATATGAAAGAATGGTCAAAGGAGTGTCGGCAAAAGTTGGAAAAGTGCTCCCCAGGTAAAAAGGGTGGAGGTTATAAAATTTGCTTAAAATATACAAGTTAGAGCACGGAGGAGTAAATAATATAAGACTTTTTGCAAATTTTATGATTTGTCGCGTGGTCTGAGGTATTAAGCTATATGTATGCAAAAATTCATGTGTTCAACTAAATTAGGGGCTCTCTTAGAAAGAATTGCTTAAAAGATATATGTGGTAGCTCAAAGGGTTAAACGTAAGACTTTTTCAAGATTTTAAGATTTGTCGCCTGGCCTCAGGTGTTCTGCTATAAGAATGCAAAATTTCAAATCTCCAATATAATAAGGGGCTCAGTTAGAAAGAATTGCTTAAAATACGCATGTGGGAGGCCAAAGGGTTAAATGTATGACTTTTTCAAATTTTTATGATTTGTCGCATGATGGTGTTCAGCTATAAGTATGCAAAATTTCACGCCTCCAACCTAAATAGGGTGTCACTTAGAAAGAATTGTTTAAAATACACATGTAGGAGCCCAAAAGGTTAAATGTACGACTTTCTCAAAATTTTATGATTTGCCGTTTGATGTGAGGTGCTCAGCTATAAGTATGCCAAATTTGACGCCTCCAACCTCATTAGGGGCTCACTTAGAAAGAATTGTTTTAAATACACATGTGGGAGCCCAAAGGGTTAAATGTACGACTTTTTAAAAATTTTATGGTTTGTCATTTGATGTGAGGTGTTCAGCTATAAGTATGCAAAATGTCACGCCTCCAACCCAATTAGAGTTCACTTAGAAAGAATTGTTTAAAATACACATGTGGGAACCCAAAGAGTTAAATATACTTTTTCAAAATTTTATGATTTGTCGTTTGATAAGATGTATTCAGCTATAAGTATGCAAAATTTCACTCCTCCAACCTAATTAGGAGCTCACTTTGAAAGAATTGTTTAAAATACACATGTGGGAGCCCAAAGCGTTAAATGTACGACTTTTTCAAAATTTTTATAGTTTGTCGTTTGATGTATAGTTCGTCGTATTCAGCTATAAGCATGAAAAATGCACGCCTCCAACCTAATTAGAGGCTCACATAGAAAGAATTGTTTAAAATACACATGTGGGAGCTCAAAGGGTTAAATGTACGACTTTATCAAAATTTTATGATTTGTCGTTTGATCTGAGGTGTCCATCTATAAGTACGCAAATTTTCACGTCTGCAACCTAATTAAGGACTCACTTAGAAAGAATTGTTTAAAATACACATGTGGGAGCCCAAAGGGTCAAATGTACGACTTTTTGAAAAATTTATGATTTGTCGCTTGATGTGAGGTATTCAGCTCTATGCATGCAAAATTTCACGCCTCCAACCTAATTAGAGGCTCACATAGAAAGAATTGATTAAAATACACATGTGGGAGCTCAAAGGGTTAAATGTACGACATTTTCAAAATTTTATGATTTGTCGTTTGATCTGAGATGTTCAGCTATAAGTATGCAAAATTTCATACTTCCAACCTCAATAGGGTGCCACTTAGAATGAATTGTTTAAAATAGACATGTGGGAGCCGAAAGGGTTAAATGTACGACTTTTTCAAAATTTTATGGTTTGTCATTTGATGTGAGGTGTTCAGCTATAAGTATGCCTAATTTCACGCCTCCAACCTAATTAGGGTTCACTTAGAAACAATTGTTTAAAATACACATGTGTGAGCCCAAAGTGTTAAATGTACTTTTTCAAAATTTTATGATTTGTCGTTTGATGTGAGGTATTCAGCTATAAGTATGCAAAATTTCACTCCTCCAACCTAATTAGGGGCTCACATAGAAAGAATTGTTTAAAATACACATGTGCTAGCTCAAAGGGTTAAATGTACGACTTTTTCAAAATTTTATGATTTGTCGTTTGATGTGAGGTATTCAGCTATAAGTATGAAAAATTTCACTACTTCAACCTAATTATGGTTCACTTAGAAAGAATTGTTTAAAATACACACGTGGGAGCTCAAAGGGTTAAATGTACGACTTTTTCAAAATTTTATGATTTGTCGTTTGATGTGAGGTATTCAGCTATAAGTATGCAAACTTTCACCCCTCCAACCTAATTAGAGGCACACATAGAAAGACTGCTTAAAATATACATGTGGGAGCCCAGATTGTTAAATGTACGACTTTTTCAAAAATTTATGATTTTTCGTTTTATCTGAGGTGTCCATCTATAAGTACGAAACATTTCACGCCTGCAACCAAATTAGGGACTCACTTAGAAAGAATTGTTTAAAATACACATGTGGGAGCCCAATGGGTTAAATGTACGACTTTTTGAAAATTTTATGATTTGTCGTATGATGTGTGGTGATCATCTATAAGTATGCAAAATTTCAAGTCTCCAAGATGTATAGTTTCTGAGAACGGGCTCTGCGACAGACAGACAGACGGACAGACAGAGGAGCGTGTCGAATAGGGTTTCGTCAGATGAACGAAACCCTAACAAGTTTTTAGTAAGATGCTGCTTAGAACTTACACAGAATCAGCTTATTTATATTAACATTAAAAAGGATGAAATCAAAACTTATTTTAATTCAGTTTAATTCAATTTATTTAAGAAAAAGATCACGAGTTTTGTCGATCAGGCTCGGGAAAATCCCAAATTTCGTTGGTCAGACACGGAAAAATCGCGAATTTTGTCGATCAGGTGCGGAAAAATCACAAATTTTGTTGATCGGGCACGGAAAAATCGTCAATTTTGTTGATGATGCGCTGAAAAATTGCAAATTTTGTTGATCGGCAGCAAAAATATCGCGAGTTTCGCATTCGCGAGAAAAAATAACAAATTTCGTCAATTTGCTGAGGGAAAAAATTGCTTATTTTGTCTGCAAGTTAAGAATTTCAAATTTCGTTGATTACGTGCATAAAAATCGCGAATTTTGCCGATTAGGAGCGGAAAAATCTCAAACTTCGTTGATTGGCTTCGGAAAAATCGCCTGTTTGGCTGTATATCGCGAGAAGAAACAGCTAACTTCGTTTATCGGACATGGAAAAATCGCAAATTTTGTTGATGAGGCACGGAAAAATTGAAAATTTCGTTGATGGGCTGCGGAAAAATCGTGAATTTCGTCCGTTTATCGCGAGAAGAGGTCGTGAATTTAGTCAATTTGCTGCAGGAAAAAATCACAAATTTTGTCAGAATCAATTAAGAATCGCGAATTTCGTTGATCGTTCGCGAAAAAAATCGCAAATTTCGTTGTTCAGTGACATAAATCGCGAAATTTCGTCGATCAGGGATGGATAAATCGAAAATTTTGTAGAACAGGACGAAAAAAATGTTAACAGATATTGTGAAATATAATCTCCAAACAAGGACATTAAAATAATTAAGCGAAGTAAATTGTTTTTCATGTGTCAAATGTGATTTACAAAAGTAATTATCAAAAGTGTTTATGACCTGAAAGAAGGAAGTGAAATTGAAAAGTGATTGCACAATCGTAAACAGATATTTTATTATAAACATTTCGCAATACTCAAGAACTATAAGACATTTATAAACTCTAATTTTAAAATACTATAAATATAAATATTGATACAAATTATTTGTTATGCTGATTTATGGCATTAATTTCCTGTTCTTTATTGTTAATAACATTTTATTCATGTATTTTTTCTCTACTTTCAGTTGTAACTCAGACTCTCAAACTGAGAGATGTATGTCTTAAAGCTCTTATTAAAAATTTATTTAACTTTCTATTTATAAGTTTCGGCACAAATTTAAGTTCACAAGTCACACAAAAATATGCGTCTTTTTAAACCACATGAAGTTCACACCATCATCACCTGTGGATTAAAACAGAAATACAAGAAGAATATGTAGATCGATTTACCCTTTCCGGACGAAAATTACCAGATGATAAACGGATATACATAAATATAAGGTAGGCCCAATTTATCTTAGCTATGTTTTTTATATTGAGAAATAGATAATTAATTTTTGAGGATAATTATAAATTTGAGGATCATAAGAACGAACATCACGCCATTTCTGGTAGCAAAGATTAAATATTGCTAACAAATTGATTATGAGAGTGAAAAAAAATTCTCAATAAAAACATCGTCACTAATTGATAAAAATAAAAATCTGGTAATCCGATAGGGTAATTTATTTTAAAAAAAATAAAACGAATCTTAGCAACATTATGGCTTCTTTTACAAAAGATAGCACGACCATTGAAAAATTGAACGCCAACAATTATACAAATTGGCGGTTCAAGGTCGAAATGCTATTGATTCGAGACGAACTTATTGAAGTTATTACGCAAGAGTCCCCCACTCCATTGAACGATGCTTGGACCAAGAAAGACAGAAAAGCAAGGGCTTTAATAAATTTGTCCATTGACGACAGTCAAATAGTGCATGTCAAAAATTTAAATACAGCTAGGCAAACATGGGACGCACTTAAACAAATACATGAGAGATCTCATCTCTCTAGTAAGCTGTACTTGCTACGAAAACTGTACAGTACAAAATTAACTGAAGGTGGCAATATGACAGCCCACATTACAAAAATTTTAGAGATAGTGGATAAACTGTCAGCGATTGGTGAAAATATAACCTACTCGCACATTTCAGCACTGCTGCTGTGCTCGTTGCCACCGTCCTACGATACCCTAGTTACT
The DNA here is from genome assembly GCA_963932465.1 of Maratus speciosus. Classification (NCBI taxonomy): domain Eukaryota; kingdom Metazoa; phylum Arthropoda; class Arachnida; order Araneae; family Salticidae; genus Maratus; species Maratus speciosus. The sequence continues at coordinate 459,469,056 of OZ010796.1, read as the reverse complement.
GCCCTGGAGGCCAGAGATGAAGCTAAGTTAACCGTACAATTTATAAAAAGCAAGCTTACGGATGAATATACTCGCAGAGTAGATAATATTGAAAAATCCGAAAACAGCAATAAAGGGTTGGGTTGATTGTTGACGGCCAATTATCTACACAAGGGATATAGGCCCTAGGGGGAGTGCCTTCCGTGGAGGTCTTTCTAAGGGAACCTAATCCGTATTAACGCATGGAAATCCACGGTTCGAAGAAAACCACGAAAACTCCGAACGATTAGGCCGACGGGCGCGATTGGGATCGAACCCAGCACTTCCCGTCTACCAGCTTCGAGAGCAGAACCTCTCAGCCACTGGTGGGGCTAACAGCAATAAAGCATATAAAACACAAGGTAAATTTAATCATTCAGAACAGAAACGAGGCAGCAATAAGTACTGCTCACAGTGTAAAATGAAAAAACCACTCAAATAAAGACTGCTGGTTTCTAAAAATGAAAAACAACAACAGTTACACTAATAACAGACACTATAAAAATAAAAACAATTCAACTTCACTAGTTTATGAAGAAAATAATTTACATAAAAATGCGGAACCTGAAGAAAGAAAACTCACAGTAAATGAAAACAACAGTGTCGCTTTGCTAACCGAAGAGTCCGAAAATAAAGGCACTTTTATAGTGGACAGTGGCAGTTCCAGTCACATAGTAAATTCAAAAGAATTTTTTACCAAAATTACAAATAATAATAAAACAAACGTCACAGTCGCTAATGGTAATAAACTGATTTCATATGGATCTGGAGAGGTAATAATTCATACCGAAAATAAAAACAAACAAGTTATATTGCGTGACGTACTATACGTTCCTGACATAGAAACTAACCTGCTGTCAGTGAGTAGGGCAACTAAAAACGGTTGCAAAGTCAAATTTGAAAAAGATAAATGTGATATAATTCACGAAGGTGACGTTATACTTCAAGGTAAACTTAAAAACAATCTGTACGAAATACATGTTAGTAAAGATGAAAATCACAAGCACTATGCAAATGTCACCAACAACTGCTCAAATGCAAATTGCATAGATTTGTGGCATAGGCGAATGGGGCATAGGAGCTACGACACAATAAAGTCCATGTTATCAAAGGACTTAGTTGAGGGAATTAAGATCAACAACTGTAAACATAATGCTAAATGTGAGGTATGCATCAAGTCAAAAATCAGGGAGACCTCATTTCCTAAATCAGGAGCATATAGAGCTACAAAAAGGCTCGAGTTTGTTCATACGGATGTATGTGGCCCTATAAATACACCCACAATTGGGGGGGGGGAAATACTTCGTCACTTATATCGATGATTATACGAGATTTTGTGTAATTTATTTAATGGCAAATAAAAGTGAGGCTTCAGAAAAATTGAAAGAATACGTCTCAATGGTGAAAAACAAATTCGGAAAAATGCCTACTGAGATCAGATCGGACAACGGTGGTGAATATACGGGTAACGAAATAAAAAAATATCTAAAAGAAAATGGGATTCATCATCAGCTCACCGTACCATTTAACACAAACCAAAACGGTGTCGCAGAGCGTAAAAATAGGTCGCTACTAGATATGGTTAGAAGTATGCTAAATGAAGCAAATCTCCCGCACAAATTATGGGGGGAAGCCATATGTACCCCGAATCACTTACAGAACCGTCTACCTTCAAAATCGGTAAGCACCACACCCTATGAATTATGGATGAATAGGAGACCAAATTTGAAATATCTCAAAGTTTTTGGCTGTACTGCATGCGCCTACATACACAAATCAAAGAGAGGAAAATTAGATAATAGAGCGGAAAAAGGCACTTTTGTCGGATACAACAGTCGCTCTAAGGCGTACAGAATCTATACAAGAGTGACGGAAGAGTAATATCGGCCAGAAGCGTAAAATTTATAGAAAATAAAATTAACCCAGATACTAACGAAAATCTAGATAGAAGAGAATTAATCGCGGAAACAAACAAACAAACACAACAAAAAGACACGAATGAAATGGAAATAGATCTGACACCAACACAAAATGAACTAAGTCCACCATCCGCGTCACAACAACAAATTCCACAAGTGAGAAGATCAGAAAGAACCAATAGAGGTGTGCCTCCGGACAGGTTTGCTTATGCAGTCCGGCACGATCCAGTATATGTACCTAACAGTTGGGAAGATATGATGAGTATAGAAAATCCTATAGAAAAACAGAACTGAATAAAAGCGACAGAAGAGGAAATGAATTCCCTTAATGAAAATGAAACCTGGTGTTTAGTTGATCCCCCACAAGGAGCAAGAATAATTGGATCGAAATGGACTTTCAAAGCGAAATATGACGAATTCGGAAAAATCAAGCGTTACAAAGCGAGATTGGTCGCACAAGGATTTAGACAAAAATACGGAGTAGATTTCGATGAAACTTATGCGCCAGTAGTTTCCCATACAAGTTTAAGAGTCTTCATAACTGCCGCAGCATACCACAATCTCAATATTAGGCAGATTGAAATCAAAACTGCATTCTTACATGGTAAATTGGAAGAAAATGTCTATGTATCACAACCTAAATTGTATATAAGCACTACAGAACCCAATAAGGTTTGTAAGTTAAAAAAGGCCCTATATGGACTAAAACAAGCTGCAAGAGCATTGTATTCAAACAGTAGTGAAACACTAAAAAAATTAAAATTTAAACAGAGCAATGCTGACAATTGTTTATTTATAAGAAAAGAAGGGGAAAACACGGTTTATATAGCAGTATACGTAGATGATATTCTCATCGCAGGAAAAGATGAAAATATAAATGATATAATAGATAAACTAAAATCTAAGTACGCACTTGAAGATTTAGGTGAAATTTCAAATTACCTCGGGATAAAAATACAAAAGACTCACAACGGCTTTAAACTAAATCAAACAGCAGAAATAATAGAAATTGCAAAAAAATTCAATTTAGAAGATTCTAAGCCATACGGCACTCCAATGGAAACAGGCTTTCAACGATTAGACAATGAGGAAACACAAATGCCAAACAACACTAAGTACCGACAAGCAATAGGTGCGCTGTTATATGTTGCTACAATAAGTAGGCCCGATATTTTAGTAGGGGTAAACATCTTGAGTAGAAAGAACGAAACGCCGTCTGAAAGAGATTGGAAAGGTGTTAAAAGATTAATAAGATACCTCTATTCAACAAAAGACTTAAATTTAGTAATTAGCACGGAAGAACCACCCATCCTGGAAGTATATACTGATGCAGATTGGGGTGGAGATCTAAAAATAAGAAGATCGACAACAGGCAATTTATTCCTTTTAGGAAAGAATCCAATACAATGGATAACAAAACAACAAACGTGTGTCGCACAATCATCTGCAGAGGCAGAGTTCGTTGTAGCGGCGAGCGCAACACAAGAATTAATAAGGCTGCTAAAACTATTAGAAGATCTCGATATACCGCAAAAATTACCTATAGTAATTTATGAAGACAATAAATCTTGCATAAAAATGATAGAATCCGAAAAGTTTTCTAATAAATCGAATCATATTGACATCAAATATAATATGATTAAACAGCTGAAAGAAGATAAAATTATTGAATTGCGTTACTGCCCAAGCAAGTCCATGACAGCGGACATACTGGCGAAACCAGAGCCCAATACTGAATTTCTAAATAATAGAAACAAACTGAAATTACAGAACAATCCTCGTTAGGAGATTAAGGGGGAATTGTTGACAGATATTGTGAAATATAATCTCCAAACAAGCACATTAAAATAATTAAGCGAAGTAAATTGTTTTTCATGTGTCAAATGTGATTTACAAAAGTAATTATCAAAAGTGTTTATGACCTGAAAGAAGGAAGTGAAATTGAAAAGTGATTGCACAATCGTAAACAGATATTTTATTATAAACATTTCGCAATACTCAAGAACTATAAGACATTTATAAACTCTAATTTTAAAATACCATAAATATAAATATTGATACAAATTATTTGTTATGCTGATTTATGGCATTAATTTCCTGTTCTTTATTGTTAATAATATTTTATTCATGTATTTTTTCTCTACTTTCAGTTGTAACTCAGACTCTCAAACTGAGAGATGTATGTCTTAAAGCTCTTATTTAAAATTTATTTAACTTTCTATTTATAAGTTTTGGCACAAATTTAAGTTCACAAGTCACACAAAAATATGCGTCTTTTTAAACCACATGAAGTTCACACCATCATCACCTGTGGATTAAAACAGAAATACAAGAAGAATATGTAGATCGATTTACCCTTTCCGGACGAAAATTACCAGATGATAAACGGATATACATAAATATAAGGTAAGCCCAATTTGTCTTACCTATGTTTTTTATATTGAGAAATACATAATTAATTTTTGAGGATAAGAACGAACATCACGCCATTTCTGGTAGCAAAGATTAAATATTGCTAACAAAAAAATCGTGAATTTTGTCGATCAGGTGCGGAAAAATTTCAAATTTCGCTGATAGGGCTCGGAAAAATCTCAAATTTCGTTCATAAAGTTCACATTTTTTCCGGTCCTAGCCACTTTCATAAATTTGTTTTTTAGCGCTTTTAATAAAACAAATTTACTCCACCCGAATAAAGTGAAGGAATATTATCATTACTTGAAAATATTCCTTGCTATTTCTCTGTTATATATACAAATGTAAACTGTTGATATATTCTTGCCAACTGAATTGGATATGTTGACTGGGTAGGGGAACCTAGAGGGGTACCCCCCTCCTCTGAAATCATGCTTTTTATCTGATTATAGGCCGCACATCACCTCCCCGAAACTGAATTCTTTCTGTGTTACTGAGAGACCGGGATGCAGGTTCCCCATACAATCACCTGATTCAGTTGGCGGCTGAAATTCTAGGATTAGTTAAAATTCAATTCGCATCTTAAAATGCAATTGATATTCCAAGCCATATCTTGGTGAAAAACAACTGCAAACGCTATTTTAGTAGCTGACTCGTAGGTTTACCGTTGTGTTTTCCTGCTCCCAGTCCTCCATGTTTCATACCATTGTGTATAGCAAAACACAATGATAAACATATCGATCAACCCCTAAAATCGGGTCTGCAGGTGGTTTCACCAAGATACGACTTGGCAGATCAGTTGTATTTTAATATACTAATCGAGATCTGCCTAATACAGGAATTTCAGCCATCATCTCGATGAGGTGATGGTCTGTGCGGTTGCCTCCCGGACTATGATGTGGCCCTCGGTAATCCAGACATTTTTGTAAGTGGCCCTTCTCTTAAAAATGTTGTGCACCCCTACGTTAGATCATTAGATGTTCGGGAGCAAAGAGAATGTTTCAATTACCTGGTTACAATCTTCGTCGATACTGCATAGCAAATTCCTTTAACGGATCAGCACCTTACTTGCTTTAAAAGAGAAATGCGCTCTATATTTCCCTATTCACATTTTCATTGTCATTGTTGATTTTTTCCAATGATTTGATACAAGTCTTTAGTATTTTGGTAGCGCCTATTTTAAGAGTCTTCGACTTCATTTTTTCAGTAACTAACTTGCACTTGTACTGAACGTTATCATAGTGAAGCAATGAAGTCGAGCGATAATATTTCCCTTCTTAAACTTCGTGGCTTGATCATTGTTTTGCTAACAGGAGTTGAGGAATCAACTTTTTTCAAAATTTGTAGGATACATTCATATGAGATCCAAACCGCTTTCAATGATTCCGCTTGAGCAGTCCATGTAGCCTTAGAAAGATTCCGAAGCAGAAGAGCATTTTCTATTTGTTGTAGCTTGTCTACTAATGGCTTCTTTCGTTTAGTATTTGCTGTGAAAAGCACAAACATCTTCCAGCACGTCGAACACATCACCTATAACATTGATGGCATTGCAGTTATGAGAAACGAAACATCTGTGGCATTGACAAGGAATATAGGGCACAATTCGACCCACGATTTCTGAAAACGTCTCCTAAGTGCCGCTGAATTCTCTAGACATGATGCTTGTAAAATCGTATGACTGGAAAACTACCTGTTCTATTTCGAGCTCATTCTTTGTAAGGATGTGCGATATCTAGCATGCAAGGTCGACATTGGTTTTGACGACTTCTTTTAAAACTTCCAAAAGCCGATCGAAGTTTTTCCATCTTTGTCGACATATTTCAGGCCAACAGCTGATCGATCATGGTGCGAAGCATCTGGTGTTGTATCTGCCATAATTCCATAAAATTATGCTTCTTGAATATCCCTGATTATCGTTTTGCGCACTGCTGTAGCAAAAAATTCAATCATCTCGTTTTGGGATGAAGCAGAATGATAAGTTATATGGTATGGGCTGAAGCGTGTGTCCTCAAACATTTCCTCAGTTGTGTCTTATGTCTGGAAATTAATTTCACAATTTTTCAAAAGTTTCCATTTCCGTCTTTGTCACTTCCACAAACCAGACCTTGTTTACTCAGCATTCGCATAATGTCCATTAAGTTTGCTACAATTTCTGTGCTGAATGCAAGATATTGCTATTGCTCTTCCAGAATAATCTGTTTGCGCTTCCTCTCGACGAGTAAGTGATTATGCGTCATCATGAACTGACAAAATAAGAAACAGCAAATTTGGCGGGAGTTCGAAGAGAAATGTTGTTCGAACTTTCTGTTCTTTTCTTTTCCTTAAGCACTTCATTTTGTGTTTTTTCTTTACACCACTCTCAAGTGAAGCATTTTGTATTTTTTTCTCTCCCAGGTCCTTCATGAAACACGCAAAAAAATTAGCATTGAGTTCTGTGCTATATTCTAAAAACGTATGCTCTTTTGTACCAAGCGCTGTTGAAATGTCACTGTCTATCTTGCGTGATGGAACCAGTTATCGGCTATACATCGGCTATATATCGGCTGTATATCGGCTATATATCGCTGTGTTTTGACTGATACGGACCTAAACTGATCAAATATGTCTCTGATTGTCTGACTACATTTTAGACCTTTTCCCGGGTCATGTTCAATGATGGAATCGTTCCCACTTTCCGTAATTCTAACCTCTCCACTGTTCTTCTCGATTTCTTTCACGATCTTTGTCTATCACGATTATTCTATCCCGATATTTGACACAGACGAACAATTTTATTTTTCCCAGTCAATTATATCTATCTTCTTAAGGAACAAGAAAATACTTAATTCATCAGATGGGGTCAATTTTTCATAATTGGCTTGCAATAATTTAAACAACCAACTAAACGATTCAATTGTCTAGCACATTTCAATAAACCACGAGTAATATGAATGCCTTCACCGAAGTCGTCATCATCTTCAGTGCTAATCGATGATCCAGAATCTAGATGTTCAGAACTCTACTAATCCGGTGCGGAGTCTCAGAAAGACCCCTTTAAATATTGAGAAACTACTCTCTCCTGGTTCTTTCTCAATTTAGGGATTTTGTGCCATTAAACAATATACAACCAACCAACTTTCTCAATTTATTTTCAGCAGTCACGCGAAGTCGAAGAAAGGAGAGGCAAACTTCGGATTTTTAAAAGAAATTAAGACAAATGCTAAGGATTGGTGTTTTTTAGTGTATGTTTAAAGATAAAACGCAGAAAATTTAAAAAAAAAATCCATTGTTTCAGAGTTGTATCGATCGATACTGACTACCTAGAATTTGCCGACTGTGATCAAGGTTGCCGACATTGGGGGGGGGGGGGAGACGGCCCCCTACGCTGCCCCCGTAGCTTCGCCCCTGAGCCGTGCGAAGATAGTTTTTATTCGGGCCAAGCTGAGGCCGGACCTGTAAATTCAAACCCATGCAGACCTCTAATCTTTAATTAAATAAAAAAAAGTTCAAATTCGATAAATAATGTTTCGAGTTATAATAATTTTAAATTACCACACTTAAAAAAATAATAACCATTTTAAATTTTTTTAAAAACTTTATGAGAAATTTCAGGATGTGACTTTGGTTGCAAATTATACAGTTAACCATCACAAAAAAAAAAAAAAAAAAAAAAAAAAAAAATCAAACTCAATAAATATATTTTTTACAGGTTTCCTGGAACTCTTAAAGTAACATTTTTCCTTGGATTACACGCATTTCAATTTGTGTCTAATCCCTTAAAACCTGGCGAATTATTTAAACGGGCATAACTCTGTGAGTTTTATAGATATAGAGATGGAATTTTTTGTGTTTAATTGAGGAATAGATAAGAAACATTTTCCTAATTGGAAATGTTACCCTACGGAGGCCCTATAAAAATTTAATTTTTGTATTTTCTCAAATAGACCCCCAAAGGAGTTGCAATTTATCTCATCAAATTTTGCACCTTTTTTTTACAAAACTTTGTATTTGGAAGTATGCGCCTAGGGACAATATTTAAAGAGATAGCCCATTGTTTCGATATTTATGAACCACACTGTATATGTCGTAGGCTAATTGAGAAATCCGGCTGTTTGCAAAAAGCCGTGCTAATTGCAGAATCATCTCTGTTTTTCGAAACAGTCTGATATTTTTTCAGGCTTATTGCAACGAGACTAATGAACGTTAGGCTAATTGGAATAAGGCAATTAATTTCTCAAACAGTCTAAATTTTTCTAGGCTCATTGCAAAGAGCCTAGATAGCGTTAGGCTAATTGAAAAATGTCCACTTGCTTCAATTCCATCGAGCCATAACCCGATCCAAGCAAAACAAAATAATTCCCGTCTAAACGAATCCTGACTAGAACCTGAAAATTCTATTAGAATTCAACCAGAAACACGATCCGAACCCGAAAAAGTCCATCGAACCGTAACCCGATCCGATCATGCACTGACCAGAACCTAAAAATTCAAACTGAAGTCTACCCTAAACCCGATCCGAACCCGACAAAAAAAAATCCAGGCGTAACTCGATTTTTGAAAGATAAAATATTTTCCGTCGAAACGCAACCCAACCAGAACTTGAAAAATCCATTTGAATTCAATCCGAACCCGAAAAAAATTCCACCGAACCGTAACCCGATCGGAAAAAGACAAAGTAGTTTCAGTCGACAAACACCGACTAGAACTTGAAAGTCAAACCGAAAAACTATCCGAACACAAAAATAAAAATCCATCAAACCGTAACTCGGTCCGAGAATGGCAAAATAATGTCCATCGACGCGCACCGAAGAGAACCTGAAAATTACAACTGAAGTCTACCCTAAACCCGATTCGAACAAGTCAAAAGAGAAAATTCCATGCAATCGCAACCCGATCTATGCAAGACAAAATAATTTTCGTTGAAATTCAACCCGACCACACCCTGAAAATTCCAATAGAAGTCTACTTTAAACCCGACCCGAAAGCGAGAAAAGAAAATTACATCCAACCGTAACCTGGTCTATGCAACACTAAATAATTTCCGTCAAAACGTAATTCGGCAGACCTGAAAATTTCATTTTAAGTCAACCCCTTTGAAGTTATACTTATAATTTTAGTCGTTGTCTTCATTGCACATTATTTTATATCGTTACGTGCGGGGGAGGGGATCATTTTTTGTCAATAAAAAAAAGTGTTTGTTTACTGCATAAATCGAATCTGCCAATAAAGAGGTTTTCATTTTCTTTTCTCTTTTTCTTTCTTTTTTCTTTTTTTTTTTTTATTGTTTAATTGAATTTACTCAGCAACCAATAAACTCACTGTGGGTGATTTACCGATTCTAGTTGGTCAAAAGTCTATTTTTAAATGTTCATCCTACCGTAATTTATTTTTTGGCTGTTATAGCTCAATAGCTAGGGCGTTTTACCCTAATATTGGTTTTGATATAAATATAATTGTATGGTCCATAGACTAGTGCAAAGTTGGTGCTTCTTAGTTGGGAATGAATTAATTAATTTGAGTATAGTTCTTTAATTTGCTACTTGAACCGGAATAAAATATACTGCTGGATCATGGACGCTTCTAAAAAAATATGGACTTTACTTTATCGGAGTTGTGTGCATAAATTAAGCACATATCAGCTGTTATTTCATATTTAATGTCGAAAAAAACTTTTTTTTTTTTACAATTTTTCAGTTTTAATATCGAAAATGTTATATGATAAAGAACGATTAAGCTCAATTTTTTACATGATTAAATAGCTTAGATTATTATTTTTTCGTTTCACTTTAATTTGTATGCCTTTAGGTGCCTCCCCAGTTTTTAGAAGTGTTTTTAGCTTATTAAGTCTAAATATTTTTTTTCGAAATTTTAGTTCAAGTATCATTTTCTTTTCATCAAAGACAGCAGAATTTAAGTTAGTCACATAAACAAACATTTGCACCATTATACAACGGCAACAAGATTTAAAATTTAACGAAAATGTTAATTTGGTTGAAAATGATTTGTTTTTAGAGGAAAATTACAATGAAGTGCACACGAAGTTTTGCAAGCCCGAAATGTTTAAATTTATGACCAAATTTGGACAAAAGCTGCCAGTTGTATGGAAATATCTCAGGCAAAATGATGTAAAATATATTACTTGGCTGCAAATTTCGAGTAGTTACAATATTGATCCAAACAAATTCTCCAAATTCAGATTTGATATAATGCAAAACATAATGTAGGTATTTTCCCATGATATCTTATGATTCCCTTTCTTTACATAACGTTCCTCTGTGCAGAGAGAAATATAAATATACAATAGAATAAACAACATAGCATTTTTCATAAAAGCTGTCGAATGCTTGTCCCGTATCTTAAATTTTAGAAAAAGAAATTTTAGGATTTGTTATAATATCACAAAAATAGTTTTATATCTTTAGCTTCCATATCGTTAAGAAAGTATCATTAAAATTATTAGGAATAACGTAAAATTATGCGTCAATCAGATTATGACACATTTTTCAACGCATTCGAACTACTATAATAAAACTGCATAGCATAATAACGTGAAAAACGACGTCTAAAACATATAACAAGAAAAAAAACCTGATAATTTTGTACATCCCTGTATATGAACTATAAATTTATCATATAAATCACAGAATGCTAAAATTTAGAACAGTTAGGGAACGCATAGCTCAGTTGATAATTCCCCGTCAGCAATTTCCGTCAATAAACGGAAAACTTCAGATGTTTTGTGTAGCCCTGTGTATGATTTATAGAATTTATATACCCTAAAAAGTACGCAATTTTTATAATTTAAAAAAGTATTCCAGAACTGAAAACGCACTTCCATCAATCATTGTTTCATACAGAGAGAAATATAACTGATTTATTTTGTGTGCCCATGTATATGAAAGACTAATGCTATGCACATCATATTCAATAGTTAAGTGTCTTATAAAGCACCTCGGAGATATATATCAATTTAAATACTTTTGAAATAGTGTAACATGAGCAAATTATACCACAAACAATTTTTCTCCGTAGACCGTAATATAACAAAATTATTTTTAGTGTCCCTCTAAATGATCGATAAATGATGCTATCCATAACATATTCTATAGCAATCATCTTGTAGTGCACTTCATAGATAAATATATAAATTTCAAAGTGTTTGAAATCATGAAACATCATTAAAAATCACCGCAAACGATTTTTCCCCATAGGCCGTTATTAATGAAATTTTTTGAATGTCCATGTAACAAAGTTATGACTGTTACACGCTACATTTTGCAATACCTAACATCCAATAGTGAATGTCAATAACATTTTTCAATTTCATGGAGATGCGACTATACTGACGCGAAAAATAATTTTGCCCAACTAGAATCGGTAAATCACCTACCGTGCAACTCTTCGAAAAATATTAAAATCGTCTTCAAATGGAGATGTAATTGTTACACCACTTTCCTTACTTATTTTTATATTGTTTTCATTCAGCAACCCACCTTCCTAGTGCACAAAGGTGAAAAACAACAAAAGTCTGCCTTATCTGCAAATGTAAATATAGTAATCATTTCCTAAAATATATTTCATAATTTTCAGTAGATACCGATTTTCTGTATGTACCCTTCAATTATAAATATTCGTTATAATGAAAGAATGGAAGTGGCACAAGCGAAACTTTTTGCGGAACAAAACACCACAAACGAATGCCGTAATACAATTTAGATTTCGTGAAGGGGCGGGGCGACTTAAATGGTCGCCCTGTATTGAAATAGTGGAAAATTCGTTATATCGAGGGAACCAGAATGGCACAAACAGAACTTTTTGCGGCACAAACCGACATTTACATGGGACTAAAGATTTACGTATTTCATTTCGTGACATGTAGTTATTCATAGGCGATTTTTTATACGTGCCCTTGAATTATAAAAATTCGTTATAACTAGAGAATGGAAGGGGCACAAACGAAACTATTTGCGGCACAAACCAGTACAAACGTAGCACAAACGAATGACATAATACAATTTAGATTTCGTTGATGGGGCGGGGCCAGTGAAATGGTCGTTCACTGTTGAAATAGTGGAAAATTCATTACATCGAGGGAAACAGAGTAGCACAAAAAAACTTTTTGCGGCACAAACTGACATTTACATAGCACTAAGGATTTCTGTATGTAATTTCGTGACATGTATTTATTCATAGGCGATTTTCTACATGTGACTTTGAATTATAAAAATTCGTTATAACGAGAGAATGGAAGGGGCACAAACGAAACTTTTTGCGGCACAAAACAGCACAAACGTAGCACAAACGAATGCCGTTCTACAATTTAGATTTCGTTGATAGGTCGGGCCACTGAAATGGTAGCCCTGTTTTGAAATTGTTCAAAATTCGTTATATCGAGGCTACCAGAACGGCACAAACGGAAATTTTTGCGGAACAAACCGACATTTATATGGGAGTAAAGATTTACGTGTTTCATTTCGTGACATGCAGTTATTCATAGGCGATTTTCTATATGTGTTCTTGAATTATAAAAATTCGCTATAACGGGAGAATGGAAGTGGCACAAATGAAACTTTTTGCTGCAGTAATTAGCACAAACGAATCCTGTACTATAATTTAGGTTTCATTGATGGGGCGGGGCACGCAAATGGTCGTTTTCTGTTGAAATAGTGGAAAATTCGGTATATCGAGGGAACCAGAATGGCACAAACCGACATTTACATGGGAATAAAGATTTACGTATTTCATTTCGTGACATGCAGTTATTCATAGGCGATTTTCTATATGTGCTCTTGAATTATAAAAATTCGTTATAACGAGAGAATGGAAGTGGCACAAATGAAACTTTTTGCGGCAGTAAATAGCACAAACGAATCCTGTACTATAATTTAGATTTCACTGATGGGGCGGGGCCACTCAAATGGTCGTTCTCTGTTGAAATAGTGGAAAATTCGTTATATCGAGTGAACCAGAATGGCACAAACGAAACTTTTTGCGGCACTAACCGACATTTACATGGGACTAAAGATTTACGTATTTCATTTCGGGACATGTAGTTATTTACGATTTCCGTAAGGGATTTTCTTTATTTGACCTTGAATTATAAAAATTCGTTATAACGAGAGAACGGAAGTGGCAGAAACGAAACTTTTTGCGGCACAAACCAGCACAAACGTAGCACAAACGAATACCGTAATGCAATTTAGATTTCGTTGATGGGGCGGGGCCAGTGAAATGGTCGTTCTCTGTTGAAATAGTGGAAAATTCGTTATATCGAGGGGACAAGAATTGCACAAACGAAACTTTTTGCGGCACTAACTGACATTTACATGGGACTAAAGATTTACGTATTTCATTTCGTGACATGTAGTTATTTAAGGTTATCGTAAAGGATTTTCTTTATTTGACCTTGAATTATAACAATTCGTTATAACGAGAAAACACAAGTGGCACAAAAGAATTTTTTTTTGCGGCACAAACCAGCATAAACGTAGCACAAACGAATACCGTAATACAATTTAGATTTCGTTCATGGGGCGAGCCAGTGAGTTGGTCGTTCTATGTTGAAATAGTGGAAAATTCGTTATATCGAGGGAACCAGAATGGCACAAACGAAACTTTTTGCGGAACTAACCGACATTTAAATGGGACTAAAGATTTACGTATTTCGTTTCGTGACATGTAGTTATTTACGATTTCCGTAAGGGATTTTCTTTATTTGACCTTGAATTATAAAAATTCGTTATAACGAGGGAACGGAAGTGGCACAAACGAATTTTTTTGCGGCACAAACCAGCATAAACGTAGCACAAACGAATACCGTAATATAATTTAGATTTCGTTAATGGGGTGGGGCCAGTGAGTTGGTCGTTCTCTGTTGAAATAGTGGAAAATTCGTTATATCGAGGGAACCAGAATGGCACAAACGAAACTTTTTGCGGCACTAACCGACATTTACATGGGACTAAAGATTTACGTATTTCATTTCGTGACATGTAGTTATTTACGATTTCCGTAAGGGATTTTCTTTATTTGACCTTGAATTATAAAAATTCGTTATAACGAGGGAACGGAAGTGGAACAAACGAAACTTTTTGCGGCACAAACCAGCACAAACGAATACCGTAATACAATTTAGATTTCGTTGATGGGGCGGGGCCAGTGAAATGGTCGTTCTCTGTTGAAATAGTGGAAAATTCGTTATATCGAGGGAACAAGAATTGCACAAACGAAACTTTTTGCGGCACTAACTGACATTTACATGGGACTAAAGATTTACGTATTTCATTTCGTGACATGTAGTTATTTAAGGTTATCGTAAAGGATTTTCTTTATTTGACCTTGAATTATAACAATTCGTTATAACGAGAAAACACAAGTGGCACAAAAGAATTTTTTTTGCGGCACAAACCAGCATAAACGTAGCACAAACGAATACCGTAATATAATTTAGATTTCGTTAATGGGGCGGGGCCAGTGAGTTGGTCGTTCTCTGTTGAAATAGTGGAAAATTCGTTATATCGAGGGAACCAGAATGGCACAAACGAAACTTTTTGCGGCACTAACCGACATTTAAATGGGACTAAAGATTTACGTATTTCGTTTCGTGACATGTAGTTATTTACGATTTCCGTAAGGGATTTTCTTTATTTGACCTTGAATTATAAAAATTCGTTATAACGAGGGAACGGAAGTGGCACAAACGAATTTTTTTGCGGCACAAACCAGCATAAACGTAGCACAAACGAATACCGTAATATAATTTAGATTTCGTTAATGGGGCGGGGCCAGTGAGTTGGTCGTTCTCTGTTGAAATAGTGGAAAATTCGTTATATCGAGGGAACCAGAATGGCACAAACGAAACTTTTTGCGGCACTAACCGACATTTACATGGGACTAAAGATTTACGTATTTCATTTCGTGACATGTAGTTATTTACGATTTCCGTAAGGGATTTTCTTTATTTGACCTTGAATTATAAAAATTCGTTATAACGAGGGAACGGAAGTGGAACAAACGAAACTTTTTGCGGCACAAACCAGCACAAACGAATACCGTAATACAATTTAGATTTAGTTGATGGAGCGGGGCCAGTGAAATGGTCGTTCTCGGTTGAAATAGTGGAAAATTCGTTATATCGAGGGAACAAGAATGGCACAAACGAAACTTTTTGCGGCACTAACCGACATTTACATGGGACTAAAAATTTACGTATTTCATTTCGTGACATACAGTTATTTACGATTTCCGTAAGGGATTTTCTTTATTTGACCTTTAATTATAAAAATTCGTTATAACGAGCGAACGGAAGTGGCACAAATGAAACTTTTTGCGGCAGAAACCAGCACAAACGTAGCACAAACGAATACCGTAATACAATTTAGATTTCGTTGATGGAGCGGGTCCAGTGAAATGGTCGTTCTCTGTTGAAATAGTGGAAAATTCGTTATATCGAGGGAACCAGAACGGCACAAACGAAACTTTTTGCGGCACTAAACGAAATTTACATGAGACTAAAAATTTACGTATTTCATTTCGTGACATACAGTTATTTACGATTTCCGTAAGGGATTTTCTTTATTTGACCTTGAATTATAAAAATTCGTTATAACGAAAGAACGGCAGTGGCACAAACGAAACTTTTTGCGGCACAAACCAGCAGAAACTTAGCACAAACGAATACCGTAATACAATTTAGATTTCGTTGATGGGGCGGGGCCAGTGAAATGGTCGTTCTCTGTTGAAATAGTGGAAAATTCGTTATATCGAGGGAACAAGAATGGCACAAACAAAACTTTTTTTGCGGCACTAACCGACATTTACTTGGGACTAAAGATTTACGTATTTCATTTCGTGACATGTAGTTATTTACGATTTCCGTAAGGGATTTTCTTTATTTGACCTTGAATTATAAAAATTCGTTATAGCGAGAGAGCGGAAGTAGCACAAACGAAACTTTTTGCGGCACAAAACAGCACAGACGTATCACAAACGAATGCAGTAATAAAATTTTTATTTCATATATGGGGCGGGGCTGTCGTTTCACTGGCCCCGCCCCATTGTGTTCGTTATAACGAGAGAACGGAAGTGGCACAAACGAAAAATTTTGCGGCACAAACCAAAATTTTTGCGGCTGTATTAAAAGAAGTTTTAGATTATTGACCTATAATAGGTGATGACACATTGGCTTCTTAAAAGACAATTACTCGAAACTTAGGATTTGCCAGGTCATGTAAAGTATTATATAAAAATCCCTGTTTTTAACCCTAGAACTACCGGAAATTTTACTCAAGTTTTATAAAAACATTCTACACCAGAATTTTTACTTAAAACTATTTAATTTGTTTATTTAACTTATTATTGTCTGATTTATACATTTAGTTTGTTTTGAAGAAATTTTCTGGTTTGAATAGATATTTTGAATATACATGTCGGGTCCATTGGACCCTTCTGGTAGACAGAGGGTTAATATTGAATTAAACCGTTGCTTCAATAGTTGTAATAAGGAATAAAATATAAACTTCGTGTGTTTTTACTCTTAATAAATCAACAGTACTAAGCTAATTAACCCTTTGATAGCGGACCAGGACCTGCAACTATTTTTATACCAAAATAATCTTCATAAATATTGAAATACAAACGAGATCAGTCGTACCGTAAATTACAAAAAAAATTCTTTCTGGTACATTTCTTTTCAAAATATCGTAGTGAGTATATGGTAAAGATTTTTTTTTTTTAAGATTTTTTTTTTTTAATAGGATAAAAAATAGACAATTGGGACGTATATATTCCAATCTCTAATCAAAGGGTTAAGCAGATATCCAATGTCGCTGTTTTATATTTTCTCATTTATTTTGGATAGATTTAAATTGAAATTTTTAGTAATTATAGTAAATAAAAAAATAACATCAAAGAGTATATTTATTAAGCAAAGTGAAATTATATTTTAAACTGTATTTTAAAGCTAACTGCGCGCTCTGAAGCAGAAAAGTGTCTGGCAAATGGCGGCAATCCTTAACGTATTTAAGAGAAATACGCAGCGACATGTAAAAGATGTGGAGAAAAGACATGGAGTGCAAAATTATACAGAGCACAGCTTACATGATGTCGGGTTTAAAATTACTAAAATTTTCAAAATTAACCCTTCAATAAAACCTAACATTTCTCTACCTAAGAAATATGTTTAGTGAAGATTTATTTTATGACTATCTGGTGCCTTTAAGGCGTAACATTCACGCATAACTACGGAATAGGAATCTATTTTTTATAATTTATTTTGGTTGAAAAGGTATATTTTCCAGGTGATTGCGACAAAATTTAATGCATATCTTATTTAGACAACAAATGCTTTAAAATAAAAAATATATATATTATATCCAAAAGCAGAATCCAAATGTATCCAACCACATTCATGATGAACATATCCAACTGCACCTGCAGGATCTGGGAGTTCAAAATATTTAGTTTCCTGTTAGTGTGTATTAACCATTTAGTTTTGAAAATTAAATGACTTTTTCTTCTCATTTTTTGCCTTAATTTTTTTTTATTTGAAGATATCAATCATTAAAAATGCGGAGATTTTTTTTATCTTATTTCTATGGTGCCATTTTGCCTCTTCGAACTAGAGTGCATTTGAGAGTGTGACACCAAATGAAATTCAATTGGTTTAGAAAATTTTAGACAATAAACTGACCAGTGTGTTATTTCCTTGGACTTAGCTAATCTTTGCTTACTTGTTTGACTTGTCTAAGCGAAGTCATCCAGCGAATATCGCCAAGTTTAGTTACTTAGGGTTTGTTAAAGTTGGAAAAAGAAGTATAAAATGAGAATAGACCCTGTGCGTATGACGCCACTCTCTTATAAAGACACTCTGCTATTCGACAACGATAATTTGGTTTGTGACCTTGATGAGCTTTCTACGTTATAAGAAATGAAAGTAGCTGAACTAACTTACGTGGAGAACAAAAAACTTTATTTAATGAAAGATTGTTTTATTAGTTTCTAGATCATGTTGTACGATGATCAGCAAATAAATTAGTGCAAAGTTATTAAATGAAGCCAACTTATCGTGGTCGAATAATACTTATAACTATTCTCCCTGTACTGAAGTAAAAAAATACAGTGAATAGAAGATTAAATAATAAATTAAATAAATAATAAGACAGTTTGAACAAGTTATTTTTTTATTTTAGTAGATATATGATTTAAGTTTAAAGTTTGCAGATGAGAGATAAAGCTTTTAAAAACTCATAAAATGCATGTTGATTGGTGTATTCCATGGTACACTGGAAAACAAGCTGCATATATACACTATATAGCCATTAATCACTGAACACTTTCAATTTTAGACATTTTGTCGAATATTTTAATATATAAGCAGGGCTCGCAGCGTTCCTAAAATTTTCGCTCTTTGCTACCACTAAATTAAAATGATAATCTTTGTTGTATGAATCTATTATAGATGTGAAAGGAATTTACCACGAAGAACTCTTATTTAAAATACTGGTAGCAAAGTGCGAAAATTTTAGGAACGGTGCGAGCCCTGATATAAGGTCAATGCGCCTAAATGTGATGACCTCTAAATGCGATAATGTTCGTTTCTTTGTAATCTTAATACAAGAATTATAAATAAATGCTGTATAATGAGGCATCCGATCTTAATGAACAAAACTCGAAATATTTATCTACATTTAAAACGTTTTATATTAAACATATCCCCATTGCAATGGACATCACTCATTTTATAGCGCCCCAATGTTTCCTAAATGCGATAAAAAATCCGGATATTGGTTCAAGTTTTTTTCTGTTAACTTTGAAAATCAAATAAAAATACGGAAGTCAGTGCCTGCCATGTGTGTTTCATTTACCAGCAAAGTTAGCTCGTGAAAACACGAAAAGTTTTCAGATTTGAGTTCTAAAGTTTTCCACGCATTTAGGCAACTTGTTTTCTTCAGTTGCCTATTAGCGACAAAGATAATGTCCTAAGGTGTGTCCCAACGAAATAAAGCCACCGTGATTGTGTGCTGTAATTGCACACAAAACAAACCAATAAGAACGAAACAAATATGTTAAAGAAGTCTATATACAAATACATATTTACAAGGAGTAACTCACTCCCTGCATTACTTGGACATGAAAAAAAGTTAATTTGTAAAAAAAGAGGGGGGAAAGGTGTCCCGCCGAAATAAAGCCACTACTGTTAATAGACAATATATCCGCCATGGTTATATATGACTTGGAATATACGATGTGGCATACCATTTACAACCATTTACAAATCCTTGGAGGACAGTAGCATCAATATTGTCCCACGCTTCAATGATGATGACCTTCTGTTTTGCCACGGACTGAAACTGTCTTCCATTGGCATATACAGCCCTACTGAGGATACCTCACACATTTTTTTTCGGACTTAGTCTACTAATTCTGTTTTAAAATGACAGGAAATTGTTTTCTAGCATTTTTTGGTAATCCGTAGCCTTCATGCTGCCTGAGAGACCAGCCAGGTTATGTTTACCTCATAGCCGAAGCCGCTCCACACCAGTAATGAGCCTCCACTTTGTTGTCTTTCGGTGAAAATTTCCTCATGTTATACCAATAGAAAGCAAGGCCGTCTGTCCCATCCAGATTAATTTTTTTCTCATCTGGAACTAAAACACGATGTCACTGGCCCTTCCAGGTTTGATTATATTTGGCCCAGTCGACTCTCTTTGCATGTGTATAGCTTTCAACGTGTGCTGCTGTTTCGTTTTCTTATATCGCAAGTTGGTTGCACATTTTTCAATTCGTGACAGGGTTGTGACAATCACAGGGATGTTATCCTCTTTGGCCAACTATTTTAGGTAAATACCACATCCTGAAAGACGATGTAAAACTGCTCTTGCTTGCCTGGAAGTCATTTTTCTGCGGGTACACCTCCTTTTTTTTATACCCGTACGCATTGCCCTGATTTACAAAATTGCTATTACGGTTTCAGATCGGTTGATTTGCTTAGAGATGATTTGATTTGTTCCTTAAAAGCTGTTATCTGTCTGTTCTCGAACTTTGATAGCTGGGTTTTCTTTCCCTTTCCAATACAGCAGGAGAAATAGAAAATACAACTTTCTAAAGTCCGCACAAAGTTAGACTGGCACAGAACATGTACTTGACAACTTCCTGACGTCATAAACATGTTGATTTCAGCAGCTCGAATGTCGGTAGTTACTAATAAACACTATTAATGGTAGTGAATTTATTTCGGCGGGACACTTTTCCCCCTCTTATTTAACACATTCGCCTTTTTCCCCTGCCCAGGTGGGGCAGGAAGTGAGTTACACCTTGTAAATATGTATATCTATATAGACTTTCTGAATATATTTGTTTCAATCTTATTTGTTTGTTTCGTGCCCAGTTATGGCACACAATTACGGTGGCTTTATTTCTTTGGGACACACCTTAAATGCGGCATAGCTGCAAACATCTTACGCTTTTTTGTACCACAAAAATTTTATAGTAAATTTAACCTTTTTAAATCGCTGTAATTTGCCGATTAAAGAAGGCAAAAATTTCTATTAAATTTTTGTGGTACGAAAAAGCGGAAGAGTTTCAGCTTTGAATGCGGAGAGACTTTCAGGATATAATCCAAGGTATATTTATATGGTATTTTCATAAATTGCATTAAAATTATGTTTAAAGCAAAAATTGTGTTTAAATAAGCTGTGTTGAGTCAATAAATTAAGAATTTCAAGATGATCCTCCAATAGTGTTTTCTTTTACCGCGCACAACGTGTATTTGAAATGAGCAAAATAGAAAAATACTCATCTTTAAAATTTTTAATTTAAAAAATGCCATTTTCTAATTCAGTCAGTGCACCGTAAAACAATGGTAACATTTCGCGTTTATTCCGGGATCGTTTTCCCTTTTCATAAGTTTTTATAACAGGAATTTTTAATTTTCCTTCTGAAAGATTCTTACTACTCTACGTGTAACAATTAACTCGCTAGCACGTGCATTCGCCACCAATGTATCTATTCATTTCACAGAAAACAGATTTTTCGTAGAACGTTCCAGGATAATTTAGAAAATCTTAAGTTAGTTTAAAGCATTTCTAGCGTTTCCCAAATACAGGTATACAGCGAAATGCAAGTGCACCCGCAGCTAACACAATTCGCGTTGCAAAGAGCGTTTCAAAAGAAAGAATCACGGTTTACGGGCGTGTCTTTTTCTCCTGGTACCAACATGAATTCAGAGACACAGAGAGAAATAAATATCTGAACAATGCTTTTAATGTAAACTGGTGGGAATCTAAATTTTTATTTGTTAGTCAAATCCGGGAAAAATTATTATATCGTAAATATTTTCGAAACTTGTTAAACATTTTAAATTTCATAAAACAAATCTGTATTTTGTAAAGCAAGGATGGCAAACTCGTTGCCAGTGGACAAATTGCTATCATTATTTCTGAAGAGCAATTTATTTAATGAGAGAAATCATCAAACTAATATTTAAAAAAAAAAAGAATTTTTAAGAAATGCTGTAATTCCTATAAAAAAGTTTCAAAAGAACAAACGTCTTTGGAATATACGTGGGACTTTATAATTTGTTTTCAAGTCTAAAGGTTGAAATCAGTGGCATAGCCAGGGTGGGGGTCCAGATGCTCAGTGTACCAATAGTTTTGTAAAGTTTTCTTCGCCTTATTAGATCTGAGAATTTTTTGCTATTCATTAATACTGTGGGGCCTCAGATGAGGGCGGTAACGTGACGTAAACTCCTCAGAGGCGTGATGACAAAGGTTTTAGTTAAGATGAAAAATTAAAGGTTTTATTCTCGCAAAACAACAAGAAATCTTGGCTAAATACAATGTCTACACTAACACAACAAATACTTAGGAAATTAATTTGATGAAATAAAGTCTTGTAAGGTAGGAATATTTAAAATTGTCCTTGACCGGATAACAAATCAGAGTCCAGATTAGTTATATTCAAGAGTCTCTTCAGCTTCGCGTTCAGCTTTTCCGCTGATGCTCCCAGCTGTGGCTCAGCTGATCGGCTATTGTTGCCGTTGAGAGAAACAAGTCTCCCCTCTCCTCGGAGCGACCTCCGAAAAATAATCCCGTGAGAAGCCTGGAGAGAAACTTTTCTGTCCTTCAGGTTGAAGAACCTCTTTTCACGTTTAGCTTCTGCTAAACTCTTCTAAAAGTCAACTAATCCCCTGATCTCCTCAGAGATCTCGTTTATATCTTCATTTCTCTCTCGAAAAACAATGCTAGTTTCCAACATCCGCTGTCATTGGTCCGCCCGTCAAGACCCTTTTGACAGCCGACCTTCTAGTGGCTGGTCGGGGGGCCTTCCCCCTTTTTGCACACGGAACTCTCCTGTCAAAGTATGCGATGTCAAAAAGCACTTAGCGGCATATTTCGGTGTTACAAAGTGGGAACCAGTGGTCCTCTTTTTATGTACTATGTTCCAAAGTGTCATCTTCATAAGATCGATCGCACTGAAGTTATTTACTTTTAAGTTATCGGCAAACTCTGACACTTAGACGA
The DNA here is from genome assembly GCA_963932465.1 of Maratus speciosus. NCBI lineage: Eukaryota > Metazoa > Arthropoda > Arachnida > Araneae > Salticidae > Maratus > Maratus speciosus. Next base: position 459,446,207 of record OZ010796.1, on the reverse strand, counting down.
ATTTTCTAGTGTCACTCCGGAATACATGGAGTTTCCATAGGCCGTGATTCTGTAGCATTTGTGAGGGTTTTTATGTGTGGAAACTGTGAAAAGGCTAAGTTTCCACAACACCCCCCCCCCCCTTTTAGATAATATTCTGGCCGCAGGACTGAATATTTTGAACACAAAGGGCAGCTCAAAAAAATATTTTTGAGTGGCTCACATAAAAAAACCTATATTTAACTGCCTACCTGTCCGTTTCTTAAAATTTTACAGAATTCCTTCCTATCATTTATTTTTTACAAAATTCTATATGCTAATACCATTTTTAATACACATTACAAAACACAAGAAAATTATAAAAGTTTTACTATATACAATTACTTTGTCCCTTTTTTCCTGTATACTATTCTGACCTGCTCAAGAAGTCCACATGAGCAATTTCTTTGCCAGGCCTATATTTAATTGCATACTGGTAGGGTTGCAAGGTTAATGCCCACCTGAGAAGACGAGGATTATTTCCTGAATTGTTTCTTAGGAACGTTAATGGGTTATGATCACTCTCGATCAGAAATTTTTGTCAGTCAATGTAATGCCTCAATTTTTTTATGGCAAAAATTATCGCTGCACATTCCCTTTCTGTCGCGCTGAATTTTTTTTCCGTATCCGTAAATTTTCTGATCAAATAAATAATGGGATGCTCCTCTGAATTTTGTCTCTGCGCGAGTACTGCTCCTGCCCCTGAATTTGACGCATCTGTCTGAATTATAAATTCTGCATTATAGTTGGGGGCATACAATACAGGCCCCTCTGTAAGTTTTTCTTTCAGAGTGTCAAATGCCCTGTTCATTTCCTCGCTCCATACTATTTTTCTTTTTTCTTTTTTCCCTTTAGTGCCCTTGTAAGTGGTTCTACAATCGAGGCATAATTTTTTATGTAGCGCGAATAATAACCTGCCATTCCTAAACATCTGCGGATTTCTGTTTTCGTTTTTGGTGCCTGTAATTCGGAGATCGCTTTGATTTTCGCTTCGACCGGCCGCCGTTGCCCTTCTCGCACTATGTGCCCTAAATACTTCACAGTCTTTTGCGCGAATTTGCACTTCGCTATTTTTACCGTTAGCTTTGCTTCTCTTATTCTAGTAAATACCGCTCTAAGATGCTCCAGGTGCTCTTCCCATGTCTCTGAGAAAATCGCCATATCATCGAGATAGGGCAGACAAAACTTCTCTAACCCTCTCAGCATTTTTGCCATGAATTTAGAAAATCTGAATGACGCATTGATCAACCCAAATGGCATCTTCAGTGGGAAATATGTCCCAGTATTTGTAACAAATGCGGCTAATTTTTTAGCTTGGGGCGTCATCGGTATTTGCCAATATCCTTTGGTCAGATCGAGCACCGTTATGTACTTAGCTGCTGAAACTCTTTCTACTCTGTCCTCAATATTAGGGAGTGGATAATATTCAACTTTTGTTACAGAGTTCAATTTTCGATAGTCTATGCAACAGCGAGGATTCTTACCAGCTGATTGCACAAGGATCATGGGCAAATAGTAGTCCGATTCCCCTTCCCTTATAATATTTAATTCCAGCATTCTTTTTATTTCCTTTTCTAAAATATCCTCCTGTCTGCGGGACATTCTATAGGGTCTTATTCTTATAGGTTTGTTATCTGTGACTTCAATATCATGGATTTCCATGTGCGTAGTCCCTGGGTTATTCGAAAAAATCTCCCTGAACTCCCCCAGTAAGATTTCTAATTGCTGCAATTGTTCGGGGTTGCATCTCTCTTTTAATTTGCTATCCTCTACAATTTCTCCGAAGTTATAACTGTGTGGTTCATCTAAAGGAAATGCTATTTCCATCTCTTGTAAGTCCTCTAAATTATCACATTCGTGTGTTAATATATTTATTTTTTCTACTCTCTGTACATATGGTTTCAGTAGATTTACATGAAAAATTTGCGATTTTTCGCGCCTACCTGGGACTTCTACGATATAATTTGTATCCGAAATCTTAGCGGTAATTTTACCTGGTCCCGTCCAATTCGCTGACATCTTGTTTGCTTTGTTAGTTACTAATACGAGTACCTGGTCCTCTGGTTTAAATTCCCTTTCAACCGCCTTCTTATCGTACCAAGCTTTGCGTTTTTCCCTGCTTACTACCATCTTTTTAGCCGATTCATTAGTCCAAAAACATATTGTGTGACTAGTTCAGGCTCCTGACTGTCACCTGTCCACTGCTCGTATAATAATGTTTCCGGTGTTCTCAAATTTTTACCGAAAACGAGCTCCGCTGGGCTGAAACCTGTTGAGTTGCTGACCGCATTTCTCAATGCTAGTAGTGCGTGGGGCAAATTCTCTTCCCAATCCTTTCCATTTTCTGTGCACATGACTTTTAACGCACAGGACGTTTGATTGTCCTGTGCGTCCGTTCAACGTTATTTGAGGCCGGATGGCATAGACTTGAATGCCTTAGCTTGACTCCAAATTTCTCTAAAAATGATGTCGTAAGACATGACGTAAAAGACCGACCTAAATCTGTTTGTACCTCTTTTGCGTAGCCTAGTCTGCAAAAGATTTGCATAAGCGCCTCCACTACAGATTCTGAGAGCATATTTTCTAACGGGATCGCCTCTGGAAATTTCGAAAATACACATAACGCCGTTAGCAAATATTTGTTTCCTTTTTTGGACTTTGGTAGGGGTCAAACTAAATCAATTGATAGCTTTGAAAAAGGCTCTGGTATGACTGGTACAAGTGTCAAAGGGGCCTTTTTTTCTCTCCCGACTTTCCAACTATTTGACAGTGGTGACATGATTTCACGAATTCTTCCGTTTGCCTTATGACGTTTGGCCAAATGAAATATCTCAAAAGCTTGTCCTTCGTTTTTTTTTCTTCCAAATGGACGCTGTATTCTCATGACAAGCGCTAAGAATAGCCTGTCTGAACTTCGTTGGTACAAGTAATTGAAATCTTTATAAGCCTCTATGATCGGTTGTTTTTCTTATTATTAAGGAGTTTCTGTACTCGAAGAACGACTTTTTTTAAGAGCTTTTTCCTTAATCTCATTCAGGGTATTATCTGTCTATTGCTCGTTCGCAAATTCTTTCTTCCCCACCTTACTTAATTAAAGAAAAGGCTTCATCTACGATTAGGTCCGGAAGCAAAATTGGCTGCTCCTTCCCCCCTTCACCTGAATTGTCCGATCCTGCTCTATTGTTATCTACCGTTTCTGCACTCTCTGTGGGGCCTTGCCCATTGTCCGGTGATGGATCTTTATCCAGCTGATTCGCGTCCTGAAATTGACAGCTTGGGCCTTCGCTTTCCATCTGAGTTTTGGTTCTGCTGCGTGTCATTACGGCATTTATAATTTCGGGTTTTGTGCTCTTATTTGATTCGATTAATTTTTGGGTTTCATTGCCTAAGATATAATAATTTATTCCGGAATCTTTGTCTGCCACTAATGCTGTCATATTAACAGTGATTTCATCGGGTAATTCTAGCGTTATTTCTGCTATAGGAAAACAGCGCAGATCCTGAACTAATGGCTGCCTTACCCAGCTGACCTGACCAGTTAATTGATTAGTTTTAACTAATTGATTCGAACAAATGTCCACGGTCGAACCCGTATCTCTTGATATAATGATTTCTTCGCCATTTATTTTACCCCGACTCAGATACGGTTCAAAACCTTTCTCTAAGTTTATCTCCTTACTGATATTATGCACAGTCTTGTGTGAGTTTTCACTTTTTTTTAATTCTGGGCAATTCCGTTTATAATGTTTTGGACTTGACCAATTAAAACAAGTATTTTTCCTAGGTTTATCAAATATCTTTTCCCTTTCTTTATTCTCATTTTTATCCCTCCAATTTAATTTAATTTCCGGGTTTTTTTCTGCCTCTTTTTCGGCGTATCTGGGCCTTTCAAATCTTTTGTCGATGGGGGGCCTATTATTCCATGGTTTTCTGGAGATACCCTTTATCGTTTCATACCCATCCAAATCTTTGACTAAGCTGTCCGGATTCTTGTACGAAGCCCAAGAGTCGATGAAATGTTCCTTCATTACGGTCGGCACTCTTCTTTTTATTTGCTCCGTAATTGGTAAGCTTTTGAGCTCTTCTATCGTATTTATCTCTAACCCGTTGAGCCACCCCTCTTGAAAGCTGTTTAGCTCAAATATTAGATCTTTCCACGGACTGGTCGGATTTTTTTTATGCCGAAGCAGTTTTACGCGATAAGCTTCTGCGCTTAATCTATATCTTGTCAACAGGACTGATTTGACATAACTAAAACTGTCTACTTTTTCTTTGTCCTCTCGTAATATAAGTTCAGCTACATCAATTGGCAATAATGCTAAAATATGCGTGACTAAATCCTCTGATTCAATACCAGACCTTTCTGCCTGTCTTTCGAATAAATTCAGAAAAAGTGTAATGTCAGATTTCTCTGAGTCAAAATTATGCATGATAGATCTGATTTGGATTTTAGGGCCTCTGTCGGATCTATTGCTAGCACTCGTACTACTACGCTCCGCGCCTTGCGTTAACCGCAAACGCTCTAACTCGAATTCCCTGTCAAGTTTTGCTTTCTCATACTCTCTCTCTTTCTCTCTCTCCTCTCTTTTTAGCCTCTCATTTTCTTTTTCTCTAGCCGTACCCAAACAGCAAATAATCCTTGGCCGAACTTCCGCCGAAAGTCCTAACTCGACTATATTTCATCCTGGCGATCTCATTTTTCGGGGTCGGCAGATATGACTTCTTGTCCGCAAGGCTGATCACCTGTCGAGCATCCCCTCCTGACTACAATTGAATCAGTTATGAAGCCTTTTCGTATTAGTTTTCGATAATTTGGTGACTTGGTAATCTTTTACCGAGTACTTTGCAATATCATATGATCTTTTGCCGATTAGCTAATCATATCGAATAGAAGAATTTGTACAATTCAAAAATAGCATATAAAACGTAAAAAAATTCGTTTTAATTCAAAAAATAAATATTGTTAATTGGGAATATTTTCCACTATAAGATGCAAAAATATTTCCATATCAAAGATAAAACTAAATGAAATGTAACAAATCTTGTTTGGTTTAAAGTCAAAATATTGCTGTTAAATAATTTTACAATTAAAGTTATAATTAATTTTCCATTGTAAGATACAAATAAAATTACATTTAATTTAAAAATTATATTCTTGCTTATAAGTAACTCACACTGTTGATATAAAAATATTATTGCATCTTACAAAGAATAATTAATTGTAATTTTCCTCCCGCGATCAGCAAAATTTAGAATTTAAATTAAACAAAATGTCTTACCTTTTAATTAATTACGCCCTCGATATGAAAATATTTTTGTATTTTATAATGGAAAATATTTCCGTCTAACAATATTTACTGTTTTAATTAAAACGAACTTTGATACATTTTAATTAGATAATTTTTTGCATGGTACAATGTAAGATATTCTAATTTAACATTACGTTCTGGCTGTTAAATTTCTATCATTTAATTTATATCATTTCGTCTCATTAAATTTTTGTTATTTATGGAAAAAAATTCTTTTTTTCTTTTTTTCAATATCTAAATAATTATTTTAATTAAAAAAAAACAGTCTTTTTTTTTTTTTTACTTTTAAAAGCTATAAAAGGAAATTTATTATTATCTGGAGAAAAAAAAATAAGATCAAATTCTTTATAATTTATACAATAACATTATCTTAATTTTTTCTAAATAAATTAATTTTTTAATCAGAAATTTATAATTCACAACTAAGAAAATACATCTAGAAAAAATATTTTGTTGTTGTTGTAAAAGTCTAAATTTCAGATATTATCCTGATATAATCTAAATTTCAGATCTTAAAATTTTTAATAGTGAATTTAATTAAAAAAATTATTCAGTCATTTTTTTTTAACTTTTAAAACGGTATAAAATTAAATTTATCACTATTTGGGGGAAAAAAAGATAACAAACTTATTTATAATTTATGCAATACATTATCTGAATTATTTTTAAATAAATTAATTTTTAAATCAGAAATTTCTAATTGTTTGTTGTTGTAACAGTCTAAATTTCAGATATTATCCTGATATAATCTAAATGTCAGATATTATAAATTTCAATTTATTCATCTAATAACTATTTTAATTTAAAAAAATGTTCAGTCATCGATTTTTAACTTTTAAAATGTATAAAATTAAATTTATCACTATCTGGGGGGGGGGGGGGGGACGATGATGAACTTCTTTATACATTATACAATAACATTATCGGTATTATTCCTAAAAAAATAAATTTTAAATTTCTAATTTATAACTAAGAAAATACATTTAGAAGAAATAGTTCGTTGTTGTAATAGTCTAAATTTCTGATATAATCTAAATTTTAGATCTTATTATTTTCAATTTATTTATCTAATAATAATTTTAATTAAAAAAAAGTTCAGATATTTTTTTAACTTTTAAAAGGTATAAAATTAAATTTATTACTTTAGAGAGAAAATAAAAGAAAATATGATCAACTTTATTATAATTTATACAATAACATTGCCTGAAGTATTTCTAAATAAATTAATTTTAAATTAAAAATTTTTAATTCATAACAAAGAAAATACATTTAGAGCAAATAGTTTGTTGTTGTAGTAGTCTAAATTTCAGATATTATTCTAAATTAATCTAAATTTCACATCTTATAATTTTCAATTTATTTATCTAAACCAACAAAACACCAAATATCGCTAAACATTTTATTAAGTATAATTTTAAGTATGAATGTCTATACGTAAATATTGAAAAAAAAAGAAAGAAAGAACAAATAAATGCTTTTAAATTGTCAGTTTACTTTTACAGCAATTGCCCTGCTATCTGCAAATTTTTAAGAGATTTAAGTTTACTGATTTGCAAATAATAATGCTTTCTTACCAAAGAACATTTCTTGGAAAGTATTTTTTCCCCTATTCCTTCGACTGTCCATTTACAATTTATGTCCTTGAAACTTGAAAAAGTATTTTGAGCGGGAGGCAGATAAGATATTGCAGCACATTGGACAGATTTATTCACGTGACACACACTCCCTATCATCACTGCAGGGGGTATCTATACAGCGGAAACAAACAATAATAACTCAGTAAAAATATTCATTTTTCATTACTTTCCGATTGCCGGCCGATTACATGCATAAGAATACTTTCCGATTAATTGACTTGTAATAATAATACAATTTCCTGCCGACGTTTTTCCACAATATTATCTAGATTAATGGCTAGATTTCGTTCAGACGATATTCTGTGAAGCTTTCCATTCAACTACTGATCATTTCCCGACATTTCTGGTATTAGGCCGAAATTAAGCCGATATCTCTTGCTATTGGGGTAGTTTCCTCCCTGTCCTGAACAATGTACCCAGCTTGCGTCACTGCCAGTTCTTCGTCGTAGTCATTTGCCTGCTCAATTTTTTGAATAATTATTGCCATCGTGTCGCCTTCCTCATTTTTTACCCCCAGCTCGTCTGCTAATTTTTGCAAATCAATCTTTCTACAATATTTTAGTGCCGTAATTTTTGCCATATTGTACACACTTGAGTTTTACTCAAATTATAACAATAATATCAAAGAGAATTTAATCCTGTCACCTGACATGTAAAAAAAAAGATAATAATAATTTCAACCTATCTTGTTTAAATTATGCTATGGGTACTTTTATAAACACCTTTTGAATACAAACAGTAACATAAAGAATAAATTTGATATATACTATAAAATTATTTGAATGCCTTCTCTTTCTGTTAAATATGCAAGATAAATTCAGCTCTGAAATCCCTATGCACACAAAATGAAACAAAGTATCTGAAAATTTTATACCAATTGTACATATAACTTTTTGAAAAACTCTTAAATTTCCTCAAGATTGAGCACACCTTGCAATCCTGATCCAGTGCTACCAATACTTTTCATAAATTCAGAAAATTTCTTTATATAATAACCAACAATTAATAAATTATTTTCCTGCACGAATCTATAAATAACATTGTATCCTTGCACATCTAATTTAAAAAGCTCTTCGCTTTGGGTTTTTTCCCCACCCCTAAGCACAATTTAATCCTGAAAATTTTCTATTCTTAGTACTAGAAAAAAAAGATTTCCCATTTATTCTTCCCCAATAAATCATAGATTCTAAATCTGATTTATAGGCTAGGCTACTTAAGTTAACTTTAACTCTTCTTAGCTTAATGTTTTTTTTTTTTTGAAGACACACAATAAATTTTTGCCTGAAAACTTTAGCTATTTACTTGACACATTTAAACAATTCTAACAATAAGAGCCACTCAAAATTTTTTTTTCATGAGCTTACCTCCCCTGTTGCGTCGACTCGCCATCAACTGAACTGCCGGTTGTGGGCTGATCGGAACACCGTTGATCATCAGTTGTGGGCCACTGCTGAATCTTAGTGCACTGTCGTTGAAGCACCTGTCTTCCTCGCTGTCCGTCTCGCGTTAGGCCTTTTCCAGGGGATCTGGTTCCGGTCTGCTTCCTCCGGGCTTGTTCTTTAGGCTCCCAGTGGATCTCTTGGAGTTCCGCCCGCCTTTTCTTGGAGAGCTTGATTGCTGTGTCCTTTGCTGCAGTTGTTTTTTCGTCCTGCTGTCCGCTGGTTAGCACACGGGTCTTTCAATATCAGATTTCCACTGCCTCACCGCCACTTTATTTTAGTATCAAAGTTCTTTTTTAGCTGCCACTAGTTGTGGGGCCTCAGATGAGGGCGGTAGCGTGACGTAAACTCCTCAGAGGCGTGATGACAAAGGTTTTAGTTAAGATGAAAAATTAAAGGTTTTATTCTCGCAAAACAACAAGATATCTTGGCTAAATACAATGTCTACACTAACACAACAAATACTTAGGAAATTAATTTGATGAAATAAAGTCTTGTAAGGTAGGAATATCTAAAATTGTCCTTGACCGGATAACAAATCAGAGTCCAGATTAGTTATATTCAAGAGTCTCTGGGAAACACTATGGTCCCTTCTAAGTAATCAAATGTCCGTTAAAGGTGCGGACTAACGTTCGCCTGTGCGTTCAGCTTTTCCGCTGATGCTCCCAGCTGTGGCTCAGCTGATCGGCTATTGTTGCCGTTGAGAGAAACAAGTCTCCCCTCTCCTCGGAGCGACCTCCGAAAAATAATCCCGTGAAAAGCCTGGAGAGAAACTTTTCTCTCCTTCAGGTTGAAGAACCTCTTTTCACGTTTAGCTTCTGCTAAACTCTTCTAAAAGTCAACTAATCTCCCTGATCTCCTCAGAGATCTCGTATATATCTTCATTTCTCTCTCGGAAAACAATGCTAGTTTCCAACATCCGCTGCCATTGGTCCGGCCGTCAAGACCCTTTTGACAGCCGACCTTCTAGTGGCTGGTCGGGGGCCCTTCCCCCTTTTTGCACACGGAACTCTCCTGTCAAAGTATGCGATGTCAAAAAGCACTTAGCGGCATATTTCGGTGTTACAGAGTGGGAACCAGTGGTCCTTTTTTATGTACTATGTTCCAAAGTGTCATCTTTATAAGATCGATCGCACTGAAGTTATTTACTTTTAAGTTACCGGCAAACTCTGAGACTTAGTCGAATTTTCTAGTGCCACTCCCGAATACATGGAGTTTCCATAGGCCGTGATTCTGTAGCATTTGTGAGGGTTTTTATGTGTGGAAACTGTGAAAAGGTTAAGTTTCCACAATACGAAGAAAACTTTTGAATATTGGTGGTATCCAGATCATTTGGACCCCCACTCTGGCTACGCCACTGGTTAAAATGTTTATCTGCTTTCAAATATGTTTACAATGTGATGTTTTTAATCTGCTTATGCAAATATTCATTGACACCAGTTTCCATTAAAAGCAACGTTGAAACATAAATTTAGTTAACATATTTGGGCTTACGTTTGCCAAGTTCTGGTGTGTTCCTTGAACGTAAACGGTTCCATACCATGCAGAGGTTTGTTAATGCCAAGCGCGCGTGTGAAGTGGAACCAACGGGCATTCTTGCGTAGTCGTACGTCGCAGAAACTAATCTATCCTCTACTTTTGAAAGTCGTTTAATGAAAACAGTTTCGCAGACAATTCAAAATTGTACCAAAACGCGAAAATCCGTTGAGTCAGATTTTGCTGCATGTTTAAAAACTGTAGCATAATATGGAAAAACAAAACAGGACAATGAAAAAGCAAAAGCAGCGTCAAAAAATGAAAAAGAGAGAATAATTAAAGCGTAAAATTCAAAATCAGCATTTCAAAAACAATATTGTTAAAAACCTGCAGTCAGTCACTAAAAAAATCTGGAAATAAATCTTCAACAACTTAAACCTTAATCGTACATAGATCCATACCATTCAGATATCAAAAAGAAAAATAAAGGCCTACACGGAAGGTGAAAATTCGAAATGCGTTAAAATCAAACTTAAAATATTTGGTAAAATATGATGTATCAGACATTCATTAATTACTTCCTGTTTTATCGATGGTCAAAGTTAAAAGTCTGTTAAATATGGATTTTAAAGTATGCATTATTTAAGTAAAAGGTATTCAAGATTATGTACCGTTATGATTTTTTATGTAAATTATTATTTTATTCAATTGTTCAATGATAAGCTATTCAACATTCAATTTGAGGTATTTCAACTCTTTACTAAGTAATTAAAATATGTATATCAATTAAATTAATATTTTAAGATGAAATTACATGTGTAAAACGCATTGTCACATTTAGGACATTAAGTGTCTCATTTAGGATTTAACTACAGTAAATGCGGCAAAAATGACCTAAATAACACAATGGTATATTTTTGGGTTATAGTAAAAATAACGATTCACTTTTTACGAAACAAGTTAGTTTTGAACTAAAGGCACAGTATTCAACAATTTTCTACTTATTAAAATATAAATTTATTAACAAAATCCCAAATATTCCCTAAATGCGACAAAACTATGGGGAATCGCGTCGCATTTAGGTACAATGAACTTACTCGTTGGATTCTTCAGGAATTTTAGGATTATAAAGAACATGTTTGGCCTCAAATTTACAATGTCAATTTGGGAAGGAGGATAATTAGGGGGGCAACAAAAAATCAAAGGAAAATAATATTTGGGATGACCCTGTACATTAAAATGCTCGAAATGATCTATCGCAATAGCTTAGGAATATATGGATATTGTACAATATATATATATATTCATTTGTGAAAGAATAGAACGTGTATTAATGAAGATATATGGATTTTTTTTAAAGGTTCAAAAAATTCTTGCAAGTTTTTAGCTTATATTTTGCAGGGTTTTGCACCAAATTTAACGTCAGTTTAAAAAAAAAATTGGCAACATGTAGTGTAAACAATATAGTGCAGTTGGAATATAAATATTATATATATAATGGCGCAAAGTGTATAACGCTTCCGGAGTGAAGTCATCCGGATTTTGATAATCTTTCGTTAAAATCAGCCATTTTATTTCGGCCATGTTAGGCTTAAGCATTCCGATGCCGCATTATACACTGGTCATCAAAATTAAAGGACAATGAGAAAAAGTATGCTGACCCAGTTAATGTTGCAACCAATGCCCAATGCTGCAATTATTTATGTTAAATAAATACTATTGAACTCAAAATTGGACTACCGCTCATAAGTTAGCGTCGGAAATATACAAATTAGATGATTGACAATGTGGTGCGCAAAGGACGTATGTTGGAATTCTGGTCTGCAATGTTGTTTAAAGTGAATGAGGTGTCTGAGTGTGATCAGTATTAGTTATGGCTAAAAGGCATCATTTTCGTTAAGCTTAAAAATGGAGAATAATTGGTAGAATCGAAGAAGGTAAAAAACAAATGGAGGTCGGCTAACATTTGAATATCCCTCAAAGTATCATACCAAGAGCTTCGAGCCGCTTTTTAATCACCGGATACGTTGATAGATAGTCTGGTCAAGAGAGACCAAGAGCAACAACTGCATTCGAAGACCGTTTTTTGTCTTTGTGGCTCGAAGAAACCGCGAAGCAACTGCAAGAGATCTGGTTTCAGACATTCAGACTGCCACAAGAACTCGAATTAGCCGTTCTACTGCTGCACGAAGGCTTAACGAGGATGATCTGTATGCGAGAAAACCAAAGTTTGTGTCCCACTCTTTCCAGCTTCCCAAGGGGCCCGTTTAAACTGTTGTTATGGTCATGTTCAATAGAGCCAAGAAGACTGGACTCGAACGGGATATTTCACGGGCAAGGGAAGGGCAAGTTGCGTCTTCCGTCATCTCTGCAGATCAAAACACTTCTAGAATCAGTGTTCAGACTATATCTGGACTCGTCAGTAAACAAAACTTGAGCCCATTTTCCTTGCCTCCATTGAACTTGACGAGGGCAACAGTTTAAAAAGGTCACTTGGGAAGCTGGAGTGAGTGGGACACAAACTTTTGGTTTTCTCGGATACAGTCCATACTCGTTAAACCTTCGTGCAGCAGTAGAACGGCTAATTCGAGTTCTTGTGGCAGCCTGAAGGTCTGAAACCAAATCTCTTGTAGTCCCTTCGCGGTTTCTTTGAGCCACAATGAGAAAAAAACGATCTTCGGATGCACACTGCAAATAGAGGCGTCTTAAATTAAGACACATATGTGACTGAAAAAGTTATTCAGACACTTAAGTGTCTAAATTTGAAATTTCAGACATCACAGATGTCTAAATTTAAGATACATAAGTGTCTTACTATGATCATGGCATAAATGAGCTGATTAAAATGTCTGAATAATGGTGATATGTCTGAAATTAAGACATTTAGAAATTTAGACACTTAAGTGTCTAAATGCGATACAGTTGTATCATATGTGTGATAACTGTATGTATAAATGTATTGCAATTTGTATGCCAGCACTACCAGAAAAGTGTTTTTGAATGGATAAAGGATGTTTAAAATATTTTTATCCATTAGATTTGGTATTATTTTATTTAAAAAAAGTAATTTGATTAGATCATGGGACATCTGGAAAATTAAAATAGATCGCTTACTAAAGTTTTGGGACTAAGTTACTTTTGACGCAATAAATAAATCAGTAATTGCTTTTCACAAAATATATTTATTTCCAAGGAAGGATCAACCCCCCTCCCCTCTAAATACTAAGAGATGTACCGGTAGAAAGAAATTTAGGGAGGGGCAAAATTTTGGAACAGGTGTGACTGGGGTCAACAGCGTAATCTGCTTTTCTAAAATGCAGAACATAAACATGAAATAGGCAAACTAAGAATATTTTGTCAGAACTCTTTGTGCAAGACATTTTTAAAGATATCAACATAAAAATAAATATAACAAGTTGGAAATTGCACGTCAAACGTGGCAAATGAGGTGCGTTCGTACTATAACTAGTTTTATAAGTATTTTTTGCACTGCATATTGTACTGAATGTATATTTTACTGCACTTCATAAGCGCATATCAATTTCATTCTTTTTGAAAAGCTGTAACATCATTAAAATGCACTTGAAATAATTTTTTTCCATTGGCCGTAATGTATCGGTAAACTTTTGACTGTACTAATTAAAGTATACATCCGATTTTCATAAAATTTGAAATGACTCGACAGAATTATGCAATAATTATATATTTTAAATTTCAAACAAATCGGTTGGGTAGTTTTTGCGCTGTTATAGACGGACAAACAGATGGACTGAACGACGACTATAGGTACTACGTATTTATATAATTAAGAACGCATCTAAAAATTTAACAATTAAGAGATAGTAATCGTTCAAAAATAAGTTTCAAACGACAGTTTTGAAAATAGAGAACTTTTTTTTCTCAATGGACTCTTCCCCCTCCCCCCCCCCCCCACACACACACAAACACCGTTTGAGATAAATTTGAAATATATGAACATCAAAAGAAGAAAAGAATTAAAATTGTCTTCTACGAAATGTTCAAAGGAGGGTGGGTTTCTCTGAAGTAAAATTCTTAGTAACATTTTCCCTTAACGTAAAATTATTCGATAGCCATTTGTAAGAAAAGAAATATCATTCATTTTTAATTATCAGACATAAAGAAAACATAATTGATTCAATTTCATCATACTGGGAGGGAAAATATTTCTTCAGTTCTTCCTTATAACCACCAGAGGGACTCTTAGTTGCGCATGCGTCATGCGTTTTAGATGTGTTTCGTTCTAATGTACGTTGTAATTCAATTTCAAACTGAAAGTTTATTTTGACTTTATTCATATTTTGTGGATTGTGAAGTTCTGTGGATTAATTCGTATCGACTTAGTGTTTATTCGTAATCATTTTATGAATAATACAGTGTTATTAGTCTTCTGTTCGTCAAATCTGTTAAATAGAAACTTTTGTCTGGCAGATTCTATTTTAAGAGTGAAAATATTTCACCCTTTTAATATAGTTAGCCGGATGTATACAGGAATTTTCGTTTTAAAAGATCCAAGTATTTCTCCCTCACGGATCATTAACCTAGCCACCAGTTGAAATTGACGCCCCCTGTGCGGGTATAATTTTGGATACCTTACACCTTTTTCCAGGTAAGTGGGACCTAGACCATGTATTGCAAACTCTCCGTAAATGTTTTCTCTTTAAATGGAACCCTTACACAAGTCTCTAGCTTTATTAGTTTCTGAGTTATACCAACATTTGTTTAAAGCATTTTGTCTGTTGAATTTCCGTGTTAAAATTTTATCTTGCTAATAATTAAGTTTCTGTTCTTAAAAACATCTGCAATCATGTTTCTATATTATTTTCTAACCAATGTTATCCTTAAAATCAGTTTTAATGAGTCTACAGGATGTTTTTTGCAGTTATTGAATTTATTGACTTACGCAATACTAAGCCTTCTTCTCGAACAGCATTTGTTAATGTTTACTTTGGTTTCATTCGATTTCTATATTTTTCAAAGGTTTATTATGTGATATGTACTGGAATGCCCATGTCTTTATAGCAACCATCCCAATTTAATAACTGTTTTTAATTATTATATTATGTATGCTTAATTATAAGTATTTAAAATTATACAGTTTGAACATCCATTCAACGCCGTTATTCAACCATATCATTCAATTTTTCCTATAGTAAGCAAAACCCGCCGATGATTCATCTGGCATCGCTACACTGGAAGGAGAAAAAAAAAATATATAATGTCAATAACACTCTAATGATTTAGAGAATGATTACACTTTATCTCTTTAGCTATTTTATTAAGCTTTACTGATTATGTGCAGATTTAAGACAAAGTTTCAAACTGGAAATAAATTTTTCTTTATCTTATTAAAATATAATATTTATTTATTGATAGTTAAATAGCTCTTGTGATTATCATCTGATCTATATTTTTAAAAAATTGCCCATGTGTAAATATAAATTTTAAAGAAGACTTAATTTTTAAGAGGGCACAGGACCTTTTAACCTTTCAAAAAATCAGTTTTCTGTTTCTGTTTTATTCCGAATGTTTTAAAATTTTTCAACAATATGCAAAAAACCCCATTCAAAATTGAGTTATAATCATTTATAGACGGAGAGTTGAAGATCCGTTAGATATCGAAACTTTAAAAAGCGTTTTCTCATATTAGCAAGTTTGAAGTTTGTGCTTTTGTTGTTTCTTTCAAACTATGTAAGCGCAGCTTTTAAAAAAATAAACAAATATGAGTTTCTTTATAGTCTACATGCTAAAAAACCCAAACATATTTTGTTTATTTATTTGTTTGAACGTGAAATATTTTACTTTTTTAAATTTATTTTGTGCTGAAATTGAATTTTAAACCAAATTTTTTGCGTATATTTTTTATTTAATGTGTATATTAGGTGTGTTATGATTCTATTTTGTTCAAAAATTGTTTTCTATATGCATAATTTAGAATTTTATCATGCGTGCAGCACTTAGATTTTAATTCACGCATTAGTGATATGACGGCTTACATTTAAAATTTAGATATTAATTTTGTATATACAATATTTATTTTTCTGGATAATATTATAGTTATGAATATATATTTGAGGCAGAAAGGGGGAAAAAAAAGATCTTAATTGCATATTATTTGCGTTTTGGTACCTTGAAAAATGCTTTGTTTTTTATCGTTTCGAGATATTCAAAGATCGTGCATCCTATAATATGATTTTTTTTTTTGTGTGTGTGTGTTGGGAGGGGGGGGGGGATATTTGTCATGCAATTTTCGTAAAGCAAATTTTTCGCAATTGTGATGCAATTTTCGTAATTTTTTTTTAAAAAATCTTTCGACATTGCACTGATTATAATGATATTTTGAACTTTTAGAGTAGGACATGATTAGAAACAATATATATATATATTTATCGAAATACTGTAAAAGTTCTCAACAGCGGACACCTGGGGCCTGCGGAATTTGTTCGATAATCAAAGGTGTCTGCTTTTGTGAAGTAAAAATAAACAAATGTCTGGGTTGTGGATTAAAAAAGGTTGTCGCTCAATAAAGGTGTCCGATATTAGGGAATGTTCATTAACCTTCATAACGGACACTCCCGAATACCGGACACCTCTATTTAGCGAACTTATAATGCAGGGTTGGACTTTTTGAAGATGAAGCACTTGATTAAATAATGGGAAAACTGGGCAGTATCCTCTCACTACGGTTTTAGGGGCCCCAAATTAAACATGCAATTTTTGTAAAGCTTTTATTTTAAATTTGTTTCGACATTGTATTGATTATAATCAATATTTTGAACTTTTAAAGTAGAATAAGATTATAAACTAAATAAATTTTTAAAAAAATCTAAATTCAGTAAAACCTCTCAATCAAGGGCACCTCGGCAACGAATGGCGGACAAATTCCGTAGTAGCCCCCTATTGAGAGGTTTTATTGTATTTAGATAAAAAAAAATTTGTTTTTAATCTTATTCTACTATAGAAGTTCAAAATATTGATTATAATCAGTACAATGTCGATAAAAGATTTAAATTATCAGCTTTACGAAAATGGCATACCAATTTTGAGAGCCCATAAAATGAGGCTGTATGGGGGTGGAGGGGCAGGACCATGGTCAAATATTTTTCCAGGATTCATTGTGGTCAAACATGGCTGCGTATCATGCTTGCAAAATGAAACGGCTGCGATTCAGACGTTTGAAGTGTCTGAAATTCAGACGCAAGAAGTGACTGAAAAAATTCAGACATTTTAAAATGTCTGAAAATTGAACACTCCGTTTCAGTCACTTAAGTGTCTGAATTTCAGACATTTCAATTTAGAGTGCAGTTGTTGTTCTTGGTCTCCCTTGACCAGGCTGTCTTTCACCGGATCCAGTGCTTAAAAAGTGGCTCGAAGCTCATGATATGACACTTTGAGGGATATTCAAATCTTGGGCGACCTCCATTTGTTTTTGACCTTCTTCGATTCTACCAATTATTCGCCACTTTTGACCTTAACTTAAATGATGTCTTTGAGCCATAACTAATAAATACTGATCACAGTAAGACACCACATTCACTTTAAACAAAACTACAGACCAGAATCCCAACATACGTCCATTGCGCTCCACATTGTCAATCATCTAATTTGCATATTTCCGACGCTAACTTATTCGCGGAAATGCAATTTTGAGTTCATTAGTATTTAATCAACATAAATAATTGCAGCATTGGGCATTGGTTGCAACATTAACTTAGTGAGCGTATTTTTTCTCATTATCCTTTAATTTTGATGACCAGGGTATAAGTCGAACAACTGCCTTATTTAATCTACGTTGTATAACATATATCCTTCTTCAGTTTTTTAAAACCTTCAAAAACTATAAAATCATCATATATATTAAAACACAAAGGTAAAATTTTAAGTAGATCCATTTCGGAACATCTGCACATGCATCAACCCTGTTCAATTTAGAGGAAGTGAGAACGAGTTCTCAGTGGATGAGCGGTTTAAAGCGCCGGTATTTTGTAGTGGATTGCAGGTTCGAACCCAACGCACGGCTAAATTATTTCTGTAATATTTTTCGTGATAAGTTATTTCAATAACGACATATTTTATTAGGAGGAGAAGTTATATGATTTTTATTTTATTATTAATATTATTTGAATGCTTTATATTTAAATAAAATTTAGCGCTGAACAATATTTAAAATAATAATAATTAATAATTTTATATTTAAAATATTTAAGCTAAAATATTTTCAACGTAATTATCAATTAAATAAATTGAGCTGATCTACAATTTTTGTTATATCTTCTGACCATTTTTAAGAATATATGTGTGTGTCAGAAGGAAAAGTTTGCCTTTCTTTTTTTAAAAAAAAAGAAAACGGAAAGAAAGAAAGATATTCATATAAGAACTATTAAAAAAATTACCTTGATATCGATTGTTTAATATTTAAAAAATGTATGCAAATGTAAAATAAAATTCAAGTAATAAAAATTGTATGCTGCACCAAATTTCAAATTTGGGCTTTTAGAGAATGAGACTGATAAAAATAAAATTTATGGCAGCTTTTAATGGTCATGTAGTTAAAAATCATTATAAATAAATAAAAATAAATGCTGTTATTTTTTCGAAAAAATGTGACCATAGTAAATAAAAATAAATGGTCTACTCACTATTTTTAGTTAAATTTCTGGTTAAAAGAAGCATAATTGGTTGTAAATTATAAAGTTAAAATTCTGTGACTTCATTGAACAGGTTTGGCTGACTGTACCCTCTATCGCTTTAAAGAAATGGGAATCACTTATGCAATATAGAAATATGTCACAATTTCAATGATAAATTTAAAAGCAATTGATTAAAAATTCAAGAATTTTTCTAATGAAACATTTAAATTATTTACCGTCAAATCTTGATGGGTACCGTCTATTATTAAATATTTTATGAAATATGCGCAGGTTGTATGAAATAATTTTATCTGCGCATGCGTGAAAGCTAACAAAGATTTTTTTTTTTTTTTAAAGTTAATAGTTAACTCTACGGAGCAACTCATAAAAAAAATCCAATCAAATATCGTGAGAATTCAGGAAGATAGAGTGAGCTGATTTTTAGTTGCTTTCTAAAAGCAGCTGAAGGATAAGGGATTTTCCACAAATTGTCATTTTTATTAACTGATTTTCTGAAAAAAGTTAGTATTTAATGAATATCAATGAGTAGATTTGGAACAAATGCTTCAATTTTAATACTCCTTTTTATTATGGAATCCTTCTTATCATGGTCGTTCTGGTGGTTATCCAAGAAGAACTAAAGCATAAAAAAATTAAATTAAAATTGGCAATTTGTGGAAAATCCCTTATCACTCATCTGCTTTTGGAGAGCAACTAAAAATCAGCTCAATTTATCGCCGATAGCTTTCTGAATTTTCACGATATTTTTTTAATGAGTTACTCCATAGAGTTGACTATTAAATTATATTTAAAAAAATCTTTCTTATCGTTTGCGCATGCGCAAATAAAAATTATTTCGTACAAATGCTCATATTTAATAAAATATTTAATACATTTATATTCTAATTGCACTATATTATTTCTACTACACTTTGCTAATTTTTCTTAAACTGTCGTTAAATTTGGTTGAAAACCGTGCATGATATAAGTTAAAAACATGCAAGAATTTTTTAAACTTAAAAAAAACGCTATATCTCCATGAATATACGTGCTATTCTTACACAAATCAGCAAACATGTTGTACAGTATCCACAAATTTGTATTCTGGAGTGGTAGATCATTTCGTGCATTTTAATTTACAGCATGATCCCAAATATCATCATATTTCTTTGATTTTTATGGCCCCATAATTGTCCTCCTTATCAAGTCGATGTCGATCAATATAAAGTCAAACATATTCTTTATAATCCTGAAGTCCCAGAAGAATCCGACAAGTACATTTTTAAATATTTGACAAAATGCCTTAAATTGAAAGTGTCTGGTGATTAATGGCTATACAGGAATGACACGTACGCCAGCTAACGAGGAAACTGTGTTAGAACTGGTAGAGATCACTCCCAGTACAAGTACACGGAGTACACCCGCGCCTATTCACTGCCCTCTACCGCATCAGGAAAGCGTTTCCGACCCGGCATTCCTATGTGATTCCGAGACGCCTAGGTGTACCCTACCTCCCCTCAAAGTTTGTAACCTCTTAGCTGGGACACCCTGTATAGTGTATATGTAAGGTCATAGATAAAATTACGAATTCAAATGTTTGACTGAGTAAAATACACTGCACAATATATATGAATATACAGGGTGCATTTGGTATATATTTGAGAACAAAATAATGCCACCTTTCAAACCTCAACAGGCACTAGAGATATGCATTTTTTACATTTTAACGCTCTATTCGGGTGACCACATACACAATAGATGGTATCATTGACTCAAACCACTCTCAGCTGCAATAAGAGCCTCTACGTGTACACGCTGTCGAAGCCAACTGCAGGCAATAATCAGATGTGTGTTGGTAACGTTTGCCATTGAATACAAACTACTGCCCCGACCGTCGCAACAGTGTTGTGTGGATGCCTATTGGAGTCCCTCTTAACAACGCCATATACAGTCGTGGGAAAAAAAAGTGAACACCTCTTACTAACTCTGCAAAAAGTTATCACAGAAGAAAGTTACAGGTACCAAACGATTGGTAATAAAATCTACTTTTAAATTATGTATATAAAATTTGCTTAGGGGGGCATCTACATATTAAAACTAACCCTAATTTTGTTTTTTTCAATAGCAGTACACAATTCTGATAGCATAAATGAACTCTACACCCTTCAATTACCCTAAAAACAAATTTTTATGCAATTCGTACGATAAGTTTCCGAGAAATTAATTATTTTAAAACGAGCGTATTTTAAGGGCTGTATCCAAATTGAAGTTGGGTACTCGATTGTTAACCGAGAGAGCTCCCTTCTTGATCAAGGCACCTTAAGCAGTCAATGAAGCCTGTTAGATAACAAGGCAGTAGAAGAAATTTCAAAATATATACTCACTTCTATCATAGACCTACCTGGTTACTTACCCCTTAAACCATCATTTTGCCGTTTTTTAAGCATAATTTGAAAACTACTTGGATGAAAAATGCGAAACTTTGGATTTCCATAAAGCAGGATTTAATAAATCTAAATCCATCAAAAAAATTTTAGGTTGCAATTCATAATTTTTTTAATATTAATTTCATAATTCACATCATAAAATTAGAAAAATTGCAAATTCAACGTATTTATGTTTGGGTATTTTAGTATTATTGCTACACAAAAATTTAGCATATTAGAGGTAAAATTTCAGGAGATATTAATAAAAATATGAAATGTACTTTAACATTAGAAGCACTAAATTTTAAATGTTTATAATTCAAAAACTTATCGTTCAAATGACTTTAAATTTGGTGTCTAGGCATAGTTTGAACCGAAGATTTGAAATAGCTTGTTAAAATTTGGTATTGCCATGGGAAAAAATGAAGTTTGGGTTCGTTTTAATATGTAGATAGCCTCCTAAGCAAATTCTATATACATCACCTAAAAGTAGACTTTATTTCCAATCGTTCGGTACCAGTAACTTTCTTATACGATAAATTGTTGATGTGTTAGTAGGGGGTGTTTACTTTTTTTTTCCACGACTGTACATCGGGGTAATGCCTGGGGAGCTGAGGGACAACAAGTTGAGTATGACATGGTCATGAAAGTTTTTGGCCATCCATTATGGGGTGTATGTTATGGGTGTATGAGATGGCGCAGAGTCTTCTCAAAAACGTACGGCCTCTCACGTGTTACAGATGTAACCCAGAGCTTTTACACCTCGGTATAAACAACAGCGTTGATTATGGCACCTTGAAGAAGGAAATGTGAAGTCATGAGGTAATTTTCGGTGCTCACGACCCAACCAGAATCATCAGTGAGGCTGGAACTTTTATTTGCATGACGGTCGAAACCTCTTCAGGGATTTTACAAAGCCAACGATCTATTTTCGGTTCGCTTACTGAACTTGGAAAAAGTCTTTCTCATCTGAAGAAAACAACAGCATTCGAGGCTCCTCTTCATGCTTCAGTTTCTTAAGGAGGCGTTTGGTTCTGGTCAGGCGGTTATCCCTGGCTCTCTCGGACAAGAACTGACCTCTCCTCATTCCATACGACCTCTAATAAAAGTCCTTACGAATCGCACATCGGATGGTGGCCTCATCAACCTTCAGCTCTTTAACGAGTATTCATGATGTCATATTCCCGACAATGCCATTTCTTGTACGAAACAGTTGCCACATCAAAGCTGGCAATCTTCCGTTCGCTCTTTACTTTGAAGAATGACCGGGAGAGTTTCAAGAATGCGGTATTCTCTGAATCGGAGTATTCTTCCGCCATTGGGACAATGACAGCATGCCTCTACGTTACCTCATTTATTCTAGGTTCTGAGTTATGTACATGTACCAGAAAAGGATATGTAATCATGATGTACAGGGCGGTATTTCACCTATAACGCATGTTCTGAAATGCCTACCACACCCTGTACATTTATACAGGGTGATTCATAAATATCGAAACAATAGGCTATTTCCTTAAATAGTGACCCTAGACCCATACTTTCAATTGAAAAGTTTAATAAAAAAAAAGGTGCAAAATTTAATGACATAAGTTGCAACTCCATCTGGGGGTCTATTTGAAAAAATACGAAAATTAAGTTTTTATATGGCCCCCGTAGAGTAAAAATTCCAATTAGGAAAACTTTCCCTATCCATTCCTGAATTAAACAGAAAAAACTGCATCTTCATATCTGCAAAACTCGCAGAGTTATGGACGTTTAAATAATTCATCAGTTTTTAAGGGATTAGACACAAATTGAAATGCGTGCAATCTAAGAGACAATGTTACTTTAAGAGTTCTAGGAAACATGCAAAAAATATGTTTGTTGAGTTAGAATTTTGAATTTTTTTCTTTTTTTGCAATGGTTAACCATGTCATTTGCAAACAAAATCACATCCTAATATTTCTCATAAAGTTAAAAAAAAATGAATGATTAGTATTTTTTAAGCGGATTTAATTTAAAATCTTTATAACTCGAAACAATATTGATCGGATTTCAATTTTTTTTTTCATTTAATTAAAGAAGAAACCATAATTTCAGTTTTGTTTCAGGATTTTTTTAAATATTAATTTTAAAAATATTGAAAATATTTAATTAAAAAATTATTTAACTTATTTTTTAAAAATCATATTTTCAAAAGTTTTTTTTCAAATTTGATGAAACAAAATTAATGTAAACTAATCAAAAAGGACATGTTCCAAATTTGCACCTTTTTTATTTACGATTCTTGACTTATATGAATTTAAAAAAAAAAAAAAAAAATCATGCAGAAAAACGCATTTAAAGTTTTAAACATAGATTGGCTCCAAATAAAATGTTTAAATGCTTTTTAAAAAATTACACGTGTAAAAGTAACTTCTTTCTGTAGATTAAACTTGCGATTCAGTTTAACTTTTGCGGTTTCCACCTCCTTTTTGTACTATTTAAATTTCCATAAATAAAAGTTAAATGTGTAATTTGAAATAATGCTTTTTCTAACATGCCGATTAAGAGTTTTTCATAATTTTAACCCTCAGAACTTCAGTCTTTTTATCGTCCCGGTGAGGCCGTTAAAAAAGTCTGTATTCTGGGGCCGGGACGGGCCGGGCCAAACCCGGGACTGGCTTCCTTATTCCTAGGTTTCCACGGGGCGAAATTTTCAGTCCCGATCTTGAGACAACCCGTATTCAAATCATTATCTCTGACTGACCTAACCCGTGCAAAAATAAGTAAAATTTGGCTCAGCACAAAATCTTTTAAAACAAATGCATATATTTTTAAATGACCATTATTTTACAATAAAAATTTAAAATTCATATATTTAAAGGATAGTAGATTTTAAGGCAAAAAAAAAATAAAATACAGTAAAACTAGTAAAAAAAAAAAAAAAAAAAAAAAAAAAAAAAAAAAAAAAATCTGCCTATGACGGAATCCTTTTTTCAACGGAAAAATCTGTTGATACATGGAAAATTAATATAATAATACCTGAAAAAAATATACTACATTTACAACTCCTAAGAAGGGAACGTGTCTATAACGCTTTTTTTTCTTTCCTATGTGATCCAGTCTTAAAAGATTTTACTTTATAGCATTTTTCAATGTCTGCAACACATGGAATATGGATTAACGATATTAAAGGAGAAGTGAATCATTTACACATCAATAGAAATTCATTAATAAAACAAATAATCACAGCTTTTGACGCATCTTTAAAAATAATAATTATAAAAATGAAAAAAGAAAAGCTATAAGTATTTTTGGTCAGAACTCCTCCATACGAAACAACTTTTAACATCATCGATGTAAAAAACTATGTAGA
This sequence comes from Maratus speciosus, assembly GCA_963932465.1. Taxonomy (NCBI): domain Eukaryota; kingdom Metazoa; phylum Arthropoda; class Arachnida; order Araneae; family Salticidae; genus Maratus; species Maratus speciosus. The sequence goes on along the minus strand of OZ010796.1, from coordinate 459,421,917 downwards.
AATTCAGTCAGGCCGGGCCAGGCTACGATTTGAACTTTTTCGCAGGCAGGGACGAACTTTTTTTTCCTATGGTCGGTTCCGGACCGGACCTAGATATTTTGACCCGTGCAGACCTCTAGTGTGGACCACCAGCATATTTTGAAAGTAGGTTTAACGTAAAATCTATACTCTGCCTATTTTATGTCCAAAGGAGAGGCACTGTCTTAAATCGACTTTTAATAAAGTACAATTTGTGGATGATCCCTATCTTGCATTCACAATGAGTCAAAATCTCGTCGCTCAGAGGCATGGATAAATGGTGTAAGTCACGAATTTTGGATTTTGATATCTCTGCGAATTTGAAGATATCGAGATGAATTTTTTTGTGTTTAATTCAGGGATGGATAAGGAAAAATTACCTAATTGGGAATTTTACTCTACGGAGGCCGTATAAAAATTTAGTTTTTGTATTTTCTCAAATAGACCCCCCATGGAGTTGCAACTTATGTCATTAAAATTTGCACCTGTTTTTATGAAACTTTGCAATTGGAAGTATGGGTCTAGGGGCAATATTTAAGAAAATAGCCTGTTGTTTCGATATTAATCATCCTGTATATGTACACTGGGGGACAATTGTTAAGGATGGATGATACTAGATAACAGTAACAAATTTGAAGGCATGTGGAAATTAGCATATGTGCGGTATACAATGAGAAGTACACTGAAGAGCCAAAACATTATGAACACCTACCTAATAACGAATGTCTCGCCTTTGACCAGCAAAAAACCTGCACCCCGCCTTGGCATGGATGACACAAGTTCTTGGCAGATGGCCGAAGACAGATTGTAGCAGATGTTCAAGCAGCGGTCGCGCAAATCCGAAACATTACAACATGATTGTTTTTGAGCTCTGAGCTGCCCTTCCACGACATCTCAAATCTGCTCTATTGTATTAAGATTCGTTGAGTTAGACTGCCAGGACGTTAACTGGAATTATGTATTATGTTCTTGGAACCACTCCATCACAATTCGAGCAATGTGACATGGAGCATTGTCGTGCTCGAAGACTTCATTTCGAGTTTTAAAGACAGATAACATGTAAGGTTGCAATTGTTCTGTAATAATGTTCAGATAGTTCGCGGGGTTCATAGTCTGCTCTACAACAATCACAGGTGCAGGAGACGCCCATGAGAACGTTTCCCAAACCAGTATAACGTCCCCACCGGGCTGTGTATGACCTGCTACATAAGGGGGAGCAACAATTCGCCTGAAAGGAGGCGATATTTCCGGGCCTAGTGTAGGAGTATTTGGCGAATATGCTTTGTCAACAGAGGCACATGAGTGGAGCGTTTGCTGAGTAGCCTCATTTTCAACAGTGTCAGCTGAACTGTGTGCTCAGAAACAATTCTCCTTGGACCTATATCGTATTGGGATGTCAGCCGAGCCAGTGTCTGTAGGCGATTTTGCTTTAAAAAGCGGGAGAGTCTCCGACGTCCTTTTTTCTTGATAACGTTTTCTTGGTCATCCAACGACATGGCGTCTGCTGATGATTCCACTGCTATTCATACACTTTTTATAAGTACTAACAAAGATAAATCTCGAACAACCCATGAGTCGTGCAGTTTGGGAGATACTCGTCTGAGCCATCGGGCCATTGAATTCTGCCCTCTATAAATGTCGCTTAGATAAGCTGCCTTTCCCATCATATACAGAAGTAAGCACAAAAATGATTCCTCACACTCCCTAGCAGTAGTTAAATACCATTTGCACCTGATTGCGTGCCCTCCACGGCATCCAGGCGAGTTTATTACAAAATGTGGGGATGGTCATAATGTTTTGGCTCTTCGGTATATTGTGCGCATACAAATTTTTCATTTTCACAGGTGTTCGTCACATGATAGCGCTCTTAAGAGGCTTAAAGGATATGTCGCGCGTTGACAGTTTTTTAAAGTAAAACTTGAACGCAAATTGAATTAATTGACGTCTTTGAAGTTTTGGATAAGTCATGCCGACATCACATAAATGATTTCATACATGACCACATAATTAGAAAGTCGAAGAAGAATGACATATAACAGATATTTCCAGGGTCTTGGGCATTGCCCAAAATATGGTTTCTAGGCTTTGGAGAGCATTTAAAAAAAGTGGGGTGTTTTGCAGACATCACGAGGAAATCGTATTTGTAGTAGAACGGCCGCAGAATGCAAGCATATTGTCCTATGGGCAAAAAGGAACCGGCGGCCAATAGTTAAACAAGTTACAAATGAGTTTCTTGCTACCATAGGCAAGCAGATATCCTGAAAAAGTGTAGCTTGGCGTTTTCATGAAGGAAAACTGTATAACGGAGACATATTTTATATGTCCCATTTGCGAGAATTCCCCGTAGTGACCGTTTGGAATGCTGTCGTCTGTATTGCAATTGTACCAAGAAAGACTGGGTTGTGTAGTTTTCTCAAATCTATTTCATATATATTTTTTGGAAGATGAGCACTACCTCTCTCACGCATGATCACAATTAGTCTATTGTCAGAAGACATACAGAAACTACTACCATCTGTGACGAGGCCACAAGCCAAGTCGTTGTTAATACAATTGCGATGCTAACGAAACCCTTTCAAACGTGCACTACAGTAAACTCTCGCCATTTTTAAAGTTGTCAATTGATTCTTTCATGTTCAAATTTCAATTTCAAGGACAACTGCCAACGCGCGCCAAATCCTTTAAATCTTTTCTCAAAGTTGTCGCTTGACTAATATGTGTGGAAATAAAAAACATTGCATATGTACAATACTTTTTACTGCATCCGCAACTCATGATAATTTCCATGTACCATTCCCTTCGATTTTGGCACTTATTTTATCACCAACAGTGCCCTCCGTAGCAGTTGTACATCCATGTATAATTTTTTTCGGATATTGGAAGCCAATGTTGATTTTTCAGACCAGTGTTCTCAATTCGGAACGTGACATTTAACGTATTACATAAAGTGAATTTCTTATTTGTTATATTCTTGTAATAAAGTAAATAATCTAAATTACGCCTACTGAACATGTTGCAGTAATGAAGCATATTAATGGTGCACTGTGAAAAAGTGCAATAAGGCGTTTTAATTATGATTTTCTGTACATTTCTCTTTTCATTATTGAAAATTAATTTCTTTCTAAAAAAATCATGCCATTTTTCTGTTACATCTGCTAATTTTTTTAGAGACAATATGAATGAAATTTAATTTGTTCTTTCCAATTCGATGTTCCCAATCGGAAACATTGACCTGTAAAATATTAAGAGAAAGATCGAAGTTAGTTGAACAGTTTCTCTATAAACAAAAGTTTTACGATTATAGCAATATGAAACTTTATAATATCTATAATTTTACGAGGAAAGTATTTATTATTACAAAGGAAGCTACTTCAGCTGCTTAAAACTTGACATTCCTTTTCTGTGATTTTAATAAATTAGTACCTATTATCAAACTTTCCATGTATGTTAAACAAAATAAAATTAAAAGAACCTCAGTCAAGTTAAAAAAAATTACATGCAAATATATTTCTACAGTACCGTATATTAAAATATTTATCTATACAAGGATCGGGATGATAACCTTTTTTGGCTACCATTATTTCCAAACAACGAACTTCGTTTTAGATTCCTCTTGCAATTTTTAAGAAATCTACTTTGTGGTAGATTTCGCTAGCAAATATCGTAGAAATCTACCAAAAAGTTCATGCTTTGGAAATAGTGTAACCAAAAAACTGACCATTCCAACCGTTGTATATATATATTAATATGAAAGAAAATCAGAAAAATTGTACCCAATTGTATTTTATAAAATAATTCTTAGAAAATCAAATGTGCAATTTTTTTAATTCTGTTAAACTGTAAATATATTTAAACATTAAAATAATATATACAACAATCTCTCATTGCGGATAAATGAAATCATTACAACTCTTCCATTTTCTAGATAGCAATACAATCATTAAACTTACTTCAGATTAATGTAATTTCATTCTATTGGATTTCTTTTAAAAAAATCGATTTCATACAAAAGAAATGCATCAACGAATTAAATAAAGAATTCCCACATTTTAGTTATCTAATCCTAAATTGAGTAAAATTCTTAAATAAGCATTGAACCATCTTTTATTGAAACAATAATGCACAAATATATTAAAATATATTAAGTTTCCTTTTCGTTCACTTTAAAATTTCATTTGAAATCCTCTGAGAATCTAAAGAACATAAAAACCTCTTTAGATTTCTTAAAAGAAAAAGCATTTTTTTTAACTACTTTGTAATTTTTTGAAACAAATGACACGTTTAAAGCATTAAGAATGCTGGTGTAAAAGCAACTCTACAAATTCCATTCGGGATAATTATACAAGAGATCCCAAACCCTACCTTTTCGTTAAAAAGCATTTAGTTCGCAAAGCTTAAATGCGAATCAATTCATCAGTTTTAATACCACAGAGTGATTGGACAACAGCAATATTTAGCTATTGATCCGACTATGGTCCAATGGTAAAAAGGAAGCCAAATTGGTTGAAAGCTCATGTTGGAAGACCGCTTGTCGAACAATACAATTACCTTTTGATGCGCTTTACAAAAACGCTCAAATGCGTATTTTACCAATAAGAAAATTAATCTTAAAAACGAAGAGCTTTTACACACAAATTTGCTTTAAAAGAATGGTAAAAGCTTCCCTTAATTTACTTATTCTTTACACAGTTTAAAAATTTCGAGGGTATAATATTGATTTAAGGAACTGAGAAGAGTGAACGCAGAAGTGTTTAATTTAAATGTTTAGAGGCGTGCTTTTGTGGGTCCCACTGGGGTACCAGGCCCGGCGTTCAAATAATCTGTCATTTGTCACCTCTCAGTAAATAGAAGGAAAGACAGTCAGAGGGATGGGAATAGAAAAAAATGGTCGAAAAAATACTGGAAAAAAACAACGGCTGAAAAAAAGGAGAAACGGATGAAGCAAATGAAGATAAAAAAGAAACAGAGAAGAGAATGAATGAAAGTCGCAACAACTGCAAAACCAAAAAAAAAAACGATGCAAAAAGAAAGTAATTTGGACTCTGTTTTCTTTAGCCTCACGTTCAGTTTTCAATCAGGTTTACTTTGGTGGTCACACAGGGCCCAACACTTCATTCTCCGCCTTTACCGGCAGCTCCCCAGCGTCAAAAGTTTCGCCGATGCTTTTATTCTCCATCTGAGATTGATTTTCTCAGCCCTCGTTCCAGCCATTAACTTTTAATCTGTAGCCTAGTCCCTTGCGATTCCCGTGGAGGGGGCTTTAATGCATATCAATAGGATGAACTTTGCCTCGACCTCCCCGTAATGGACATGATTCAACGCTTGTGCCGAGTTCTTCCGGGGGAGGAACACAGAAACTCTTCCGAAAGAGTGAAAAAAAAGAAATAGCTGCCTGCTTAAGGCAGGGAGGGGCGTTATCCTTTAACGTTGCGAGGTGTTTGTCCGCCGATTGGTGGTATATAATTTTCTTTAAAGGAAGAGAAGAGGGGAAAGCAATAAATTATCTCCAGCGTCAGTCTTCTGACTTTGTTGTATTTTGTTGGATCAACAGGAAGAGTGGCTCGCCAAAGCAAGAGGTGAAGGAGACAGGGAATAATTGCTTGATGCCCCCGACGAGTTTAAAAGGATAGCCGAGCCAGTTCTCGATTGAATTGCATTATCTCACTCAAATGGATTATTAACCTGTATAATGTCATCACTACTGCGTTGCTGTAGCACGACCGGAGCTTTGTTTTCGAACCGTTGAAGTCGCGTTGTTCATGAAAGCTTATTGAGTTCGCGAAGCAAACTCTTTCGCTTAAGATTTCTCATTTCACAGGATATTCCAAAAATTGGCACTTTCAAGAAAGTGCACGCTAGAAATACCTTTCTAGAATTTTTTATGGATCTCTCTTCAAAATAAAGTACATTTAATATCTGTAGCCTCCTTAGGGAATGTTTCTTTGAAAATTCGCCTCTCAGGTTTAATTTTAGTATCACAAAACACATTTAAAACTTTGAAAAATCTTTTCTAATTTTAAACTACGAAAACAATCGTATTCTTTATCTGGATTGAAAGAAGAAATGTGTTGCTATGAATATATGATAACATTTTCATGGAGCAATTAATTGACATGCGTGAACCTTTCAAATATATATATATATATTGTAAAGAGTGCAAGGAGAAACTGTTAGCGATGAGTCGATAAATGACAGTTTAACTTATAAACAAAAATAATTTATTGAAAATAGGTAATAAGGTTTTCTTGATTATAAGAGAGGTCTTCAGAAACCTGGGATACAAACACGAAAATATTACACAATCAACAACTCGATGAGAAATTGTCCGCCAGGTAAATAATGAAATGTTATTCCGGTAATTAAGTCAAATCACGTAATTCAATTAAATGTTCATCAGGTAATTAAATCAAATATTCACCGATGATGAGAGAACTTAGCGCTCTTCGATGATGTAGACATCAGCGCCGTCCGAGGGTCGAGTTCCAGATCGGACTGTAACGCAATAGCGTTCGTTGGCTAAAAGGATCACTCCAAAAAGATACCTTCGAGAGGTTACTGACGAGTAAGCCTCCCAAACTTAATTAAATGACTGAATAATTTTTTCTGAGTTTTTCTCATACTTTACATTTCACTTTTTGGTGATTAAAATCCTGCTCGTTAAATCCTATTGTTTTTAGAGGTCCGAGGGTTGGTACTTTTAAATTGATTTTCTGTTTTGGTTTAGGTCTGCAGCATGGGCTTCATTCCCACACATCTGCGATGGATACCATATTGCTATCTCTGCAGCCATCATAGTCTTGGTTAACTGAGAGTCCTCTGTATTCCTTCCACCTCGAGATAGACTTCTGGGGGCCTGCCCTTTATTTTGATTTTTTTTTTTTTACATTCCGTTATGTAGGGTTACCGTGTAAACACTAGAATGTACATACATCGATTTCTCCACTAATTTAAGAGAATGGGGTTATGCCATCTCTCTCTATATATGTGTACACATGTGTGTGTGTGTATGTGTGTATGTGTGTGTGTATGTACGTATATATCTCGCGTACGGTAGATTAGTAAAATACTGTATTCTCTTGACATTCGCGAGTTTTGATTATTTGTGTATAGAAGAATGCGGAAAAAATTAACATTCGTGACTGAAGCATTCGATTATTCGAATTTTGTTTCGCTCTGTGTCTTTTTCGGAACGCGTAATAGCGGAAGATATTTTCTTCCATTTTTGACATAGCTATCCATCAATTTTTTAGGTGTCAATTCAGAAAAGGGTGAATGTTGCATAAAAGTAGTGGCAATCTTGTATTGAAATCTCTAATAGACTATTCTTTGTAGCTTTAGTGTTTGAACTGGTTCGCGAGATAATACCCCCTACATATTCATTTAAAACGAACATATACTATTAAGTGCAAAGCTGGGCTCTGATCTTTTTCTTGAAGTTTTCTTCTTTCATTTTTAAATAACCTCACAGAATCCACACCAGACACTCTGCATCGTAAAAATCATGTTCAGACAACACATCCCACATCTCGTATGATGCGTTGGTTCAGCGCACACACTCACGTGCACTTTATCTCAATTTCAGAAAGCTTTTAATTTAAATTTTTTAACATTTTTAAATTTTTATGTAACGTAAAAAATTCTGCTTTGAAACAGTTGGAGAAATTTTAAAACTGCAACAAAAACTCGTTGACAAAGTGATGGAGAACGATCTCTCATTAATATAAAGTCTTAAGGTCAAATGGGAAATCGAGGCTGTGACTCTATTATGAAATTTATAGAAGACAGATGGTTTCTGTCAAATAATTAAAAATTACAAAATGTTTCGAAGTATCTGACAAATAAAATTTGTTTATAGAATATTTAATGTTCAAACATGTATTTGTTTATGTATCCAATATGTAAATGTAGATTCCTTATGTACTTATTGTTAAACAAATTTCTCTGTTCTTTTAAAAGCTCTATTATTCTAATTAAATATTTATGGTACGTAACCACCTTTTTTTCAAAAGAAAAATATTCTGCACATTCACGATTTTGACATTCTCGAGATTTCCATGGAAAGTAACCCTCTCAAATATTAAGGGATTTTTGTAATTAAATACAGGATTAGCCTAAATGATTCATCTAGTTTCATAACACTGTGTATTGAGAGGTATATGACCTACAAAGACGGGTGATACTTGATAAGATACATACACTCATCAAGTTTAAAAGACCGCCTCGTGGCTCGCATGCAGGAACGCAAAACTGCTGCAGTGACGGACTTTGACAGAAACATGCTATTGAAGGCATGGACGGAAATGATTACCGTTGGGGATGTGTGCCGGGTGACTAAGGGCGAACACATTGAACATTTGTAGTATGAACCAGAAAAATGGTGAGTGTATGTATCTTTTCATGTATCACCCGTCTTTGTATGTCGTATATTTGTAAATAAACTGCCTTTTAAAACCTGGTGAATCATTTAGGCTAATCCTGTATATTATTTACATTGTGAGAAATTCAAAAACGATAAAACAACCCTTATAAGTTAAGGCTGTTCTCAGATCCAAAAGGGTAACTTTATGAAAAAGTTTTAATTTATTTTTAATCAGAAATCCAAGAAACTAGCAGGTGTTGTTGTTCAGAAACTATGTAATCGAGTTGTTTTTTCTGTTTTCTTTTCTTTTTTCTTTTCTTTTCTTTTTTTTTCTTTTTTTTTTTTTTTTTTTTTTGCAAACGCAATAGATCTTAAGACTAGAAAATAGTGTCAAAGTGGGCGTTTTGAACCGAATTTCCGCACGAAAGAAGAATAACCACTCAAGAAAGGGTGAAAAACGTGTTTGACACGTGATCAAAATCGCTTATAACTCAATAGGTATTTTATTGATCAAAAAATGGAAAACACATTTCGATTCGAAATCGCTTTCATGGTCAGGCTTTCCAATGTTATATATTTCCGTTAAAAAATGAATTTGTAAACGTGTCAAAACGTTTTGCGCTTGTTGAACCGAGCCGTTGAGAACAGCCTTAAACAGTTCATTAGGTGTTTACCAATAAAGTGCCAAATAACATTATGCATAAGTTGATTTATATAACCACTTGAGTGAAAATATGTCCAGGACGGGGGTAGAACCCAGGACCTTTGACGTAAGCTGCCAACGCTATACCATCTTATCCTCTACAATTCCAGTCGACACATTGGGCTCAAACAACCGTGTTATAATAATACAATAACATTATACACATCTGAAATATTCAGGAAACTATATTACTACAGCTTTGTTGCATTTATGCTACAGCTCCAAATCCTACTATACAACTTTAAGCTGTAAATTTTAGTTTGTTTTGCCATATTTAGGCACAAAATAAATACTGTGCAGTAATACAAAATCTAATAAACGTTTTCATAAAACCTATTAAACTGTCATCCTACAAAGTAAACATAAACATATGATCAAACCAACCTCTCTCGTCAGGTTCAAATTATCTGAAAATTAAAAATAACCAAGAAATAAAAAAGGAAAAAGAAACATTCTACTTAAAATTCAATGTTAACAACACGCGTGTCTTTATACATACATTATGGATTTTATAACTTCAGCTTTCAACAGGCAAAGTGACAATAAACTCTTTCATAGTTCCTTGCAGCTTCCATCTTCTCTTGACAAGTAGGATCTTTCTTTTAAAAAACCGATGGTAACAAAATCAGTGTCTGTTAACAATTAAAAAACAAAACAAAAAGAATTCGATATTAACAAAATCAGCGTTTTTAGCTCACAGGCTATGAAAGCGTGAGAGCTAATGTGCCCGCCCGTTCTGTATGTATGTATGTACGTACGTAACGCGATAACTCTTGATAGAAACATCCGATTTGCTTCAAATTTTTTTTTAGGTTCATTCTGATAAGGCGCTTCCCTGATTAGTTTTGGGAGTTCATTGGTTAAGGTTAAAGGGGGAAAAGGGAGGTTAGTCCACCCCTCTTAATTCAGATAAATGGGATTTTCATGCAGAATTATTCGATTTGCTCCGAATTTGGTATACCGGTTTATTATGTTAAGGAGCTTCCCTGATTAATTTTGGGGGTTCATAGGGGGAAAAGGGGGGTTAGTCCACCCCCCCCCCCTTAATTCAGATAAATGGGTTTTTCATGCAGAATTATTCGATTTGCTCCGAATTTGGTATACCGGTTTATTATGTTAAGAAACTTCCCTGATTAGTTTTGGGGGTTCATTGGTTAAGGATAAAGGTGGAAAAGGGGGGTTAGTCCACCCCCCCCCCACACACACACACTTAATTCAGATAAATGGGTTTTTCATGCAGAATTATTCGATTTGCTCCGAATTTGGTGTACCGGTTTATTATGTTAAGGAATTTCACTGATTAGTTTTGGGGGTTCATTGGTTAAGGATAAAGGGGGTTAGTCCCCCCCCCCTTAATTCAGATAAATGAGTTTTTCATACAGAATTATTCGATTTCCTCCGAATTTGGTATACCGCTTTATTATGTTAAGGAGCTTCCCTGATTAATTTTTGGGTTCATTGGATAAGTATAAAGGGGGAAAAGGGGTGTAGCCCCCCCCCCACACACACACACTTAATTCAGATAAATGGGTTTTTCATGCAGAATTATTCGATTTGCTCCGAATTTGGTATACCGGTTTATTATGTTAAGGAACTTCCCTGATTATTTTGGGGATTCATTGGTTAAGGATAAAGGGGGTTAGTCCACCCCCTCTCTTAATTCAGATAAACGGCTTTTTCATGCAGAATTATTCTATTTGCTCCGAATTTGGTATACCGGCTTATTGTGTTAAGGAGCTTGCCTGATTAGATTTGAAGGTTCATTGGTTAAGTATAAAGGGGGAAATGGGGGCTAATCCCCCTTCACTTATTTTTTTGAGGGGCATTATTCTTTAAAATAAGAGTATAATATACAATTAGTTTGAAAAGCCTGTGAGCTCAATGCCATCAGTTTAGCTGGGCACTTTTCTTTTTTATTATTAATCTATCTAGTATGTCATGTGTTAAGCTTTCATCAGGCAAAATAACCATAAACATTTGCATAGCTCATTGCAATTTTAATCCTTTCTTGTAGAGCACAATTTCTCTAAAATAATAAAAAAATTACAAAAAAAAAAGAAAAAAAAATCGATGTGAACAAAATCAGTGTTTTTGTTAATACACCCAGGATAAGTAAGATCTTAAGCTTTCGTCAAAGTAACCTTAAATTTTTCAATAGTTCATTGCAGTTTTAAACTTCTCTTTATGGACCAATTTCTCTAAAAATTAAAAAAAAAAGACAAAAAAAAATATTCTATCGAAGTCAGTGTCTTTGTTTATGCGCCGTGAGCTTTATACCTTAACCTTTAATCGGGCAAATAATCATAAACATTTACATTGTTTATTATAAGTTGTCCATGTGAAATTCAAGGTTACTTTATTATATGTAATATTTAATTACATATAATACAGAAAATTATATGATTAACCTTTTCAGAATCAGCATTCCGAGTACGAATTTATTTTCTGAATACCACTATTCCCATAAAGTAATTTCGCCTTATTTAATCAGAGAAATTCCGCTATCAAATAGGGAACATATTACTGTGCAAAAATAGTGGTACTGAAAAGAATGAGTTTACGCATCTTGCAAAAATGCATATATACGTCGCTGATCTAGAAGATGTTAATAAAATAAAATTAAAGGGCGAGTAGAATTCAACGAAATGTTTATTTAACACTCACGTATAATACACAGGACTCCAAAAGTTAAGGAACAGGGACTGGATGCTTTCGTTTGTAGACGGTTTGTCGAATATCTACCAAAATTTTTGGCGAATTGTTTTTGAACTTCTGGGATGTAAAGAACATGTTTGATTTTATATTTCACAGAGAAGATTTAGTCGGGAGTTCAATTAGGGGGCTAATAATAAATTTAATAACAAAATAATATTCCCGATCACCTATGTAACAGAAAATGCTGAAAAGGTGTTTTTCACTGTGATAAAGGACTATTTTGATTCTGTTCAACGTTTGTGTGCATTTGAGTAAGCATAGCACTCATATTCATGAAGATGTTATTGTGTCTGTGAAAAATTCAAAAGTTTTTTGTTTTTAGCATACAGAGATTTGAACCAAATTTAACACAACTTTCCGAAAACCTGACAAAGAACAGTAGCAACAGCATACTGCAAATAAAACATGAATACATTGAATATGTGATGAGATATGGGCATTGTATGAAATAATTTTTAACTGCGCATGCGTGGAAGATTTCGAAATTTTTATTTCATAATTTGGTAGTCAGTAATTTTGGGCAACTTCTATAAAAAGTCCAGTCAAATATTGTGAAAACGCAGAAAAAAATAGTGAGCTGATTGAAAAGTTGTGGAAAATCCCTTATAATAAAGCTATTTTTAGAAAGCAACTCACTATATTGCCACTATCTTTGTGAATTTTCGCGATATTTGACTTGACTTTTTATATAAGTTGCCCTAAATATCTGATTACCAAATTAAAAAAAAAAATTTTAGAATCTTCCACGCATGCGCAGTTAAAAATTATTTCATACAAATGTCCATATCTCATCAAATATTCAATATATTCATATTTTAATTGCGGTATGCTGTTGCTACTGTTCTTTGTCGGGTTTCGGAAAGTTGTGTTAAATTTCGTTGAAAACTCTATATGCTATATACAAAAAACTTTTGCGATTTTCACAGACACAATAACATCTTTACGAATATGAGTGACATGCTTACACAGATGCACACAAACGTTGAACAGGGCCCAAATAGTTATTTAACACAGTGACAAACCATTTTCAGCATATTCTGTTACATAGGTGATCGCAAATTTTATTTTATTATTAAATTTATTATTAGCCCCCTAATTGTCCTCCCGACTAAATCTTCACCGAGAAATATGAAATCAAACATGTTCTTTACATCCCAGAAGTTCAAGAACAATTCGCCGATAATTTTGGTCAATATTCGACAAGTCGTGTACAATCGAAAGCATCCAGTCTCTGTTCCTTAACTTTTGGAGGCCAATGCATACAAGGTTACTTTTTAATGCAATATAATTTAAAGATCAGAAAAACTCAACAAACCGTTATATATTAACCAGAGAATGGTTGCTCTCCTGCAAAGACCTGCTTAGATAAAGTATATCGGCAGGTCGAGGTACGATAGGGAATCTTCACAACTTTTTTCTTTACCACCCTTTTCTTTTTTACAACCACGAAGCCAGAGGACTTTCCACACCACGAATTTTACATCAGCTTATATACCAAGTACACGGGACCGGTTTGGTGACCGTGTATTGAACTTTAGTCCAAGGCTATGACTCCGAATACCTAAACAGAGGTTATCTGTTGTTCAGAACTTAAGCATTAACGCTGTATATAAGCATATATCACGTACATATTATATTTCTCGTGGTACAAAAAAGTCTTTATTTTTCAATACTATGCAAGAACAGGAGTCTCAGCGTTCTCTTTTTTGTCCACCTCTATTTCCAAACAATAATCTTCGTGGTATACTTTTTTAACATATGCAAAATAAATCTACCACGAAGATTATTGTCTGGTGGTATAGTAGTTATAGTATAAGAGAAAAAGTCGAATAGAAAGACAAGAATGCTGGGACCCCTGCAATGACTGTTATTTTTTATCCCCTTACAATACGTTTTCAGCATTATTAATCCTTATATGTTTGATAAACACAAAAAAGATTCACAGTAAGCTTTATTTATTTATTTACAAATGATTGTCCGAAAAGTCTAATTTATATTATCATATTTCAAGTGAAAATCGAACTTCAAATTATTTGTTTAAAAGCGCAAAGGCCAACCTAGTGAAAAAGACTCCATGCCGGGACTCGAACCCGGGCCATCAGTATAGCGCACTGACGTTCTACCAACTAAACCACATGGAACGATACCCGGATTGGAACTTTTCACTATTGCAGGTTGGCAAGTCTACAAACGCAGCACAAGATGGAATATTTCCCGTGAGCCACCGACCTGGGGCAAACACGAAACTTAATTAAATCCAGCATCGATTGAAACTATATTAATACATGGACATTTTCCAGAGAGAAACATTCGCCTTGCACACAATATTTCAAGTGAAAATCAAATTTCAAATTAGGCATAGTCTGATAGGCTTGCATAGGCGGATTTTAGCCAGATTGCGGTACGATAGATTTTCTGGCCTAAAGGGAAAGTTAACTAAATATTCGTTTTTGCATAAGAATTTCCAACTTGGAAATAATCTCAACACATTCGTGACATCTGACGCAAATTCGTGTCTTTTGGATATAAGTAACTTCAACCACCTGCATTATTTCTAAAAAATATACATAATATTTTCATTTATACATTTAGCATACTTTGCATATGAATATTTCGATTACAAATTACAATTATTATAACCATACAGTCATTCATAAGGCGCCGACATAACGGAGAAGATGCGGGATAAATCAGACAAACATCTATCACTAATTTTAAAATGTTATTTTTGTCTTAATTAATCATAGTGATTAAATAGAACAAAAAAGGCTTTTTTATATTAGTTGTAAATGTATGCCTGATTGCCGATTTTGCTCCCTTGAAGCTAACACCTATGCAGACTGTTAAAAATTTCTGTAAAAACACAAAGAAAAACGAGACTCTGTAAATTTACACTAGTTCTCGGTTAAATGCATTCGATTGAGTTTCTCGGTCAAGACTCTATGTAAATTTACACCAGTTCTCGGTTAATTTCTTTCGATTGAGTTTCTCGGTAAAGACTCTGTGTAAATTTACACTAGTTCTCGGTTAAATGCATTCGATTGAGTTTCTCGGTCATCGTTTTACAGACATTTCCCTTATCTTGTATCTAATTCCCTGTAGGGATTTCCATGTCTTTCAATCAAATTTAGATAGAGTAGAGAAATATTTGAAGCTAAGTATTTTCAAAAAGTGGTAATTTTCTTAACCATTTTCATAGATATCATTTTTCTTTTAAAAAAAAAAGTTACATGAAACATTTTCAACTGAAAAAGCCTTTCCATTTACAGAGAGGATCATAATACCTTTAAATACATTGCTTTTATAAGAATTGTGATATAAACATAAAAGTATTTTTGGTTAATTAATCAGATTATTTTTGTAAATAGTTTACAAAAAAAGTTATAACTACCGATATATTTAACCAGTTTTAATGAAAAAATATACCTAAATTTCACATTATTATTGTATTTAAAAATCCCAGTACATTTTCAGATATTAAAAAAGATAATTATTGAGAAGAAGCAATTTCTTGACAAATAATTCCGTAAATAAAGGATTAAAAAATAATAGGTATTATGTATCGGTCCAAACTTAATCAAAATAAACCGTTTAAGAAATTTTCTAACGAGTACATTTGAAGCGAAATCTTTGAAAAGCACAAATACAATAGATTTTTCCCTGCTTCATTACAAAAGACATCATCCTTTGTACACAACAACAACAACAACAGCTCCTATGGCGCACTCAGTAAGGTGCTTTTCTCCTACCAAGCGGTCTCGAGTTCAACCCCCAGGCCCACTAGAAACAAATTGTGTCAAAAGTTAAATGGTATAGCAGCTCAAATTTACTCCAAAAGTTCTGATACTTGGAAGTTCTAAAATTCACCAATTTCAAAAGCTATGTTATTTTTATTAAAAATAAATTGATTTATAGAGTCTTGTGTATTTTTAACGATGTTAATTTATGGAGACTTGTGTATTTTTAACGATGTTAATTTACTGTAAATTTACCGAATAACTACTCTGTTATTTAACAAAATCTCTGTTTTTCTCATATCTGTAATTTTACATAAGACTTAAGATAATGGATTACCAGTAGACTCTCTGTAATTTCACAGAAAATTTTTTAACAGTGCAGTCATTTCTAAACTAAGCACGGATACATGAAATCATGAGTAACGTCCACAGGCGACGCTTCTAATTTAACCCTTTAAGACCCGATGTATTTGTAAACAAAGCTAGTCATGCCTGTAGAAGGTAAAACTTGGACTGCAATCACTACCTGTTGATAAAAAATGATACTTTACTCTATCTGCAAACCAGAACTATCGTTCGATTCGAGTTTTTATTACATACGACTCAGAAGCAAAAATTTAAATAAATGTCTAACACTCACGATTGTGCGGGTTGGGTCTTAAAGGGTTAAAAGACGAAAACTTGCCTTCGTGAATGTGTTAACCAAAACTTAGTTTCTTATTTTCATTTGCGCTTTATTTTTATTTATTTTTACATTTAAGAAATTATTTGTTTATGCAAAGAAAACTGAGCAATTATTCACAAGACCATTTATTATAAAATAAGTACGTCTTTCTCGGAAATATTCTCTCGAAAATACTCTTATCGAAAATACTCTCTAGTCTCTAGCGACTTAACGTACAATTTTCAACCACCGATTTTCTGCTAATTTTAGGTAGATTTCGTATGAAATACTACCTATTGGGATCGTTCCTATGTTGGAATTTCTGAAAAATTTTTGCAGATCTACACCGATCATGACCTCTAGAACCCAAAACCACCCTCAGTAAAAAACTTTATATCTATCTATCTATCTATCTATCTATGTATCTATCTATCTATATATATATATCACTTTCTTCTGGACACGATAACTTTCGTAATTCTCCACCAATCTCTTCCAAACTGATACATAAAATCAATGGCCATAAAATCTCGGTCAAGTTTGTTAATGGGCAAAATCGGACCAAGGGGATGGAAATAGGGAGGGGTTTTGTGAAAACAGAAAATCCCCCATAACTTCTTAATTTTTGTACATATCAAATCAGTTTAAAGTTTTTATTACTTCTAAAAATAGGTCCAAAAATTTATGTATCACAGATTTTTGATAAAGTTAAAAATGGGCTCAAGGGGTACAAAAAATAGGGTTTTTGGGAGAAAAAAAATCATAACTTCGTCAATTCTCAAGATATCAAATTCAATTAATTTTATTATAAATCTCCTTAACATTATCTACAACTTTTATATTCACAAGTTTTTGATAGGTCCAATTCGTACCGCAAAAAAAAAAAATTAAAAACGAAAACAAAAAGGGGGTTTGAAGAAGAAAAAAACCATAACTCCGTTAATTCAAAAGATATAAAATTCCCATGAATTTATCATATATCTTCTTAATATTGTCTACAACACCTATATAGACAATTTTTGGATAGGACCAATTCTTACAGCAAAACAAATTAAAAATACATAGCGGTTGACGAAAAAAAATCATCTTAGTAAGGGTGTATTCAAATCCAAACTGCTTATTTTCTGACTCATTTTACAATTCATTTTTGCTCTCAAAGGCTTCCACAATTGGTACGTTTTCTTACTCAGAAACTATATAAAGTACCGTAATGGTCGATTGTTTGATAGAGGCAGAATATATTTTTTAAAATGCTGTTAAAAAGGGTACTTTGAACCGAATTTACCGAAGCGGATTGTGTTGGAAAAATCATTGCCACTCAAATCCAAACTGCTTATTTTCTGATTCATTTTTAAATTCATTTTTGCTTTCAAACGCATTTAATTGGTAGATTCGCTTATTCAGAAACTATATAATGTACTGTAATGATCGAGTTTTTGATAGAGGCAGAATATATTTCAAAAAAGGATGTCAAAGTGGGCATTTTGAACGGAATTTCCCGAAGCGATTGTGTTAGAAACGAAAAATATTGTTCTTCCGAGAAAATAATTGTTTATATATCAAGTTTTAATTAATTGAACAAAAAATAAAAACACAGGTCGCTTATAAATCTCTTCAAAAATCACGTCAGCAAGTTTCATATATATATATATATATATATATATTTTTTTTATTAAAAATGAATCTGGAATTATGCCAGAAAATTTCGAGTTGTTGAGCATGGAAAAGTATTTTTTTTGAATACCGCCCTAACATGATTCTTATAAAACCAGCTATTATATAAAAATGAAATAAAAACTCGTCAAAAGCGGTCAGATAAAATTGTTAAAGTGGATTTATCTCTAATCATGATTTAGTTTTTGTTTGTGAAATTAGTATATTTGACTTCGAAATCTACCTCTGCCTGTAGGCCGGGCCGGCAGGGATTTTTTTGTTTTGTTTTGTTTTGTTGAGCTCTATCATTAGTTTTCTACAACATATTACTATTATTATATGTTGTAGATATTCTTTTATAACCTTTACATAACTGCGGATTACGGATTTTGAATACCACTGTTTAAAAAAAAATCTTCGCCTTATGTAATCCAAGAAAATCCAGAAAGTTTACAGTTAAATATATTTAAGAAAACTTTTAAAAATTAATGGTATTCAAAATCCGTAATCCTTGGCACATATGTCTTTACCTGCCATTTATATTTTGAAAATTCGTATTTAAAAATATCAACTTTGGAATACGTTTTCTTTTATTTAAAAAAAAAATGCACGCATCGAGGGTTCTAAAAAAATCCGTTTGTTGAATACCACTTTTTTCGAATCCTAATCTTCTGTTTAGATTTTTCTTGCAAATCCTTCAGAAACCTAAACCTGAAGGTTGTTTCTATTGCAAAAGTTGTAAAAACTTGCGATGAAAGATTCTTCGGAAAAACTGGTATTCAGAACACGGACCACGTGGGAGTCCTATTGCTATCTGAAATACGAATTGATTTATACGTTTGTGGATATATGTGGATCTGTGTTATTTGGTAATTTGGACAGTAAATTTTGGATTTTGTCTTTCAAAAAAAAAAAAAAAAAAAAAAAGTTTCTGTACAATAATTTTTACGATTAAATCTTTTAAAGTAATCTTTATCATCCTTTTAAATATTCATTATATTTGCTATATATTTTTTTCCGAAGATATGAAAATCACCTAAAGACAAGAATAGAGATGTACTGTAAAATTTAGTAATGGAGGTAATTAAGTTTTTCAAACAAATCAATAATCAGATTACTTCTTTTTCTTTTCTCTTACTTATTTATTTTTTTTAAAACGACAACGTAAAATTAATAATTTATCTAAATTAAAATCCACACTACACAAATTATCCAGATTAAAAAAAAATATTTCTAAAATATTTATATACAGATTCAAAATATATTTATAAAAGGAGACCATTTTCTAAATAAATTAATGTAAGTAAGCATTCAGTAATCTTCCCAAGTATTTTTCTGTAGGGAATTTCTTTGTTTTATTTTACAGTTCTATAGATTTAAAATATTTCATTAAAAACTCGTTGAGGGAAAATCTTTCCAGATATTTCTTCTGTAAAAAAATTACCCATTTTATCTTTAACTCTGTATACTTAACATATTTCATTAAAATCCCGTTCGGGATATACATGATTTTTAAAACTTAGATTATAAAAATAAAAATTAAGTAAAAATTTCAAATGGAACTTTATTTGAACTTCTAATATTCAGTTGATAAATATGTCTTTCTTAAAATCTGTTTGTTTATTAAAATTTTTGTCTCTAAGCTCGCTTTTTTTCTGTTCACTGATTCAGAATTTCCTAAGAAAAGATTTCATTTAGGCGTATCTGTAACAAAAGTTAATTATTGAGATTAATTGAAGTAAAGTATTGCGAGTTTTTCTCTGGTGTATATTATGAAACTTAAATAAAAAGTGTCAAGAAATGCCACGAAAACAGCACCTTTTCTTTGCAAGCTAAATAATTTCAGCAAGGGAGAAAACGCTGCTTCATTCAATAATTTATGCTGTTAGGTTTTCAATGCTTTAGTTTCAGTGGCATGTTTCGCTACCTAGAGAGAATTTAAAATTGGGGAAAAAAGTTTAATAATAATCCTGGTTTTATTTAAAGTAAATAGGACTTTTTATTTGAAATAATTATGACAGTTCTTTTAATTATTGAAGCTCTTTTAATTTGTTTATAATGCATAATAGACATTATTAATTGAAATATCATAAAAACGGCTTTAATTGTAAAGAATTCATTGTTAGTTGTATTTTCTCTAAAGCATTCAAAAGATGATTCCTTTTTTTTAATTTCTCACATATATGTCTTGAGGAATCAAGTTTTTTAAAACGACACAAAACCCCAATTAACTGATAAATTTGAAAATGAGAATATCTCTTACAAAAATACCACAAGGAATTTACTTATTTTAACAATATAATACCACATATTTAATGCAAAAATCATACGATACTCCGCCCATGTATATTCATTACATCCTTTTTCCAAATTCATCCTTGATTATTTAAAAACAAATATTTTCTGTATTCATTCTTATTTTATATTCTAATGGCGATCGTCGTGATCTACTCATTTATATGCAAAATGTCTTTGTTGTTAAATCTGAATATTATGAATTTTTTTTTAAATAAACTAAGACGCACTTGTGTGTAAATATAGTCATAAAATTTTTGAATTTATGTCTTCTAAAGCTTATTTGTTAAAATAATTTTGACCAGTAAAAGAAGAGAGTTCAAATTGTTCCTTTTTCATTCATAACGATTAATTCTATGAATTGCTGGTGCGGCATAGATGCTTCCCCATTCGAGTTAGGGATTACATTTGATTCACGAAAATGCCATAATTTTTATTATGCTTATTCATGTTATTTTTTAATATTAATTAACATGTAAAAATTCTTAAAATGACAATGCATACTAAATCATTAAAAGAAAAATAGCCGTAAGATATACATTACAAGAAGAGATTACATAAAAAATACTTCAAATACTTTTTTCTGGCAAGTTACTAGTCCCATTAATATATAAGTTATATTGTGTATTTTCGTGTTATCCATTAATGCTTTGGTATACCATTTTTGTTTTTGCAAATAACCTAATAGATGAAGTTACACTGATAGATCATGCATGAATTGTGTCAAAGCACGAATGGGAAATTTTAATTAAACCCAATGTTTATTAAAATTTAACATATATATATTAAAAAAAGAGAAATATTTTGTCCAAAAAGCGTTTACAGATAGATATTATATATTTCTAAAAATGTCATTGCATTTCATTATTTCCCACTGAAAATATGCAAACAACATACATTCATTATATTAGCTATGCAAATTACAATTACAGCACCACTACATTAATTCCAAACCGCGCTTAAAAACCTAAACTATTTATTATGTAGAAGCCCGGTTTTCGGAATATTTTAAACGAAAAAGGTAGTCGAATTTTGTAATAATCGATTTCATTATTTTTCCAGAAAGTGTGCATTTGTAAGTAGATTATTTTTTTTTCCCCTAGAAAAGTTGAAATCGTAGCATTTTAAAATGGGCTGAGCAAATGATAGCGGAGAGTCGAGAAAAGTGGGACAATACTAATTCAACACTATTATTTATATTCTGTCCTACACTGTATACAGCGCATACAAACTCATTTAAATAAGATTTTTGACAGCTATGCAAATTTTATAGTTGCAGGGTTAAAAACGTTTCTAGTTGAAAGTCTCAGTTTTTAAATTAAAAGTAAATATTTAATTCCGTTTCGAAATTTATTTTGACACTTATTAACTTTGTAAAGAAAAAAAAAAATTACTGTGTTTGCAACTCCCTATTTAAATTAAGCTTAAAAGGCAGCAGAATTAAGGGAGCTAAAAACTTTCGAGATGACGAATTTTTTTTTCTTTTTAAATAACGTTTCAAACTTTATGAACGTCGCACAGTTTGACCGATATGAAAAGTCCTAGAATTGCGGCTTTCAAAGTCGTAAACGTTGAACTGTGAACTGATGATACCTATAACTAATAAATAAATAAATAAAGCATGATTGCCAGTACAATTTCCAAATTTTACGGAGTTTTTGTCTCCAATAAAATCACTCATGAATGTGTCAGAAATTAGTCAACGTAGATTTAAGGGTAACTTCTTAGATAATAGTTCTAAAGGTGCAATTAATGCTTTTTTTCGATAAGGCATTAATATTTTTATTTTTTTTATACTCGAAACTGAAATTTGTATATTATATATGTAATAATAAAAATTTTCGCCCTTTTATCTTAGTAAAACTATACCAAATTCTTAACATTTTTTCTTTTTTACCTATCTTTAATAATATCTTAATATCTTTTGTCTTTTATTTCATGCATTTAAACCTGCGTATACTTTTATTAGTCTAAAAACCTTAATCCATTCGCCTCATCTTATAAAACCCATTAAATTACTTTTTTCATTTTATTCTAAAACTAAATTCTTTTTCTTTCGAATGTTTTTAATAGAAATTTTTCGATGATGTTCTTTTTCCCACAATTCTTTGCAAGCTTCGCGCCAGCATTTGATTGCGTTTTAATACTGACGCCGAGGCTAAATAGTTCGCATCGTCGTCACGCGTACCTTTCTCCCTTTCACCTGGAGCTAGTCCTATCGTATTCTGCTCTTATCGCGTCCTTCCGTCTACTTTTACGGGATTTGTCATTTAACGTGTATTGTATTCATACGCATGCAGTTTTTGCAAGTATTTAACCGGTTGCATGGGCTAGGAGAGAGAGAAAATTACGATTATTGAATTGTTTAATTAAACCACGCCACCTGGAGAGCTTTTTCACTAAATCTTCGTCATGTTGTTCTAATACGTAACATCTAGTGGTACATTTTACGACGTAGCAAATGCTCGCACATGGATCACATATAACTAGTGGAATTTGGTGCATTATATGGTCGAATAATAAATGTTTTTTGATGCCTCTAAAGGCTTCGATCATTATTCTTCGGAAAACTTTCCAATGGACAGCAGCCTGACCTTCCACTCTTCCATCACGATTTTACGACTGCAAAAACTAGGATTTCTTCATTGAGTTACATAACGAGGGTATGCTGCTGCTTAAGATCGACATGTTTATATGATACTAGTGAAAACGTATCATATACATATATATATTTGTAATTATATAATAGTTATATATTTATATATATATATTTATTAGAGATAATAATAAATTCTTGTTTAATCATTTTAAATGTTTCATTTAAGGATAGATGGCAGCACTGTATTGATTCATTGCTTAATAAAGTGGAATTCATGTGGTCAAGTTTATTAGGGCCTGAAGATTATGCCTTGGTTCCACAAATAGTTCCATTTTTTCATTGTTTACTGTGTTTTCAATTCATTGTTTCTCTTGTTACAAGAATATGTTTAAAGAATTTTATAATGGGTTTATACATCATTTTCAATTTGAATAAACTCCTGTATTATTTATACATTGACATTAGTTGTTGAGAATTTGTATTGGTTAATAATGGTTTTATATATATATGTATACATATATGGCGTTGTAATAATAAAAGTTAATAACACAGATCTAAAAATAATAAAAATTTACTATTATATGTCAAAGATATTCTCCGATCTATATTTGTTGATAAATTCACGAAATCATTTTCATCGAACAACAAAAAAAAAAAAAAAAAAAAAAAAACTCATTATAAATACGGAAGTTATTATACTGGCAATCAACGAAATTTTCTTTTAGAATGAAGGTCAAAAATGAATTTTGTATATTATCTATATGTATTGCTGTGTAATAATAAAAGTAAATAACACAGCTTTAGAGAAAATAAAAAATTTAGTATTTTCTGTCATTCTCAAATGCACATTTGTTGATAAATTTACGAAATCATTTTCATCGAAAAAAAAATCCTTATAAATACGGAAATTGTGCTGGCAATGAACGGAATTTTCTTTTAGAATGAAGGTCAAAACTTTAAAATCAGTTATTTGTAAACACTGTGTTTGATCTGTCTGAGCTCACGGTAAGTTTTGGAAAAGTTAACGAATATACTTCACTGCTGAAATGTAGTTGAACAATTAATTAAAATTGAATATACTTCTTTTTTTTTTAATAAATATAATTAAATTCTTTACAAACTATACCTGAGAAAACAAAATTTTTTAAAGTTATAACAAGGAATATGATTCAATTTTATGGTTTTTGAATTTTTATTTCATTTTTTTTTCTAGTTCAATCAAGAGACATTTTAATTAGCAATCTAAAACAGAAATATGCACTGCAAATAGAGGCGTCTTAACCCTTTCACCGTCCGAGGGTTTTGCAGTAATTTTATAAGAATGCTTGTAAATCCCAGGATATATATTTTTTAAATCTCAGTTTGACGCTATAATATCTTTAATATCACTACTTTCTATATAAGGTTAAAAATAAAATTCTGTTTAAAATATTTTGGTCTACAGCCATTTTAACATGATTTCTAGGAACGGAAAAATCCGGGCCAGACGGTTAAAGGGTTTTAAATTCAAACAGATATGTAACTGAAAAAGCAATTAAGACACTAAAACGTCTGAAAATAAAATTTCAGACGTGATAGATGTCTAAATTTAAGACACATAAACGTCTTATTATGATCATGGCATAAATGAACTGAAAAAAAATCTTAGAATTATGATTATATGTCTGAATTTAAGACACTTGCAATTTTAGACATTTCAGGAATTCAGCCATTTGAACCACTCACCAAGTAAAATGAACTGAAGTGAGTAGGTTTGTTTGTTGTTGCAAGCATGAACGGTGCGCGAGAAGAACGTGACTGGATTGATTATTGCTGATTTGGCGGGCAACGGCTTTTACTCAACGGATTGGCGAAAATGAATTAAAGTATCTCAGTACAGTAAATTTGTCTGAAGTGTTAAAATTGCTTTTAAATTTATCAACATTTGATAAATTATTTGAAAGTGTGACGATATTATTTCCTCAATCCGAAATCTCTATAATGACGTTTGTTATTCACATAATAAATGGAATCGTCAATCGTCGTTATAACCTTATAACGCATTTAAAGTTTCTGCTTTATTTCCAAAACATTACACTGATTGAAGATTTGAACATTGAATTCTCTTACTTGTAAATCGAAGATGAGTCAGAAAGTGAGTGTATCATCATTAATGAAGAGAAAGTAGTGACGCAGTATTTACTTTCTTTTGTGAAATAGTATGCACATCTACACCTACATCCGTTGGTGTGTTAGTCGTTAGAGAAAAATTTTTTTTAGCATAGTGATCCGATGTCTGTATTTTATATCTTTGTGTCTTCATTTTATAGATACTAGACGAAAATTTATATTCGGTTTATTGGAATGATTTGTCAGTACGTGCTTGTAAATGGAGATCGAAAAGAAAATCAATTGGGAATTATATTTGTCATGGAAATATAAAATTTTCAATATTTCTATGATAATTTTTATTCAAGACTCACCAAATATTCAAAAGGATAGCATGATACTTATAAAAATACAGTGGTAAAATAATATGAATACGCATATATTTTTAAAATGGCGTTCGATATCGTAAAATAATATGTCCTTCAAACTGGATTAGCTGTTACAGTCTTGGATATTTACGCCAAGGTAAGGTATTCCACAGGTTTGGAATGATAATTCACAGAACGTTCTTACATATATATTATTATTTATTTATTATTTAAATTATTCTTATTAGACTAATTTGCATTTTTAATATTTTTGTCTTTTTTTTTATCAAATAAATATATTTTGTGTGAAAAGATTTGTTTGCTTATTTTTGATGCTTTTCAATGAGTGCATATGATTTTCAGTATTAATAAATATATTTAATTCTCATCTAGATCTTTACTTTATAAATTAAAGTTTCATGTAGTAAATAATCTATTTATTGTTTGAATAATAACGTGAAAAATACAACAGTTTCAATTAGATTTGGTAAGATGTAAAGAAGTTTTGAAATTATAGAATTAATGTTCCCTGCATGCTATTAAAAAAGAATATTTATAATTTTGTTAATGATTGTTAAATAGCTCGTATCATCTGAGCAACATATTAAAAAAATTGTTCAGTATAAGTTTGAAAAGAAGCTAATTTTTATATAACTTTGCAGAAGTAAGTTCTTTCCTTGCGAATTCCTTTATTTTATATTAGTGATATAATTTTACATAAAAATTTTCATTTTTAGTGACAAGAGTGCCATTTATTTATCTTACAGAGTATATTATTGAAGTGATTTAAATTTATCTTTGAGAAACCATGAACTTTTTATTTTTTGTTTTATATGGTGGATATAGAGTATGAAAAGAAATCTCGAAAGTATAAGGGTTTGTGTTATCGTGTATTTCGGAGTATTTGTAAACTTGCAGTTTTTCCTATTGGAAATAAATCACTCTTATTGTATTCAACTGTACGCCGATACTATATATATATATTTAATAATCCTTATGAAAATTTATTTCAAGATGGAATATACCTAGTATGTATTTCCTGCGTTACATCTCAACACCATACTTAAATTTTAAAACATGAAGCGATCTTGAAAGTAATTATAAACAAATTATAAAAATCGGCGTAATTAATTAAATATGTGCGGAAAATATTAAAAAAATCAATTTAAATAACATCATGCAAAAAATTTCAATAATATGAAAAAAAAAAGAAGAAGAAGAAGAAGAAGATGGGTATAAGAATTCTCGCCCATGACAGTAGGAGATATTTTTCATTTTTGTAATAAAATTTAAGACCTAAATAAACATGTTGTGAAAACGCACTTCTAATGCAAGATTTCAAACAAGTATTGCCAATAATTCTGACTGATTGATAAAGTGTAACTATGCTGATATTTAATATATTTTGAAAAAGTAACATGGTTTGAAGATTAATTATTCTTATAATTATTTTTGCTCCGAGTATGTATATATTTTCAATTTATTATAATAATTTTTAATACAAATTATTTTTATTGTGATCTTTATGGGAAGAAAAATGTTTTTAGAAGTGTTTTTCAACCCTCAAAGAATTTTTTTAAGCATATCTTGGTGCTAAAAAGAATCCATGAAAATAATAATAAAACAGAAACTCATTAAAAAAAAAATTAAAAAAAAATAAGGATTTTAAGTTTTATTTATTTATTTATTTATTTTGGTGTGTGTGTGTGTGTGCCTGTGTTCGTTAATGACAACGTTAATATCAACACACGTTATCTTTTAAATTTAGTTTGTAGAATATTATTGAATAGTATCAACAACTGGACCTAGAATTTATTTGGAACATATTTCTTATACTGTCACAAAAAAGGTAAATACTTTTTACCATTTAGAATGTGCATATAAATGAATATACAGCAAAACCTCTGAATTGCGGACACCTCGAGAGCACGGAATTAGTCCGCTATTTGGTGCTGTCTACTTTAAAGAGGTAAAGACGTACAGATTTAAAGGTGTTGGGAATAAGAAAAAAAAAAAAAAAGAAAGAGGTGTCCGCTATTCAGCAATTTCCGTTATGGAAGTTTTACTTTAAATACACACAGTAAAACCTGCGTAACGGACATTCCTGAATAGGGGATACGTCTGTTTAGCGAATCATAGGGCTTCTGCTTAAAACATGGGCTAAGGGTACCTGCTCCTTTTCGTTTTCTATTCAGGGGGGGAGGGGGGGGGGGGGGGCGTTGATACAATTTTCGTAAATCTGCAATTTTGAATACCTTTCGAAATTACGCTGATTATAATGAATATTTTGAACGGTTAGAGTAATATAGTATGATTTAAGAAGGTTTTCGCTACACAGAGATTTCTGGTATTCGGGAATGTTCATTATCGGACACTTCCGAGTTCCGAATTCTGGTCATTTCTATTTAACGAACCATAACGTTGGATTGGATTTTTTGCAGACGCAGGATTTTATTAAAGCATTAGCAAATTGGGCGATGCCCCCTTCCCTTTGTATTTTGGTGGCCCCAAATTTGGTATTCTATTTTTGTAAAACTGATATTTTGAATGTCTTTCAACATTATGCTGATTAATGTGCTGTTGTCAAATGTTTCAATATTTCTTGCTAATGATAAATAATATAATAACAACAACAAAAAAAAAGTAAAAGTTTCATACTTTTTTTTTTTTTTTTTTTTTTTTAAATGTTGGGATCTCATATACTGAAAATTTTGTGTAATCTAGTGTTAGATTTTATTTAACACACAAATAAAAATGTCACTGGGAATATCTAATTTAAATGGGAAAAAAATTGAACAACAAAGCAGGGATAAGATTCTTTCTGAAGGAGTGAATCATTTTTTTTATAAATGGGAATAATTTGTTACCATAAAGCAGAGCTGATTGCAGCATGGACAAACTGGGCTGTTTCTTTGTGCCTTTAGCTTTACGTTCTCCTACATTTGGTATGAAATTCCTATAAAGCTGATATTTTAAATATGTTTTGATCTTATACTTATTTTAATAAATATTTTGTACTTTCAGAAAATGATTAGGTTAAGAAAAAGAAATATTTATCCAAATATGTATTTGTATTTAATGGCATTGAATAGGCTTAATTTTTTTTGTAACAGTATATGAAAGGCGCGGGGGGGGGGGGGGGGGTGGAGGCGAATGAATACTAGATCTTTGGACTAGAATTAATTTAAAGTTCTCACTGAAAGTAATAAACGTTTTTTATGCGCGCATATATGATATCACATAAATACATTTTTAGGTGATTGTATATATATATATATAATATCCTGTTCCAAAACTACAAAATACTGATTGCAATCGTCATAAGTTCAAAAGTGATTTAAAATATCAGCTTTATGAAAATTTTGTACCCAATTTGGGGTACCCTAAAATAAGGGGGCAGATGCTTCAAAGTTTTCCTGCGCTGCGATCAGCTCTGCTTTATGATAACAAATTATTCCCATTTATAAAAAAAATGTTTCAATGTGGTCAAATATGGCTGCGTATGTGGCTTAGAAAGAAAAGTGGTCAAAGATGGCTTCATATTGGTGGTTGGGGGGGGGGGGAACCGGCTCAAAGATGGCCGCAATTAAGACATTTGAAATGTCTGAAATTCAGATGCAAGAAGTGTCTAAAAATTTTCAGACATTTTAAAATGTCTGAAAAACGAACACTCTTGTTTCAGACACTTAAGTGTCTGAAACTCAGACACAAGAAGTGTCTGATAATTTTCAGACATTTTAAAACGTCTGAAAATTGAACACTGCGTTTCAGACATTTAAGTGTCTGAATTTCAGACATTTCAGTTTAGAGTGTGGAACCTGGACACATTCCTGCCAAAACAAAATTTAAAAGATCAATTTTTTGGTACAATATTAAAACTTATTGTTTTCCACAGTTTAAAGAAATATTTTTATTTCAAAAAATATATATAAATAAATGCAAAAAGAAGTAAGAATCTGGATTTATACAGATTTCGTAATCCACGATCACACTTCAGTCAATTTCCGTCACTTCAAAACTTTCTGGTCACATTACCTTGGTAATAAATTTGCTAAAGATACTTACTACCCAGGGGGAAGAACGAAAGAAAACATAATTTGAAATAAATTACATATCATTATCTGTTAATAATATTAAAACATATGAAATCAATAATGTTACGTCAAAGCTTGTTTTTTAGGGTTCCGTACTTAAAAAGTGAAAACGGAACCATTATAAGATCACTCCTGTGTCTCTCTGTCCGTCTGTCACAGCCATTTTACTCGTAAACTATGAAACGTGGAAAGTTCAAATCGGGGAAAGTAATAAAGACCTTTGCAGATCCTTTGCAGATTAGCAGATTATTAAACATTCACAAATATATTTAGGGAAAATGTAGAAGAACTAATTAAGTTACTTGAAAAAAAAAATCTTTTCTTTGTATATCGTGTGGGCTATCGTCTGAAAGGTTTTGTAATGCTGAACTCAAAAACATATTTCTTTTAATTTTTGGTGTTATATTTTAAGAGATATCGTCGAAAATGTAGTGAAAAAATATGTGCCCCCCCCACCACACACACACATCTATTTCCAAATTTACTGAAACTAAAATTATGAAATAATTAGAGGAAGCAGGCGGTAATTTAAACCTTGCAGGAAAATAATATAGCGATTACCCTAGGTCACATAGTTTTTGAGGAAAGCACATTTTCCCGTTACACACAAATTTCGATTTGCGGGCATTCAGCAAACGTGTTGAAGAGCGCTGGGTATCAGAAGTATAAAACATTGTTGATATTGATTTTTGAAAAAAAACCGTCGGTAATTAGCCGAAATATTAACCCTTAAAGTTACGGACGGTTTGGATAGACATAATGACAGGGACGGCGTATGTACCATCAGCTTTCAAAGCCTAGATAACAACTTTTAATGATATATTTGTGTAATCCAATGCTCGTTAGCAGTATAAAAGCAATGAACGTCAAATTGTTGAATCAGACTAATTTAATTAGAATTAAACACATAAATACTATGGGATTCGCGACTAGTTTGCATTGAGTGGATCTCACAATACGCCTCCCGTGTGTTTAACAGTTAATTAAAAACCTATCTGGAAAAACGCGGCACGGACCAAAGCGGCGTTGCAACTTTGCGGCCTCCTTTCGAAGCGCGCTTAACACAATGCCAAGTTTAAACTTTGAACAAGGTTTTTGTTTTAGCTATACTGTAAAAAGAAAAGTTTATTACTTATTACCACGCTAAATTTAGTTTTATGAAATGCCAAAAGAAGTTTAAATATGCACCACTTTGGATAGTAGTCAGTACCGCATTTAGTTCATAATATATATATATTAGCATAAGATTAAAAATGAGTTATACAGAATAGCAATATTTGATAATATTTGTGCTTCATATCTCTTTGAACTTTTATGGGATACCCATTCATACTTTGGGGCTATTGCATATATAACTTTATGAACATTTTGCTAATTTTGGAATCCCCTCCCCTTAAGATATCATACATTATCACTCTTTAACCCCCTCCCCTCCCTGCCATCCAATGATATCCTTATCAATGTCTAAAAATTGTTTTATTTTTAGATCTTTTATTGTTTCTTTTTATACGCTTACAGTTATATACACATATGATTATACATTTATTAGTTGCTGGCATCGTTATCAGTGTCTAAAAATTATTTTTTTTTCTTTTTATACACTTACAGTGCTATACACATATGATTATACATTTATTAGTTGCCTACATTACGGATTCAAGAAGCCAATAAAATATAAATAAATGAAATAAATTTATATCAAATAACATATAAAAGAGTTAGTTACTTTTAAGAGTAATTAATAACAGCATATTGTTACATAATGTATTCAAAAGTAATACTGTCTTCTTGCCGGGGAGGTTAAAAGCAGAACTTAACAAGGCTACCACAGGTGACTAATGTTTTAATTCTACCTCACCCCTCTTTCGCAAAACAAAAACTATTGAAATACTGTTCGAGAACATTTGAAAGAGAAATATACTATACAAAATCTGTTCTTTTTTTTTTTTTTAAATAGAGGGGCGTACAGAGTAGAAAAATAGTCGCCTGTGGCAGCCCTGTAAATAAAACAGTGGACAAGATTCTTTGTCTTTCTTTACTGGAAAACGCAAGTATCATTTCCTGCATATATTATTTTCCTGATTTCTCTAACAACGAATTATATGCGCATATGGCAGAAGAACAAGAATGCTAAGTGTTGGCGTATTCCAAATTTTGAAATGAGATAATTTTATAAACATTTAATGGCAATAATAACTTTGTATATTCATAAAAACATATAAAAAAATAATATTAAGGGTAACAGACTATTTAGATGTAAAGAAAAAGTTTCCGAAAAAGAGGAAAGTTTGGTTGGATAAAAATAATAACGATATCAGAAAGCAAAACCCCCTCCCTCTTCCCAAAGATATCTTACGAAAACATATCCCAGACCCCCCTCCTCCCCCCTTATATGGATGAATATCGCAAAATGAAAACAAAAATTCTGAAAATTTAAATTGGTTTACAGCGGTTACCGCTCGTTTAAATCGGTTACAAAGCTTCTAATTAAAAAAAAAAAATTTGGTTGAACAGCTGAATAAAGGAATTTATGTGTAAAATTGTTCAAGTTTGAAGAGCTTAAGTTCATTTTTATGTAATTATAATTATATGTCATTTTCATGACATGTGTATGCCAGGATAATGACCGCCAGGATAATGACTATTTCATTCTAAACATTTTTCACATTCTTGTTTTTTTAATTTTTAGATCTAACATTTTAATTTTGTTCAAAGGAACATGTTTCCTCTATAGTACCTCAAATTCAGTGTAATGTTCAGTTTTATTTGTAATTTATAGAAACCAGGAAAATGACATAATAAAAGTCTATCCAATTTTTACAAAACATCTAAACACATTATTTTCAAAGAAATACCTAAAAGATCATGCTGTTGGCAATTATTTTATTACTTCTGTCTTGAATTATGTCAAGAACAAGAACAATTACCCTGCAGCGCCCTCGTTATACCTCATAAAGAACTAAAATGAGCAGGCCAGGACAATGACATTAATTTTCAGTGGCAATCATATTTTAATTATGGAAAATTATTTGTAAAATACAGAACTTGTTACCTTCCACATATATGTATTATATAAGGTATAATTATTAATTAGAGATTTAAAAAACTAGAAAAAGATATTTGTACATGATAGCAGAAAGCCTTTTTACTTTGCATACATCACAGTGTGACATGCCAGGAAAATGACAATCTGAAATTTTATGTCTTTTAATTGCTTTATTTTTGTGTTATTATGAATATAATACCTCTTGAAAATACTTCCAAGAATATTTTTTATAACATTAAATAGAAAATTTATTGTGCGGACTGCAATTTTCGTATTTTATGATATTGACCCATATACGCGATAATGTTATATATGCACAGCCACTTTTCTTGTATATACAGCTATGGTCTATACCCAATCCTATATTGTATAGTTTTCTACGAAATTTTATTATTCTTTTAGCAACGATTTTTTAATAATGCAGTTAATAATTCATATATTTATTGTACGGAACCTTCTGAGCGCGAGTAATACTCACACTTGACCGTTTATTTTATGATACAGTCCTCAGCAAAGTTTAGACAGTGGTGATTTTTAACCTTTAAATAAAAAATACGAACACTTGGGTTAGACAAATGGCTGTACTTACTTTTAAATATATTTTAAACATTTTAGGACAGAAATAACGGTTTTAATGTAGGATATTATTTAATTTAAATGATAAAGTGAAATTAAAGTGATAAATAAAGTGATAAATAAAGTGAAATTTGCATATTGCAAAAGTTTAGACACTTTTGTAATTTTTTGGCAACTGTTTACGGAAAAACGCAAATTTCAAACTTATGACGTCACATGCATGAAGTATTTTAGTGCACCTCGCAATAGTATCGGTTAGTGAAGATGCCGCGAGCTGGAAATTTTCTGACAGATTAAGTAATTAAAGCATGGAAGCTGAAACCGAAAGGAAAGACTGTTGCAGAAATTTCAGCTACTTTGAATCGTTCAAAGAAGTCTGACTGTTAAGTACTGTCTAAGGGTGACTCTTTCAAAGCGAAACATAAATCTGGAAGGCCTCGTGTGGCCAGAAAACGAGATTATAGAAGGATCCATAAACTGGCATCTAGACAAATGATGACTGCTAATCGCATTAAAAGTGAGTCAGAACTTTCCGTGTCAACGGATACTTTTGTAGATGTATTATAGAAAGATCTAAATAAATTTACATGAAAGTGATAAAACTACCAACCTTGAAATCTCACAACAAATTGACCCCTTTCCGTCGTGGAGTAATTCTATTTATAAAACTGATGAAATAATGGACTGAAACCAGAATTTATAAACGAATTTATTAGGAAATACGAACTTGCTTATTTTCACATCAGTTTTGGAATTAACATTAAGTGTTCTTTTTAAGAACACCGACCTAGAAAGAGATAATGATTTGGGCCTCGCTTTGTATTAACTCTTTTAACTCTCTTTGTTCAAGTATCTCTTGAGTTTCTCAATGGTCGCAAATCAGCGTAAGACTACATACGTATATTGGAAAACAATTTACAGCCATTTGGTGAACTTTTAGCTCTTCCAAGTTATGTATTTGAGCAAGATAATGCGTCTATTGATGTTGCATACACATCAAAAAATTGGTTTAACTCTCAAATTATTACTGTTCTCGACTGGCCCGCATGTAGCCCTGATCTGAACCCAAACGAAAACTTTTGTGGCATCATATCTCATACGGTTTATGCAATTTTTTGACAATACTCCCTTGTAAATGAACTTCGATCTGCTGTTGAACATGTTTGGTACGAAATTGACCCTCAAGTGATGCAGGATTTAGTTTCTTCGATGGGAAGTCACATTTTTGCATTAATAGCAGACAATGTAGGTGCAGTTCGATTTTAATTTATGAATATTTTTCCGTTAACAGACAAATTGTCTATACTTTTGCCACAATGTTAAATTTGTTTTTTGTCATTATATATTATGTAAAGCGTATAAATTAAAATTTATTGTTTGTGTATGAAAGATAAGTCCCCAGTAATATATGATAGTGGAGTTACAATAATTCGTTACATACTTCTCAGTACAGAAGCATAATCGCAGAAGCAAAATCAGCATTGTCTAAACTTTTGCTGAGCACTGTAGTAGTAAGACACATAAACGGAAACGATTAGAAACGCAATCTTTTTTCAAAACTATTAATACAAATAATATAATAATTTTGTTTTTTAACGTAGAACAAAATATATAAACAACATTGTTTCTATGCGTTTTGATACATTTCTCTCATTTTTTATGCGTCTTGATGAAAATGAGAGCTGTAAATCCCATATACTTAATCTAATTATTAAATTAATTATTACCAGATCGCTCTCGTAACCTTATTGATCCCTTGTTCAGAGTAGAAAAAACTGGAAGGACGTTGAGATGGTGGGACTCCTTATCTTGGTTCTGTATTTTGATTTTTAACAGTCCCCTCCTTTTTTTCGGGCTTAACTACTTCGGGTTTAAAGGAAGTTACGGAAATGGGACGCTGAAAGAGGGACAGGTATGGACACTCAGCTCTATAATAGTACGGAGGGTTCTGTTACGTTGGATCTAATGATGATTGTTCCCATGAATACAATATCATAGAATTTCGGGAAAAAAAATTATGGCAAAATACCGATTTCCTCCCATAGAGCAGTACGGAGTAGCTATTTTCAAATTGGATTTTCTTTTAAAAATAGGACGAAATATCAACAATTTTCACTGATACATATTTTTTATTGAAAAGATTACAGATTTTATTTAATTTGATATTATTTAAAAATCAAAGTTTATGGAAGCTCAATAAAAAACAATGAAAAATTTGTTAAGTACTGCTCATAAAAATATGAATAAGGTGTAGAAATAACCAAAAGTGATAAGAAGTATGGGAAAAAGACTAACCTAATATTATGAAAATATGAAAAACCTAATATTATATATATAAAAAAAACTAACCCAATATTAAGAAAAATGCAGGATTCATTACTTGTGTGCATTGCAAGTGTGATGCGGTTATCGGCAGAAAGTAGACCAGTGAGTTAGCTCTCCTTATTATTATGGAGCTCAGTGGTTTCCGTGTTTAAGAGTCGCTTTTTAGAAATAAATTTTAATACAGGTAAATGATTTTAAAACGTTATTAAGGTTTATTGTGAAGAGTAATTCAATAATAAAGCTATTACAAAAGAAAATTTAATATTTGAGTCTTCTTCATTGAAAACAAGCTTACTTCATTTGTGTTGATGTTGCTTCACAGATATAGTGACATTGGTATCGACCAAATTAATGTTTTAAGGAGCTTTTCACGAAGATTTCTGATGTGTTATTTTTAAGCATGTTTTACCAGGAGTATAAGTTAAAACAACAAAGTTAGCCAAAATTTTTAAAAGTTTGTGAGAATTTCGAAATAAATAAATCTCAAACTGAAATTCTTCAAGAATTTTATTTAATTAAGTTGCACTACCTATAACAGTCTGTTGTGGCCATTTTGTTTGGCAACGTTAAAATCCGGCCTATAATTCTGATAAATTTGTTATATTTTAAATAATCCTAGAAATTGTAATAATTTTAACAAGAAATTAACATTAAAAGATCCTAGGGCAAAAATTTTATTTTTAACTGTATTTAATTTTTAAATTTTCATTAATACTTATATTTGTAATCATCCTGAGAGAAATCCTTGGGCCCGCAGCCTCTCTAAAGTTTTGTAGGTTTGCTATCACCCTCTCAAATGAAAAATCTTTGTGTTGATTCTTTTAATATATAACCTTTGAAATATGGAATAAAAATTATAAATTATCCTTTAAAAATAGTGGTAACAAAGAACATTTTAGGAATGCTGCCAGCC
Source organism: Maratus speciosus (assembly GCA_963932465.1). Taxonomy (NCBI): domain Eukaryota; kingdom Metazoa; phylum Arthropoda; class Arachnida; order Araneae; family Salticidae; genus Maratus; species Maratus speciosus. The sequence goes on along the minus strand of OZ010796.1, from coordinate 459,385,764 downwards.
TTGGGGACACGTCCCAATTCAAATTAATTTCAAAATTGTAAGTTTTATATTGAACAATTTTTGTAATTTTTTTAAAATAAATGGTAAAATTATCTTTAAATTTTGACATGTTATTGCAGTTGTAAATTTTGTTAAAGACATTGTAATAGTTAAACCCAAATTGTGCTTTTCATTTAACCCATGGTTGTGAAATTATAATACTCGTTTAAAATGTAAATTATCCTTCATATTTTTTTCTTAATTTCATGTACGTTCCATTGCTCTCCTATATGACGAGGAGTGTGACAAAAATTTCAAAACTTTCATTTGGTCTGGAAATTTAAATTTTAAAACATTTTAACCTATTTTATACTTTTTTAGTTTTGGATATCCAAAACTGAGAAAAATATATTGAGTACGAAACATTTTTTGTGAAAATTGTCCCCCTTCTGCCGATTCTTCCCTACTGATAATATATGAAAATCGAATTTACACTCAGCTGAGGATTTTGCTGAGGTTGTGAAAGCCTGCTATAAACATTAAAGTAACAACAACAACAACAACAAAGCTAAAAAAAACCCATGGTAAAAAATCCCTGCCGGCCCGGCCTACAGGCGGAGGTAGATTTCGAAGGTAAGTATACTAATTTCACCAACAAAAATTAAATCCTGATTAGAGATAAACCCACTTTAACAATTTTATCTGGCCGCTTTTGACGAGTTTTTATTTCATTTTTATATAATAGCTGGTTTTATCAGATTCATGTTAAGGCGGTATTAAAAAAAAATACTTTTCCATGCTCAAAAACTCGAAATTTTATAGCACATTTTCAGATTCATTTTTAAAAGAAAAAATATTAAACTTGCTGACGTGATTTTTGAAGACATTTATAAGCTACCTGTGCTTTTATTTTTCGTTCAATTAATTAAAACTTGATTTATAAACAATTATTTTCTCAGTAGGACAATATTTTTCGTTTCTAACACAATCACTTCGGGAAATTCTGTTCAAAATGCCCACTTTGACACCATTTTAAGAAATATATTCTGCCTCTATCGAAAAATCGATCATTACAGTACATTATATAGTTTCTGAATAAGAGACTCTGCCAATTGGATGCGTTTGACAGCAAAAATGAATTTAAAAATGAGTAAGAAAGGAATCAGTTTGGATTTGAATACGACCTTAATAAGATGATTTTTATTCGGCGGTACGAATTTTTCCTATCAAAAACTTGTGAATATAAAAGTTATAGATAACATTAAGGAGATTTATAATAAAATTAATTGGATTTGATATCTTGAGAATTGACGAAGTTATGAATTTTTTTCTTCCAAAAACTCTATTTTTGCGCTCCTTGAGCCCATTTTTAATTTTATCAAAAGTCGGTGATACATAAATTTTTTGCCCTATTTTTAGAAGTAATAAAAACTTTAAACTGATTTGATATGTTCAAAATTAAAAAAGTTATGGGGTTTTTTACGTTTTTCACAAAAACCCTCCCTATTTCCATCCCCTTGGTCCGATTTTGTCCATTAACGAACTTGAACGAGATTTTATGCCCCTTGATTTTATGTATCAGTTTGGAAGAGATTTGTGCAGAATTGTGGAAGTTATCGTGTCCAGAAGAAAGTGATATATGTATATATATATAGTTTTTTACTGAGGGTTGTTTTGGGTTCTAGGGGTCATGATCGGTGTAGATCTGCAAAAAAAATTCAGAAATTCCAACATAGGTGAGAATGTAATAGGTAGTATTTCGTACGAAATCTACCTAAAAATTGTACCAAGTTCGGATATAACGATGAATGTGAACTGAAACATTATCAAATACATGGTATTTTAACTTAAAAGAATGTTTTGTGAAATATATATACTCACTGGATATTTATCATTGGAAATGGGTATCAAATAATAATAAATCACTACTTAAATAAACTTTCTTCGAAGTTTGTCCATTTTGAGAATAATTAAGAAACTTATTTTTCAGTGAAGAACCTTTAAATGTCCAACAGAACTTTTTAAAAATTCTTTTCAAAAATAAAGGCAGAGCTATTTTATAGTAAAGTAAATCTGCATTTAAGTTACTATGAATTGTATTTTTAATACGTAAAATAATTTTATTTACTTTATAGCTTATTAGTTAAAATAAATTAAAGTATTTTTTATTTGAATTTTTATGGTTTAAAAGGACAATAGTTTTTTCAAGTAACTATATATAATTATTAGCAAATTCAAATTTGAAAAATATTAAGCATTGTACTCTATAAAAACATTTAACAGAAACCTATTTATAGAGGCTTCAAATATGCGAATCCGAAATTTCAGCTTGTTCTGCCAAGTAGTTTTTTAATTATGCTTTAAAAACAACACGCATTGCTGTTTATTTTGAAACTATTAAAAATAACTTTAGAAAAACGAACTCAAACATTTTCATGTTCATAATTCCTAAACTTCTTTAGCAAATCACTTCCAATTTGGATTCAAATAAGTTGTCAAAATTAGTTGTTTCTATTTAAAATTTCAAAGTTTGTTACAATTTCTATATGTAGATTGCCCCCTGAGCTTCTTTTTAAACATAAATTCAAAGCAAACATAATAGCTATTTTCATGTTTTTTCTTTTTGTTCCCTTTGACAATTTGGGTATTAAAATAAATGTGGTGCTTTTTTTTTTTTTTTTTTTTTTTTTTTTTTAGCAGATTTTAAGAGACTTCTCGGCATGTTCAAATTAAGGTTTAATAGTACCTTCTGAATGAACATTTTAAATATTTGCTACCAAGAAGAAAATAAATAAAGAAGTAAAAATTAAATTTTAAAATTTTAAAAATCAAAAGACCCGACTACGTAAAAAGCGAACTAATTAATTATTTATCATCAATGTGAAACTATTTTTTATATTACTTACCTATTTTTTTTTCAATTTACATGTATTGATGACTTTTAAGTTGTGTTTAATTGTTAGTTCCTATCTATAAACACTGTTTTAATGAGGCCTATAGATGTCTATGATGGTTAGAGTTGCAGTAAAGCTAGAGATCCTACCTACACAACTTCCAGCTTGTGTAATATTTAAACGGAGCTTCTGACTGTAAAATAGTCAATGAAACATCGTCTTCGTTTTAAAAGACCTATCCAATGATATTCCACTCAATAGGGTGCGTAATTTTTTTTCCGTCTCTACCGCCATTTTGTATTTTACTGCCGTCATTTTGAATTTATAAAAACAAAACCTAGCCTATAACCATCGGGCGGTTAAGACAAATTGATAGAGACCTCATTCATTAAAATCCATCGAGCCGTTGGGATGTTTTGTAGTGTATAAAGAAATCCACATACCCAGATATGCGTGAAACACATAACCGTTCTTGGCAGTCGGGTAAAAACATTACAACCAAAAACATTTCACTTAAATTTTATAGAAATTTAATTTTTGTTTTTTAAACCTTCTTGACTTCTTCTATTCCCATCATCAATTTATTGTACCCTTTTCTTTATGACATGTCAATATGTATTAAAATATAGTTAAATTCAAAATCAAATGCATTCAATGTCACGTTCTTTTCGAATTTCTCGTTTGCGCTTTAATATTTTAATGTTTATTATTTTTTTTTTTTTTAAAGAAGGCTGAGTTGCAGTTTAGTGCTTCTGCCGATTATTTTTTTTTTTTTTATGATATGATATGTATTCGCATGAGTAAAAACTTGTTCCCTCCAAATAATTTTTTAAGGGAAATATAGAGAACGTCTTTATGAAATACAATATATACTTTTCAAATTAATTTTGCTAACTTTATCTTGTTAAATGAAAGTTTCTAAAAATAAAACGTAAATTAGGATTTAACTCGTAATTGATTGGTGCTAATTTGAAAAAACTATGTTACGTTGTAATTTGTAAATCTTTAAAAAATCAAAAATATTTTATTAAAAATTAGGAATTGTCACTTTTTATAGCAATGAATAACATCACAAAAGTTATTGTTGACTCACTCATAACATAATAAATTACTAATACTAGTATTAATCGTTTAAATTATTTAAATGATGATCATTTTCAAAAAACACCATGATTTTTTATATATTTATGTGATATCAGATGTCAATAGCGAATGCATGACCCTTAAAATGGAAGTTTGTAAGATAGGCGTTGATTTTTCACCTTGCAATAGGGTCATTTTTTTTTTTTTTAATAATACTTTCAGGTTTTTTTAAATATAATTTAGGATATCTGTATTATAAAGCAAAAATATATCCGTCATACTGAAAGTGGTAACACCTGACTAACAAATATTTTTTACTGCAATTTTTTTAATTTCTAAACATCGCAAAATTTTAACTTTTAATTTGCAGAATAGGGAAAACTGCTCTTTTAAATGCAAATTCTTTGAAAATTTTATCTCAGTTTACTGATTGTTTAAGTTTTTAAAAATAATTTTCCAGCATATATATATATATTTTAAATCTATCTCCATCGTGTGGAGCCCGATTGCGAATGATTAACCCGTTTCCTCTTAAAACAATATAAATAGTTCAGTACTAATTTCCGGTCAATAGTCCATAAAAAATTAAAACTTCATAGATAAATAAATAAGATAAAAAAATAAAGTACAATTTGAACATATATGTAATCTAACAACGCGCTTAAACCAATGAAATTATCAGAATCGAAAAGGCTGCTGTAAGAAGCGAAATATTTGGCCATTTTTTCGTCTACTAACTATAATAGTTAATATTAAAGCATCGCTTTTAATACATTTCAAAAGTTTTTCAATACATAATTGGTATTTTTCAAATAAAAATACTTTTTGTTGTTGTTACTAGGCAATCTAAAAAATATATTAAATGTAAAATGTCTATTAGAATTTTCAATTAAAAAAAATTGTTTTCACCTATATTTTGTTACTTAGGAAGCCCGGTTCCTATCCTTTAGTATATTTAGTGTCCCTGATTGTTTTTCGATTAAAGGTTGTAAGGGGGCACAGGACCTTTGAGTTTGTCGAAACTATAAAAAACTTCGCCTTTTTCAAAGTATCAAAACACAAATTATATGCAATTAAGATATTTTTTTTTCCTTTCAACCTAAAGTATGTATTCTTAGCTATATTATACATAAAAAAATAAGTGTTGTATATACAAAATTAATACTCCAATTTTAAATTTAAATATTCATCTAACGAATGCATGAATTAAAATCATTAACTGTTGCGCGCATGATAAAACTCTATTTATGCATATAGAAAACGATTTTTGAACACAATGGAAGCATAACACACCTACTACTAAATTAAAACCAAAATATATGCAAAAAGTTTTGTTTAAAATTTAATTTTAGCACAAAATATAAAAATATGTAAAATTTTCAAAACTTTTTTCAAGTTTTTCAAGTGCACAAAAATAAATAACGAAAATATATGATTTTTTTTTTTATTTTAGCATGAAGACTATAAAGAAACAAATATTTGGCTAATATTTTTAAACTGTAGCTTATACAGTTATAAAGTAACAGTGCGCGGAAACTCCAAATTCACTAATCTGAGAAAACACCTTTTAAAGTTTCGATATGAATGGACTTTCAATTATATTAACCGTAAACAAATGATTATAACTCAAGAAATAATGCAGATTTTTGAATGGGGTTTTTTGGGTATTGTTGAGAAATAATTAGAAATTCCGAATAAAACAAAATCCGAAGACTGATTTTTTTAAAGTTTAAGGGTCTTGTGCACAGTTAAATGCGTTATACAAGATAAAAAAATATGAGTTTATTTAGTAGTTTGTGTATATTCCGAATATTTTTGTATTTAAATATGATTTTCTTTATATAAAGTGCTCATTTCGCCCTAGTGGCTTTTACACATGTTTTACATTATTATCTGCATATTTACCTATAGGAAAACTATGATTGTGTTATGAGCGTTTCAGATTTTTTTATTAAAATTAACATTGCATTAAAATTTGTTAAATAAACCTTTGTTTCTGATATTGTATAATATATTCAACCCCCCGCCTACCAGATGGGTTCAATGGACCCTACAGGTACATTCAAAATGAGATTTCTCATGGAAAAAAAATACTAAAAACTCTGTAAATATGTTACTTTTTCACATATTTACAGAAAAAGTCACATATTTACAAAAGTCACATATTTGAAAAGTCATTTATAGAAATTTCCTTCTTTTTTATGAGAAAAATAATTTCGAATGTACCTGTCGGATTCATTGGACCCGTCTTGTAGGCGAAGGGTTAAACAAGTTTCAAACAGAAGTTAATCAGAGAGGCGGTAAAAATTAGCTCTAATTTATATTTAAACAAGAACAAAAAATCATACGCACGACATAGATTATGAAACATTTTCCAACACATTCAGAATACTATAACAAAATTTCAAAGTTTACTAAGGTGAAAGCTGATTTCCAAATGAACAATTTGGAAAACGCATAATGCATTTGAAAACGCAATTTTTGCTAATACCATGAATAGTCGGGAAAATATACAATTTTTTTGTGCAGTATAAGATCTATGGATATGTATGTATATTGCATAGTATGATAAAAGTTAGTTCATTTAAACACATAGCACAGTTGAAAATTTCCAATAAGCAATTTCCTCCAATAAACGGATGTTGTTGAAAACTTCTGTGCAGCTCTGTATATGATCTACAGAATTTTTACACCCCCAAGTAACATTAAAAAAATAATTAAATTTACAAACGCATACCACACAACTGAAAACGCACTTCCAGCAATTATTGTTCGTGGACTTCAATAGTTCAATTATTGTTCATTTTCTTTTGTCGACAAATTCTTTTGGGTGTCCCTGTAAATGAACGATAAATTCTATGCACACCACGCTCTATAGTAAGAACCTTGTAGTACATTTCAGTGATAAATATCAATTTCAATATGTTTAAAATAGTGTAATATCATTAAAATACGCCGCAAACGATTTTCCCCGTAGACCGTAATGTACGTAATGTAATTCTTTTGAGTGTCCCTATAAATGAACCGTAAATGCTACACACTTAATTTTCAATACCGAACATGGCATGGTGATACCCAATAACATACATCCATTTCACGGCACTCGGACTATATTTACGCGAGTTAGAGCACGGACAGACGGACAAACCGAATTCATAAACACTTTTCAACTATGTTGGAAAGTGTTAAAAATCATTTTACAATACATCTTAGAAAAGAGAAACAAAATGCAAGGTCCATACATTTTTACACCATTTTTAACAGAAGTTTCCGTCTTATTTATTCCCAGAAAAAGGTCACAAATTTTACGCATAAATGATTACCAATTCTGCTATTGAAGTATTAAATAAAAATTTCCTTACCTCAAAATAGGTCCTTGGACCCTATCGGTGGTCCGAAAATTAGTGCTTATCTCCCTATTTTCACTTTTAAAATGTTTTAATAGCTGTTTTGAAGTAATGGTATAATTTTAAGTTTTAAAATGTTATCCCAAATAAAATGACAGAAAAATGAGAAAGAAAAGGTGACATATCCCACTTCTTATTTTTACTTTTTTTTCTCTCTTTTCGTTCATTTAGTAGGCATTTTGAAACTTTGATTTTACAATTAAAAATTAATGTTTTGATTTGAAAATATTCGTTTTTAAAATTAAAAATAATTATTTATATTTTTTGTCAAAATGCTTTCACTAAATTTGCGGACTCAGTAACTATAAGAAAGCGTCTTTGAAATACAAATACGAATTTTCAATCAATTTTTTTTTTAAGTTTACAAAAATATATTAATATAAATAATATAAATGTTTGGGATAATATATTTGTAAATGCAAGAATTGTGTGTAAAAATTTTAAATGCATTCCCAAAGGTAATAAAAAGAATCCTTTCCCAAACTTTGTAAAGTAAGAAAAACTCGAAACAAGGTCTCTTCTATTTATAAGATAAAGAAGTCTCCCTAATAAAAATAATCACTATTGTTTGGAAGTCGCCAATCCCAATTATCATTTGCTACTGAGACTTAATTCCATGTCTCCGTTGAATCAAAACATTGAAACTCCTAGAGGTGGTTGATTACATTTTACTGTTCCTTTCTTCGCCACTATGTTTAATTTTCCGGCCATCGGCCATTTGGGATTCCCGAAAAAATTTGGTCAAAGGTGAATTCTCTTTTTAAAAAGTGTGGTTCAAAAAATAGATGGCCGCACAATCGTCTAGCGATGTCTCCTCTGTTTTTGCTTGTAAGAAAGCAAGCCGCTAAGTTAGCCAAGAGACCTCTGGGACGTTGTATAAAGCAGGATTTACCTGTCGGAGTGGGTTGCAAGCACTGCTCTGGGAAAGCGAAATACACTCGCAAGTTAAGCGACTCACTAGCTACTAGTCCTCCCTAGAGTGTTAGCTCTTCAAGGAAAACAAAATCTTGTAAAAATCTCCCGAGAGCTTTTGGGAAAGTAAGATGTCACAGGTCATTGCAAACTCAGAGGCTTTAAGTGCTCTTCAGGTCCGAAGCACGATGTCCCGTAGAATGATAACAATCACTTGCGTTAAATAGCCAAGTGGAAAGTGGTAGGATTTGTGGCTCTCCAATTCTATGCATCTGTGAACTGGTTACTCTTTTTCGCTTTAACAGCATCTCAATTATTTTGTTTTTTTTTTTTTCTTCTTTTCGTAAATTTTCTTTTCTTTTCGAGAATGTAACTAATTTACGGTAAATTATTTATTTTCCTTGTTTTATCCTTTTCCTAAAGCTAGAATGAATTCAGGTTTTTTAGTAAACGAATAAATGTGAAAAGCGGCAAAGGTATTTAAAAATGTATATATGTGTACGAAAAGATATGAATAATGTTTATAAAAATACATCTACTTGTAAAAATACTTAAAATGATAACGCAGTAGTATAGTAATTGTTAGCTAATTACATCTTGAAAAAAAATTTATACATATGAATAAATAAATTTCTATTTTTATTTTAGATTGAAACTAAACAACGAAATAATATATATTTTGGTATTTTGAACTCTTATAATTTGGTAAAGGTACATTATATATATACAGAGCTGCCCAGTCTTCCCTTTTTGGATGCTAGTATTTTAATACAGAAAATATTGTTTTATTTAATTGGAACATTTGGGCGATTTAAAAGAACAACATTTTCTCTAAGATAATAATGATGAATAAAAAGCTTGGAAACCCTGTATATATATTATCGACTTCTTTTATTGTGTAATGTTACACCCCAAAATAGTTGCGGGTTCTTACACATGTGTTTATTTACTGTTGAAATGTAATAATATTGTATAATTGTAATTTGACTATCATAAGATACGGGAGTGTATCAATAAGTTTTTACCCTCACATAGAAATAACTGAGTGAAATTTATGAAATTGCTACATTGTATTAGTCATTTTCTATATCGTCACCGTGCACAGTAACACATTTCTGCAAACGGTATTTCAAAGAGAGGGGGGAGGATGTTTTCCTGGAGGCGCGTAGTAGACCCAAAGGGGGTCATTTTTCTAACTTTTGCCAACCCCCACATGTGACATATTGTTGGAAAGGCCTGTGACCACTTATTCATGCTATGCACCTCCTAAGCCCCTCCCCCAACAATATTTCACATGTGGGGGATTGGAAAATGTTAGAAAAAAGCCCCCCTTTGTGTCTACTATTGTGCCCCCTGGAATACATCCTCTCCCCTCTCCTTGAAATACCGGATGCACAAATGTGTTACTGTGCACACTGACTATACAGAAAAGGACTCATAAAATGCAGCAATTTCAAAAATTTCACTCAATTATTTCTATGTGAGGGCAAAAACTTATTGATACACCCTCGTATATGAGAAAAATGAAAATTCCTATTTTTGTTGATCTTGAAAATCTATCTTCTTTGTTTTAAGAATTTGAGGCTTCTTCTGTTATTTGATTATTAATCAGCTTATTTTTAAAAGAATTATAAAATTGTTCTTTATTTAAAATATTAAATCGGTAAATGGCCTATCACAGTTCAGCTTACTACTCATGTGTGTGCATTCCAAAATTTTGGGGTTTCATAATTGAACGTAATTTCGTTTTAGTACTTATATTTAAAGTATCATCTTAAATTTTATTAGTGTCATGTTACCATTTTATCATTCTTTTCTGGCATTGCATATTCCTGTAAGAAACTCTGACGCCATTAAAGGGCATTCATCCATCTACACAAACTTTAGCAAGTCTTGATGAAAATAAACAATACAAGAAAAATGAGCCTTTCTTATTATTTGTTTATTTTATTTATCTATATATTTTCTTAAAGTTTGTTTTATTCTACTATAGCATGTGATAAGACTCAGGATGTATATGAATGGAGTTATGAATAAAGAGGAGTAGACATATAGTGTATTTTCTACCAGTTGCGAGTGAAGTAACCGGGGAGGTTATCACAAGATGACGGCTGATTTTTCACATCAGATCAACAGTTTCTGGTTACCGCCGGGATAAACTTCAACCAGTGAATTTCGTCTTATTTAAGGGCTTTATTCCTGTCAAATTTCTCTCACAAATATGGTAAAACTTTCTATTTGTTTTTACTGGTGGCGATTTGACCAAGTATTGTAATCTTTTTCACTGACACTGACATATGGTAGTCTAGGTTGTCACAATATGGCGGAAACGCAGGACTTGACTACTGCAGAGGCAAACTTCCACCAGTAAAAATGAATATCTGTTTTTTGCCATAATTTATGACTGAAATTCTGCATTAATAAGACGTTTAAATAAGGAGAAATTGTCTATTTAAATTTACTCGTGGAAGTTTTCTTCGGCGGTAATCAATCCCTGCGAAACAGGTTTAAATTGAAGCTTCACTATTTTAAGGATATGTCTGTACCTCTTTATTCATACTTCCAAGTGTACAGTCGTGAAAAAAAAAGTAACCACACCCTACTAATTCCTCAACAAATTATCGTAGACGAAAATTACTGGTACTGAACGATTGGAAATAGAGTCTACTTTTAAATGATGTATATAAAATTTGCTTAGGGGGCCATCTACATATTAAAACGAATCCACACTTCATTTTTTTCAATGGCAATACCCAATTTTTACGAGATATTTCAAAACTTCGGTTCAAACTATGCCCAGACAAAAAATGTCAAGTCATTTGAATAATAAGTTTTTGAATTATAAACATTCAAAATTTAGTGCTTCTAATGTTGATTTACATTTTCATATTTTTATTTATATCTCCTGAAATTATGCTCCTAATGTGCTAATATTTTGTGTAGCAATAATACTAATATACCCAAACATAAATATGCTGAATTTGCATTTTTTATAATTTTATGATATGAATTATGAATTATGAAATTAATATTCGAAAAAAATATGGATTACAGCCTATAATTTATTTGATGCATTTAGATTTATTAAGTCCTGCTTTACGGAAATCCCAAATTTCACATCTTTCTTCTAATTAGTTTTCAAATTATGCTTAAAAAACGGCAAAATGATGGTTTAAAGGGCCGTCTATTGATAGAAGTGAGTAGATATTTTAAATTTCTTCTGCTCTCTTGTAATCTAGCGGGCTTCATTGACTCCTTGTGTGGCGCTGAAGGTGCCTTGATCAAGAAGATCTCTCGGTTAACAATCGAGTACGGAATTTCAATTTGGATACAGCCCTTAAAATTCGCTCGTTTTAAAGCAATTAATTTCTCGGAAACTTGTGGTACGAATTGCATAAAACTTTGTCTTTGGACTAATTGAAGGGTATAGAGTTCATTTATGCTGTCAAAATTGGGTATTGCTATTGAAAAAAATGAAGTTATGGTTCGTTTTAATATGTAGATGGCCCCCTAAGTGAATTTTATATACATCATTTAAAAGTAGACTTTATTTCCAATCATTCGGTACCAGTAACTTTCGTCTACGATAATTTGTTGAGGAGTTAGTAGGGGGTGTTTACTTTTTTTCCACGACAGTACATGATACAGTTACGTCAAATAAATTTGAAAAACATTTGGTAAATATTTTAGAATATTATTATACAGGGTTATTACAAATGAATCATCGGGCTTTGATACGTTACTACGTGCGAACTAGAAAACGTATATGTTTCCATGACAACTCAAACGAGAGGGCGTTAACTACAGCTTCGCGCTGCGTATGTGTCATGCGCGAGTGGTTGCCATGGTTACTGCGCGAACGTCATATTCAAAATGGCGACTGGACAGCAGAAAGCGTTTTGTGTACTAAAATTTTAAAAGTGTGAATCGCTTATAGCCGTTCAAAGAGCATTCCGGAATGCATACAAATGCATACCACCGGTGGTTTCGCCTTACTCACCCTTATTCATGCAAATGTTCTGTCATAAAAAAAAGCAAAAATCGCTATTCTTTTTTACTGGTGGAGATTTTCGCCGGCGGTATTTTAATTTAGTTCGCCGGTATTGTCAGAAGGATTGTTTATGTTGTAAGAATATATCGTCGGTACCATGTCAGTCTATCCAATATGAAAACAGTGTTGCCAGTGAGCTACTCTTTTTAAATTCAGATTTCTTGATTGGCACACTCTTTTCTGAAATTGTAAAATTCACCTGATTTTCGCCATAATTAATATGTCATTAAATAAGGCGAATTTTACTATTTCAAAAAAGTGGTGCCAATCAAGAAGGCAACACTGTTTTCATATATGATAGTTTGACGTGGCACCGATGATATGGCGAAATCGCAGACCCTGATTTTTGACGGGCAAAATTCCACCAGTAAAAAACGAACAGATTTTTTGAGTCAATTATGACAGAAATTCTGCATATGTAAGGGGTTTAAATAATGAAAAAATTTTACTAGTGATATTTTCAAATTTACTTGTGGAAGTTTGCCTCGGCGGTAACCAGTCCCTAAAGAACCGGTTACAGTTGAAGCGTCTCCATTTTGATGATATGTCAATTCCTCTTTATGCATAATAATGTCAATTCCTCATTATGTTCTGGTACTAGCCATCCCTCTTTGACCATCAAATCAAATCCAATCTACACAATAGGTGAAACCGCCTACTTTTACAATTTCTTGTACATTTATTTAAAAATTCATATTTTGGACGTTATGTATACTTTTTGTTTAATTTAGTTTTCACCCGAATTATATATAATTAAACAGCTGTTAATTTAATAATTCTATTTAAGTTTCATTTGTATGTTTTACTTAAATTATTCATAGATGGACACTACTCAATTTCAAACAATTTCTCCGCCTACTATCTTTAAATAATTTAATTGAGCTTTTATTTATATTAATTTTTATACATAAATGTATTTAACTGCTATTTTTTTTTCTTTAACACGTTCACGCCGGCGCGGTGGGTCACACTTGACTGTCTCAGAGCTGCCAAGTCTCCGGCTTTTTGGATACCAGTATTTTAATGCTGGAAATGTTTTTTTTTTTTTTAATTAGAACAATTGGGTGATTTAAAGGAACAATATTTTCTCTAAAATAACAGTGGTGCGCAAAAAGCCGGAGAATTGACAACTCTGAGACAGTCGAGTGTGACTCACCACGCCGGCATGAACGTGTTAAACCTAATTAATTATTTTTTGTTTTATTGGTATAAATTAATAAAAATTCTGTGAATTTTCCAAATACATTTTCGCATTAATTTTAAAGATTTGAGTTTTTGGTTATATTATCAAAAGGAAAATGTCAATTACATTAATTTTAATCATTTTCAAATAATAGTTTTTTTTCGTTTTTCATTATTTATAAAATCAATCTAATCCCTATATTTTTAGCTGCATGCTTCATTGTTACGTTAAATCATAACTCGTTTACTCACATAGATTTTTGTTCACTACTTTGAATGGAAATTATCAAGAAGGTAACGAGTGTTTTTCTTTTCAGTTTTTGTAACTTTTTGTATAGTCTATTTTCATGTACTGTATTTTTCCTTCTATTTTCGTTTTACTATTGCGGCATCAATTTTTCACGTTACAGAAAATACTTGTTCCTTACTATTTGCTTGTAAAGTGTAAATGGTGGTACCTGAAGAGGTATCTCACTTTGCATGTTTTAAATTCATTCTTCAATTCATCTTTGCATATTTTCAATTCATATTTCTCAAATATTATTTTATGCATTATAATTTTTACCTTATTTTTCTTTCCATTTTGTATACTCTTAATTAGTCTTGAGCGTGACTTTTGCAAATTTGCTATCTCAATATGATGAGATTTTGACATCATATATAGGCTAATTGATTTCTTATTATATATATATATATATATATATATATGGGGTGCATGATGTTAAATCATAACTCGTTTACTCACATAGATTTTTGTTCACTACTTTGAATGGAAATTATCAAGAAGGTAACGAGTGTTTTTCTTTTCAGTTTTTGTCACTTTTTGTATAGTCTATTTTCATGTACTGTATTTTTCCTTCTATTTTCGTTTTACTATTGCGGTATCAATTTTTCACATTACAGAAAATACTTGTTCCTTACTATTTGCTTGTAAAGTGTAGATGGTGGTACCTGAAGAGGTATCTCACTTTGCATGTTTTAAATTCATTCTTCAATTCATCTTTGCATATTTTCAATTCATATTTCTCAAATATTATTTTATGCATTATAATTTTTACCTTATTTTTCTTTCCATTTTGTATACTCTTAATTAGTCTTGAGCGTGACTTTTGCAAATTTGCTATCTCAATATGATAAGATTTTGACATCATATATAGGCTAATTGATTTCTTATTATATATATATATGGGGTGCATGATAAAGTCACTTTATCATTAGAAAACTTCCAGAGAAAGCTACAGCTGTGCAAGTACCAGCATAATGGTATAATAAAATAATTCAGCCGGACCTAACGCTACCTATAACAGTGTCTCTAAAGGCGGAATTTAAGATATCGACCCTATGTCTATTTCACGTATTGTGTGAAAAAATTACTAATTATGCGATGTTTGTGGCTTATTTTCACTGGAAAAAAATTATAACTGAGTCCTACAATTATTTATTCCTAACATAACAATATTTATTCCTAAACATAATGTTTAACGCTAAATTATTTTTTTTTTCTGAAACGTAATAATTCATTTTTAATTTAATTCTTACTTTTACAATTTCTCGTAAAGTTTAACATGTCAATATTAACAGATAAAAAACTTCTATGATATAATTTAAAGAATCCAAAAAAAAAAAAAAATAATAATAATAATATTGTTTATCTTCTGCAAATAAAAAGATGGTTACACTTTGAAAGTTTTCTTTTTGTTACAGATACCCATTACAAAAATTATTTTAAGTGAAATTTAAAATCATTGCCAATAAATGTATAAAATATTTCTGTAACATCCATTTAAATCATTTATCTTAAATTCAAGAATACTTACTAACGAAATATTTCAAACATGGCTGTTATCTAAACCAAAAAATTTTCTTGATTTCCTCAAAATTTATTGAAAGCGTATTAATCGAGAAAAAGGATGTTTCATTTATTTTTCTGCAATGTTTGAGATTAAGAAGAATAAGACAAATACTCTTTTAAAGTGACACGGATGTTTGTTGTGTTCACTTAAGCGTATCAGTTGTCTCTCTGAGTAAGTACAAGTATTGGCTTCTGTGATTTATGTGTAAAAAGCAACTCTTTCCGTTACAAATGAAGAAATGAATTTATTTTCTGACAGTAAATGCATTTGGACGTTAAGATTTTGTTAACTTCACATTATTTAGGTAAATTTTGAGGAAGCTTGTTTTGAATTAAAATTCAATATATAAGGCACTTGGAATACAAGTGGTCTAGGCCCAAAATTACGACTTCGCTGAAAAAGAAGTTAATGCATATAAGGTTAGATATGCGTGTATGCGAAAGCCGGTATGAAAGCCAAGCGAATATAAACGTTGCCCAAAATCTGGCTTTTCTTAAGGGATCTTCAAAATTTGATGCATGCCAGTTTCAGCGAGGGAACATGTTAAGAAAAATATGCAAATGTTGACGAGTCGTAATAAATTTGATTCCGTGGGTCCCATATAGAATCTACCAGAGTAATGTTCATTTTTTGAATTGTTTTTAGTTATTTAGTCTCAAATTAAGACAAGCATATGCAATTTTAAAAGTTTTTTCTTTTGATTTAGTTACTACAGTACCACAAATTTCAGTGTTTATTGGGCACTGAAGCAATTATTCCTAAATAATTTTCATACACAAGACTTATAAAATTGTTATACTAATCGTGAAAAACTTTTAGTACTCACCTTTTACAAGTCATAGTAAATACAAAACTAAGGCAACGTCAAAGTTTCGCGAGTCAAAAGGACAGGAGTAAGTTTAGAAAGCATCTGGATATAGGAGAAAGTGTTGATTAGGTAGGAACACCTTCATTAGTTACACAAGAAAATAATAGGTGTTCATGATCTTGCTTGTGATGAATTTTCAAGAATTACGAGCAAAAAAGAAGCACACCTGCAGGGTGCATTGGGAACTGCTGTTAAAGATGTTTACAGGTTTAAAGTCAGTGTGTGCAATTCGTTATGCTATACTTAAAAATGTATTTGAAATTATTTTTCGCTTAAAATATGAATTGCAACTGATGAATCTTTTAGCAGAGATCGATTTCTAAAAGCTTCTAATATGCGAATTTAAAATTACAGTTTATTATGCTAAGTCGTTTTAGAGTTATGCTTAAAAAACTATCCGCACTACAGTCTTTTTTACAACGATTAAAAATGAATTTAACATTAGGAGTTTCAAATTTTAAACCTGTATTTTTCTTAAAGTACTTACCTAACGCACTAGATTAATTTTAACACAATTATTCTAATTGGTAAATAAATCATATGTGCTGTAATTTTCAAACCGTGTTCCCCAATTTTCCCAGTTGGTAAACGACAACTCATACTTACCTAATGACTTGCCGTTTGGTGTCCTAAGGTACATTTTACCAAAGAATCCAAATCTTATGTCAAAATTAGGTGCTTGTATTGAAAACCTTCGAGTTTAGTACAATTACTATACATAGACAACACCCTAAGAAAAATTTAAGTATAGAATTTATTAGTATACGCTATTACTGATCTACTGGTTCGAGCCACATTTTTATACAATTATTTGAGGTAGAGTTAGTATGAGGTATTTTCTCTCTCTGTTTTTATTTTTTATTTTTTTAAACATTTTTTATTTTTTTTTTCGACTGCACATGCACATTTAATAAAAAAATCACTTGAAACTTATTGCACGTGAAATGGAGTAATGTAAAATTATATTTATTTAAATTGTATTTAAGTGAACACTGAGTTAATGAGTGTGTGATTAGTTTTAATTGCGTGAGATATGCATGTGGTTAAAATGTTCTTTTAGAATTAGTTCATGTTCAATTTTAAATACTTTATTTTTTTTTTTTTTGACATTCCGATGTAGAAGCTAAACCCTCAAACACGATTTTCTTCTTTTATATATAATAATAAATAGTTAGTTATTTTTAAAAAAGTGTTTTGTTTTATAAATAATAACAATAATAATTTGAATTGTTGTCTTGGGAAATATTTCAATAGTCTTTAATTTTAATCTTTTAAATAAAAATGTTTACTAAATACAAAAGAAATGGTACTCATTAATAAAACTACAAAATAATCGATACATGTATTAATATTATTTAATGTTATTTACTCCTTGATCCTGATACACAAAATATAAATCTATAATTTCATTTAAAATAAAATGCTTACTCTCAGCAAATAGAAATTAATTATTTAACGAAGCAGCTAGGTGGTAATTTTACGAAATGAACGACTTACGGAATATTGTCCAGATTATCCATTTTATTTGATTGTGAAAAATAGCCTTCTTCTGAACAAACATAGATTTAATCAATTATTATTTAGAAAGACTTGAAAAGGGCATACTCATAGAAAAGTCTAAAGCGAAATGCAGAAATAACGCTAGCGGCAACTGGTTTAGAGTAAATAGAGCGTATCTCTGAGTTTCAAATTCATAGCTCAAAGAATTATTTTAAATTTTTAGATACGTCTGGATGCTGAGTATTCTATTACCACGATTCGAACTGATGTATTATGAATGATATATTTTCAGTAGAAAAATGTACACACTTTACTTAGGGGAAATGTTCTTGGTCGTGAATTAGTTTTATATATGATTAGAAAATTATGTATATTTACCAAGAATAATGGAATACGATGAATTAAATATAATAAAATTATTTGGTAACTGATTGAGTTTCCATTTTTATATATAAATGGACTTTCCTTTTTTTCGTTGATTCTGATATGTTGTATTAATATATGCTTAAAATTATGAGTTTTTAAAATATTAACTACAGCTACTAATGGTATTCCTGTCCAAGTCAAATTTCTCTCCAAAGAATTTAATGAAAAGATTGAATATATTGACCAGGGAGAAGAATTTCTGTATGAGAAATACTGATTTTCAAAAATCGTCTTTGAGTTTCAGACTTTTAAAACCTCAATTTTATCTAAATATTTATAAAAATATTAGTTATCTGATTAGGCACACACTGTTCAAGATAAAGTGTCTTATGGGATTAGCATATTTTGGCAAACGTAACAACATATTATAAAATGTTAAGCTATTATGAAATAAAAGTGATTTAATCTAAAAAGTAGTAAGACATCCCCAGTTAAAAGATTTATTTATTTATTCTTTTGAGAGGACTGTAGAAAACAAATATTTTTACTGATTTCCTGAATAACAAATAATGCAGCGTATTCCGACAATTTTATGTTACAAATAATGTTAAATGTCAGAGTGAAAATATAGTCCTATTATACTATATAAAGCAGAGAAAAAAATATGTAATCTGAAAATTATTGTTTTGGATAGTTTTATTCGAATGTTTACGTAGAAGTTAAGGGGTGGTCTAAAGAAAATTACATTGGAGCGAGTAGCAAATCTCTCTAGACGTTGTAAGTATACTCCATATTTCTACCCCCCCCCCCCCCCCCGTTATTTGAATATAGTCTGTAATTTCTTAAACAGAAACGATATTGTTAAGATATTTACAAATTTGGACCATATTTTGAATAACACACGTAAAATCACTATCATTTCGAAATGAATTTGTAATGAAAAAAAATCTCTTTTGAATTATCATTACAATAAGGTTAAAGTTAAAGCATCCGTGTCAATATGATATCTACGAGCCTGAAATTTTGTTTTTACATTCTATGTCAGCTTTGATTCTTACTTGAAATATTATGTTAAGAAACTTTAAAAAAATTTTTGACGCCCATGTTTTTGATACGTGCTTTAACAACTGATAGTGGTTTAAATTTACTTTTCTTTTTTAAATGTTTTGAAAAATAAACATTCCTTCATTCATTTGTATAAAAATATATAATATCATTTAATATCTATGTGTGTTTATATGTGTGTTCATGCATAATGTTTTTCATGTCTACTCAGGTGTCAGATCCTATCAAAGTATAAGTGTTAGCCTACACATTTGAAACAAATAAAAACAAATGAAAAATAGAAAATATATTTCAAAAACTTCCCGAAAATTTTATGATTTTTTGCATGTTATAAAAATTATTGCTTTTCTTCTCCTGGAAAAATATAAGGGGCAGTCAAATGACAACGGAAGACACACTAAAAAGTGAGTATGGAAAATTTGTATTAAAAAATAATTTCCAGAACTCTTAAGACATTTATCCTAATGGAAGACGAGATGATCAGTTCCAATCTTGTAGAAAAAGTTAGGTTGCTGACGGATCCACAACCTCACCCAATCTTGCACGTCCTCGTCCGAACGAAACCGACGTGCACGAATGTCTTTCTTCAAGTGATCAAAAACGGGAAAATCACATGGGAAAAACCGAGGCTGTATGTAGGATTTTGAAGTGTTTCCCAGCCGAATCTATGAAGCTTATCCCTCACCAGATTGGTGGTAAAGAAATGGACATTATCATGCAAAAGAATGATTCCGTCCGACAGCATTCCAGGGCGTTTTGACATTATCGCGAGTTTCTGTTTTAGCAAAGTGTTTGCATAACGTTTCGCATTGATTGTGGCTCCAAGATCCGAACCGCACTTCTCTGCTCTTCTTTGCTTGCCTCCATGTCTAATGCTGGACGAACACACTTTTCACTAGGCCCACCTACAAAGAAATAAAAAAAACTGTAAATACCTGTGAGCTGTCATTATGCATTTCTACCAATCCTCGAGATGGAAGGATCGGTATGTTACAACAATGTTGTCAACTTTGGCGAGGAATGTGTTTTATGGTGGGTGCTCTATTTTCATTTGACTGCCCCTCATAAAATATAATAAACTTAGTTTTCAAAAGTATTTTATTAAAATTTGAAGTCAATGTGTAAAATCTTTTAATGAAAATTGATAACAAAACATACTTAAAACTTCTTTTTATTAACGTATTCTCTTCACACATAAATGAATTGATAGACTCTTATCTGAGAGCAAGCATATTTTTTACAAATTATATGGGGGAAACGTACACAGTGAGATAGATTTAAAAAAAAAGGTTATTTGAGAGCTAGATACAATCGATTGAAGAATTTTTTATCCATAAAATAAAAATTGCATCACTTTAAAATATTATTAGGTCTCGTCTCACTCTGTACTTAGTGACACTTAGTATACAATGAGACAGTGGTGTTTGTGAGTTTCATAGACACATTCAATAATCTGGTATCAGGCATGCTTGTGCCATAATTTTTCAGCACTCTTGTATAAAAGGCCACATTGAAGAATCTTTTAAAGGGTCCGAAAACTGATAAATCTAGAATTTTCAGTTTGTAGCTTCTAAGTGGTGGTAAGGTGAGAAAAGTGACTCTTATCTATGGATACCCATGTCTCAAAGTCATAAAAGACATATACAGGCCTCAGAGAGGTCTCTTTTAAAAGAGACCAAATCAAAATTTTGAACATCATTATTTTCTTACGAAATTTTTCGTCTGAAATTTTCTTGCAATTGTTGTAAGAAAATTTCAGACGAAAAATTTCAGTACGTCAAAATCCCTTCGTAATGAGCTTTTTCTTGCAGTTGTTGTAGTAATCATCCGCGAAAATAATTAAAATATAAAGAAAAGGGCCAAATTAAATTGATGGCATTGAGCTCACACGCTATTCACATTAATTGTGCAGGGTAAGTCAAAATGAATATAGCGATTACAAACGGTTATAACTATTTAATGGAAAAGAATTTATGAATAAGATTAACACAGAATGTCGACGGAATCTCAAAATTTCTTTACGCAAGACAAGTGCAGTGAAGTGGAAGCCTACGCTTGCGCGATTTAAAACTTTGCAACGACAATAAACCTGTTCATTGCGGCCGTCTCCTTACTAAATATGGCCAATTATAACGGTAAAAATGGCCGATTATTTTCTGTGGGGTTATGTGAAAGACAGGGTGCCTCCTATGCCCAAAGCAATTGAAGAACTTAAAGTACACATTAGTAATGCTCTTGCGTCGGTGACTGAACAAATGCTTCAGAATGTATGGCGTGAAATGGACTACCGCCTAGATGTTGTCCGTGTGACCAAGGGAAGTCGCTTAGAGCATCTATGACGTATGTATACAAAATTTTGAAGTTCCGTCTACATTCTGTGTTAATCTTATCGGTAAATTATTTTCCATTAAATAGTTATAGCCGTTTGTAATCGCTATATTCATTTTAACTTACCCTGTATATTATACTCTTTTTTTCAAAGAATAATGCATCTCGAAAAATAACGAAATCTACAAAAAAAAAAAGCACTTAGCTAAATTAAGGTGTGGGATTAGCTCCCCCATTCGCCCCCTTTATACTTAACGAATGAACCGCAAAATCTAATCAGGGAAGCGCCTTATCAGAATAACCCGCCTTATCAGAATAAATGTGTACTTTGAGTTACAATTTGAAGCAAATCGGATAATTTTGCATGAAAAACCAATTTATCTAGATTAAGGGGGGTATCCCCCCTTTATACTTAACGAATGAACCTCCAAATATAATCAGGGAAGTGCTTTATCAGAATGAACCAGTATCCTAAATTTCAAGCAAATCTGATATTTCTTCATGGTAAACCCATTTATCTAAATTAATGTGGGAATTAGCCCCCGTTCCACATTTATGCTTAACCAATGAAGCCCAAAACTAATCAGGGAAGCACCTGAGTAGAATGAACCTGTATCCAAAATTTGAAACAAATCGGATATTTCTATCAAGAGTTATCGCGCTACGTACATACATACGTACATACAGAACTGTGGGCACTTTATCTCTGAGGCTTTGATAGCCTGTAAGGTAAAAAATTATTGGTGGCCAAAAAAATGAGCTCTCTGAGGCCTTTATACATTGAAGTAACATAAAATGCAGATTACTTATCATAAAAAATATACAAGGTGTTGACGAATTCGGCCGACAAATTCAGAGCTGTCACAGCAAGGATGAAAAATTGCTATAGAACATGGGGTCGCAAACTACTTATTTAGTCACAAATACATGGTGTTTCATCCTGACTGGACTTGGGTTGATGGTAATAATTTGGGGGGAAAAAAAACATTGAAATGAAAATGCAACGATATGTAGTACCTTGTTTTGTGTGAAATGTTATAAAATCGCGAAAAGTTCTGGAAAAACACCGTTTGAACTGGTACTCGCAGTCTAAAATCTGGAGTGTCAAGAGCATACTGCTGGCACGTATAATGGACACTTCTACCACTTTTTTATATGATCACATTTACAACAAAGGTAAGAGTGTCTATTAAAATTTTTATTATAATATACTTCAGTATTCTAAAAGTTATCGCCGTCAACCCAAATTAAGTTAGGGTAAAACACCCTGTATTTTGATGAAATACGTGATTTGCAACCCCACGTTCTATGGTTATTTTTCATCCTTTTCATCCTCTTGATCCTACTATCATCCCTCTGAATTTGCCGGTCGAATTCGGTAATGCCCTGTATATAATTATCACACTATACAGTTACACGTTGTTTCACTGTGTACCAGCGTTCCATATCTCAATTGTTTTAAAAAAATGATTACGTATTTCATTCTTTGGAGTTTTTAGGGTTTAATCCTTTGTAAAGTGCAGAAATAGTGCAGCATCTGCATGATATTCAAACTGAAATACCATATACAGTTTGACTCAAAATACGTGTACTGTAACAGAGTTAAATGAGTAACTTTCAGGTTCAAAAGAGGGAAATTTCGTGTGGTCCATACGAAACAATATCTACATTTGGAATGTGGTCGGCAAGCACTCTAAACAAAGCATGACAGAATAGCTTAACACCAAACTGTACAAACACAAACTTTGTTTTAAAAGTGTCTCTGTTTCACTGTGCAAATTGTCTTACTTTGTACGCCGTCTCACTGCGTACGGCTCTCCCCTACACAATTTAAGGCAATATACAACCCATGATATTCCTGGTTTAATATATTTACTTTTAACGATCGAAAAGTATAATCTAATCATTCAATATCTTGTTTCAAGTTGTCAACCAAATATACACTTTCGGTATGGGAACATATTAATAACTGTGAAATGAAACGAGCATGCCAAAAAAAAAAAAAAAAAAAAAACGTACGATGCCACTGTACACCGAGTGTTTCCACCAGAGCATCCGAGTAACGTTGTACTTGTAGTTGAGAGTGTGACATCCTAGGAAAACTGATGTGCTGATGGCTCCTTGTGGATGCTACAGGCCTGCAAGTAATATCAATGATGTGAAGTGCTAGCTGGGAATTCTGTAGTTGGTAGTGGGGTATACCCAGTCAGGAGGTACCAACTCTTCGGTAAGGATAAAAACAACTGGCACGTCTATCAGAAGTATAACTTATGTCGATGTTTTAGCACTCCTCTTCAAAGAAAGTGCAATGGGACTCTCTTGGCAAAACAACAACAAATGAAACGAGCTATCTGCACATGGTTTTTCAAAATACTTTCGTTGTTACAGGTTCTACAAAAGCTCATTGTTCCAAAATCCTGACTTCTTAAAGATCAAATTTATATTGGATTATACAGATTATACTATACACTGAAAATAATCGTGAAATTTCAGTATATATAATATAAATTTTACTGTATTTGTAACATTTTTATTCTTTACGGTATGCGTACAGTATTTCCATGGTTCATCAAATTTAAAAATAGTGTATATGTACCACGTTAATTGTAAACGGCTTTTATACCTTAAAATAACAGTTTGTTAGTAAAGATATGGCATATTTGCTACTTACACTGTAAAACTATCGTAAAAATTATGGATATGTACGGTACATTTTACTGCATTTGTACCATTTTTATCGTTTACAATACGACGACAGTTTTTCTATGGTATATTAAACTTAAAAATATAGTATATTCGCCACTTTAGTTATAAACGGTCTTTATGCCCATAAAATAACTGTGTGATGGTAAATATATCGTGTATCTACTGATAATTATTATCTAAATTTCTAATGTAAAATTCCGTTCCCACCAAATTTAAACTAAAAGATCTGTTTAAACATATATTTCGTATATCTTTATGCCTAAGAAGGATAACTCAAGCAGAGACCTCTTATTGCACTCCTGAGGGAAATTCCTGGGGTGCGTTTGCGCTGTTTCTGTATTTCGAAAATTATTATTTGTGATATTTAATACTAGCAGACCCGCCCGGCGTTGCCCGGGGTTTGTAAATAATAACCTTAAAAAAAAAAAAACTTAAGTTTGTATGGTTTTATATCTTTGGAAATTCTTTAAAATGAACCTAATTTAGGAAGCTCCATTGCCTTCCGTAGTGTCTAATGTGTTCCGATAAAACTTCTTTCCGAACGAAACTGTAATCTAGATCCCCACTACATATGGCAGCATTTACCGGAGACAATCAAAAACCAAGTTGAGTGAGCCAAACCTCGTAGGAATCAAGCCAACAGAAGTCTAAGAAAAAATTTCATAATACAGAACGTAGCTGAATTGTACTCTAAGTTGAAGGAAGCAAATCCCTTTGAAATTGGGCCCTTAAACCCGAGTAAATAATGTGCCACCAAGCGGTGGAAGATACCTCCTCACCTTGTAAATTTCATGAGTTATTGCTGGAATTAACACAATATTTAATAAACGGATAAAATTCCTTATCTAAAGTTACCTTTAATGTAACGCGATTTTTAATTTACGGCTGTAGTGATTAGACGTAAGTTAATGCTGAAAAAGGAGATTAAAGTTCGAAAAAGGTGGTATCTGAGGTATAAAGAAAGACCGGGCCCTGGAGGCCATGGTCTTAACTGGAATTTAGTTGGGTATAAGAAAATTATTTAGGGGTTTTAAAGTAGATGGAAGACGCTAAAACTATGTTAAAGAAAATTGCAATAGAATAGGATAGTTTTTAAAGAAGATGCAACAAAGGCCCCATGAAGACGATTAATATTCAAAATTGGTGGTAGCTAAAGTCTGCAATTTTTTTTTTTTCCCCTGTCGTTCATGTAGTAGCTGGAAAACCTTAGAAGTTGTTAGGAAAAAAAAAGTTCGTGAATCGGACCATTTTTAAGGGAGCTTAAAGTAAATTAAGGGAGCTTAAAGGGCTTAAAGCTTAAGTAAGGGAGCTTAAATAACAGTGGGCCGAAAAGGGCCCAACTGTTAGTTGAGAGCAGGGCCCTAACATGAAAACATGTTTAAATGTTTATTACTTAGCGTTTTAGATATTCAATTAGTCAAAATTAATCATAGGGTATGAAATAATTATTAGAATAATATTTTAAAGAAATGCGAAAAAATGGGGTAAATGCTTAAAAAGGGGCCCTAGAGCTCCAATAAAAATATGAGGGTGTTGGTCTAGGGGGAAGAGTCCAAGACTCAATTTTAAAATCATGCAATGAGAAGGTGAGAAAATTAGGGTGTAAAAAATGCATAGCACACAAAAAGTTCAACGGGTCCTGGATCGGCCCCCACAGGACCCTAAGGTGCCCCAGGATTTTAACTTGAATATAGGAACTGGAGAATAAGTAAATCCAAAAATGGTTCCAAAAATGAAGATCGGATTAAGAGAGGCAATTTTTTAGTAATTTATGGTGCAAAAACTTCAAGGCAACTTCAAGGCAAACTTCATGGGGCCCCAAGAGGGAAGGGACTTAAGTGGTATGTAGTTTGATATAAATGCACTTTTTAGTAGTTTTTAATGTAATCTGAGTACGCTAGAACTATGGTAAAGAAAACTGCAAGGAATTCGGACCATTTTTAAAGAAGATGCAACAAGGGCCCTAAGAAGACGATTTATATTCAAAATTGGTGGTAGTTGAAACCTGAAATATTTTTTTTTGTCGATCATGTAATAGCTGGAGAACCTAAGATGTTGTTAGACAAAAAAGCTAGTGAATCAGACTATTTTTAAGGGAGTTATAATAGGTGGCCCAAAAGGGGCCAACTGATAGTTGAGAAAAGGCCCTAACATGAAAACATGTTACAACGTTTTAGTACTTAGCGTTTTAGATCTTCGATTAGTTGAGATTAAGCATAGGGTACGAAATAATCATTAGAATATAATTTAAAAGAAATGTGCAAAAAATTGGGGAAATGCTTAAAAAGGGGCCCTAGGGCCCCAATAAATATATGTGAGTGTTGGTCTAAGGAGAAGAGTTCAAGACTCAACTTTAAAACTACGCATTGTGAAGGTGAGAAAATTAGGGTGTGAAAAACGCATGGCACACAAAAAATTTAAGGGACCCTGGACCGGGCCCTACAGGACCCTAGACGGACCCATGGTCTTAACTGAAATGTAGATACGGGAGTATAACTAAATGGAGAAAGTATCCCAAAAATGAAGATCGGATAAAAAGGAAGCACTTTATTAACAATTTAGTGCACTAAAACATCAAGGAGCCCTGTACCGGGCCCCTTGCAAGGGGGCCAGGGTTTTAACTGAAATGTAGAAACTGGGTAGAAACTGAAAGCAGAATTCACCTCAAAAACGAAAAAGATCGGATGGAAAAGAGACATGTTATTATCAATTTAGTGCACTAAAACTTCAAGGGTCCCTGTACCGGGCCCCTTGCAAGGGTGCCAGGGTCTTAACTGAAATGTAGAAATGGGGAAGAAACTGAAAGGAGAATTCACTCCAAAAACGAAGAAGATCGGATAGAAAAGAGGCATGTAATTAACAATTTAGTGCACTGAAACTTCAAGGGGCCCTGTACTGGCCCCCTTGCAATGGCGCCAGAGTCTTAAGGGGATTCTTCGCGCACTTGAAAATACCCGCTCCATAATTTTAATCCTATGGGCAGGTTATTTTCGAACTTCTTGTTTCAATTTGAATATTTTTAAACGATTTTTTTTGCATAGGTTAGATGAGGTCGATCTTTAATATGACTATTTTTTACCTTTTCGATTTTGGTTGCAGATTTTTTTTAAAAAAGGTACTTTCAGTTTCCAAACCGGTTTCGAAACTGAAAGTACCATTTAAAAAAAAATCTGCAACCAAAATCGAAAAAGTAAAAAAGAGTCATATTAAAGATTGAGCAGATTTATCCTATGCAAAAAAAAAAAAAAAAAATGTTTAAAAATATTCAAATTGAAACGAGAAATTCGAAATTAACCTGCCCATAGGATTAACATTATGGAGCGGATGTTTTCAAGAGCGCGAAGAATCCCCTTAACTGAAATGTTGAAATGAGGTAGAAATTAAAAGGAGAATTCACCCCAAAAACGAAGGAGATCGGACAGAAAAGAGGCATGTTATTAGCAATTTAGTGCACTAAAACTTCAAGGGCCCTATACAGGGCCCTGTACAGGGCCCTGTACAGGGTGCCAGAGTCTTAACTGAAATGTTGAAATGAGGTAGAAACTAAAAGGAGAATTCACCCCATAAACGAAGGAGATCGGATTGAAAAGAGACATTTTATTAACAATTTAGTGCACTAAAAGTTCAAGGGGCCCTGTACTGGCCCCCTTGCAAGGGCGCCAGGGTCATAACTGAAATGTAGAAATGTGGAACAAACTGAAAGTAGAATTCACCCCAAAAACAACAAAGATTGGATAGAAAAGAAGCATGATATTAACAATTTAGTGCACTAAAATTTCAAGGGACCCTGTACCGGGCCCCTTTTCAAGGGTGCCAGGGTCTTAACTGAAATTTTGAAATGAGATAGAAACTGAAAGGAGAATTCACCCCCAAAACGAAGAAGATCGGATAGAAAAGAGGCATGTTATTAACAATTTAGTGCACTAAAACTTCAAAGGGCCCTCCACTGGGCCCCTTGCAAGGGTGCCAGGGTCTTAACTGAAGTGTAGAAATGGGGCAGAAACTCAAAAGCAGAATTCACCCCAAAAACGAAGAAGATCGGATAGAAAAGAGGCTTGTTATTAACAATGTAGTGCACTGAAACTTCAAGGGGCCCTGCACTGGGCCCCTTGCAAGGGTGCCACGGTCTTAAGTGAAATCTAGAAATGGGGCAGAAACTCAAAAAGAGAATTCACCCCAAAAACGAAGAAGATCGGATAGAAAAGAGGCATGTTATTAACGTTTTAGTGCATAAAAACTGAAAGGGGCCTAGGGGCCCCGGCCCTTAAAAAATTAAAATTCCGAGCCTCAGGTGTATCAGGACCTGTATTGGACTAATCACATCTGAATTTTCAGACTTCTAAGTGCGCTAGTTTTCGCTAGCCATCGCTCACAGACAGACACACACACAAAGCCATTTATTATTTTATTAGTATAGATATACGAGTACTATATATAGTACTCGTATATCTATAGTATCTGAATTTCTGTTTCATTTACTGATCGTGATCACATTGACAGCAGTATATATACTACTATATATACTAATATAAAGTAATATATATACTTTAATTTTACACAGAAATTTGTTAGGGTGTACTCCCACTCTGAAGGAAATGTTAAGACACGTAAAGTAGGGTGGCTCGTTCATAATCAAGACCGCCTCGCAGTGCCGAAACTAGCCTTTTTTGTACCCGGCGCAATCATGGATTTTAGTGCCCTCCCCCCTCTTCCGCAAAGTATATTTACAAAGAGAATTTTACTAATTTTCTAATAGCCGACTTATTTTAAAATTTAAAATATGTAATCATAAAATATGTAATACTGAACTACGTAATCTACAATGGTGGTTTCAAGGGGGAGGTCACGGGGGTCATGGCCGCCCTCTGAACACCAACAAAAATAGTCTAAAGATCATTTTTAAAATGAAATGTACAGTAGAATCCCTATTATCCGAGTCTCGCTTAACCGAGTTTCCGCTTTCACCGAGTTATTTTCTTCTGATGGACTGACGGCTTCCATTATTATGAAACAGCCATTATAAATGAAGTGTTAGGTGAAGATGAAAGAGCAGCCGTAAAAAGTTATAACTTTGATTTTCTGGTCACAATAGGGAAAAAAATAACCTTTTTTTACTATTTTTTTCCATTCTGACCAGAAAATCAGAGTTCTAATTTTTTACAACTGCTCTTTCATCTTCACCTAACACTTCATTTATAATGGCTGTTTCATAATAATGGCAGCCATCAGTCCTTGAGAAGAAAATGATCCATTCCAAAGATGTAATTCTACATTTGGCGCCCGGGGCACCTGCCCCCTCTGCCCCCCCCCCCTCCCTAGTTTCGGCCCTGTCGCCTCGTAGCATTGGTACAGTGTGCCGAAATGACAAATTTCGACGACGTGGCTAAAGTTGCACCTATTTTCAAAATGTTTTTCAACTATGGAGAGTTATCCTATAAACCCACAGCATGAGAAACCATATACGTTTTTTCCCTACATACCATCTAATACAGTTTTTATCGGAAAAGTTGGAAAAACAAGTGAAAACCAAAAATGAGTAACTGGTGAAAAAAAAAGATGCAAGTCCAATGTTTTGTATTGTTGAAAATTATATTTTTTCGTCTTGCGAGCAATATTCTGAGCCTATTTTCTTTTCATTAACCCTCTGGTCCATGTTTTTTTTTATTTTTTTTTATCACCCATCACCTCTTCCTAAAATTATTATGTAAAAACTGTATATTGAACACGACAAATATTTAAAACGTCATATGTCAACTTTTAACCAAAATTTTGGAGAAAAATAAAATGTGTCATATACTGATTTAGAATCTGAACAACGTACAAAGTGAAATTTAAAGTGTTGCTAAATAGCAACACAATGCATTGTAAGGTTAATTAGGTTTTGAAACCTATGTATTATTTTTCGAATCTTTTTTTCTCATTTTCAAAAATTTCGTCTTGTAAACTTACAATCACACTATATCCCGCAAAATCGTTCCTACATGCCCCTTTTGTAGACATCTGAAAAGTGAGAAACCTTGGGATTACCTGCATCTAAGATGCAACTTTGACAGTTAACGGTGTTTGATGAAAGTGGACGTAAATGCGCCTGCACCAACATCCTTAAAAACATGTACTTTTTGTTTAAAAATAACTATAATTTGAAACTTTTGATTTAAAAACGTATAAAATTAATACTTTGTATAAAATAAACAAAAATTGACATGATTCAGAATTGCGAACCGACTTGATAAACAATGAAAACCACTTTGTCAAAGTCTGAAAAAAAAAAAAAAAGAAAAGAAAAGAAAAGAAAAAAATACGCTTCATCAGAGTGTGAGGGCTCTCGGCGCAAGGGCAACCTTTATATTTTTTATTAAGATGAACAAACTTGTATATGTTACGGCCAAAACCCGAAATTGGCCAATTCCCGAACTGGCCGGCCAATTCGCGAACTGGCCAACAACGTTTTAAACTGACTGGCCAATTCGGGAATTGGCCGGCCAAAACCCGAACTGGCCAGATGCAATCGGCCAGTTTGCGAAGTGGCCATACAGTATCGGGCAATTCGCGAAATTGGTATATAGAAACCGATTTTTACTTTTTATCATTTTCTAACATAGTTGAAAGTGTTTTTGAATTGAATTTGTCTGGCCGTATGCATGCCCGTGCTCTAACTTGGGTAAAGACTCGGATTGACTTGTAATTGTTATAATATTTAGCTTTATAAATACATTTTGGTATTACTAGTGAAGTTGTACTATTTTTGGTTAATTTGCAGGAACACACAAAAATATTTCATTACAGTATCATCAATGGTTTTTTTCAGTGCATTTTAATGTTGTTACTTATTTTATTATAATTGAGATAATGTATGCTTCATTAAGATGGACGACAAACTTATCTAAAGGGTATGAAATAAGTAGCAATTATAGTTTGTCTACAGAAACACTCAAAGGTATTTCGTTACATTGCAGTGAATGGTGAAAGATTATTTCTAGTGAACTTAATTGATGTTACACTATTTCAAATATAATAAAATTTACATTCCTAACTCATGTAGTGAGCAATATGTTTTTTTTTTTTTTTATAGAGTATTGATTAAGTAGCCATTATAGTTCGTTTATAGGACTCCCAAAAGAATTCAGATAAAGAATTATGATATCTGTGAAAAAATCGTTTATAGGGTATTTTAATGATGTTACACTACTTCAAATGTAATGAAACTGTTATATATTACTAATATGATCTGCAACATTTTTCTATAGTTTATTGGTTAGGTAAAATTTGTCGTTTATTTACAGAGTCCCTCAAATAATTTGTTTATTGGATTGGACAATGAATCCGATGCATCGATATTTGTCACAGAGGACAGAAATCTTCAGCAGATTAGAATATAATGCTCATAATAAACCCAATTTATCGAAATATATCAAACAGGCGGGAAATTGTCCAACATATCAGAATATAATCGTCACAGTATAGAACGTTCTTTCCTATCAAGTGTGCACGTCATTGCCACCTACCGGGTAGCCTTGAATCCCCACTTCGTATATTGGCCAAGGCTTCCTGGCCAGTTCGCGAATTGGCCGGCCAAAACCCGAAGAACGCTGTTCATTTCACATATTTCGGGTTTTGGCCAGGAATCTCGGCCAGTTCCCGAACTGGCCGGCCAATTCGCGAACTGGCCAAGCTCCGGGTTTTGGCCGTAACATATATAATCACAAAAAATATTTCCAAATATTTAAAGGAAATTAAAATCTTAAGATTTTAAGTTTTTTTTTTTTTTTATTCTAAGGATCAAATACAATTTCGGCTTACGAAGGAGGAAATTTGATTCAAAAGTACTATTTAGATGTTTTTTAGACTTCTCTCTCCTAAAAAAAATTTTATAGTCGCACATGTTATTGGTGCTTTTTGGTGTTACTAGTGGACCATCTAAAAAAAGATTTTTAATGTAAATAATATAATCGAGTTTAAAAAAATAACATTTCCACCTACAGTCTGTAACCTGGGAACTATGGGCTGGATTCCCCTCATGATTTCGCAACCATAGCTGCAGAAGCAATTTTTTTTTCGCCAAATTTTTAAAGAAAACAAACTTCAAAATCTAATTAACAGTAGAAAACCATACAGCAATTTTTATAATAAAAACCAATTATATTTGTAAATGTTTTAATATAAATCAAGCAAAGTTTAAAAATACCAAATTGTTTTTCGAATTTGAAGTTTCTTTACAATTTAAAAAATAATTGTACTCTGTCTAGACAGTGTCTCAAAAATAGGAGCAGTAGAAACGAAACAGCTCTAATTTTTACTTTTTTAATTTTAAAACACGTTTGAAGTAATCATTTCTTGTTTTTAGAGATTACATATCATATTTTTTAAATCACCGTAAAGAAAAAAAAAGTTAAATTTTATATTGTTTTGTTAAGAATAAGATAATTATACCCCTTTTATGGAGGTTATTTTAATCCTAATTACATTCAACGGATATGAATCATAATTTTACTGAAAATGAAACAATGTTAACGAGGTCCACAGGAATTTGAAACAAGCTTACTAAAGTGTGTTACTCTGGGGACAGGTTTAATAATTTTCATTTGTAATTTTAATTGCTGGAAACATGGCCGTATCTGTTAAAATATTACGGAAATAAGCAGAGAGTATTTATAGTTAAGTAGTACCATTTTATAAAGTCGCATAGTCTGAAAATATTCTACAAAATACGAGTATCTTATAAACATTAATTTCTATTTCAGAGAATTCATTAAAATGTTAAATACTCTTACTTCTGTAATAAAACAATATACCTGCGTTTCAGTAAATTGAAGGTTAAAGTTTAGAAAAGGTATTAAAGTGTTATATGAACAAATTAGCTCTAACATAGAAATTATTTAAAGTTTATCACATATCCATGAGCACAAGTCACTTAAGTAAAGAGTATTTTCGTAATTACCATTTCCTTAACTGTTGTAAAGGAAACGCATCCATAATAAATATATTTTATATTCTGTTATTTTAGGAAAATATGTTAAATGATTAATGTTATTTATTTCCTCAATATTTACAAGGAATTTTAATCAAATAGCTTAATTAAAATTAAATAGGAATTTTCAAAGAAATTTTCAATTATTTCAATTATGGTACATACAATTATTTTATTTACACATAGAGATAACTGTGCAAGGAATTTACTGGGGTGCGATTATCTTTGAATAACAGATAAATGCAGAAGGAAAATGCGCATTTTTTTTTCTTTTTTCAGAGAAATTAAGTATTTACGTAATTTTTAAGAGACCAGTTTACTTTTTCAACAATTTTGTTTATTTTTAAAATTATGATTCAGTTGGTGAACTCACTGCATTTCAATGTTCAACTAAACGTACATTTTGGAAAGAAAAATTTTGTAACAGCATATTTAATTAAAATTTTTTAAAAGTTTATAAAAATTTGAATTTTTTCTAAAACTTTACTACTTTTTCAAAAATTGATATTTTTGCCCAATTTTTTTTTTTAATTTTCAAATGTGTATTGCACATGACTGCGCATGGATTTTTAGATACATCTAGTATTACAATTAATATAATTTTTTTACTGATATATGTAGTGTAAAACGATGAAATCTAACGCATCATCATATACTTTTATTGTTTTAAAAAAACAAGACGGCTAATTCCATGCGCAGATTTATCTCATATATAATAAAAAAAAAAGTTTAAATTTCTATCTGAAATACAATAAAAGCCTTAGCATTTAAAAAAAAATAAAAGTGAAGAAAATATAAACATGGAGAAAAAGACATTTAAAGTTTTAAGTTTTAAGTTTTTAAATGATGAAATCTAACACATCTTCATATACTTTTATTGTTTAAAAAAAAACAAGACGGCTAATTCCATGCGCAGATTTATCACATATATAATTTTAAAAAAGTTTAAATTTCTATCTGAACTACAATAAAAGCCTTAGCATTTAAAAAAAATGAAAGTGAAGAAAATATAAATATTGAGAAAAAGACATTTAAAGTTTTAATTTTTAAGTTTTTAAACGATGAAATCTAACACATCTTCATATACTTTTATTGTTTAAAAAAAAACAAGACGCACAATTCCATGCGCAGATTTATCTTATATATAATAATAAAAAGTTTAAATCTCTATCTGAAATACAATAAAAGCCTTAGAATTTTTAAAAAATGAAAGTGAAGAAAATATAAACATGGAGAAAAAGACATTTAAAGTTTTAATTTTTGTGTGTAATTGCGCTTAGTGAATTAACAAAATTTACAATATCTCGCGATATAATTACCTTATGGGTAAAAATGCGGTGTCAAAATATTTTCATTTAAACAGGCTTTCATTTAATGTTAAAAAAGAAAAATCAATTTTTTTACCAATTTTAAGGTAAAAGTGAAAATTACTTAAATGTCGGTAGCGGGTTATAAATAATTTGCCCCGAATACAAAAAGAAAACTCCAAAACAGAAAAAGAGATAGGGAGGAAATGACAAACATTCCATATTTTTACGTAGAAATACGCAAGAAGATTCTAAACCAGAGGTATATTTCTGTATATTGCCATATGAAGACACGATTTGAAATGTGTAAAAGTATTAACTTTGAATTGAAAATATTTTTTCTTTTGCATAAATGACAAAAATATTTTTCTTATAAGTTAGTTTAATTTTTAAGTCTAAAAAAATAATTGTATTCATAGATAGAAAGTTTCCTGTTTATTCTAAATTAGTGTGATAAATTACTGGAAAACTAAATGTGAGAGAATGAGAAGTTTCGATTAAAATGATGACATCAATATAACGATACAAAATAATGCTCATAATTATATAATTATAAACCAGAAATTAAACTCTAAGTTAATCTGTCTTGTGTAAATCCGACTTGTAGGTAAATGATGTTGAAAAATGCAGATCGGCAATACTGGTCTTTAATTGAAAAAATAATTTCCCTCCATAAAATTCTATAACATTAAACACACAAGAATTTTAGGAATTCTGATAAGAAATAAATTTTACTTCCTCACTGCAGACCAAAATAGGGTATTTCGCAAGCTTCCAAACAAAACAAAAAGAACATGTAATAACAATTGAAAAAATAAATTTATCTTTATTCTTAAACAACACAAGTGTTGTCATCTACATGTTGAAAATCGATTTAATAACCTTTTCAGAATGTATTATATTGGCAACATTAGACATTATAGCTTCAAAATCATTCTAACAGTATTTTAGAAGCCTAAATAAAGTATGTTGCCGAAAAGCAACACCCGGCATTTAAGGGTTAATATATATTGTTAAATAGATTTTTGTAATGAAATGTCTTTTTTTTTTTTTTTTTTTTTTTTTTTTCTTCACAGATTTAAGATCTTTGAGAATACTGATCATTTGATAGTTGTTTTTTCGTACAATGTGTATTATTAATTTTAGTAGTATGTGTGTGTATTTGATTTAGTATATTTAACCCCTTGACACCCAGACCGCTTTTTTCAAGTACGGTGGTATATATCAGCGTTTAGTGCAAATTTGTATTTCATCAGTGTTGCCGCATCTGGCTGATTTTTTATTTAAGCATTCCGAATTCTCACCAGTGAATTTTAAAAGTAATTTTAGCTTTAAAAGATCATACATATTCCATAAATAAAATAAAATATAAAATTTCTATTAAAAATTTTCTGGTGTGAATTCAATATTTCTAAATAAAAAATCCGTCAGATGCGGAAACACTTTTTTCATATTCCACATGGACGTAAACGTTGTAAGTCTGGTAGTCGTCTAAGATAAAATCAGGACGTACGCATCATACGTTCTACATGTCAAGGGGTCAATAGAAGGTATAATAGAATAAAGGTGTTTGTTAGTTATTATTGTAGTAGTAGTTATTATTTAGTTAGTGTTATTGTAGGTATTACATCCAACAGTTACAATTCAAAATGTAATTGGTATTTAGTGAAAATTATGAATAAGAAATTAATACAGATAATTAAAGTTTGTAGAA
Source organism: Maratus speciosus (assembly GCA_963932465.1). Lineage (NCBI taxonomy): Eukaryota > Metazoa > Arthropoda > Arachnida > Araneae > Salticidae > Maratus > Maratus speciosus. The sequence continues at coordinate 459,349,581 of OZ010796.1, read as the reverse complement.
GGTAGGTGTAGAGGGTGTAAATAGTTTATAATAACTTTGAATTTTACGACTGTTTATGAGATTAGTTTCAATAGTTTTTTGGAATGAATTATTACAAAAAATAGTACATTTAAGAATTTGATGGTAATAATATTATTTGCAAATTTATCAACATATGTAATTACAGACACCCACACTTATATATATATATATATATATATATATATAGGAGAGAGGGAGAGAGAATAAAATTTTGAATTCAAAACTTAACTTTTTAATAATTCCAACATAACGCTGAACACGAAAAAAAAAGTCAACAAGAAAATGACTTAAAATAAAACGAAGTAATATAGGTTTCATAATGAGAAACGTCATTAGAGGGTGAATCCCGTGAGGTAAGCCATATGTATATCAAATATATAACAATTTTCTACATCAGGCAAAAAAAAAAAAAAAAAAAAAAAAAAAAAAAAAAAAAAAAAAAAAAAACGTATATTTTTATATGTTAAATAAGTTTGTTTGAACAAGCTATTCCATGCTACAGAATAAATGTTAAAATTGATAACATTTGATAATGACGTTCTCATAGGCAAAATTTTCAATAACCTTTTTGCGCTAAAATCCTTAAAGTAAACAATACTTTAGCGATAACGTGTCTGAAAAAGGAGTTACACGAGTGATATGTCTCAGAGGTACTTTAAATTGATATATGTTTCAAAAGATAGCCCTTCATATTTCAACTGCTATCTTGTTACACTCGATAAGTTTTCAGACAAAAAATAAAAGGCTGATAAAATTTTCGTTTTACTATTATTTCTGTCCTATATGTACAAAGCCATACAACGCATCAAACATATATATATTTTTAAATGATTGAAAACTTAAAATATTTATGTCCTAGCGATTGGAGGTATGAAACTAAGTATTACTACAAAATGATGTTGTGATATTTTCTTTGTAGAGTAAGAACGAAAAAGTAAATTTTTAAGAAAAAAAAGTTATTTTTTGAAATGATAATGTAATTTTAGTTTTAAAAGATATTATTTCGAGGAAAAGTATACCAAAATTTTCCAAAAGGATACAACACATGTATTCTAAATTTCGAATAGTTTTAAATTAATAAAACCACCTTAGATTTCATTAAATTGCCATTTTTTAACAATTCCCACAGCGCTCACAAATTATAAACTAAGGTTTAATTCTCCTTTTAATTTTGAACGAGAGTTCTTAGTTTCGCATGATTTGAACTAGAGATTTAATTGTATGAAATGTAGAATTTCTCTATCAAGCGTCTATTTGATGTTATTTATAAATTATTATTGTTTTTTTGGTTCGAAACATGACAATCCTTAACCCTTTCATTCCCATGGTAGAATACGTTCTAGAAATTACGTAGTTCAGAGAATCCGAATTTACACCAAAAAATTTCTATGTTAAATTTCGCTTTATTTAAATACGGAATGGTCTGTTATTAAATAGACCAAATATTTCTAATTTAATTTTCTAGTATGAACTTGGAACATCCGAATTAAAAAATCCACTAACATCATGATGCCGTTTGGACTCACTGGGAGTGAAAGGATTAAAACAAACAAAAATAATAGCGTCAGATGTCGTTCCTAATGGTAAGAAGATGATTAACACGTTCACGCCGGCGCGGTGGGTCACACTCGACTGTTTCAGAGTTGTCAAGTCTCCGGCTTTTTGCACACCACTATTATTTTAGAGAAAATGTTGTTCCTTTAAATCGCCCAATTTTTCTAATTAAATAAAACAACATTTTCTATATTAAAATATTGGTGTCCAAAAAGCCGGAAACTTGTCAGCTCTGAGACAGTCGAGTGTGACCCGCCGCGCCGGCGTGAACGTGTTAATGCATTTTTTTCTTTTACCTACGACTAGTGTTGCGAGGTTTCCTGCGTAAATCGGGGCTCCAAATGCTCTGGACACCAGTATTTTAAAGCAATTTTATTCGTTTTATCTAATGACAGAGTTATCTGCAACTAAAGATGCGAAATAAACTGCAAGAAATTAGTAGTGTCCAGAGCATTTGGAGACCTAATTTACTTGGGACCACCTGGCAAAACTACCTAGAACTGCAACCCATCGAAATTTGAAGATGATACTTTGTTCGATCGGTATTTGAAAGATGAGATACATAAGTACAGCATATTAAATGTCAATGTCTTATTGTTCAAGTATACGTTGTTAATAGTTGACAATGCCTACAACGCCTGAAAAATAGCGTATTTTTTTTTTAAAGTTTTTTTAGACCCTCGAGGTTTACAGCACAAGTGCTCTCGAAAAGAACTCGGGATTTTTTTTTTCGTTGTTGTTAATCTTCATCAGGGGTGTCAAACTGTGACCTGCCTGATACCACTAATTCTTTAAAGAAATAGTCGACTTCTTGAATCCCAGAGTTTCTATGCAAAGCAGTGATTTCTGTAAAATTTTAGTGATATCTGGTGGGCCACAGTTTGACGTCCCTGATCTACATCAAATTTGCAAGAGAAGTACACAAGGTTAAAATATACTACAAGCCTGCAAAAAATATCCATACAAAAATGGCCATATATAAATGTACATTTTTTTAAATAAAATTATTTGACCTATCATAATAATCTTGCGTATTTCTCCAGAGTAACGTGTTGAAAATATGTAGTTAAAATTTTGAGGCGATCCGATGAAAATTGTTAAAGGTATGCTGCAAGTAAACTTCAAATATACATTTGTAAGTGCTGGGTATATGCTTCATAAAATTGTCTCTAAAGAAAAGAAAATATATTAATGATGCAAAAAATTTAACATCTATAATAAATATCTTTGAACCAATTTTCCTTCTTATATAAAATTTTCTCAAAAAAAAAAATAAATAAATAAATAAAATAAAACAACAATCGAAGATTTTTCAGGCGCCGTCGTATGTAGCGTTACCCTTAACCCCTTGGGGACAAACGACATGAATATGTGCAGCATAGGATGCTCAGAATCCTTGATTATTCCCACCACTTATTTTTTATTGTAAGTTTTGCCTTATTTAGTCAGAACATTTTCTCGTTTCAATTAGGTAAAAATTTCTGTTTTGAAAAACCGGTGATAAAAGATTAAAGATCCTGCAAAAGACGTTCGTCGCGAAGGGGTTTGCCCTTAAATGCGCGATTTTTTTTTTCGAAAAAAATACAGAAGAATGGTTTATTATACAGGAAAAATAATGAAAAAAATCAGAGATACATTTTTCATATAATACGTCAATCTTTTCTTCTGTTGCACATCTGCAATATAAGTAAAAACAACTGTCGTGTGGCTGTTTTACGCTAAAATACTGAAAATTAGTAAATGTTTTAATAAGCATGTCTCCAAATACCTTATTTTATATAATTATTTATTTTATAAAGCTTAAACTTTAACCCTTTTATTCCCACTATAAAATGCTTTCTAGAAATTACGTAGTCCAGAGAATCTGACTGTACATTAGAAAGTTTCAATGGTTAATTTCGCTTTATTTAAATACGGAAAGTCTGTTGTCATTTAAAGCAAATATTGCTATTTTAATTTTCTGGTGTGAATTAGGTATATTCGAATGAATAAAAATCTATTAAAATCAAAACACTGTTGTTTGCATGTATGCAAAGCTGCGCACTAAAGGTTAGTGCTATAAATTACGAGTTTTAGATATCTCTATAAATTAAAACTAATTTATTGTGATATAGATTTGCCAAAACTATTGCGTAACATAAATTGCGTCACATATTTTTGGTTAATTTTCACGCTGTTTACACAGTTAAAATTTTCATGTGTGCTCAGATTATCCTCTTCAGGTAGAAAAAATAATGTTACAAAGACCCAATCAAAGCAGTTTTATACTACACGTCCAGAAAATAAAAACAATGTATAACAAAAGGAAAGGGATTTTGAAAAGTATCGGCTAGTCCTGGCCCTATTGCTGTAGGAGTGATGCCATTGAAAAGGATTTTTGAAAGGAAGAAGGCTCAAATTAAAATTTTTATGCAAGAAAAAGACCGAAAGTCTTCACAAGCACCCCACTCAAATCCCAATTGTTTTAAACTTGCATACATCAGATCAAGTTCCTCATTTTGGTGTCTGCATGCTGACCAGTGGACAGAGTGTCCAGTATCTAGATGAAGAAAGAGAAACAAAAAATATGCTTATACCTGATTATATATATTTTTACAAGACGAAGATATATTTTTTTTTATTTCGCTTTCCTTTGAATCAAACAAGAATTAATATCTTCGCTTGTAAATGAAATGTTTTAGGAAATTTCTTTCCCTTAAAGCAATAATATTTACAACCATCGTTGCTTAAAAATCTTTTACAACAAATTACATATATTTTCTAATTATTCGCTGCAACATCTCTTTTATGAAATGTGAATTTAAAATTTAAAAGTGCATTAACATTCATTATCAATATCAGACAGTTTTAATTTTCCATTTCAACAAAATACTTCGCTAATGATAATGACATAATGCTGTAATTTCAACAAACTTTTATTTCGAAATTTTATTATAATTTTAATGGTTACTCATTAGCTTATGAAAATTAAGTTAACTGAATGTCTTTATTTTAGTAATTCCCCATAAAAGCTTTTGAATCGGATTAATGTAATGTTTATACTTTGAAGATTACAGTCGGTCAGTATTAATTACCAAATAAGCCAAAGACTGACTTCTGAGACATAATCATCTAAAAGCATTTGAAAGAAAACTACGACTTCAAGACTCGGAAAATTATGCAACGAGGCGCATATTCCCAGGGGAATGCTATCAAATATATCACAAAATCTTTAGCTGGAAGCACAATTAATATGTTTTGAATAAATTCCGCGTAGTAATCCTGTGTTTGTTTAAAACGATCCACTCTTTGTATTGTTCTTTCAGCTAGCCTCTAAGCTATTACGATACCGCGGAATATAATTATGGATATTTCCTTTCGAATCAAAGCATTCTACCTATCGATAATGTTTTGAAAATTTGAAGTATTGTGTTTAGAAAAGTCTTATTTTAATGCCAAAATACTTAGTTGGTTTGAGTGCGATAATTTAATAAGCTTATAACTTGAAAATCCGTTACATAGGGGTTTATTGTTTGACAACAGAACGGACGCACAAGATATCGAGATATATTCAATTCTAATTGACAACGTATTTATTTCTCTTTGTTTCTATTAAATGAAATGTTGTAATTTTAACTGAAGCGCACTGCTTTTCAAATGCTAAGAGAACAATACTTTCTCGTAACATCAAAAAGATATTTAGGATGCCTCAAAATTTGTTTAATAGCGATGAATGGTTTATGATTAGAAGTCTGAATTCAAACAATGATATTATCGCTTTCTTGAAAATGTTTGAAAATCCATCAGTTTTCGGTGTGGAGAATTTCAAAGAGATACAATACACGCATCTTCGGTTTGATATTTATCATTTTAATAAGAGCATAATTTGCTGTTTTTGAAATGCGAGTAAATGGAGAATTCGTGAAGAAGCTATATTACCATTAAAATGGGTAATAAGTATTATTCGGTAAGAAGAACTAAATAAACGTTTCCTATGATATTTATGATATTGTCGCTGATGAATAGAAATTGTCCTTATTACAAGTGAATAGCTGTTAAATCTGTAAGCAGTAGTTTTCACGTGTCACTATTGCTAGATTAACTGTTTGCATTTAATTAAATTAAACTGAAAAGCTACATGCAATGATTTCAAAGTGTCATTTGTGTATTATGTGTATTTAAGATGTTATTTCATGAATTGTTGAAAAGTTATATTGTCTTTTTGTGATTTTTGTTTTTTTAGATTTAGAATCAGTTATTGCATTAGAACAAAGACCAGAAACATGCGTAGAAAAGAAAGATAATGTGTTTCTCCTTTATTTCTGGTGTCGCTGTTTAACAAATGTAGCAAATGATTCATAAGATTAAAATGATCTGTTATGCATTTACATGTTGCACCTTCGTGAATAAACTTATGAGAGTTCCCCATAACAACTTTTTGCTAAGAAAACGCAATGGAGACTCCCAAATGCATAAATTGAAATTAACAGTGAAACGTTTTCGTCGAAACTATTGCGATCCACGATAAATACTTTGCAATTAAGATTTATCTTGTATTATTTTAAATATATATTTATACAAATGTACATTATTATATATTTGCGCATTGTCAGATAAATCCTTTCAATGACTTTATGACGTTTCCATTTTTGATTTTTGTAAATGAATTTATAAAAACAACATATTATTACAAAGATAATATTTTATAGCATTATCATTTATGTCCAGCAAATGATGGCTTAAATTTTATGTAACACTCGCAGAATAACACCCTGATGTGCACCAATTGCATTGTATGACATCTTCCGAGGGAAAAAATAAATCTAAGTTTCTTCATTTAAAAAACATTTATAATATTAATTTTATTAAACTTCTGATTATAAGTAAGAAATCATATTTAAAATTATTTATATACAGGGTGTTTCACAAATATGTGCAAAATTTTAAGAGTTGATAGTACACATCCAAAAAAAAAAAAAAAAAAAAAAAAAAAAAAAAAAAAAAAAAAAAAAAAAACATGCATGAAAGAATGCATGGTCACAAATTGAACGTAAAGATACTGGCGCATTTGGAAACTTAGTCCGTGCAAACATTAAAGCTCCCTTCCTGCTGCAAGTTATCCGGTGATAAACGATACTAATAGCATGAAAATTAATATGGGGAAGAAGAAGAAGAACGCTAATGCAAATTTTCACCTCGATTCATGCATAAAAACAGCTGATCCGAGTGTGCAACTGTGAATCACGGTCGGGACGTATCGGAAGATGTTGTGCTTCACTAATAGGGAAAAAAACTTATATGCATTTTATATACGGAAATGCAAATGGAAATAGCTCAGAGGCTCAGCGATTGTGTGGAGAGCGGTTTCCCACCTTGCTTTTGTCACTTAATCATTCTTTGTGTGTTTTTGCTTCGTATAGCAACATCACCTTCGGCGCCCTCTAGCACCTTTGCGTTTTAATCCCAACCATGCATTCTGTCATGAAAGTTGTTTGTTTGGATCTGTACTATCATCTCTTAAAATTTTGTCCATCTTTTATGAAACACCCTGTATAATATGGTGCCTTTCTAAATGAATGGCAGGATACCGGTAAACATGAAACAAAAATTTAACTCTTCGAAATGATTTTGGATAAAAACTTTTGTCATTTGGATAAAAAATTGCCATTATATCTTCGAATCAGAATAATCGCCATGTGCATAGGTCACCTCTTTCTTATAATGGCACTCTAAATCATAGTGAAATGTTGCTCAGTGCGCAATTTCAATGACGTTATTCTCAAAGGTAATTTGGCGAGACATTTTGTCTCCTGAAAATTTTCGAAACTGGGGTATGAAAATTAATCATTTTACGTATACACAAATAAGTCAGTTAAGAATTAAAATACGTGATACGTATTATATATGATATTCATTTCCTCCAGTAATGCAATTCTATTTTTAGAATGCTGAAGAACAAAATTTAAAAATCGTCTATAGGATAGAGCGGGTATGTTGGCCATAGGGGCACGTTGGTCCATACGCGACATTTTTCTAACTATCCGGTAGATCGCTTTACTAGCTTAATGAAGCATGTGTTATCACGTCTTCTTTCCCCCATAACAGCGTCAACAGATAAGTAGCACTCAAACGAAAGCCACTTCAAATTTTTGAATTTTAGTTCGGGTAATTTTTTTTTTTTTTTTTTTTTTTTTTTTTTTTTTTGTGCACTTATAAAAAATCGTTTCTTATTTGTTTCTAAATTAACCAGTTCGGGTCTCACGTACATGCCTTTTCATTGAGAATTATTTCGTCTTAAGAATTCCTTTTGTTACTATCTACCTGTAATAATGGTAGTATATGTCTATGCATTTCTTATTATGGCTTCATTTATGTTTTGGCATTTATTAATAATTATAATAATAATAAAAGTTGCTTCATTCTCTTTGCACCATTGGCAATTCTTTTATTTTAAAAATATATTTTACTATTTAAATTTAAAATATTGATTACGTTTCTGAAGGAATCATATGTGATAAAACACAAAAATTATTAGAAAGTTGTAATATCTATTAAATCACGTTGTAATAAGATATTTTTCAAACGTCTCCAGAAACTCTTCCTTAACCTATTGTCATATGAATCTGAATTGAATAATGCGCAAAATAACTACATTCGTTAGTTTTCAGGAAATGACATATTTGTTAAACTTCAGTAAATCTATTTGAATAAGTACTATTAACATTATCAACGTAAAATTAATTTTTTTCTATAAATCGAAAAAAAAAATCGCACCTGAAAGGATTAAAGTTTCTCTTTGGTGAATAGCAATCTGAAAGGCCGTTGTTCAGAACTTATTATCTACTTACGTTTTTTTTTTTTTTTTTTTTTTTTCAACGTTAACAGAACATTTTGATACGACGCGATGATCAAAAACCAAAATGGCGATATAAGGCAAGTTGGACATTTAATCCGGGGTATGTTGGCCCATACTCTAATAGTTGGTTTTCTACATTCATAAGCCTATAAAAGTCAATAAAATTTCAGAATTATGTGTGTTACATGGGAATGACGGTATCATCTGAGCGAAATATGATCGCCGTTGTCAGCCCATGTAGCTTAAACGGTAGAGCATTGAAGATGTAAGCCAAGGGTATGGGATCGATTCCGGCTTGGGCATTTAATAATACTGTCTAAAATATATTATAAAATACTCAAATTAAAAAAAAAATTCAAAAAGTTAAAAATTCCCCATTGTAAAAAAACGAGTATTTCAAGGGGACAAAATATCTCCTGAACAATATATTTTTTATATAAAAATTCTTCACAAAAATGAGTAATCTCAAAACATCATTACCTGAAGTCGATTTTAACCTAATTTTTTCTAAGAGCTGGAGTTTTTAAAACTACTTAAAAGCTTGCATGCAGTAATACTAATATGGAAGGAAAGAAACTGATTGTTATAAGATTTTAGATAATAAAAAGAGGTCAATATGAAACGTGATTTTTCACAGCTAACTATGAGACCTCTGATTTGCAAATTTACTCATTTATATTATTCGCCGTTTGCTATTTAGAAAAACCTTCATGCATATTAAAGTGTGAAGGGATTCAATTAGCCAGTAAATGACTGACAATCTTTCATCTTTTAATATCATCAAAACTGAAAAAGGCTCTTTAATCTTAGCATCGGTATTTATCTATTCAAACTTGAAAAAGTTGGCTTTACCTGCAGAAGTATTAATAAATTCTCATAAAATGTACAGCTGCACCTCGTTATCAGGATACCCTCGTAATAACCAAATTAAATATCTATTAACATGAAAATAGCAAAAATCTTTATAAATGAATTTAATTATTAAAAATTAATGAATAGTCACTCTACACTGTTAAAAATTTGCAGCATTCTGGCAGGTCATTTGACGGTTTTTTCCGAAAACGGTTACACAACCGTAATTTTAACACTATTCTGACCATATTATTGGCCATTTTATGGTCTGAATATAGTTAAACCGTTTTTTCAAAAAACGGTCAAATGACCTGCCAGAATGCTGCAAAATTTTTAACAGTGTAATAACAAAAGTTCATATATATATATAAACTTGCAGTGAAATTAAATGAATAATTATAACTTAACATTTACACATACAATTTATCAGTTCTGAATCAGTAAGAAAAAATCTGTAAGAGTAATTGTAAAAAACTGTCTTGTCATTAGCTGAACCAGGTTATAAAAAGAAAAACAAAAAACAAATAGATTTAATTATCTTTTTCGCATTTTTTTCTAATCGAATTCAAAGAACCCATATAACATAAATGTAATGTAATAATCAGCAATTGCTCTTTTTTTCTTTAGAGACGTTACAATGCCCATGAACAAAATTATTGCGGGAACGATAATCTCCTAATTGATTCAGTTAAGTGACCCATTTCGTTTAGGTTAAGTAGATATTTCTTTTTCTTCTTTTCATTCTCAAAATTTCTGCTCGTTATAACTGAGTTTTTTAAATATAATTTTATGCTAAGCCAACCATTTCTGCTAAAACTAGAATATCGTTACAATCGAGTCTCCTATAAATGAGTTCCAATACACAATAATATAAAAGTTATAACTATCCCAAGTTAGAAACTCAACTACGTTCATACGAGTAAGAAATTGACGGAAAAATATAATTTAAATTTGAAAATTGACAATAACATTATTAAAACACAAAACTGTGTTTAGTTTAATAAAAGTTTCATACGTTTACAAAGAAATCACTAACATTTGAGAACATTTTAATGATCTGAACATTAAACTAAAGTAGCTTTTCTTTCATTATAGTTTCTAAGCTTGATTCAGTGTTGTATACAAGAAAACAGACCGCAGCGTACGTCTGTTTGACCAATTTGTATGAGTTTCAAGTTGAATTTCGCCTTTTTAAAAAATGAATGTGACTTTAAAACCATTAATGCATGATTTTTCTATTTTGTTCGGAAAACACTATATTTGAATTTATTTTTGTTAATTATCCACTAAAAAAATAGTGAAAAAATTTCTTTGTTTCTGTTGGGCATAATGCTATAATTTCATTCCTGAATTACATAACAAAAATTGCTCATAAAAGAAGATAATTCTAAATTATATACTTGCTTTAAAGTGCTTACACCGCACGATAACAACTATTTAACGATATAGTAACTTTTATAATGCTTTTAACAGTTTGCAAATCAAAACATTACTAACTTATAAAGCTAGATTAAAAATGGCAGTCGAGCACATTGCATGCTGTATCAACAAAAGTTTTTATAACATCCCCGTGATAGCAAATTAGAACAAAACAGACTGCATGACCTTAAATGCCTTTTATCACACGTAAATAACACATAATAGTTTACATAAATGATAATAGAAAGCGCCAAATGTATATTGTAACTCCTGAGTTACACTGTGCATTTAAGGGTTATTTAAATCCGTTCATTAATTAGTCATTTTACCTGAAAGTATGGGCTAACAAATTTAAAATGCAAAGTTCAAGAAATAAAATTAGCGATACAACGCGTCCCAGTAAAAAAAGTATCCCTAGGAAATACTAGTTAAAAAAAAAAAAAAAAAAAAAAAAACAGAAATATCGCTCACCCGCAAGAAAAGTGACACATCTCGACAAAAGGAAATTTCACAGGAGAGGCAAAAGAAAATTTGCGTGATTTTACTGTAATATGAAATTATAGGAATTAGTTCTGTATGTTGGAATAAAAATGCGCATAAAAACATAAAACTCTTAAGAAAGAAGATGTAGGATGAGGTTTGGAGGGTTGGGTAATTTTACCCTCCCTACAGAATCCACACCCCTTCTGTGGTCAGAAATGGACATATAGCGTAATAAAGTGATTTTGCGTGTAACTATACTCATGAAACTTTTTGAGTAAAGAGACACACTTATGACAGACGTATTAGTAGAAAAAAACGCAAAATGAATTTTTGCGAGATGTGTCACTTATTTGCTGGTGGGCGATCGATATGTATTTCAGATCTGCTTGGAAGCTCAGGGTGGACTTTTCTAGCACCTCCTAAAAGGGCGCTTCTATGAAACTCCCAACGCGTAATTACCAGTTAATCAATGAGAAAATTTAAATACGTGATTATTCATTGCCTAATATGATTATCGAAACACAGTTTTCACTGACAGAAAGTAGACGTCGGATGTCGACGAGATGGGTTTTTAAAAATTGTCTCTATGAATATTAAATATTTTTAAGAATATGATGAAACTTTATCAAGTGGAAATTTCAAAGTTTATAGGGTTTTTTTTTCCCTAATACTTAAAATTTAATGACTTTTTTTAAACACTCACCTCATCGGCATATGACGTCTACTCGTCGATGGTGAAAACAATATTTCGATAATTATATTAGGTGATGAGTAATCACTTATTTAATTTTTTCGATATGTTAACATGGGATTTCACGATCGGTGAATTCAGTATTACTCGTTACCACTTTTGTAACGAACGTCGTGTATATCTGACTTAAAAAGTTCGCAAATTACTTCATTTTTCACACCGGAAATTTTAAAAAGCAAGTTTTACTCTATTTTATCACCGATGCTCTGCGATTAAATTAAATAAAGATTTTTTTTTTTATAATTACTGGTGATAAAATAATAAACATTGTGTACGAGACACTCGCCGCGAAAGGGTTTAAAATATTGGCATAACATGTGATAGTTTTGTTTTATTTTTTACTACATAAAAAAAATTACTGACCTATCTGTTACAGGGATATACTGTATTTTCTCATAATCCTCTAAAACAATTTATCATCAAGAATTTTATTGTTCTTTGGTTGTATTTTTATTTGCTTTATAACCGACTATATCAACTAACCTAATCCTTAAAATTATATATACTTTTTTAATTATCGTAAATGCAGACTACATTTTGTAAAGAAATTTCTGCTCAAACGTAACAGTGTAATTTAATATAAATGGTTACTTGATTAATTTATACCAATTAATAACTCAGATTTTAACTGCTGCAATTAAATGGGATATTTCAAGTAATTTTACAGTTTTTAATTAGGGTGAAACATCCAGTAATTCACACCTGAAGGATTCTTTCTTGTTCAAATAACTATTACAAAATTTTAAATTCATTTTACACTTTTTTTTCTTTTTAAAGTGTAGTACTGATACATTAAAAAATTACTGTTGAAAAAGTTCTCAAAAATTATACATTATATTATATATATATATATATTCATAAATGTGGTCAATAACTCCAGTAACTGACACAAACCTTATTTTTAAAAACCAATAACTGGCACAAAGTGATCCAGTGTTTGACACTTTATTTACAAATATATGCCTTTTAAAGTTATTTTAAATTTCAAGGAATTTATGCTTTAAAATTATTTTAATTTTAATCTTTATTATAAAAACGAAATACTTAAATCTTATTTTTATATGATATCATACTACAGATGCATGTGCCCTTTTTTCGTGTTTTAAATTATTAGTAATGCAGATATCCAATAACTAATATTTATGAACCAGTAACTGACAAATGGTGTTAGGTCCTAAGTAGAACAACATAAATTTTAATGGTGTTGACTACAAGATAAATTTAATTTATTATTACGTGCTTTTAAAGGTGTTGACTACAAGATAAATTTAATTTATTACTGTGTTTCTTTATACAGTTCAAATAATATATTTCAACTTTCTGTACTATTACCAAAAATTAACACCTCTGTCGGAGACTGGTGAAATGAAATTACTGAAACCAATAACTGGCAACCCCACATTAAGCTAAATTAAATAACTATAAACTATAAATCATGGCCCTAACGTATCATAGGCATCTTTTAACTAATTTTTAAAAGTGTAATTTTAAGAAAAAGTTTAGGATGATTGCATTACAAATATAGTAAAAAAATCTCTATCTTAATTTTAGGAATAAAATGGATGCCTAAAAATGGTACTTGTTGTGTTCTCAAAAGTTTCTTCCTCATTGAATATGTTTTTAGCCTACTAATAGTGAGTAAATCGACTCCAAAATAAAAAAAATAAGAGCCTAAGTTACCCCTAGATAGCATTACTTAGGAGAATTTTACAAGAAAATGCTTATTTTCTTAGAATTTTTGCTTAAGTGTCAGTTAATGGTTAGGTGTCAATAACTGGGGTTTTCTGGCTAGTTGTTTCATTTGATTGTTTCATTTATGTAGTTTCAAATTAAAAATTATTTCTTGTGATTTGTGCTTTTCTGAAACGAATTTGAGCAAAATCAAATTATTTAATATTTCAGCGAGCGTGCTGTCATAAATTGTGCGACAAACGTGAATTTTCTCGCACGTTGTTCTCACAAATGGCGATAAAATTTAAATTCAGTTTTTACTAGTGATATGCAAAATTACTTTCTCAGCATGTCTCTAATTACGGTTATGATATATCTTGAACTTGCATTATCGTAAATACAGTACGTAAAAGATCCGACACCCGTCTGCTCGTGCAAAAAAAAAAAAAAAAAAAAAAATTAAGGCTCCCCGGCTGAAGGGTTAATAAAACACGGGCTTAAGTACGAATTCAAAACATATTCAAGATGGTGAACTGAAGTTTGACTTAGCTATTTTCGTGGCAAATTTGTTTATTTCTAACATTTTTTTTTTGTTGTTGTTTTGTTTTTGGAAGTTGCGTCTTTTTTTTTTAAATATTGACCACATTTAATAATAAATTTATAATCAATATTATAAATAATCACAATTTTTCCAAGAAAATTATGATTGTTTTTTTTTTGTTTTTTTTTTTGTAAACCATAATTTCATTATAACCAAAAGTTTTATTCCAAAATGAATTGTATAAGTTGCATCAGTAACAAATATGCTGCAGTAAAAAATTAATTAAAAATATTTTTTCTCTTTTGCATTGTTTCTACATTATACCGCAATTTATACAATACAAATGTATACGTCCCGAGAAATAAATGGTGTTTAAAAACAATATCATTCGTATTAATTCCAACCGTGCAATTCTACTATGGACATGAAAAATCCCTTTGAGACTCATCGTATAGCCATTTTAGTACTCTGTAGTTTTACGCCAGCCTTCCAAGCAAAAACTCACTTAAGCCAAAGCGACAACGGAGTCTGCCATAATCCCCTTAATTCCACTAACGCAATTTTTTTCCATCAACGCAAATCTATTGAGCCCCCGCGAAAGCAAAAATATCCCAGCAATTTTCGTGACTCTTTAACCCCTTCCCTGCGAATGCTATTTACCCTGATAAACTGAACCATATCAACCTCGCATCCCCATCTTTAACTCGAAAAATACCGGAGAAAAAAAAATCGTGAAAAAAAAAAAAATCCACCTTTTTTCATAGTTCTCTTTGAAGATGCGTCGATTTTTACATTTACGCGAAATATGCGTCAGGGGGAAGAAACTTTTTAGAAGAGAAAAATAGAATCTCAAAAAAATCGCTTTTCTCCGAGGAGAGGGAAATTTTCAGGACTAAATGGACTGTTGAATATTAAATTTTTCAAAAGTTCAAGGAGGATTTTGTATTATGATATGAAAAAGTAAAAGTTTTATTTATTGTAAAGAGACAAGGCTTTGACAGCTTGATATATATACAAGTGTTATCTACACTATTTCTAAAATTATTGTTTTGATTCCTTTTATTCAAGCGCATTTAAAAAAGTAAGTTAATTATTTTAGAAAACAAGTAATATACCAATACGTTCAGGAAAATTATGTCACTTTACCTATGATTTGAATGAATGCTTCCACTATCATAAAAATTTCAAATCGTCTAGAATAACCGCATTCAAATTGATAGGATTTATGAGTAATTTCACAAGTTCATTCACAACTTGTGGATAATAAAAATTATACATTTATTGAGATTTATAGGTTAATTAATTATAGATAAGGTGCCTCACATTTAAAACATGCATTGGTCCTAAAAGCCTGATAATCATTGAAGCAGCCATTGCTTCTTTTTAAATTTTATAACCCATGAAAGGATTATAAGATTAAAATTCAAAATTCTTAAAAAAATGTTTTGGCTCCATTTTGACGATTTTCTTCGAATTACAACGCCAAATTCGGCATCTAGAAATAAGAAATAAGGTTTTAGAATTAATGTATGCGCAAAAAATATAAGGTTTCAGTTTTTGATATTATTTATGGTCTTTTGAGTCTTGAAAAACTAGATTTCAGATTAAAAAATAGATTAATATAAGTAGGCATAAACTAAACGGTAATTATGTAATTGCTGGTGTGTTTACACTTGGCACTTGTTTATGACATATTATTTTTCGCGACAATACTGAGCTATTTGAATCATTTATTCAATTAGTCCCCTAATGTTTTGTCACACATAAGTGTTAAACTTTTTATCCCTTTGAACTCTGATGGGTGAATTTCTTCCCACATCTCCAATTGTCACATTGACACCAGAATACTCAACCAAATTTATTCGAAAATAGATTAATGCATTTTTTCGTGTATATTATAAGCCGAATCTTTTGCTTACAAAATTATAGTGTCAATGTGACATTTGGGCATTTTGAAGAAATTCACCACCAGAGCTCAAAGGGTTAAACTTCAATATTTCTGATAAGATTATTAAAATGGAGTCAAAAGCATATGGGGCATTCTCACAATCTTTTGACTTTTCCGGAATAAAAATCTGGTGAAATTAAACTTACTAAAATAACATTTTAAACTTATAGACGAATGCCTTAATGATTCAAAATAAAGAAAAAATAGTCAGCAACGAATCTTTTTTTATTTAACTGAGGTTTAAGTTAAACTTGCGAGTTTAATTTTACTTACCAATTTACCGCTTAAACTGTTTATTTTTTTTCTAAATTTTTACTTATAATGAATTTGCATAGTACCCATTCAAATAAGAAATAATAACAATGTAGTATTTTTAGTACAAAATTTTGGTATAACATTGTCTTAAAGGGGTGTTAAAGAAGGGACGGTAAGGAAAAAAAGGGGGACAGCATAGGAAAAAAGGGACGGTAAGGGAAAAAAAGGGATAGTAAGGATGGGACTGTAAGGAAAATTACCCCCTATTTTTAGGCAAATCATGTTGAGATTAAGTGATAGCCACAATGTTCACTGATTTTTTGAAACAGTTATTTACATTGGATTAAAAAAATAATAATAATTTACCTCGAAAAGTGCAAGAATAAACCCTGGGGACAGTAAGACTACCAATAAAGCCACGATGCTTGAAACTGATATTTAAATGCTGATTTAAATTCTGCAGTAAATTTCCTGTCAAAAATTTTTAGCCATTCTTTCTCTAGCATACTTTCTGTACGAGAAAAAAGTTATTCTTATCCTAATATCATTTACTGTGAGAGCATACTTTCCTTTAGTTAACGAATATATAAAAAATATGTTCTTTGACCATATGCTCCTGTTGTGGCAGTAATTCATGCACTCAGTGTTAATTTTCAGCTTGATAGTCAATACAAATGCATTTACGGCCGCAAATATATACTCTGTTTACATTAAAATCGGCGCCCGGCATCTGCGTTGCTGCTTCTAAATGTATATTTCCCAATATTCAGCTTTGGCATTCGTATCTGTACGTTGAAATATTAAAACGCCAATCAACGGTCCTTTTGGCTAGTTTTTAATTCAAAGTTCCATTAAGTGATATATCTTTGGGGTTATAATTGTCCAGGGTACCAAGATTTTGGCTCGACACATTGGCAACAATAGCTGCCAAATTATTCACTCCATCTCTGTACATCAAACTTATAACAGCTTTGGGTCCCTCTCTGGCACTTACATTCTTCATATCTACATCCAATAAAGCCACCCTGTCTTCAAATTCGCAGAGTTCTTCTTTTGTACTTGTCTTTAATATTCAAGGATCTACTAATCTGGATTACATGATAGCTGCTAGAGTTAAATTGATAAATCGTTAACATTTCTCAATTTTAGAAGGAAAAAAACTGTATCAAAAATATTTATCGGTATTCATAGTATATGTTAAAACATTAAAATTCAAATAAATGAATAAACAAATAAAGTTATTCGCTTCTGAAATTTTACTTTTAAGATCTACATTTGACATTTGAAGTCCACCGAAGTGGAGAGAATGCTTTGGGGCCTATAGCTACAATGGCTGTCGCCTCGAATGATCCTTATTATACAGAAACAACAAGAAGTCACAACAATTTTTATTTTCCATTACATATATATTATAAACTACAATGGGACATTCACAATTACATCCATGTCTTACCCAGGGACTCGAACCCGGGCCCTCGGGATGACAGCAGCCTCCGCTTACTGACCACGCCACCGGCGGACACTTTAAGATCTATAAACAATGTTTTGGCTACTGAGGACAAACAAAATGTCAAAGCGCTTCAAAAAAATTTTACCATATGTCTACAAGTGCTACCATCTTTGGTAAAGTTTTTCAAATAAAAAAACATATAATAACTGTTGAAAAATTGTGATGTTCACATCTGCCCAATGCGTTGACATGTGGCTCCTTTTCTCCCCTATCTCCACAATATTGCAAAAAAATATATATTTATTTATATAAAAATTTCTTTCGAAAAAAATTTAGGAGTTTTAAATCTGAGGTATTATATAAATTACTTAAAAGAATAATATAAATTAATACTATTATACAGTTAATACAGCAAGCAATTAATAATATTCAACACATTGTTGTAATTAACACATTTCTGTATTTAACACATTTTAAGAAATGTTGTGCAATGGAATGCTTATCAGTATGTAAAAAGTGATAAAATTTTACTTTTTCGGCTTCTTTTATTGTCACTTGAGCGCAAATTGTTACCAAGAAATTATAAGTTAATATTAAAATAAACATCATATCAGTTTATACTTGACTAAAGTAACAACTTATCATCGCAGTATAAATTTCAATAGCAAAACTAAGAACTTTCAAAATAACTCTGTACGGAAAAAGCTTTTGTTGTTATTGTTGTTGTTGTTGATTTTTTTGTTTTTGTTTTTTGTTCGTCTGTTTTTTTTTTTAAATACTCTTCTGCTAATCCGTCAAAAAAATCTTTCGACTATATCATCCAACCACTTTTCAGTGAGACAATAAGATACAGTAAAATATGTATAAATATTTTCACATATTATCAGCATTTTATTGAATTTTCTAATTCTTAAAAAATTAACCCTTTCAGTACAAAAATTCAAAAAATGACGTAAAAATTATGAAATTTCCATGCTCTCAATAAGCTATAAACAATCTAATAAACAATTCTTGACAAAAAAATCTTTTTATTAGATAATGGACAAACGTCATAGACACGCGTTTTAAAATTATTTTATAACAAAATTATAAATACTTACAGCTATCACGGTACGTTTAAATCAAAGTTTTTAATTTTCTTAATACAATTACAGATATATTTGGCTAACTTCTGATATCAAATTATATGAAACTTACATGATTTTAAAAAGCCTTACCTGGACAAGGTCATCCATCTTGAATCAAATTTTTTCTCGATGAAGTTTATTCACAAAAATATTCTCTCATTCTATTTGTTTGACTTCTAAATATTTATGGTTTTGGTTGAGAAATAACTATAAATTCAGACAAAATTTGTAAAATTCTTTTAAAGTAAATTAAACGTCTTGAAAAAATTCTAAAGTGTATGTCCTTGATTAAGGACACCAGCAGTGAATGGATAACAACGGTGACACAAACAACTCCTGCTTACATCTTGAATCAATTTTTTTCTCGATGAAGTTTATTTGCAAAAATATTCTTTCATTCTATTTGTTTGACTTCTAAATATTTATGATTTTGATTGAGAAATAACTATAAATTCAGACAAAATTTGTAAAATACTTTTAAAGTAAATTAAACGTCTCAAAAAATTCTAAAGTGTATGTCCTTGATTAAGGACACCAGCAGTGAATGGATAACAACGGTGACACAAACAACTCCTGCTTACATCTTGAATCAATTTTTTTCTTGATGAAGTTTATTTGCAAAAATATTCTCTCATTCTATTTGTTTGACTTCTAAATATTTATGATTTTGATTGAGAAATAACTATAAATTCAGACAAAATTTGTAAAATACTTTTAAAGTAAATTAAACGTCTCAAAAAATTCTAAAGTGTATGTCCTTGATTAAGGACACCAGCAGTGAATGGATAACAACGGTGACACAAATAACTCCTGCTTACAAAATCGTGTAAAAATATATTGTAAAATAGGAGAAAGTTGTGCAATGTAGGGTTGAAAGTTCTGTATACCAGTGCGCCGATTTTCACCACTAAATTTTAATAGTATTGTGCGAATTATTAAATCTCAGAAAATCAATCAATAAATAAAGTAATGACTACAATTAACCCCTTCGAGGCGGTGGTTCATTTTTGGACCACTTAATTTTAATTTCTAAATACATTGGCACCAGAATATGGGTATGAAAATTTTCCTTTTATTAAGTATGTGAACAATAGCTTTTGTATATTTTGAAATAAATCTGTTTGTAAATTCTGGTGTCATTCACTCATTCCAGCATTTTACTAATAGAATTGCCTTGTCCTTGAAAGAGTTAAAATTTAGTCATGACAGCTATCCCACTGGTACGGACGCTTTCATCCCTTTTTATTTGACATGCAAATATTTTAGACTAAAAAAAAAAAATTAAAAAATGATAATTTCTATAATAAACAGGAAGAAAGCGGTCGGCGCTTGTTTTAACCCTTAACGGGTGAATGTTGCAATATTTGCAAAAACCAGTTTTTATTGTTCAAATGTGTTGTTTTCATTTATTATTTATTCGGCACCACTTTTTCTGACAAACTTTTTTGCGTTATTTAATTATGCTAAAATTTCGAGATTAGACAAGGCGAAAATTTTTGTGGAAAAATACTGATGTCCAATTGAAAATTGCACAATTTTACACATTTGGACAATAAAAATTTGTTGTCGCGAATATGGCGGCATTTGTTAGTTAACCCTTTCAGGGGTGGTGGTACGTTTATGAAAACACCTAATTTTAATTCCCAAAATCCACAATGACACCAGAAGTTTGGTTTAAAAAAAACGGTTTATTATGTATGTGAAATATAGCTTTTTCTTATTTAGAAACAAATTTGTTCGTAAATTCCGGCGTCGTTCATTCATTTTAACATTTTACCTGTGCCCCGGAAAGGGTTAAGGGTAATAAACATTTATAAGTTCAGGAAGTTTATGGAACAATAAATTTGAAATTAAATTATAAATACATTGCGTATTAATTACATAAAAAAATTCTTTTATATTTGTTCAGAATAAACGAAATAATCGTTTAAAGTTTGTTTCGAATAAATCAGAATTACAATTTGTTATCGTGGATATGCGCACATGAGTGTTTATTAAAATTATTTTAAAAGCAAAATCGTCTGATATTGAAAGATTAAACTATTCTATTTAAATGAAGTCCGTTCATGCATTGTTTATTAATTTTATCACATTTTTCAGTTTAACTGATGCATATGAGTGTTTTCTAAGTGCGTGCGTATGGGCTCAGAAACTAGAAAAATAATAAGCAGAAAAGAAATTAATTAAAAAACACGTATTGCGCACTACGTATTTTAAACTTTCCTACATCATATAAGGGTATTGTGCTGTTATATGTTTTAGTGTGTATATGACTATGTTCTTGTTTGTCTGCGGATGAATTTTTCATAATAGTCACAAAGGTAAAGTAGTATATGACGAGTTACGGAACGCTTCTAATACATAAATCACGATCGTCCAGCCTGCGAGTCTGTGAGCTATTTTTTACCGCTTTTTCTATGTAGTAATATTCGTCTTTTTTAATCGCAGAATATAGTTTGATTAAATAAGGCGAAGATTTCAATTCGAAGAAATAGCAACAAGTGCCCCGGACACTTGGCACGCCAACATGTTGAACACCTCGGTAATAAATGAAGAATTAGTCGAAGTTTTATAATGCACACATATATCCTTAGTTAAAACTTTAGGAAATTTCTAGAAATCTTTCAATATTTTTTTTTAATGTAAACTCTCATTGCAGTGTTATTATGAACTTTGTAAAACAAGTCATATAAAGGAATTTGGTAATTAATTTTATGTTTGATTCAACTGTTAGAATGTTAACCATATACAGTACCATAGCAAATCTAAACAATGTTTCCCCCACGTACAAATTTAAATAGAAATCTTTTACAACTGGTTACATTCTGAACATGCATTTAACTGTGATATTTTCTATCTGAATACAGACCATTCCAAAAGCATTCGGGATTGTGAAAAAAAAAAAAAAGTATCGTACAGATGCGTGTGTATTTTAATGTGGCTGGCTCGAATGATTCCGTGTACTTTCCATCAACTCTCTTCGCGTATAACTCTTGGCAAGTCCCGTACATGTTTTGACAATAATATATTAATTTAATACAGCTTTAATCTCCTTAGCGGTCCGGTAATTTAGCGCGCAACCATAACTCAGAGCAGTCGGCAAGCGCGCAACAAGTGCATATCGGGCTGCAGATAAATCGCCTACCAAATGCTTCTCCGCACACATAAAGCCTTAGGAATACGAAGAAAAAGGGAACAACTAAAATAATGGCCTCGGCCGTTAGTTAGAAATGAATTAAAAATAATGAGGGCGAAGCGACCATAGAGCATGCACTACCAGTTGGTTGGGATGGAGGGAAGGTTAAAGAGCCCGTAAGAGCGAGCGAAGAAACATTTTTCGTTACTTTTCCCCTCCGCATTATATGCTTTATCCAGTTTTCAGTAATCCCCAGTAGGATTAGAGAAGGACCGGAGGATAACGGCTATGTATCGTCGTCTAAGAAGTGGCATTCAGGTAGACAGCTAAAGATTACTCCTAAAAAATCGGGTCTCTCCGTTGGGGGCTGTAGCTTTCTGTTATGCCTAAAGAATACGCTCCGAAGAGAAGGTACCAGATAGGAGAAGGAATGCGAAGAGAAGGGAATGGGGAAAGGAATGCATTTCTTCCCCCTCTGCCAGGAAAGATGGATGGCTAGCCTGGCTAACGGTCCACGAGTCTCCCAGGTGGGCACTAAAGCCCAGAGATAAAAGCACTGTTGCGGCTAATGGCTGGAGGAGGGAAATTTGTCTGCCCTCCCAAGGGCTGCTTTCCACACGGATATCAGACTTTGACCACGAGGCCCCAGCGGCTTCGAACCCATCCACTGGTTTGACCTGGCTCGGTCAAAACACAATTAGTTCCTCGGCAATAATCGCCAAGGCTTTAATCTGATGTGCTTTCCTCAGCTCGAATATTTAGCACTGATCCGCTCGACACGTTTTAAAGAGATGTTTCTGATACGTTGCAATGATGCGAAGCGAACTTCAAATCTTCAGATAGTGAGATGAAAAATTTTTTGATATCGATATCACAAATCATTTGAAGTATTCCATTCCCAGAAAATACAAATAGACGATTAAGAATGCTCCGTGAAATGTAGAAGCTTAATTTTAATATTAGTGATAACGACTTAAATTAGAAGAAATTATCTTGCTAGTAAAGGATAACGACCGTCTTTATTTTTATTAAGTGGTCAATGAATTACAAAGAAGTGCATTTAACAATGATTATTTTTCAAATTTCAGGTCTGCATTTTTAATCATATAAATTAAAGTACGTTCTCCAATAACTTTCTTTATAAATATACATTACTGATAAATTTTAAATCAACATTTAAATCACATTTCAGTGTTTAGTAACTTTTCTCGCCCTTAACAATTTAACTAGAGATTTTAGCTGTGAATGAAATGCCATTTTAGAAATTTTAATTTATATAATTAAATGGAATATCTATGTAGAAAACTAGAACTGTTAAAATTGTAATTTTTAGAAAATTATATTTGCAATAAATATGTTAATATTTTACAGATTTGAGAATTAGATTCCTATTTATAAAGTTTAAAAGTGAAAGGATTTGTATTTAATGCGTTTGTAATGTTTTATTTACCTAATATATATTTGAAAAAAAATTATACCGATTAAGTTTAAATTACTATTTGCCACTTAATTTTACATTTAAGGAATTAAAACGTAACATTACTATAATTCATGCTTAAGAAAAATACTTATTTAGCATCAAATTCATTGAAAATGTTTACAAAATAAACTCCTATTATTTAATTTTATGTTTTTCTGATAAAAGTAGAGCTTAGTAGTATATGAATTTATGTTTTGTTCAATTTTGCAGTCTATTATACAATAAAAATATTCACAGAAAACAGAACGTAAGTTACAGCACATTCATCAGGCTGAATTGTTTTTAAAAATATAAGATACAATATACAATATAATAAAAAATATAAGATATAATATACAATAATATAAAGAAAATTTATAAAAATTTTAAAATTTTAGATATTTTCTATATTAATCTGATATGCATAGTTTTCTTTTAATATAAAACAATTTATGCATTATTATTTCAACAGTAAAAATAGACAGCCAAAATTCATTATATGAACTGTCGCAATTCACTCATTACTTGTAATCATTTACGTTTATTTCAAAGCATATAACTTTATTTGAAAAACAAGTAAAGAAATAAAATAAAGTTTTTATTTCCCTTTTCTTTTACTTTTCGGAAATAGGGCTACGTGAAACTATAATTTACTTTCTGTGTACAATCACTCAGAAATTGCATTCTTTAAAATTGTTATTAATTTTTTACCTCTTTTTATGTGCTTTTATAATTGCTTTCGCATTTATACTAAGCTCCATTGTTATGCCACCCATAAAACTAGATTTACTTGCTTTGTTGGGAACAAACAGGCAAACTTCATTTTAGTAAGTTTCATTTTTAAGTCGCCTGTAAAATTTCATTTACCTTCGATGTATAAAACAAGCAGAGAAACCATTGATTACAATTAACTGTATTTTCTAGTCACCTGTAAAACTAGTCTTGCCTTTGCTATTTTAAACAGGCAGAGAAACGCTTGATTAACGCGAACTTCATTTCCAAGTCAACAGTCAAACTAGTTTTATTTTCTCTGTATGAAACAATCAAAGAAACGATTGATTACGATAAACTGGCCTTTCAAGTCATCTGTAAAACTAGTTTTACTTTCACATTATAAAATAGGCCAAGAAACAACTGATTACGATGAACTGCATTTTCAAGCCAATTTTAAAACTAGTTTTACCTTAATTTCCAAGTTACCTGTAAAACTAGTTTTCCCTTCGCTGAATGAAGCAAGCAAAGAAACCAAGGATTACGATGAACTGCATTTTAAAGAAACCTGTAAAACTAGTTTTACCTTCGGTATATAGAAGAAACAGGGAAACTGCTGATTAACTTTTCCTTGAATTTAGTGTTGTTTATTTTCAATGATAATTTAGTGTACATTGAATCATGTAAGTTACACAGAAAAATGATGAACGTGAAAATTAATGCAAATTTTACACAGCCTATGATATTTTTACTGCGATGACTTTTAAATAAGAGTATAAATGATATTATGTTATCATTTAATAAGATGATAGTACGAATTATAACAATAATATTTGCGTTTGTTCAAAATAATTTAATTTAAATTATTGTTGATTTATACAATTCATCTCATTAAAATAAATAATAATCAATGAAAAATTAAGATAAAAAATTTCTACCCATTTATTAAGAAATATTTTTAGCGATTTTCTACTTTTAAACGCATTGTCTATTCTTTTACCCAGCATGTTTCGGTAAATTTCACATGAATTTACTTCTAATTTCTCAATGCAAATTTCATTAATTATTAATTATTAACGTTATGCATTATTTTGAATTAATAAATTAATTATTAATAACTTTAATTATGTCTGTCTCATCTATCATTTTATTTTCAAAGACGTCACTTACTAAGGAAGTAACGGAACGCACGTTATGTTAAATTTAACTTTTGTTTTCATCTCTTTTTTACATCTATTAACTTTCTTATTTTATACTCTGAAACGAACAGAATTTTCCTTAAGAAACAAACTAACAAAATCCTAAAAAAGTTAAATTAATGATCGTATGCATAATGACAATTTTTAGGGTTGCACAATATGTAAAATTCCATACTTATTTAGTGCGTAAAAATCAGTGTTTTATAAAATATGTACATATATGCCTTTGATATTTATGTAATCACAAAAAGAAGTTATTTATTTTTTTACAGTTAAATACTCTTCATGCAACTGTCCATCTTTATTGTTATTGTTATTACAATTAACGTGCGTGTAGATGTTGATACAAATAAATAATATTTTCTTAACGTTCGGATACAATATTTTAATAATAATTGTGAATTAGTGTTAAAATCATCATAACTTTTATTTTATCACAGTTTTCCTTGTTTCAGAAGCTTTTAATTTTTTACGCACTTATCGCTATTTGAAATTGTTGATTTCTCTTTTCTGAAAGAACGTTACATGATTCATTACAAATTAGTTTTACTTTACCCTATTTATACATACTCTGTAAAAAAAAGAGAAATGTTCCTTAATCCATCAATAAGGGTTACAAAAATATAATATAACCTCTTCGGAGTTACCTACGTTTCCGAAAAGCATCCCTTTATCTTCAGAAATCTCAGAAACGAATAGATTTCAGCGATTTAAAGAAGCATATCTGAAAAAAAAATCCTTTGCAGCTCGGAATTTTTGAATATCTTTCCAAATAGTTTTTTCTGACAATTAATGAGTAATCTCAAACTGGTATCAACTCCAAATATCGGTTTCTAATGCCACAAATTCTCAAGTAAACATTTTCAGCTGCGCAATATAATTAATACAGGCCAGAGTAGATAAAATAATGTTAATTTTAATTTTAATGTTACTGATGTTAATTTAGCCTGTTTCCCCGTTGAATGTGTTTGTTGAACATACAAATGTTTATTTGAAAATTATAACATCCGAAAAACCGAACTTTCGTGTTGATGCGGGTTGAGAAAACATACTGTTAAAAAACTCGGAAACGTTTCTGAAAATTACGAGCAAAAATATTCGTTTCAGAAACAGTTTTCCAAATCTTGAAAATTTTGGTTTCTGAGATTTCAGTTGATAAAGGAAAGCTTTTAGAAATCGTGTGTAACTCGAAAGAAACACTATATTTTCATAAAACATCTTGTTGAAACAAGAAACATTTATCTTTCTTTATAGTGTAGGTAGTAAGAAAATAATAAATATGCTGAGTCCCCTACATTCTCAGACAAAGCACTCAAAATGTTAGAAAACAAACATATTAATAAAATGTTTAAAATAATATTATTTTCACGTTTATCCGCTCATTTCAAACAAACTACTCAGTTTAAAGTTCTATGATGAAGTTTTTGTTTGCATAATCGTTCAGTATAGAATTAAGGTAGTACTACTAAAAAATATATTTTTTTTCACCGCTCAACAACGCGACATTTTCAAAAATATTCACAGAGGTTTTATTTTTAATCTCTCTCTCTCTCTGTCTCTCTCTCTATCTTATAAAGGCATGGGAGTTCCAGGAAAGAATATTGAAGTAATTTGGAATCGAGACAGATTTTCGTTTTTCTGTAAATATAATGAAAATTGAGTAACAATCACATTGTTTACTTATGATGAGCTTTTCCAGATTGTCAAATTAAAAAAAAGACTTTAAACGTCACCTTTAACACTTGCTAATTTCGTGCATTTCATTACAAAAGTGAATTCGTAAATATGTCACAAAGTAGCCAATTTGAATTTTCGAAAAACCTTAAAATATAAATTACAAAAATAGTATGTTTTATTACAATAAAAAAAAAAAAAAAAAAAAAAAAAAAAAAAAAAAAAAAAAAAAAAAAAAAAACGTGTATTTAAAACTTACTAAATTTTCAATCTTGATATTTTTGTTCTCAAGTTTTGATTCAATAATAATTGCACGTTAATTAAAAAATTTATTTTAAAAATCAGTCATAATTTACTAGCTAATCCGCAAGCGTTGCCTGGTCTGGTCTAAAAACAGCACGAAACGCGAAAAAACTCTAAAAATTGTTGCACGAATTCCGAATAAACTTTATTGAAAAAGAACAAAATTTACTATATTGGGTTAGAAGATTCGAACCGGTTCCTTTTGACAATGTCGGGAAATCGCATCGAATCGTGAAAAAACGCAAAAAGCCACGAAATTTTATTTCAAAACTCGCAGAGGCAATATTTACTATATTGGGCTACAAGATTAAAACAGGATTTATTTTACGAATGTGGAAAAATCGCCTCAAAACACGAAAATGGCTAAAAATCGCATAAAACATTTCGCAAAAATTTAAAAATAATTTCCGAATAAACTTTATTGAAAAGAAGACAAAATGTACAATATTTGGATAAAAGATTGAAATGGGATTCATTTTAATAATGTAAAAAGAAGTGCCGCAAAACGTGAATAAGCGCTAGAAATCGCATAAAAATTAAATCAAAAAATCTAATAAATATTCAAATTCGATCCTCGAGAGGCATAACTAGATACATAGAGAAGGTACCTTCCTGAAAAAGTTTGTAGCTCTGCGTACAACGGTCTCTTCTGAATACAGCGGATAGACACACAGATACAGAGACAAACTTCTTTCCTTATTATTATAGATATAATAATTATATTCTTAATATTTTCGCCCGAATTTTAGTATACATTCATAGATACATATTAAACTTTCGTGATTTTAAGTCTTTGACTTAAGTAAAAAATTTTCAATCACGGATCTTGAAATTCCATGTTAACACTAGAAGCTCCAAGAGCAGTCAATTTGGCTGCTACCAAATATGTATAATTCGATGTGATCCAGAAATTTCTTTAGAAAAAGAGTTAGATATATACATCACACAAAAGTAAGTTAAATATATAAATTTAAAAGCTTTAAAACTTGAGTAAAATTCCCGGCGCTTCTAGTGTTAACCCATGAGAAAATATAAATCAAAATTGTTCATTTGCTAATAACACACTTATAATTAGGTTTTCACATATTCACATATGATATCAAAGTATGAACTTTAAAGAATTCTTTTCATAAACGCTAATTATTTTTTAAAGCAATAAATTTTAAACAAGTAAAATTACAAAAAAATATTACTTTACAAAATATATTTAAAATTTATTCTGGGAGTTTATTAGCCCTCTCGCTACGTAAGCAATTCTTCGCGATGAGCGTCTTTTACAGAATTTTTAATCTTTTATCACCGGTTCTTTAAAGCAGAAATTTTTGACTATCGTAATCGGGAAAAATGTCCTGATTAAATCAGACAAAGTTTTCACTAAAAAATAACTGGTGGGAAAAACCAAATAGTATTAGACGGAAAACTGCATGCCCGAGTATTTCTCATGTTGCGCAGCGAGAGGGTTAAAACGTAATACGTCAATATCAGATGTCAAAGTTTTGGTGGTGAAAACTGACTTCGTAACAATGATTTAGGAATATAATGTGCAATTTTCTACTCGTTTTTGGTCATAAGTATGTATGGGGTTTTGCATATGTGCCAATCTCCAACTAATATTCCCTAATATCTGGGTTAATTTGACACCAATTCAGTACGTTTTGAACCAGATTTTTTTTTCTATGAAATTAAATACGTTCCATTTAGAAACCTGAAATTCATTAAATAAATATTCTAAATTATAATTTTATTATTTATTAAATAAAATATATATTAATTAAAATATTATTTATTTAAAAAAAGAAAATTTATTAAATAAAAGATTCATTAAATCATACCTGCCAACTTTTACACTTTTTTCTTTCCACTAAAATTTAACAGTAAATTTTGCATTATTAAATTGCCAAAATTTGCGATTAAATAAGTCAAAAATTTCGATTAAATTTTAGCGGTCGGAGAAAAGCGTAAAAGTTGGCAGCTATGATTAAATACATTTTCTTGTTCGAAACGTGCTTAACAAAATATCCCACTAGCCAACTAGTGTTGCCAGGTGTCCCACGTAAATAGGGGTTCCAAATGCTCTTAACACCACTAATTTCTTAGAGTTTATTTCGCCATCTTTAATCGCAGATAATTGTGCCATTAGATAAGGCGTAGAAAATTACTTTAAATTACTGGCATCCAGAGCATTTGGAGCTCCGATTTACGCGGGACACCTGGCAACACTACAGCCAACCCATGATAAATTGCCACGGTATTTCTACAATTTTCAAAATTGTGATAAATAAGTTTTACGAAAACATTTGGCAATTTACAAAACGAAAAATGTGTATTAACACCTTCAAGATGGGTGTCAGGTATACCTTCCATGTAGGATTGCGTATTGTTTATATTTTTTAGTGCCAGAATATTTTAATCGTAATCTTTGTCTTGTATAACCGTAGAATTCTTAGAATAAATAAGACAAAAAGGAACTATGTGCAATTACTGGTATTAAAATTTAAAACGTCGTTGACTGAAGCCAGCACTGAAATGGTTAAATACATAAGGTTTGACTGGAGTAATGCATTCTTAATAAGACAATACGAAAATTTTTCATAAAGATTTGACTTTTTCTTAAAAATTTGTGTTGTTTAATTTTCTTTTCAATTTTAACAATTTTCTGCCATTTCTTAATACTTACTCCCTTTTCGGTTATAATAGAATGGTTTTCCAACATTAGCTTAAAAACTATGTTAAATGGGGATAAAAATGACTAAAATAAAACTCTTTCAACACAGCTTATCAGATTAAAAATAAACAATAAACTTCATTTTCGAGTTACCAAAGATTAAAAATAGATATCTTGAATTACACAATAAAATTTCAGTACTAGACCAATGTCAGACGGGCGTCTTTTTTGCTGCTTTTTTGCTTAAGTAATGATTATAATCGTACAGTTCTAGATTGATGCTTGATGCAAAATATAAATAAACACACATTAAACATAGGCTCAAATAAGGGATTAAATCTGAAACATTACTCGGAGACGTACAAGTAGGCAATAGGAGACTTATGCATTATCTGTTATTACCCAGGCAATTAATATTAGTGAGGTAATAAGAAAAATAATTGAAATCACGTACCTAAAAGAATGCATAATTTACAATGTAGAATATGAATTAACCCATTACCCGCTGATGTTGCGTTCACGCAACGGTCGAAATAAACGCACTTTTTAAAGTTATTTACATACCTACCACTATTTTTGAACAAAAGAATCCACCTTACTTAACGACATAAAATTTTAAGATCATATAAAGCGAAAATTATCTTTCAGAATTTGTGGTGGAAACAACGTTCAGCTAAAAAGTTGAAAATTTCAACCTTATAGTTTTGGCGGTTAATGGGTTTCCAACTTTTCACTAAAAAATTTTATTGTGAAAATGTCTTGTATTATTATGAGTAGTTTAAAACGAAGGTATTTAAAAAAAAAATATGATCACTTTTTATTGATAGGTTAAATTTAAAGATTAAAAACTATAATTTAGCATATATTTGCAAATATATAGAGTGCGGGTTTTTTTCGGGGTGGGGTAGGAAGTTTTCAGTACATCACTTTCCTCTACAATCTGTTACTCGCTGTAAATTATTCTAAATAAGTTAACTGGGCGCCCTTTTTTCTCCTTTCTTGATTATCTCTTAACTTTTAAAATATAAACATTCTAATCATATGCATAGATAAATATTATGAGTACTTTTTCACAAAAAAATGTAAACATCGTTTGGTGCTATGAACAATGGACGCGAAACATATGCCAATTTTTAAGATATTATTCATACACATACTGTAGGTGAAAAGTTTTGAGGGATAAAAGAAATAAATATATTTTAATAAATAAGTAATCGACAGTAGATAAAACTCATTACATTTCCAACTATTTTCGCAGAGGCTTTTAAAATGGAGTAAAAACATTTCTTTCTCGAATGTGCCATAGACTTAAAATAATTCACAAACATGTTTACGAATGGATACTAGTAGAATTTCAAAATCCTTGCATGGGAAGATTTAGTGTAGGTAAAACTAGGGCTCTATTGAACAATGCAATATTCTATCTCTTTTTCCGTATTAGATTTTTTAACATGTTTATCACCAAAAGATGCTATTATGAGTTTATCTGCTTTACTTATCATGTATTTGCTATACTATAAAGTTTGTGCTTCAATTATTACCAATTGTTTACCGTTAGTCTTTAGACAGCTCAAAATTTTAAATCTGTGTTAAAACTTCTTCCTCTTATGAATTAGAAATTTAATTTTTGGAACACGGACAGTGCAAATAAATGTTATTAAAACTAATTTACATTGTCTAATTTTATGTTAAGAGAGAAAATTCCCATGTTAGGGAAAATAGCGAATTATTTGCAATTGATTCGGCGAAACAAATTAAAACACTTTATAAATTGAAAATCACTGGATCGCATAAAATTAGATTAACTCATAAGTGTATGATTTTTTATATCTTTATAAAAAATACTTGATATTACCTGAAATAAAAAAAGGAAACATACGTTGTTTAACCCCTTAACGGTCGCATTAAATTACCGTTTAAAAATTCAAATTGCTTATTGGTACCACTTTTTTGAAAATGAAATATTCACCTTATTTAATGACAGGTAAAATGATACCATAATAAAGCCAATCACACTATTTTATAAAACTGGTGGGAAGCAAACAAATAAGAATAAAATGAATAAAAGACACAGCCCCACTCATAGCATGCATGGTCACAGTGACGTCATTGTGACGTCACTGTAAGTCACTGTGGTCACGTCACATCTGTAACCAAAATGCCACCACTCAGTGATATCACATTGTGACTGAGATGTGAACTTCTTAGAAAACTAAAAAATTACAAAAATTATTAAAAACATGTTATTTACTGTAAAAAAATATTTTTCTGCCGGATTTAAAATTTTTTTAAACCGTGGTCCAAGTTGCCTCTGTGCCTCTAACCAAAACTTTTATTTTCATATAACATAAAATGTAATTAATTCATCAGCTACTACAAAAAGATTTCCTAATTATGCGAATTTCATATTATTAAAAAAATGTTTTAGGTAAACAGACCTCGACTTATCTTTTATAAAGATTTTTGTAAATGATCATCTGTTATACTAGAAGTTTCTCAAAGAGTAGTCGAAACATTTCTGTGGTTTCAAACTAAAAACTTTCTATTACAGTTAAGTCTGCAGCTTTTAATGAGCACGCAGAAAGCGTCTTCAAAGTTTAGTCATATATGCATTTCTTGCTTTATAATTTGCATTCAAGTCATTTTTTTTCTTCTTAGTGTTTCACTATTTTAAGTAACTTTTTTTTTTTTTTTAAATTCTACTTCTTTCAGACGTTTAAAATAAAATTGACATTTAACAAATATAAAATTAATGTACAAAATTTATGCAAAGTCCATGACATAATTAATTATTCATGGACATCATATTTTATTTTTTGTTTTCAAAATATATCTTTAAAAATTATTTTACAAGATGTTTTAATTTACAGAAAATTAATATTAAGAGAATGACAGATTGACAAAGAAAAACTCATCTCTTCTCGATAATCTTCTTGTATTTTTTAAGAAGATATGTTGTATATATTACCCGTGATACAAATTTTACTTTTAAAAAAAGGAGGGGGTCATCATTATTACCATTAAATTAATTTGTGCACATTTTGAAAAAATAAGCAATGTTTTATGTAGTAAACTCTAATTATGGATAATATTATTATTATAATTTACGTAAATGAAACTTTATAATTCAATAAAACTGATAAAAATAAAAGGTGAAATACAATAAAACATTTTCGAACAGGAAATTGAATTAGAGACAATTTGATAAAATTATTACGCATTTAATTTCCTTCCGAAACTGTTGTATAGAAAAACAAATAAAACCGAGAAACATCTGCTTCGAACTTCGAAACTTAAAAATCGTCTGCATCTGCACTATTTCAGTTGTTACGACTTACGAGTCGGCCGCAGAATAACGGATAAAAGTAACAGTAAAGCTTTTTAGAATAAACGCGGAAAGTTATGTGGACACCGGACAGCATAGACGTGTTGACACGGATTTAAAAACTAAAACAAGAACGTTCTCAGGATCCAAGTCAGTTCAGCTAACAAAATATAAACCCGAGAAAATTACGGTAGCTTTGACTTGTTGAAGATGATTCAAGTCATTGCTATGGTACTTATTATCGGATTTAATTGGTTCCCCAAAATCAAAGTGTCACGTACAACGTCAATGAAATTAGGTATGTAAAAATATTATTTTCCCTGTTTGCTTTTTTGTAATCACAACAATTTTAGTTAGCTTCTCACAGTGGCGGCTCGTGGCTGGCTAT
This sequence comes from Maratus speciosus, assembly GCA_963932465.1. NCBI lineage: Eukaryota > Metazoa > Arthropoda > Arachnida > Araneae > Salticidae > Maratus > Maratus speciosus. The sequence goes on along the minus strand of OZ010796.1, from coordinate 459,315,814 downwards.
TTTTGGGGCACTAAATGCATTGCTGAAAAATTTTATTCTTTTCCTACCATTATTTTTTAAAAGAAATCTTTCACTTGATTAATGATTGAATGTTCTGCCAATAAAAAATTACTAAGATTTCCGTTAAAAAATAGTGGCAAGAAAAGAATAAATTGGGCATCTATGCATTTAGTGCCCCAAATATATCCACTCACGAGCCGCCACTGGCTTCTCATAAACATGCTGTAGAACATAAATAATTCATTACATTTATTTTTTATTTTGTTGAAATATCTAAAATACTATTTTCCCTGTTTGCTTTTTTTTTAAAATTACAATGATTTTAGTTATCTTCTAATAAACATGTTATAGAACACAAATATTTCATTACATTTATTTTTTATTTTGTTAAAATATCTGACTTCCTTTTCAACAGCTTTGATCAGATTATTAAAATTAGTGATTTAAATTACATTTTAATCTGTTTTATTTTCATATTTATATATTTGGTTAAAACCACATGGTGTCATAAATATGAAAGTATATGGACAAGTATTATAATCAATCATTAATATAATTAATAAACATTTAAAGATAATTAAATTATTTTTTAAAAATGCTTTTTATGGAATAAAATTATTGGCAAACATAATTTTTTAATTTTGTATTAAGTGATGGTCTTAAACAATTTGCATTGCATGTTTTTATTTTAAAAAATTGCATCTGCTCAGAAGAGGAATTTATAAAAAATAAGACACAACGGAAACGTATACTATTAAAAGAGATCGTAGATATGTAATGTTTAGAAAAAAAATTATTATTTAATGTATTATTCAACCTGAGAAATGTTTTAAAATCTATAAAGAAATAGTCATAGCGGGTGAAAGCTTTTCAGTTGTTAAACATTCTTACTGAAATGTTTTCAAAGTGAACTAGAAGTCTGTTGGCAAATGAAAATATAGGAGTTACGCAATCAGTAATTGTTTAAATATGATTTTACTTTAAAAATAACGCAAATACTTGAACGGTATGAATCTAAAATGTAATAACCATCTTTTATTATTTACTTTTTTTTCTGGATAATTTTCTCATTTTATTTCCTGAATGATTTTATCGAGATAAATTTCAAAGTATCGATATTATACACTCTTTATAAACAGCGTGATTAAAATTGATTTCTTATTTATAATTACCATAATCTTGTAAAAAAAATATTAATAATAATAATGAACCTATGTGTGGCTGTATTTTGTGTTTATAGTCTCAATTTTTATACTTTATTTACATTAAAAAGTAGTTAACCATTTGATACTGTGTTCATTATTTTGTTTTATTGTGTTATATAAAAATAAATATGATTATTTGTATTTCTAATACAATATATACAGTAGAGCGCCGATTGTCCGAACAAGTCGGGATCGACCCTATTTCGGATAAGCAAAAGTTCGGATAAATGGGCAGACAGTTTAAGGGATGTTCCTGACTATTCTAAAACCTTCACACTTTATCTAGGTTTAGGACTGACAGCACCAGTTAGTACTGGAGTGCTTAATTTTTTATTATTATTATTGTTTTTTGTTTACTTTTTTATTATTTAATTTTTTTTTCTCTTTTTATCATTTTCTAAACATCAGAGATTATAATTTAAGCAAAAAATAAATTGGAAGTTAGGTTTTTTTTTCTTTTTTAGAGAGAGAAATATTTGGATAATTGGAAATTCGGTTAAAAAGAATTCTTTGAGAGAAATATGCTGTTCGGATAATTGGAAGTTCGGTTAATTGGAGTTCCGATAATCGGCGTTCTACTGTATTTATAAAACTTTCACCAGATATTATTCTAAAAATTTCGTTGTAGATTCTAATCTCTTTGTACTATTTATGATAATATCAGAGTTATAGATGTCATGGCAACATATATCCAGCCAGATAGATCTTTGGCAAAACATAAAAACTTTCACATTAGATGCAAAATAGAGTAGCTGCGGTGCTGTGTTTTATAAACAATAAGGTATTATTGTTTTAAAAAATCATAGATAGTAAGAGTTACTTTTATAATATATAATTTCATAAATAAAAATGTAATTTTGGCAATCAGTTATTAAAGTTATTTTTTAATAATCAAAAAGTTGTTTTATATATGGATTTTACTTCAAGCAAACCCTGATGTAAAATAAATTAACCCTTTGTAATCACCGTTCTATGCATACCCAAAAGTTTCACTTACTTTTACAGTGAGCATAAAAATAGGATTTTATTTATTGCTGCTATCTTCCAACATAACGATTATCGCCGAAATTGTTCTTAGAATTCTCAACATAATGATACTGGTGATACTCAGTGAATTTTCTATACCAAAGCTGTATTTTTCATTTGAGTAGTTTCAAATGGTTATTTCTAAAATGTACTTCGGAAATTTTGTAATGCATGTATGTGGCATAAAAGACGTAAACAATACGTATATAATGATTATATGGCACATGATGAGTGTTTCGAGTGTATATATATATGTATATAACGCATGCATAAACTTCCCAATGATCTTAGCAATGTCGTTACTGCAATTTTTGCATAATCAAATTTATAGGGGCCTCTATAGCAAAGAAGTATCCTATTTTCTCAGCCCCAACTTGTTTGAATTACAATCATATATATATATATTTTATGGTAATCAATATCATAAAACATATAAAATTTAATTACTTAATATCGGCATTTCTTTTTATCTTTCATTTTTTTTTTATTATTATAAATGTTGTGTAATCGAAAAAATTCAACTTCACCAGTGACTTCGAGTTTGTAATGCGTATTAAATGAAATAAATTAATTTCATTCAGTATTTTCCATAGTTTAAAGAATATAAAAAGTACTGTATATATTATAACATATTGTATTTTTAACACAAATTTTATTTTGATAAAGATTTGAAAATTTAAACAAATTGTTTCTTTGGTAATTTTAATGCTTTTAACAAATAGCTAATTTTGAAAAAAAAAATGTGATAGATCGATAATTCAGTTGTCTTCAATATTCTCATTTATTGCAATAGGAAAGAAAGGTGCAACAAAAATTGAAGTCTGCGGGGCATTGCATTTTGATTCAATAAAATTGTTTTGGTATACCCTTGTTATAGCGGCTCCCAAGTTTTAATTGCGATGTATCGCCGAAGTATATTAACGTTATAGATGTAAATGATTTTACAACATGGATAATTATGACTATGTGTGACATGCATACGTGTTTACAACTGTACAAGTATGTCATAGTGTGACTTCACAACACTGCAACTAGTCACATATTCATCACAACGTTAATGACAAAATCGTCACAAATCACACAATTTTCACAAAATTGTCACAATGTGACTTCAAAGCAGTGTCGCTGTCGTCACAGAATCATCACAGTGTTAAAGACAATTTCGTCACAAATGACACATATTTCACAGATTGATCTCAATGTGACTTTAAAGCATTGTCACATTCGTCACAGATTCGTCACAAAGTTAATACGAAAATAGTCACAAATGACACACTCTTCACGAATTTGTCACACCGTGACTTCACAAAGTCGTCACAATGTGACGTCACAAAAGAGCTCTAAAACGGCCATAACGACCTCACATTCTAGTCACAATGACTTCACATCGACGTCACGTGACGTCACATCGACGGTCACAATGTCACAGCGTGACTTCACAACGACGTCGACGTGACGTCACCATGCCTTACGGGCCGTGAATATCACAGGAGCGAAAATTAAGGGGTTAAATATTGCTCAAACTTTTCAGCCTACATTTATTAACTTTACCGGTCATGAGCAGTGGCGACTAATAATTTTACTACAAGAATTTCAGAAGATTAAATTTGACCTTATTTAATCGCGGCATGTTTGATGATTAAACAAGTAGAAATTCATTTTATCAAAATACTGGTAGTAATGTGGTTTTGACCCATTGAAAAGCCGCTACTGTTTATGAGACAAAGTGGAGCAAAGTTTACGTATTTCAGCTGCGTGTCAGATAAAATACAGACTCCAGTTAACAGATCACATATTTACCGCATAATATTTTACTTTTTTATTTACTTATTTTTGTTAATAAAAACATAAAAATAATTTTACAGTCAACACCTGGTTTACAATTCTATGTTTTTTGCAAAACAAAATCTAGAATATATAGACAATAGTGCTTTCAAGCTGCTTATACTGATGTCATTTAATACATATTATTGCTTAAAACATCTGGACCTAGATTCACATTGTACATTTGGCCTCCAATTTTAATTCGAAATTTCGAATTCGTACCGGAAATTTCAAAAGATTAAATTTACTTTATGTGGTCGCTAAATGTATCTTATTAAGTAAAGCATAAAACACTATACCTATTTCTGGTATGAACACTAAATTTCTGAATAAAAATGGAGGCTAAACTGGCAACCATGGTGCAAATGCATGGTGATAAAGAAATATATAATATTTATTGGCAAGTATCACATATGATACAAAATGGAAATTTAATTTCACCACAGCAACGTATCTCACATTCAGGCCTCGGAGAGGTCTCTTTTTATAGACTAACTCAAAATTTCCATCACCACTATATCCTTACGAAAATTTTCGCTTTGGATTTTTCTTGGAAATGTCGCAGAAACCCATTTCGTGGTGAGCTTTTTATTGAAATTCTTGTAGTAATGTACTATAAAAATTATTTTATAAAATTAGTGATGGCTAAAAAAGTGACCGCTAACAGGTCTGCATTCTACACACGATAAGTACTTGAATTTTACGCTTTTTTACAAATTTCTACTAAAATTGCAGGGCACAAAAAGTACGTTTGAAATAAAATTATTTTAGTAAATACGCGGTGTGTACTGTATACAGTAAGCATCGTTCGTCTAAAATGTGTCAACGATCGATTCTAAAGTAAATTTGCATTTGATTCTGTTTAAGTAAAACAGTCGCGTGAGACAAGCGCGTTAATGCTCAAAATGTTATTACCTCAGAAGACTGTTTTTTACTTTTTTTACATTTATCAAGTATTTTTTCTGAACTGTAAAGACATTTTTCGTAGATTTCCAGTAAAATTTCCATGTTTTTTCGAAAGTTTTTTTTTTCTTCGTCAAAGTGATTTCGTGAATGAGTGAAAATATATTTCAAACTTGGATTTGAGAATATCCTTGACAAATTATGATAAATTTTCAGTTTTTCTAAAGCTATAGGATTTTATTATTATTATTATACTGCAAAAAGAAAAATTACGCAAAAGTACCAAAATAGTACTATCAAAGTACAGAAATTCTTTTAATGGCGTATAAATATAAAGAATTCCAAAGCCCCAGTTAAAAGTGCAAATCAACTAGACTTTTAGAACTATTATCTATGAAGACCATTCTCAAATCCATAATCACTATTTTCTGACACATTCACGAAATCCTTTTACCGGGAAAATATTTTTGTAAAAATACAAAAAATGTACTATGCATTCAGTAGAATTTTTTTTACGGTGTATGCCATTAATAGCTAATAAAAAAATACTAAACTTTTGAATATTAAACTATCATGTATTCTTTGTTATTATGTAAAAGCCACGTGTGTGATCGAAAATATAAACCAAAAGCTCTCTCTAAATAGATTTAAAAACAATTAAGATGCGACTGTTCAGTAGTATTGGGAGATACTTGGCCTTATGGCGTATTACACGTTTCATATGGCCGTGTGGTATATTGCACACAATGCTGACTTTAAATATTCGTAAAGTTATTAAATATGTTTAACAATTTAAGATTCATGACCATTCCAGACTTCAATTTTGGAAATGTGACTTTTTAATGATAAAACTCGCTAATTTAAATTCAAAATCTTTATTTATTTTTATTTATTATTATTTTTTTTAATTTTCATATGTAAATATACACAATGCTCATATTACATATAAATCTACATATCAACTTGGTCAACACATATTTTATTTATATTTCAGTGATGGACCATGATTCCTGCATTAGAATGATGCAGGTTTATACGATTTACCACAAACAATCCCATGAAGATCAATATCACAAAATATGCAAATACAAATTTAATGAAAAAAAAATTACATTGAAGATCTCCTCAACATTAAACCTACCAGTATTGTATAAAACTTAATAAAATTATCTGATTCATAATAAATTTTATCTTTTGATTCTTTATTCGTACGCATTCATACGAATGTAATTATAAAGCTTTTCAGAAAATATCTCAAATAATTATTCATACCACAAAAGACACACAGCATAATTAAAATTTTTTTAAAACATATAGACTATATCCGATGCCTAGCTTAGATGGTACACACTGGAGAAACAATAAAACCTCCGTTTATCCACGTGACTCTTTTATATGTAAAAAATAACTTATGTTTAAAAATGTCAATTTTACTTCTGATATATGCAATTTTTTAAATGAACGCAGTAGCAATAAAATTTTAAATGCTGAAAAAACATTTAGAGTTTACCGAATTTGTATAATAAAATGTAAAAATTTAGAATAAGATTAAAACTTTTTGCCCACATATTCCGGAAACTTTTTATTTATTTCTCTTTATATACATAAATATTATTTCTTAGTTTATAATATTTTTTGGAGAGGCGATTTTTAAAATATTAACTTCGTGAAGCAAGTAAAATTGGAAAACACCTTTTTATAAATAGGCAATAAGAAAATAAATAAAACTTGCGAAAAATTTAATCTTTTTGCTTCAGGCAAAAAAAAAGGAGACATTTAACTACTACGAACGCAGAAACACTCTTGTTGGTGCTCTCGTAATACTTTATAATTTTATTTTACACGAAGAAGAAAAAACTTCCCTTTTTGTTTTTCTTTACACCAATATTTTAAACATTTAGTTTTAAATGAAGCGGTTTTTTTTTAATAAATTCGCACTGTAAAAGTATTTAACAACTATTCCAAAACATTTAAATATGAAATCCTTATCGAGTATTATTAGATAAAAATCATATCTTTTTAAATGTTTTAACAGCATTTAATATCATTATTAATGACATTATAGCCGTACATCATACTTTAAAGATAAATAATACATTATATATCTTGGAATGAACACATATAAATAAACGCAGTTAGAAAGGAAAATAACGCTATTTTTCGAAGCAAATAAATATAGCTACAAACGTGTGTTTAAAGAAAACGGATCAGTATACAACAGACGTTTGTGTTATAAGACACCACTATTCGAGACTCTGCTGAAGCTCTGAGTAATGTTATTGCTTTGAGGGAAAACAGTAAGAAATATTTGATTCCGCTGAATGACGACAGGCCAAGGAAGATCAAAGCGTTAGGGTCTGCAATGGCAATAAATTGGAAAAGGAAGAACTAACGCATTGAGGTGTTGTCAAGTAATGTTCTTGGATTGTTAGATTCCAATTGTATAGAGGCATATACACATTAGAAAATTCTTTTACTTTTATTTGCAATATACGTTTATGTTCTTTAATATGTACGAGAAATAGCTTTTTGTATTAACATTACACAATATGTAGAGACCTGGATGGAAGATAATATTATGCCACGTTTTGCTCAAAAATTGCTTTTTGTATGAAAGAAATCTGAGTAATCTATCATATGGTAATCTATTATGAATTAATTTTCAAAGTTAAAATACTAAGATTCTAATAATTATGTGTACGAGAAATGGCTTTATGCATTAACATTATATTGTATATGAAGAGCTAAGTGGGAGGTGATATTATGCCAAATTTTTCTCGAAAATTGCTCTACAAAAGAAAGTGCTACAAGAGGATTTATCATATGGTAATCTATCATGAAATATTTTTCAAAGCTAAATTACTAAGATTCTAATAATTGTGTACGAGAAATGGATTTTGCATTAACTTTACACGATATATGAAGACCTGAGCGGAAGATGATATTATGCCACATTTTTCTCAAAAATGGCTAACTCTAGTTGCTAAAAGAGCAACCCCAAATTCATTTGTTGTACGAAATGCAAAGATTGTTCTAAAAGTTTAAGCCAATTTTAATTACTCCAAAAAATACATATAGCTTGTTGGAGTTAGATATTTACGAATATTAATAATTAAAAAAATCGAAAAAAAAAATATATTACCATAAATTTGAAACCGAATAAATTTTAAACTGTTAGCTTCAACATTTATTTGCAATTAAATTAAAAGAACTAAAATAGCAAAAAACAAGTAGAAAAAATTTCTGACGCTAATAAAAATATATATTACATTACATTACATTACATTACATTGCTTAAAATGGAGTCTAACATCAAGTACCGTAAACCGGGGTTACTTTGTCACGTTTTAGACATATTTTTGTACATAACTTTTTTTATTCTTCCAATTCGGGTCTAGAAAAAATACAGGCGTATCGACCTAACGATTCCTTTCAACATCAAAGCGGATTCAAATGTATACGAGAAGTATTGTGAGAAAAACAAATGATAAATGGAGTGACAAAGTTACCTCTGGTCTGGGGTAACTTTGTCACCTAACTACAATTATGCTTTAAATGCTCGCAACAGGCGATTATGACAAAGTTACCTCACATATCGATGTAAAATAAAAAAGTACACCCCTTAGACCACCTAGAGGTATTTGAACGATTCTATTTTACGATTTATTGTGAAAAATATGATTTTCCCATTTTTTTATGTAAACCAAGAATTATTAGTACAAAGATTATTAAGTAAACCTCCTTTTGTTTCCTATACGAACATTAGGAAATAGAAAGTAACAAAACGGTGCAAAAAAAACACAATCCATAATGTGTATTAACAAATGGTAGGTTGTTTTTCTAGCTTCGAAAAACGATAAACGATAAAAATGATAAATGTCAACGGAAAACTTTCAAATTCGATTAAATAAACAGCATTAACGACAAATAAAAATACTTAATACGTAATAATATGGTGTTTTAGTAACACAAATAAAATGAAACGAAAAATGAATTCTTTCAAAGCAAACTAAACCTAAATTCCGCAGTTTGGTGGCGCATAATCGTCCTCTTCATTTGTTTCATAGAGATCATGTTCATCAGAGTCATCATCACATGTAGCACAAATAAACAGCGCTTCTTTGCTGTCTCCGTTGCAGAGGCCGCAAATCCATTTCTGGCACGTGGAACACCGTATTCAATCAGTTCTGTGGTTGTATTTTTCCCACAAGCATCTGCAAACGCCACATTTATTCAAACCTGATTTTTTCCTTAAATACTCTTTTTGATTTGGCATCTTCTTTTTTACTTGCAGCTATAGGTTTTTCTTTGTTACTACTTTTTACCATTCTAGTCTTCACAACCTGCTAGTTCTGGAGTCGTTTTGTCAGTATTCGTGACAACCGCCTCTACAGCAACAGAAACTCTTTTGCCTGGTTCTATCTTTTTTCCTCGTTTTCTTTTTGTTGCAGGCTCTGCCACTCTTTGCAGCAATTCAACTAAACTTGCATCCCATGCTCGGCCAATTTGTTCTTCTACACAGTGGCATTAGGGTGTCTTTTTAGAACTTTTTGTGGGTTGCAGGGATATAAACGTTGCCCTAAAACCAGATATCAAATTTTGTGAACCTGTATCAGAAATGTGTGCTCAAAGCCCACTGAGTAATGTGGGAAAATGTTCCTTTGGAATGAATCCCTGGTAACGACTTTCTTTTCGCCAACTCTCTAGAATTACACGCCATTTCTTCTTCATAGATCCAAATACCGCCACATCTAATAGTTTCATTAGATGTGTGACATTTGCGGGAAAAGGGGTAATATAAATATAATTTTCTTCGGCAGCTTGGAGGACACTTGGAGCGAAATTGCTTGCTAAGTTATCCCCTACAACAATAACCCTTTTCCATGTTCTCTAGTTAGAATGACATATGGAAGTAGAATTTTGTAAAACCAAACCTCAAACAGATTTACGGCGAACAAACCGCTTAGACTATTTCGGTAAGCAGTTCCTTGTGGTCCACCCTGTCACCAATTTTCTTACACAAATTTCCGGGTTTATAAACCACCATTGGTGGCAACAAAACTCCACTGGCACTTTCACAAGCCATTATGCTTATGTTTGCTCTTGAAAAATTTTAAACACGTTCCACCAAGCAAATTGCCAATTTTAATTTTTAATTTTTTTTAATTTTGATATGTTATAGATGTTTTAGGTCTTCTTGGGAAAATCATTAGAACGAACCCATTCCAACAACAGCAACAAAAAAGAGTGATCAGTGTTCAAGCATCCATTCCAAACATGGAACTATGAATATAGAGGAACTGACATTTCCTTAAAATAGTAACCGCTTTCTTAGGGGTTGATAACCTACAAACTTCCACCCGTAAATTTAAATAGATATTTTCTCCTTTCTTTCACACCTTATTAATACAAAATTTCAAACATAAATAACAGCAAAAACAGATATTAATTTTTACTGGTGGAAGTTTACTTCGGCTTTAGCCAGGTTCTGCGTTTCCGCCATATTGTGACAACTTAGACAAACTCCTGTCAGTGCCAGTAAAAAAAGATTAGACTACTTGGGCAAACTGACACCAGTAAAAACAAATAGAAAATATTACCATATTTATGGGAGAAATTTTGCATAAATAAGGCGCTTAAATAAAATGAATTTTTCTATTAAAATTTATTGGTGGACGTTTGCCCCGGCATGAATCGAAACTGTTGATCAATTTAAAAAAACAGCGGCATTTTTTGTCAACCTCCTCAGTTACTTCACACGCAACTGGTAGACGATGCACTATATGTCTCCTCCTCTGTATTCATAGCTCCATTGCTACAAATTTACAAACTAACAACATTGTTGGAAATCTGTTAACTCAGGGTTCCTACACTTTTATCTGGATTATCAGTATTTTTATATAGTAAAACTTGACTTATGCAATCGCGCGATTGCAAAAGGCAAGTTTTTCTCTAAGGAAATACTGGTGTTTATCTAACCTAAAGTCAAAGAAATTCCCTCACCTGTATAGGAGCCCTGTAAATCCCTTACCTCAAGACAACTTTTCGAAGGCAACCAACATTCAGCTCACTATATGGCCAATATATTTCTGAATATTCATGGTTTATGACAAGCCTTTTTATATGAGTTTCCCTATATAGTTGACTGCTGAATTATTCAAAACAAAAGTTGTTATAGTTTGTGCATTTACGGTTAAAAATTAGTTTATACAAATACTCATATTTACTCAAGTATTTAACATACTATTGCTATAACTACAGTGTATTGTTTGCGCTGTACTTTCCCAAGTTTTCTGAAAGTGGCGTTTAATTTGATGGTAAACCCTGCGTGCTATAAGAAAAAAAAACGAGAAATTCTTAATTTTTTAAAGAAACTTTTATATCTCCATGAATATACGTGCTATTTTCATATAAATATAGTACCAGATTCAGAAAGTCAGGTGTTACAGCTATAGATAGTTTAGCGCATTTTATTTTACATGGTGATCGTAAATCTTTTTTTTATTATTATTCAATTTGTTTTTGGTACCCTAATTGCCTTTATGGTCAAGCTTTCGCTGGAAATTATGAGGTCAAACACGTAATTTATATTCCTGAAGTTCTGGATGAATTCGTCAAATATTTCTCGAAATAGACAAAACAGCTAAAATCGACAGTATCCGCAAGTCTCCCACCGGTCCGTTTTTTGAAAACCAGCATTTTTTTAAGCCTCCGCTGCACTGAAACTCCCGGATCGCGAAATCCCATGTTAGCCTATGGGAAAACTTTGAAGCGCGATGACTCATTACCTAATATAATTATTAATATAACGTTTTCACCATCAGGAAGTAGACGTCAGGTGCCGATGATGTGCGTTTTTAAAAATTATCTCCGTAAATTTTAAGCACATAAAAAATCCCTATAAACTTTGAAATTTCCATTTCTTTAAATTTTATCATCTTCTTAAAAATACTTAAAATTTACGTAGACAATTTTTAAAAACGCACATCATCGGCATATGACGTCTACTTTCTGATGGTGAAAACGGTATTTTAATAATTATATTAGGTAATGAGTCATCACGCTTCAAAATTTTTCCCATAGGTTACCATGGGATTTCGCGATCGGAGAGTTTCATTACAGCGGCCCCTTAAGAGAAAAATTTGTAGTAGGTTTTTGCAACAATTGCAACAAAAACGCCTTTCGAGGTAAGTTTCGAGGAAAATTATAAAGACGATTTTTTTTCTTCAGAAAGTGGTCTTCAAAAAACGAACCAAGTGGGATTCCTATGTCCGGAGATGTTTGGTCATATAGTGTACATTTTTACAAAAGGAGGAAAATCCTGGAAAATATTAAAGAGGATGTTGTTAGTTGGAGGAGGTAGCAGAGAAGATTTGGCAAATGCTTACAACAGAGCCCTGCTCTTATGCGAACAAGACACTTCCCTCCACAATAAGACAAACAAAACATTTTTTAAGGTTAAAAGCATATTTTTAGGGACCCTAATTGCCTCTTACATACCAGCCCCTTTATCCCTTTCAAGGTCAAAGTACCTCTGTTGCTAAAATGTTGAAATGAGTGATCCGTACCAGGGTTTAGAAAATAATTTATTTGGAAATAAGAAAAAGCTTTTCTTTACGTATAGTATAAATGCAAAATTTTATTTCCAAAATTCTGGTGTCAATGTAGTATTTGGCAGTTAAAATTAAGTGGGGTATATTATATCGCACCGCTCTTCAAAGGCTTATAGAAAAAAACCGACATACCTGTATCTATTCCTTTGATAGCTCCTTTTAGCTTGTACGTATTACTATTCAGGTTTAGTAGAAAAAAATTCTTTCCATTTAGGTTTAACAAATGGGTGTTTTAAGGACAAGAAAGAACGCAATGTGGTGTACTAGTTTTCTAAGAAAAAATCACCATTTTTTCTTTTTATATCACAGAACGTTTAGGAATGAAGCTTTGGAATTTCTTATATTTCAAGAAACAGATAAAGCATATGCAGGGAATAATCATATTTTCAACCATTTCAAAGTAAATATCATCAATTTGTCAGAAGACACATAGTATCAGGCAAATCCAAGCCAATTTTTAACCAATTCCAAGCTAGACGATTATTGCTTATGCAACTTCATACAACATACATTTAACGATGCCCAAATCCGCAAAGAAATTCACTAAAGGCGAGAAATTAATTTTGTCTTGTATTTGAATAGAAATGTGCTAAAACTTTACGTACAATTATTCATAAATAACACGTTTCAATGTGGAACAAATCAAACAGCGTTCCTGCGAGAAGAAACTAATGAAGACCACAACAAATTGCTTCGGAAGTTTTCGAACTATACTACAATTACTCTTACTTAATATAATTTTACCTAGTCATTGACTCTGTGTTGGATTGTTTTATATCAAGTGTTAAATTTGAATAGATACTGGGTGCATCAAAAGTTCGTTACAACTTTGAAAATTATTAAAAAAAAAAAAAAAAAAAAAAGAATGATAATAAATTGAGGTTTGCACTGTTGGAATCAAGGAGAATTTTTTAATACCCAAAATTAGTTGTAGTTCCAAAAATAATTGATATAGGGAGACGACTGGCAAATGTATGAAGTAGATTTGAACAAATCAGACAGTAAGAAACACAAGGATGTGTGTGAATTCTTCATTCGTTACAATAGCATGCTATAATTACCAGAACAAGCATTGTTCATTTGGACGGCAAATCAGCAAGCGAAGAACTTCTGTACACGGTGAAAGGACTGGAAAGTGTCACATTTTCAACTCTGTAACACTGAAGCTTATCAGACGTTGTCCTGTTTTTCTTCTCCCCTCTTCATTGTATTTAATTACAAGCTTCATTTTCATATACTTGCTTCATACTTCGGCTAGGCTCCCTTTATCTGTGAGTTTTGAAACTACAAATTTTTTATTATAAAAAATCTGTTCTCTCCCTTATCCCATTCGGGCAAACGACATTTTTTTTTATCATCATTTGTTTTGTTTTTAATTTATTATTAAAGTTGCAACTAACTTCTGACGCACCCAGTAAATATTGCCTTTATTACAGACCTGTTTTTTTTTATTACAAATTAACGTACAGCTCAAAGAAGATCAAAGGGTTAAATGTGATTGAAACAAAAATGTTTGTTTCGTGCTTAGCGGATAAGATAAAAATATACACGCAAAATATGGGCAGGTCAGAACACTGGCCCCTTGCAAAATTATTAACCAATGACCACCAGTAAAGACATTGTTTTATACTTCAAAGATTTAGATGCATTTTATGCACATTTCGCAGGATATATTCTCACATTTTGAAAAAAAAATGTACTTTGGACATGTTCCTTGTACACAAGAAACTGATGTCAGTTTCTAAGAACAGCTAATTAAATTGACCTGTAGGAATAACTAAATGGAGAAAAACGAAGAAGATTGGACAAAAGGGGGCAAGTTATTAACAATTTAGGGCATACAAACTTAAAGGGACCAAGGGGGCCTGAGTCTTAAAAGATTAAAAATGTGAACCTCGGGTGCATCAGGACATGCCTTGGAATATTCTCATCCAATTTTTTAGACTTCTACGTGCGCTAGATTTCGCTAGCCGTCGCAGACACATACACAGAGCGAAACTTTCTTTTATTAGTATAGATTCCGAATCCATACCGAAAATTCCGAAAGAAGTTTTTATGCTTTGTATAACCATAAAACGTCTATCATTAAATAAAGCCAAAATTACTATTCAGAATTTTTCGTATGAATTTTGAATTTCTTTATGGTAAAGAAATCCTAAATTGACGCATATAAGTGCTCATGATGCAAATGGGTTAAAAACACATTTTTTTTTTTTTTTGAAGAATTAAATGATGTTTAAATATTTTCAGAAATGCACCCCATATACCCTTTACATTGAACACTTCTTTCAAACAAACAAAAAAAAAAAAAAAAGAGGAAAGATCTATAACGTTACATGCTCGCAATTTGGAGACAATAATCTATTCATATCGTAAGATTACTCTTTCCTGATGAATACAAATCGAATGTGCAAAGAGATAAATTAAAAACAATTAAAATGAGTGTTTACTTTATTTCTATTTAATAATAGGCTTTCTTTAGCGTGAAGAACAGAAATGATTTACTATACATAAATAAACCTTTTATGCAGATGAATTTTAGTTCCAATATAAAATCATAAATAGCTGTTGAACAAGAAACGAAAATTTTCTAGAAAAAATAATATTGCCGCAAACAAACAACCCCCCCCCCCCCTTAATATTGCATTGCTATTAAAATGCTGTATGCTTAAAAACACGAAATTAGATGAACTACTTACATTGTTCATTATAATAAAAACACTTAGGAAGGAAAATAATGTAATCTATACAGAAAAAATTAAAGACAAATTTTACAAAAGGCGCTATAAATTAGTTCCTAAAGTAAAAACTTGCACTCAGGCTTTATATTGTACCTTTATATTCATCTCATAAAAGTAATATATTTTTTTTACAGTGGGAAATCACTTTTTTTATTTAAAAAAAAGTAAATATTTGGAAAACTAGAAAACCTCATTCGAGTTCCATAGAAAAGTTCGTGTTGAAGAAAATCAAAACAAAATTTCCTTTGTCCCATTTTTTGAATCTTGGCTAATTCGTTGTTTTGCACTTCATTCTGTTGCATGTTGTACATTGCAAACATTGACAGACAAACTCCAGTTATCGAAAACTTTCTTTATTAAATTTGAGAACAATTATAAGAACTCTCTTTCACACACGCAATTCAATTTTTTATACCTCTATTCAAAAGATAAATCGAATTGCGTACAATATTTAACTTGCAGTCTCCAAAAATCTTATTGTAGTCGTCCCCCCCCCCCTTTCCAACAACAACTGTCTGATTTAAACAAAGAAACCGTTTGTCAAGTCTCCCTTGACGAACATGAACAAAATAGGGGAATTGCCCGAAGCAAAACAGTTTTCCGGAATAAAATAAAATTTATAGCGCATCAAGTAGTAATTATAAACAGCAAGATGTGATGCTTAGAGCTTGATTGTTAATTGTATTCTAGAAAATTCACGTTGGCGCGCTCTATTTGCTATGCTACTTATTTCCACCGTAATCCCTTTTTAGTCACCCAATGAATAAAAAGAAATTAATAGCCTAGCGACTAATAAAAGGAGCTTTACTTTAAATTAAGTTAAAGCGGTGAAACTGCAAAACCAACCGGTAATGCACTCCGATAAGGCGTCGGTTATGTGGATTTAATTTTGGCGAAGCGAATGTTACGCGGGAATTAATTTGTTTGAAGAATTTAAAAAGCGCATTTAATTGCCTCACAGACATTAAAGAAGAGTAAGGTCGGAGAAAATTCAATTTAAAAACATATTGTCATTGTCACTCACAATAATAAGTTTATTTTTATAAGCGGAGAAAATGAGCAAGGTAGCGTGCTAGGCCACAGTCTTTTTTTTTTTTTTTACGTGCACTCAGCCTGCAGTAAAGAACTAATGCATTTAAAAGAGAATCGGACACTGTTTCTTCAAGCAAAGAGAGTGGGGGAGAACTGTTTGGGAGTGTGCGGGAAATCAATTAGATTTTTCATGAATAGGAGGAATTTAGAAAAATGGTGATCGTCCTAATTTGGACCATTATCGGGTACCTAAGATGATTAACTGAGTCCAGGAATCGTTTAATGAAATGAATTTCTAAATTTCGCTCCGTCAAAATGACATAATGGTGCTTTAGATTAACTGCATGAATTTTTTATAGCTTAAATACGAGAAGAATTAATGATGCAAATTAATACTTTATTAAATGATGTAAAAAATTAGAATTTGTGATTATATCAGTGTTTGATTAAACTCGAGTGACTAATGGGGAACGTGAATATCAATGGTTTCAAATAATGTGATCTATTTTGAGGACAAACTCTGTTTTTTTTTTTTTTTAAGTGTAATTAGATACTGAAAGAATTACTAAGGCAGCCTAAGGCCATTGGTTTTTGAGGAAAAGCACCTGATACTTAAGCTACAAAATTTCTACTACACAAAATTACTAACAAATAATTTAAATTACCACGTGAATCGTTATCGTTTACATGTACTTACTTTCATATGTATTTTTATTTATACAGCTGTAATATTTTTTGTAAATATGTTCAAATTAAAAAAAAAAAAATTTCAGCCTCATATATGTTGTTCTACTAATTAATTTATATATATAATAATTATTAAATGAACGAATTGAAATGTGTTCTAATTATACAATTTTTTACTTAAAAACATGATCTAAATGAAAAAATTCTTTTTAAAGCCAATTTTATTTGTTCTAAAATGTTTTTTAATAACAGTTATGCAGTTTATAGAACATCAGATTTTGATAAAAATGTTCTCATAAAAGCTCTACGCGAAGTTTCGAAGTGCATTAAAAAAAAGAAACAAAATACAAGTGTTGATTTTTTTTTGTGTTTGAAGAAAAGTAGAAACTAGAAAAAGGCAAATAAAGTATCAGTCATTTAAGTTGAATAATAAATTGAATTATATGCAATAAGACAAAATTAAAAAGTATTACATATAACATAATAATTATTTTTTATTTGTAGCTTTGTAATGAAATCGGCTTTATGATCTTAATATTTTGCTTACATTTCCAATACTACATAATATTAGCAAATTTGGATAAGTAATTATATGCCATAATTTTTTTATTTATTCCCGATATGATTTAATTAAAAATTTGCCAACATACCCAAAGTTATACAAGTAAATACTGATGTTGACCCAGAATTTTTTTTTTCTTTATGGAGTTTATCCTCTGGTTTATAACATTTATTCTCTGGTACTTTTGTTAAAAAAAAAAAACAGAAAAATACTTAAAATTCATAAAATTGAATGTATCACATATCATTTTTTTTGTCGTACAATAATGGGATTGACCTTCTGAGATGCTATAGGAAAAGAGGGGTGCATAAAAATTCGAAATTTCATATGCACACAGCCCCTTGCAAAACAAATGCCGCATCTAAAACCTGTGTTTGATTTGTATACTTTCCATATTTGGAAGTATATTTCTATCATAAGTGTTTTGTATAGTTACCATAACCTTCGTTTTGAATCATCCGGTATAGCATGCATACAACTTGAATCATTCGCTACTATTCACCAAAGCAGGGTCGCCAGTTTGGCCTCACTTATTCAGAAATTCCGAATTCATACCAGAAACTCTGTATAGTAAAGTTTTCTTTATTTAATCACAGACATTTCGGAATTACTTAAAGTAAACATTCTTCTTCCGGAATTTCTGGTATGAATTCATAATTTCTGAATAAAAAAAAGGCCAAATTGACAACCCTGCACTAAAATGCCACTGAATTAGGCACACCTATTCCGCTTGAGCTACTTCTCTTCGGGCCTTGATAACTACTACCAGTGATGATGCATGGTTTCAACAAGTTTACGGAGGTGTTTCGAAAGCATGGCATGTTAAACATATGCTAGAAATTTCCGTATATCATTTAAAGATACTGGTGGTGGAATGATGTGATTGCACATCTTTTTCACGGGAACCCAAATGGCGTTGAATAAGCTTTAAATCGGATTTTCTTGGCTGTTATTTCAATAAGGGGATCTCAGCGGAATTCTTCTTAAACCAGTTGATTGCAAATGGAAGCTTTGGCAGGGGTAATTATTCTACTTTAAACTATTTCTACCTGGGTATCAGAAAAGCATAAAAGGATGATAGTAAATGCCCAGATTTCAATCTACGTACTTACAGTCAGAGAGGGTATTTCGTGTAGCTACCATTCGCCCAAAACATTGGATATGAACAGCATCTCCCGACATTTGTGAGCCACCCTCACCTGGTATACTTCCAATCTGGCATGCTAGATGTACGTTTTAATGAACATGACATCATATTCTTAGCCTATCATCAGCTTGTATTGGAGATTCATCAATAGAT
This sequence comes from Maratus speciosus, assembly GCA_963932465.1. Lineage (NCBI taxonomy): Eukaryota > Metazoa > Arthropoda > Arachnida > Araneae > Salticidae > Maratus > Maratus speciosus. The sequence continues at coordinate 459,296,921 of OZ010796.1, read as the reverse complement.
GCTATTCGACTCTAACCGTCAATTGTCCACACACTGTATTCTCTGATCCATGGAAGACACAGAACGCGATTACTTGTATCGGGAATTGGTACACGGGTGTATTTTTTGCTTCTGAAGACCATATCGTAATTCGAACATTTCTCTGAAAAAACTATCAGTATGGATCACTAATTCTATTGGAGGGTCACCTAAATTAAGGTCTGCTTGATTGGCTGCAATACGATACAGACGACTCTTTTAAGTTTAAGTTCATTCAAACGTACCTATCCCTTTTAATTTGCCAAATTACTACTCTCCTTTCTTCTATCCATATATTCTCGCCCTACTCCTTATACTTCGGAACCTGAAAACCGCATCACCCAACCCTTTCTAAAATTGTATGACCCATGTAGCGAGCATCTGTTATTTGTCTTCAGTCGAAAGAGTCTAAATAGCAAGTGTTTCCCATCATGGAACTTTAACAGTTATTTATAGAGGCCTATACATACAACTACATACGGCACGTGGTAGAGTCCCCACACGTATAGGAATGAAGTAGCAGCAGGCCCTTTTTTGCATAACGCTGTCGATTTCCAATACAATGACATTGCAGTGTATCTGTCAACTGGCCTGACGGTCCGTACTCGACCCCGTTTAATTTTGATTTAATTGCTACAGTATATAAATGTAAGTCCGAAATGAACATCTGTTAACTGTCAGTGTCAGAAGTGGTACAGTAGGGGCACCAGGAATGCTTTAGTAAAATTCACTATTTGTCTGCCGCAGGAAAAACGATCGAATCAGAAACTTCGTCCTACTGCTATGATATCCTACTATGATATAAGAATTCTTAAATATTACAAATATGTGATGTTGTACAACGTTTTGTGCTGAAAAATATAACTGTAGTATTAAAGAACAGAAATCAATGTATTAATCACCACTTGTCCTCAAACTAGGCCGTACAGCCTGTCGAAAGGAATTTTACCCTAACTTTAACAAGCTGTAACGAATGAACAAATTACTTTGAAAGTTTGGCACTTTATCAATTAATTACAAAGGAACATGGCACAGAGCTACTGAACTCATTTCTTGCCTGCTTAAATATTTATTGTGTCGTCTAGTTGCAAAACCGGCCATCTCCAAAAAATAAAATTTTTGGGGAAAGCTGATTTTTTAACACACTTAGGCAAATAAAGTTTGGAACCAAAACTTTTCAGTTTCATAGTCATTAAGGCAGTATATTTGAAATCATGAAATAAGGTGGGCACATGGAGGGAGGGAGTTGCTTAAGTCTTTGTTTTGGATTTGGCCGCCTTTGCAACTTACTTTGGAGTTGGTCGGTTTTGCAACAAACCAGAAATTAATTTCTGCTAAATTTAATCTGACATTGGGTTTTTAGGGGTAGAAAATACACAAAAAGGATTTGTTCAACTAAATGTTATTTAACAAAAAGAACTTTAGGAAAGTTATTAACGTAAGACGACTTTCACACAGTTACTAATTGTTAAAACTGACTAACAGTTAAAACTAACTGATTAGCTGTTCAAACTGACTTAAATGTCACAAAATAAATGATTCAAATGACATGATATTATTTTAAATAAAATTATTAAAATTTAAAAGCTTAAACGAAAATCATTCTATGTACATGTCCATAGAATTTCAAACATTAGTGGTCTCATCGTTTTCGATAGTCTCAAAAATTTCGTCATAATGGTCCATCCATGCGTCTTCTTCATCATCTCGGCTTTCTGCTTCTTGAGCAGCTGATGCCAATGTATTTTTGTAAAAAAATAACCGCTTGCCAGCATTCCAATTTGGTCCAAAATGTTTTGTCAGTTAGTTTTGGACATCCGAAGTTTTAGAGGCTTCACCACGGTATCCGAAGCCACGTCCTCAAGCTTGCTGTTCACAATACCTCTCTTACTCTTGACAACATACTTTCTGACTTCTACAAGAAATTGCTGGTCTTCTTCCAATCATGGTCGGTGTAATCTCTTCCCGGCTTGAAAACTGTTCCATGTTCAAATAAAATTTCTTCATACTTTGCGGGCTGAGCGAGGGACTCGATTTTCTTCTATCTCCTTTCAATTTGAGCTAAAACACGGTCTGGAGGGATAAAAGAATACTGAATCAACATAGGCAAGTTATTAGATTAATAAAATATTATGGCATCATAATGATTAATTAATAAAAATATGCTAACTATGATGCTATTATGTTATCAATTAATTATGCGTTATATTATCACCTGGGTGGATTACCCATAAGGACAACTTAGGCCATGGCCTAGGGGCATACGTTGTGTAGGGTTCGCAAAATTAAGAACTTTAATGTATTTAAATTTAATGAAATAAGGACAATTTAAAATTTTAACGAAAATTGTTAAATAAAAAATGAATTTTTAAAAATTACATTTAAAACAATTTTTCTACTTTTCGATACACCAATACAAAATTCTCTCAGATTTTAAGTGTAACAAAAGCCCGTTCATTCCCCGTCTACAATCTCAAATACTAAAATTTATAAAACAAAATTTAAATGTATTATTAATTAATTAAATAGATTAAAAAAATTCTTAAATTTATCAGAGAAAATTCACTTACAGTTTTATGAAGGGGTGGGGGAGGAGGTAGCGGAAAAGTATTTTGGCATAGGGCGTAAAAAAATGATAAACCGCATCTCGCCTCTGGTTGTCAACAAAAGGTGTACATTACCTTTGAAATTTGATTTTTCTCCTTTTCCACATCGTAGGCCCACTTTGCCGCTTCCTTGGTTGATTAGTAGACACTTCTTCCACAAACTTTTCCATAGTCGGAGAAAACACAAAGCTTAATTATTAGAAAATTTGTATGCACCAAGGGAGAGCAGTCACAGGGCAGAGAAAACACGATAACGTTAATCTAATCAACAAGTGAGAGGTTATTCTGGGGTCAAGCAGAAGCGTCATCTAGCGGATATGGAGATGGCCGGTTTTGAAACTTACCGGCTGAAGGATTTGGCCAGTTTTGCACCACATCGTGATTTTCAAACGTATATAACACAGGGATTGACCGGTGTTGGCATGGTTTATTGTTTTTAGATGGTAGAAACCTTTACTTAGAACTGAAAAAACACATTTTCCATTTTTGAGGAATTGGCCGGTTTTGCAACTAGACGACACAATTTATTCATCTTTTGAAATCCTTCAAAAATTAAATTCATAAATTCAACTCCTTTTCATAATCCTATATTTCAAAAGGGACACTTCTGGTTTGATTGCTGTTAGCTCCACTAAAAAGAAAACGCCCTAATCAACATGAAAACTTTTGTTTAATTTTGCGCCTATTCCTTATAATATAAAAAAGCAAGGTTCAAATCACCTAGCTTGCTTGAGATTCGCAATTATACGGGGTGAAAAGAAAAGTCCCTTTAACCTGAAAATACTTGCGAACGGAGAGAACTACAGCTATGCAAGTGAGGTAACGGCATAGTAAAGCGACTACACCCGACCTAATTCAAACGACAGCAGCGTCTCTAGTGGCGAAATTTGGGAGATAGCCATTGCAAATCGAAAACGAAAAGAAATAGAGCAAAATTTCCAATTAGAAAGTTTCAGAACATCAATTAATTAGTTCGAAACGACATTTGGTTCACACGGATAAGATAAATCATCACCTGTATACCCAAAAATGTCCAAAATCGATGAGCGACTATTCTACTTTGTATATTCACATTTCTGAAATCCAGCTGTGCACAATTGCAAATTGTGACGTTGTACTGTACTGTAATGTCTCCAAAAATTTTCCTATGCATTTAAAATTTCAGATTAACCCTCTCAGGGGAAGAGGAATTCGGTTCGTAAACTGATGAAATAATTAGATGTCACCAGAATATTCAAAAGAATTTCTTAGAAAATAAAACCCCGCTAATTTGCACTTTCATTACAAAAGCAAAATTTTATTAAATATGCTTGGTGTCATTTGTCAGTTTTGGAATTAAAATTACGTGGCTAGACCGTCTAGCAACCGACCTTGAAAGTGTTAAATTATGTCGTCGTGTTGAAGAGGATTGAAATAGATGTTCCATGCTGAGAAATGTGCATGCAGATTTGCTCTCACGAATACAAGCGTGTATCGTGAGCAGTGGCGAACTTTTCGAATAAACTGAATATTAACTTTTAACACTGTGAGACAGTTTGTCTTTTTTTTTCTTTATTTGAGATGTTATCAAAATATATTGAAATAAGTACGTATTTATACAATAAATTGTGCGTATTTCTTCATACTTCTGGCTATTCCATTCAAACGTTTACACAAAACAGAGTGCATCAATTTCGGACATTTTTGGATATACAGGCGAGATTTATCTTATTCATGTAAAATAAATGTCGTTTCGTACTAATTAATTGATGCTCTAAAACTTTCTAACTGGAAATTTTGCTCTGTCTCTTTTCGTTTTCGATTTGCAATGCTTATCTTCCAAATTTCGGCACTAGGGGTGCTGCTGTCGTTTGCATTAAATCGGGCTTAGTCGCTTTACTATACCGTTACCTGACTTGCATAGCTGTAGCTCTCTCCGTTCGCAAGTATTTTCAGGTTAAAGGGACTTTCCTTTGCACCCTGTATAAGATACAAGTTAAAACAGTGAAATACCTCTTGAACAATAAAGCTAGAATTCTGGAACAAGTATCTACGTATATTAAAAGGACAATGCCAATATAAATAGTGCTTGAAGCGTCCCTAGTAATATGAGAGTATATGTCCCTATAATATGAGAGTGCTTTCAGCGCTCCTTGTGGTGAAACTTGGAATTATCGACCTTATATCTGGGCTTATGAGCAATAGCGAAAGAATGTCAATTTCAAAAGTGTAGAGCATCCTTAATTTAGTATGACATGACGCCCTACATGTAAAAATAATCTCCGACATCAATACGGCACCAGTCGCTTATGGAATTGTGGAATTAAATGGCAGATGTATTTTTTTAATAAAACTAACTCATGTAAGGACTGTACATTTATTTTAATTAGAAATTCAAGTTAAGTATGCTGAATGTGTCCATCTTGGCAGCAATACGCATTTACATACATAGCTGTAGATGGTAGACACATTAAGAATAATTAACTTGAATTTCTCATTAAATTATGTTGCATGTTGCATAAATATGTTAATTTTATTAGACAATATACATCTGCAGGGCTACCACGAGTCCGTTTTTTTTTTAAACCAGTAATTTTAAAGAAAAAAAATTGTGGTAGGTTTTTGCAACAATTGCAATAAGAAGGTCCTTTCCGATAAGTTTCTATAAAATTTATAAAGAAAATTTTTCTTTGAAAAATAGTGGTGTTCAAAAAACGCGCCGGTTGAGAGCGCTGCATATGCTTTATAATATCACACTCCTACAAGCAATAAAAGCAACAATTTGACAGGCCCGTAAAAAATTATTTTAATTTTTTTTTCTGCACCATTTCGAGTCTTTCTGGTGTGCTCAGTTAAAAAATGATGAACATTTTCCACTATCACGTAAAGTTTTTTGTCAAAGCGAGGTGGGTATGGTCCCTCTAGGTAGTGGTGTGGCACTAAATAAGGCATATTATTTAAGTATCCCCTTTCATCCCTCTAATTATATAGAGAGTGCGACAAAAATATTTAATACAGCCAATTAAAACTAATTAATATTCATAATAAGACTATGGGTCATTTATAGGTAGTGCTAGTATCTATATATATATTTAACATGAACTTTGTGTGAACCATGGAATTCCATCGTGAATAATACCAAGCCTCTGAATAAAATAAGATGGCCCTTTCCTTATATAAAAATAAATACGTAAGTCACGTGATTCCATTTTTTATATATGTCATATTATTTAACTGATATCGGACAACGGAGATGTCCAAGAAAGCCAGTAATATACATGACTTTAATACTATAGTCAAAACTGCATTCAACACCATAACGCTGTTTTTCGATATGGAATATCTATCAATAATGATCAGAATAGGTCCAAAGTTAGAAGAATAAATGAAATTTTGGTTTCTTAAAAAAATTTTAAATATGTAGGATAATTTGTTTAATTAACAACTTTATGAACAATTAAAGATATGGTATAATTCATAATAATATCTTAAGGAAAATATTTTTCAATGTGCCATGCACATTTTCATCACTCACATGTTAACTTTATGTTTACATAACGAATTTTTTTATTATTATTTATAGAGTAGCAGCAATATTTACTCATTTAATGCTTTTTTTTCAAGACTAATTTAATCATCATTAGTTTTAACATAATGAATTTAATCACTCTTCCAATTAATTAGGAAAATTATTAAACATCTCAACCTTCTGACTTTCTTGAATATGCTTTTGAGATTTAGATATTTAGGGTCACTAAAATATTTTCTTTACTGAAAGTGATATACATAGCACTTATAGCTCTTTTTACAGGGTCATACAAAATAAATTCATATAATCGTACATTAAGGTCTAAGAGTGGAAATCATTTAATATATGTCCACTTTTCTCTGGAGAGCAGTTTAATAAAATGACTATTCATGGTTCATTTTTAGTATAGGCGTTTAGAATATAAGTGTCATAAAGGGGTGGAATATATTTTTTAGATATTTAGACGTAAGGAAACATGAATCTGCGTGAATAGATTTAGTGGTCTAGCCAAGTTATGACATTTACATCCGACCAAAACAACTGTGAATTTATTATTAAATATATTTAAAAGTGCCATATTGGCACATGCATTATACAATTTACATTTTTTTTTTTTTTACTTTAATAAATTATATTCTCAGCAACCCTATTTGCATGCCATATGATTTTTTAACTATTATTTCAAAACATCGATTTCTGACTATAGATTGTTTAGGTTTTGAGAACGTTAGATTTTTCCCACTACAGATTTCTATATATTTCCTGTAGTGGGTGCCGGCAGAGAAAATTTCGAAAGGTGATATCTTGGGCAGAGATTGTGTGAAGTGTTATAATACAGTGTTTCTCAACCTTTGTTACCTTACGGCACATTTAAATTCATGGTTTAACTTCGGTGGAACACTAAAAGTATGACAAAAACACACATAAAAACATTATATGTCATTTTTAATTTATTTTTTAATATAAACAAAATGCTCCAATAGATTAAAAAAAAAATATTATAATTTGTAGTGAAAATTCGGTTAATATTTAATTACTTATATTCTTAGTGTTTATATTTGCATGCCGTATGGTGTCATTTTTAATTTATTTTTTAATATAAACAAAATGCTCCAATAGAGTAAAAAAAAATTATAATTTGTAATGAAAATTTGGTTAATATTTAATTACTTATACTCCCAGCATTTATATTTGCATGCCGTATGGTTCCTGAACTCTTACTTACCAATGAGGATTTCTAACTATAGATTACTGAGGTTTTGATTATGTTATATGTCCTCTCTACATATTTCTATTAAAATATCTTTCCTGCATTGGGAACTGGCAGAAAAATAAATCCAGATGGGGAGAGGGGTGAAATATTTTGAGGTGAGTGTTTCCCAACTTTTTCTCACAATACGGCACACTTGAATGCATGGTTAAACACGCTAAAGGTACAATGGAAACATACATGAATTCAATATACGTCATTTTTAATATAAACAAAATGCTCCAATAAAGCAAAATAGTAATAATAATTTATTACAATTTGTTATGAAATGTTGTTAAAAATTTATATAGTTTACGCTTTTGTTTTTTCTCTTTTTGAAATCCCTTACTATTTCTTATTTTTCGAAAAACATTTCCTCTTCTGTAATATTTAACTTTTTTGAAGCGCAAGTATATATACTTAAAATATTTCTCTCTTAATTTGGAGGAGTGTCAAACGTTGGTGAGCAAATGTTTTCTTCCAACAACTTGTAACACAAATCTAAAGTTTGAAAAATTTGCTCAATAAGATTTTTATCTAAACTACATCATAACATTATAGTTCAAAAATTTCTACCTCAAATTTATCTTAACCCTTTTCTTCCAGGAGGTATACTTTTTCTAATGAAGTATTAAAGGATGAGTGTTCATAAGGCATATTTTCCGCAGAAATTAATTTAACGTCCTTAACCTGTGTGCATGTAAAAAAAAAAAAAAAAAAAAAAAAAAAAAAAAAAAAAAAAACCTGCCAACTCTACCTACAACCGGAAGTATATTTCGAAGTTAAATACTAATTTCATCAACAAAAACTAATTCAACATTAGAGATAAACCCAGTTTAAGATCTTTATTTGGCTGCTTTTGACGAGTTTATAATTTCCTTTTTCTGTAATAGCTGATTTTACAGAATCACATTAATACGATAATTTTTTCTTCAACCCCTATTTTTTTTTTTTTTTTTTTTTTTTTTTTTTTTTTTGCTGTAAGAGTTGGTTCTATTAAAAATTTGTCAATATAAATGTTGTAGATAATGTTAAGAAGATTTATAATAAACTTAAGCTGATTTGTATCTTGTGAATTGACGAAGTAATGAATTTTTTTCTTCTTAAATCCCCCCTTTTTTTGTTTTTATTTTATTTATGTATTTATTTATTTATTTATTTTTTGCGGTAAGAGTTGGTCCTATCAAAAACTTATCAATATAAAAGCTCTAGATAGTATTAAGAAGATTTATAATAAGTTTAAGTGAATTTGATATCTTGAAAATTGACGAAGTTATGAATTGTTTTCTCCATAAAAACCTATTTTTTCGCCCCTCGACCCTATTTTTATTTTTATCAAAAATCTGTGTCACATAAATTTTTGGCCCTTTTCGTAATAACTTTAAACTGATTTGATACATATTGTAATTAAGAAGTTATGGGGATTTTTTGGTTTTCATAAAAACCCCCTATTACCGCCTCCTTGGGCCGATTTTTCCCATTTGCAATCTCCGCCAAGATATTAACCATCTGAATGTTTCTGGTGAGTTTAAAGACAATCAGTGCATAATTGCGACTTTTATCGTGCGGACAAAATTTAGTGCATACATACATATACACTATATGGCAAAAGGTGACCGGCCACTTGCGATTTTGGACGTTTTGTTAAATATCTACAAAAAATACATGAGGAATTAACCTAAAACTCCAGGTGTGTAAACAGAATAGTACAGATTATATATTTCCGCTAAGATTTTTTCCCGAAACCCCACAGGGGACCGTCAACAAATTGAAAAAGATCGAATGTCTTTTGGATAATCCTGTAAAAACTAATGTAGCAAAAGCGTTCAAACTGTACAAATGATTAAGAGACTCGTTGTAATAAACTGTGTTCATATGTATGCGGATAGCATGTATACTCATAGAGAAATTAAGGTTTTTATAAAAACAGTCCCTAATTTCGCCAAGTTTTCTACTTATAATTTGCAGAGTTCTTAATATAAAAAACTGTTTTTTTTTTTTGTTGTTGTTTTTTCAGAAACTATGACAAAAAACATTGTACACAATACTCTACAATCAGAATTAAAAAATAATAAAAAATGAATGAAAAATGAACAGATTTACTAAATAATAAATCACTGTGCATGCGCGAATGCACTCAAAATATAATTTGCATAAAGTATTAGCTAAATGCATAAAGCAACTTTTCTAAAAGTCTCAAAAACATAGCTTAAAAATTCTGAAAATTATCGTTGATAGAATAAGCTCAAATTCCATATATCCATGGATTAGTGTCAATATAGCATACACAATATTGCACGTACTACTGTATTTGGATACAACACCTCATCTTTTTGCTTCCTTTTGGGAATAATGGATTTTGAACTTATTCTATCAACGATAATTTTCAGACTTTTCGAACTATGTTTTTGAGACTTTCATAAAAGTTGCTCTATACATTTAGCTAATACATTATGCAAATTATATTTTTATTACATTCGGGCATGCGCAGTGAATCATTATTTAGTAAACCTGCTAATTTTTCATCCAATTATTATTATTATTTTAATTCTGATTGCAGGGTATTGTGTACAATGCTGTTTGTCATATTTTCTGAAAAGAACATTTTTTTATATTAAGAACTCTGCAAATTATAAGCAAAAAACTTAGTGAAATTTGGGACTTTTTTTATAAAAACCTTAATTTCGCCTCGAGTATGCATGCTATCCTCATATAAATGAACACAGTTTATTAAAATAAGCCTCTTAATAATTTTCTACAGTTTGAACGCTTTTGCAACGTTAGTTTTTATAGGGTTATTTAAAAGATATTCGTTTTTTTCAATTTTTTGACGGTCCCCTATGGGGTTTCGGGAAAAAATCTTCACAGAAATATATGACCTATATACTATACTGTTTACACACCTGGAGTGTGAGGTTAATTCCTCATATATTTTTCTAGATATTTAACAAAACGTCCAAAATCGCAAGTGGCCGGTCACATTTGGCCATACAGTATATGGGCACGTCCACGGCAATAGAAAATTTTTGCTGAATTTTTTTTTTATGGAAATATATGTGTGATAAATCAATTTAAAGCTAAAGAGTTGGTGTTTATGAAATTGCAAGTTTTAATTTCATAAGAATAAGTCTATATCAAAAATAGGCTGGAAACTGAAAGTATTAAAATTCATTTAAATTTGAGCATAAAAGTCCACTTATTGAGTTGTATAATTTTTTTTTTGTTGTTGTTCATTAAATGAAATTATTATGCATTGAAAATAACAAGCTGTTATTATATCTGTCCGATCTACATTGTTAAAAGTTTTTAGCTACGGTATTAAATGCAATTTTAACTTTATTTAATAGTTGATAATTAAATGTCACAAGAGTAACAGAAAACATGTTAAAGTTTTAGTTTTATAAAAACGACTTAAAATTTTTACCCAAAACTTCAAATTCTGGAGCTATAAGACAGATTTTACATAAAATATTTTTTTTTTTAATATTATACATGGAATAGGATCTGGGGTTTTATTACAAGAGTAACAAATGTCTGTTTCACAAGAGTAACGCATAACACTTTTGCCTATAGTTTGACGTAAAACAGCGTCACAATCAAAACAAACACAATGCTTGAAGTTTAGTTGTTTTCTCCTTATTAAAACAGTTATTGAAATTGTTTTAGCTATAATTAAGAATATTTTGTATATTTTAAGCAAGATAAATTATCTTTACACGTGATTTTTTTTATGAATGGATTTATTTTTATTATTACTTAAGATTATAAAATAATCATAATAAGCTACTAAAGATAGATTAAAACAACTCAACTCGTGTTATTTTTGCGTGCTTTCCTTTGGTTTGAAGCACATGGTCTTTGATATTTTACAGATATTTTACAGTCCTTGTAAATCTCCGTTTACTAAATTCTATGCTGTATTATCTACAGAGATTCTTATAGTAACTCTTATGGAAAGGATTCTGATAGTATACTTTAAAGGAAAAATTTTAATATTACGTCTTATACACGACATTGTTTTAAAGAGCAGGAAAGATTGTGCTAAGCGACAAAAATTGTACAGGAAAACAAAGAATGAAATTGAATATGTTGAAATGAGAAAGAAACAAAATAAAACATATTATGATAAAGTGAAGAAATGTCTTACAGCCAGAAAAAACTTCAGAAAGAGAAAGGAAAAAGTAGAGAACTAGCTAACCTCAGATTCCGTAATGAAAAAAAAAAATCTTTGATTCCACAGCTTTGGAGAATTTTATGTCGATGAAGATATAAGAAGACATCATTCTTCAGAAAAATCTAGGTAGTTTTTGGTATGTTATATGCGGACGGACGGACAGACAGACAGACGGACGAACCAAACGACGACCCTAGGTTCTACTTATTTATACAATTACGAACGCACCTAAAAAGTGGATTCCTTTGCAGCTTTAAGGTCTAGTTTCATAAAACAATAGAAAATGATTCCTCAGAATATCTGTATTTGTCGTTGTCACTGAAACATTCAAGCAATTCATAATGCAGTGACTGGTGTATTTCCTGCGTTAAACATTCTTGTGAAGGATTTAATGACTTTATCTGCCATGGTATATCATAATTAGAATGTACGAATTCAGAATGTCTAATTTGCGAAGATAACAATGAAGATTCATTTGAAACTGAAGTCCATGATACAGAACTTCTTATAAGTTACTGTCAATAGCAAAATGTTGATAAATGTTTTGGAAAAGTAACAGTCGACGAAACCATTGCTGAATATTTATAAAATATTTGAAAGCAACTAAGTCCTTTCTGTGGCACACGTTCATTCAAACTTGTACACAGAATTAATTTGATAATGCCAAATAATAATAATAATAACCAGTTCTGAAAGAGTCGTCATGCAAGTAGATTTTCCTGAAAACTATACATCTCTATGCCAAAACGAAATTTTGGTACGAAATTCTTCACCACTGTTCAAATCCACAAACGATTGTATTTTCAGTTCTTATTTAGTATGATGCCATAAAATAAAATCTTATGCTATTTACTATTCTTTTTAACACAATCATACTGATTGGTAAAGTTATCATACGAATTTAATTTTTCCAACTGAGCGAAAAATGGCCAAGCCGGGACTCGAACCCGGATCCTTGGCTTACATTGCCGGTAGAGCATTGGCAATGTAAGCCAAGGATCTGAGTTCGAGTCCCGGCTTGGGCATTTTTCGCTAAGTTGTGAAAATTAAATTATTAGGCTATTTATTCAGGCAATTTAACTCATAACTAATTTTCTGTAAATGCTTTCCTGCGTAAAATTCCAACTGGAGGAATTTTTCAGAAGTCTATCCACGCTAACGGCTGCAATAGGTAGTATTTCTTATGAAATCTACCTAAAAAGTTCAAAATATATTATTTGAAGTCATACTTATGCAGTGGAATACCAAGAAATATGCACATAGCAAAATGTGGTTGTCAGACATTTATTTAATTCAATCTGTATGTTTAGAAAGAAAAAACAAAACAACCTTAAATCTATCTTTATTGGATTCTTCTTTGTGATTTTTCATCGCTTTCTGACCAATTGGAGAAAATAGCATCTGTGATAAAATCACCGAAAATAGTATTAAGAGGTTTCACTTTAACGATGCGCCTCTGGTGCGCCAAGTCACATGAAACGGAATCTACGTGTGAACACTACCCAGTGTTGCCAGATGGGCTACGTTTTAAAAAATCAGATTCTTGATTGGCACCACTTTTTTGAAATTGTAAAATGTGCCTTATTTAATGGCATATTAATTAAGGAGAAAACAAAGTGAATTTTACCGTTTCAAAAAAGTGGTGCCAATCAAGAAATCTGAATTTTAAAAAAAGTAGCCCACTGGTAACACTGACACTACCTTATTACACGTGTTTCTACTTTGCACTAATATTACGAAGAAAAAATCAATAGAGAACAACTGTTTTTATACTTTATCCAAGCATTATATATTTAAGATTCTGCATGTCAGGTTTGTAATTCAAAAACATTTGAAGACTTGTTGAAAATGTATATTGATTATCATTTGTTATTGATATCACAGATACTGAACAGCATAAAAATTTGCCATCCGTTTAACATTGATTGATTCCACTATTTACAGATAAAGACAACAAAACTTTTTCCATTTATTTACTCAATAGTTATCTGTATCAATTACAAATATCTCTGTCGTAAATATTAAGCAAGCAATATCTACTTACAACTTTTTTTAAACACTTTAAGGAAATTATTTACTACCATAATTATTAAGAAAAAATACGCTTCACACGCACTTGAACCAGAATAAAATAAATATCGTTGAGCAGATTCGATGATTTCGAATAAAAAACTCACAACTCTTGTTTATGTTGTGTTTCCTATTTCAGCGTAGGGTTGAAAAACTTTTTTTAATTTATATACAGTATAACTTCAAAAATCCGGAGTCGTCGGTACCGAGACTATGCCGGATTTTTGAAAATTCCGGATTTTTGAAGGAATATCTAAAGAGTAACTAAGAATATCAAAAGTAGTACTATATTCTTAATGGTGCCTTTAGCCATAATTTAATTCATTATTAAGTGATAATTATGTAAGAAAACGAGAAAATTAAATTAAAAAAAATCTTACCTTAATTGATATTTTCTATGTTACAGAAAAAAAATCTAATAAAGAGTGAAACTATTTCTTCTTTTGTAATTTCGGAGACATCGATGTCAACTTTAATTGCTTCAGTTTTTTGGCCTTTCTTTAAGAAGTTTCTTTTGTATTTCATACAAATGAAGAATGTCTATTTCGGAAATACAGACTTTTTCCTCTACAGCCGATATTAATTCTCCAGTCAAATTTACGCATTTTTCTAGTGACACCTTTTCTTCTGCCGATTATTCAGCCTCGTCTTCTGAGCTGCTACTAGCATTATCGGCGGTTCTATTTAGCACAACGTCATCGATCTCGCTGTCCGTTAAATTGCTCGTTTTTTATGCATTTTCGTCAATGCCTAGCCAATCATCTATATCTCTTTTTTCGACACTTAATGCATTTTCAGATTTTGCGTATTCAATCAGCTCATAAATTGCGGCCTTTTCATGGGAAATGTGAAAGCCTGAAAATTCTTCCTCATCATTGATGTCGCCGTTGCCGAAAATTCATTACGGCCGTATATTGTGCCATGCATTCGCCAAAGTTGTCCCCAAAGTTGTTCCCTCGCTAAGCAACTGTGCAGCTCCCAAAAAATTTGTTCAGAAAATAATAGCCTCTTAAAAATGAAGAAAAAAGTCAGTTTTTTTTTTTTTTTTTCATTTTTACTTTCAATCTTTAAGTTTTTAATTCATAAAGAATTGCTATTTTTCTTCTCCCATAACTTGAAAGTGTAAAAGAAAAAGGAAGGGAAAAGATGATTTTGATTCTGGATTTTCAAGGTCATACTGTATTTTACTTAATTATGAGTATCTGCGCTCCTATCAAGAAATGCCGACAAATACGCAAAATCAAATATTTTTTTAAAGAATTGCAAACATAATAATTTTGCAGATTTTTACAATATAGAAATCCCGCTAATTAGATAAACATATTGCTTAAACTTTAAAGTACTAATATTGAAGTTTAAAATAATAAATTTATTGCGTACGTACCCTCATAGCATGCATGGTCACAGTGACGTCGTTGTGACGTCATTGTAAGTCACTGTGGTCACGTCACACCTTTGACCAAAATGTCACCACTCAGTGATATCACATTGTGACTGAGATGTGAACTTCTCAGGAAACTTTAAAAAATTACAAAAAATATTCAAAACATGTTATTTATATAAAATTACATTTTCTGGCAATTAAAAAAAATATTGTGACGTCACTGTTATGTCACTGCATGTAACGTACGTCACGTCACATATGTGACGAAAAAAACCACCATATTGTAAATCACAGTGTGACAAAATTATGAACTACAAAAATCTTTGAAAATGAACAGAAATATTTTAAACAGGCCCGGGTTACAGCGGCATAAGGAATGAAAATATATTAGTGGATAGCAAATAGTAAATACGGACACGAAAAAAAAGGGGGGGGGGGCATAAAAAGGAAAATGCACGGTACAAGTATCAACAAACTGGATTTCCATGCTATATTTTATCAATTTGTTATCTAAGACAGTGAAAGTATACTTTTTTCACTAATTTTAATTTTATCTACCATTGCAATTTAATATTATAATCCTTCACTGATTGTTATTATTATAAAAGGGTTTCTCGGAAAAATGGTACGTGCTGGAGCAATTTGAATAACATATTTAGAATTAGGAATATTAAATCTGTACACTTTACATATTGAGTTTGCAGGGAGGAAGTTGTTTTATTTATTTATTTTTTTTGTCGATCAGTGGTATTCGAAACACTTCTGTGGTTTCAAACTAAAAATTTTCTTAGAGTTAAGTCTGCAGCTTTTAATGAGCACGTAGAAAGAGTCTTCAGCGTTTAGACATATATGCATTTCTTGCTTTAGAATTTGCATTCAAATCATATTTTTTCCTGTTAGTGTTTAACCCTTTTAAGTACCTATTTTTAAAAAAATTCTAATTCTTTCAGACTTTTTAAATAAAATTAGCATTTTCAGAAAAAAATATATATACAAAATTTATACAAAATTCATGATTTAATTATTCGTTTTTCAAATTTCTGTTTTAGAGATATGACTTTAAAAAAAGTTATTTTACAAATTGTTCTATTCTATAGAAAATGAATGTAAAAAGAATGACAGATTGACAAAGAAAATGTTTTTATCCTCTATTCTCCGTTTTCATTTATTAAGAAGATACGTATTTTATATTTATTACGTGTAAAACAAACTTTACTTACAAAATAAAGGAGGTGTTTCACTGAAATAGAAAAGTTTAATTATAGACACTCTCAAAAAGATAAAATTATTGCGCATTTAAACTTTAAATCTGTTGTATACGAAAAATAAAAAGAATAATTATAATAATACATGAGAAACACCTACTTTCTCAAAATCGTCTGCCCGAATTTGACCGCAGATAAGGATCATAGAACTTTTGACGCGGGGAGTTAACTCAACTCTTTTTTTTTAAATAACAGAAAGATGTCTGGCAGTTTAGGATAAAAGACGGATATTATTACAGTATTTAGGGAAAAAAAGGTATGTCTTATTTAATTTAAATATTTTATTCCTGTTTTATACATTATTATCACGAGTTAAATAGTTTTACGTTATATACAATGAAACTGATCTGGAATTCTTTTTTGAAGATTCGATACTGTAAAATATCTTAATCTGCCATCGCCAGAAAAAAAAAAAAAAAAAAAAAGGCTGACGCAGAGACTGATTCTAACATAGTATTTATCGTCATTATTATTTTGGAGTTAAATATGATATTCGAATATAATGATATTACGAAACTGTTTCAATTTAGAAATTAACATTATACTGGGAAAATGTCTTTTTACATATTATAGTAGTGAAACTTTTGAAAGATTTTTTTTCATTGCTAATAATATTTTAAATTAGTATTTAAAATCCTAAATCTTCATACCAATGTTTTCAGATTTAACATTTTCCAAAATTATAAAATAATAGGAATTCCTTATAACATATGGAAAGATTTTTGAGAAATTGTTAAATCTAATAATGCATTTAATTCGTCTATTTTAGTTTGTTGTTGTTTAATAGTACAATTATAAATACTAATTATTTAGGGTTTTTCAAATTCATATATTTATTTTTTAAATTGAAAGATTGTAAGCAATTTTTTTTTCAAACATTAAATATAATCAAACATAATCAAACATTTAATTGTAGACATTCAGTATCAGTTATTAAATGTTCTTCGATTGTAAAATCATTTTCTACGTTTTCGATACACGTAATTATTGGCAATAAAAAATAAAATATAATATTTAAGCATTGAAATAAAGTGTTTTTCATGCCTGATAAAGTTGAAAAGTGTTTATGACTTTGGTTTGTCTGGCCGTCTGTCCGCTCTCTAACTCGCCTAAATATACTCGGATTGCCCTGTAATTTTTGGAAGTTACTGGCGTTTACCATAGCACGGTCCCTATTTGTAATGAACTTTGTAGCATGTTTAGCTTATTTACAGGGACAGTCAAAAGTATTCAGTTACATTACGGCCTGTGGGAAAAAATCGTTTCAAATGATTTTTAATGGTTTTACACGCTTTCAAACAGAATAAAATTGATATACATTTATGAAGCGCACTAAAATGTGCATTCTGTAGAATATGCTATGCAAAGAATAGTTATTGTTCATTTACAGGGCTAAAAAAAGAATTTCAATACATAATGATATAGGGGTTGAGGGAATTATTTGTGGTGTACTTTAATAATGTTAATCTATTTGATATATAATGAAATTCATATGCATCGTGGATGTTTACATACTATGAATTATTTCATGTGTAATACGAAGTGTATATAGCATTTACAGGGACACACAAACTATTTCAGATACTGTATTGTATCCGAAATACTATTCATTAGCGATGATTGCTGGAAATGTATTTTTAATTATGATATGCGCTTTTATGATTCACTATATTTATGCATAGTATATGGTGTACATATATGCTATAATTCATATACTGGACTACACAAAAGTACTCGTAAGGGTTACTGGGTATGGGCGCAAATTGCTTAAAGGTGGTTTTTAAATGAGTTATGCATTTTTATGCTGAACTGCACTTAATTTACTAAGAACCGTTTGTAGAATATAGATAAAATAATATACAGGGCGACGCAAAGAATTGGATACGTTGCCGTCTATAAATTATAATTTCTGGAAATGTGATTTCAGCAGTTTTAAGAGTGTTTTAGTTTGAATTAAATTTTAACTAAATAGTGGCTTGTAATAAAGGTTCTAGGTAAACTACAGGATTGTACAAAAGTATTTAAGTATGTTTCCATATTTTAGTATAAATTGCTGAAAGAGAATTTCAACCTGTTATGCGCTTTCTTGATAAACTAAATTTTTCCATTATGTACTATAGATATCAATCTACAGATCAAATACAGGACTCTTCAAAAGAATTTGAAAACATATTTGGCTATGGATGGTAACTGCTGAAATCAGTTTTTCAAATATTTTATTACTCGACTGAAAAGAAGGGTTATGTGTTTCACGCGTATCGGTGTATGTGGATTTCTTTATACCGTCGAAACATCCCAACGGCTGGATGGATTTTTATGAATGAGGTCTCTATCGATTCGTCTTAATCTTTCGATGGTTATAGGATAGGTTTTGTTTTTACAAATTCAAAATGGCGGCCGTAAAATGAAAAATGGCGGTAGAGACGAAAAAAAAAATTACGCACCATATTGAGTGGCGTATCATTGGATAGGTTTTTCAAAATGAAGACGATGTTTCATCGACCATTTTGTAGTCAGAAGCTCCGTTTAAATATTACACAACTTGGAAGTTGTGTACTTTGGATCGCTATCTTTACTTAACTCTAACCTTCATAATAGACACCCAACAAACACTCAACTTACGGCCGAAAGGCGTATATGTCGCGGCCAAAAGGAGTTAAGGCCATTTGTAACCAAACAATGTTGTGCCGTAAATGACCCGCCGCTAGTTCCGGCAGCTACTGCCTGAACGGTAATGTTTCGGCGGTGAGAGAACTGTTGCATTTACTTTGCCCGGCAACTCTTAAGGGGCGGTTTCTGGCAAAAATGTAATGGATTGTCATCGTTTAGAAAGTAGAGGGCTAATATCACCTAACCCGAATATTTAATTAAAGAGAGGAAATATATTTTTCTCTTCATTTCTTTCTAAGTAAGTTTAATTATTTTAAATCTGGGTTTTAGTAAAAATATAAATATGTCGTGAGATTTATATTTAAAGCAGTAAAATAGATTACATATTTTTATTTAGTTTGAAAATATTTTACAAAAATCAAAAATTGTCCCCAAAATGTACATAAATTCCCTGTTTATATATTTTTTAAAAATATGGAAAAAAACAACAACATAAAAGCGTTTAACGTTCTTGCCTTTAAAATATCTTTAAATAAATATATTTTGAACACACTGGAATAAAAAAGATTATATTTAATGGTTATTTTATATTGTTTTTGATTGCAAAGATAATCAGATAGCATAATATAAAATATACGCTGATTTGAACAATATATTAATAGCAAAACACTGCAATCTTCGGACATATATACTACTTAAACATGTTTAAAAATTTATTGATAAATGTCAATTTATTTATGCTCTTTTTTTTCAGCATTCATGAAAAAATATTTGTTATAATGAAAAGGAGAAAATGTTTCAATAAGCAGTTATTCTTGAGCGAGGAGAGGGGGGGGGGGAGAAAAGGTAACTTAAAAGCTGTTACTAAAACATGAATTTTTAATATCATTTGAAACATATTTCCACGTAAAAGAAAATACTGGAAAAGAAATTTTTGTTTCTGAATCCACTGTAACGGAATATATAAATAAAATTTCTTGCCTGTATTAAATTCCTAACAATTTAGATATATTTAATGATTTTACTACCATTATTTTACTCTTTAGAAATACAGATAAAACTTGCATATGTATAAAAATAATTAAGTGAAAAATTGCACAATAAATCAAGAATTTTCGCAGAATTAAGTAAAGAATTGCAGAATAAATAAAGAATTTTTGTTCATTATTATTTGGTTTCGAGTCCCGACCTGGATACATTTTCACCCAGTTGGAAAAATTATTTCTGGCAAAATTTAGAATACGCATTAAAATCTGACATTATATGAAAGTATTAAATAAAATGCGATATGTATATTTTATGCCCTAAAATAAACATGAAAAGGTTCTATTAATTTTTAGGCATTTCAGTAAAATCGTCTTGAGTCAAAAATAAGCCTTGATATATATATAGATAAACAAGATATTTTTTATGAGCATATCAGAATAAAATGGAATGCATGTTATTTTTAAATCTTATAATTTTTAATTGCGAAGATAAATGGGTAAAAAATTACAGAAAAGAGATAAAATGCCC
This sequence comes from Maratus speciosus, assembly GCA_963932465.1. NCBI lineage: Eukaryota > Metazoa > Arthropoda > Arachnida > Araneae > Salticidae > Maratus > Maratus speciosus. The sequence goes on along the minus strand of OZ010796.1, from coordinate 459,276,522 downwards.
ATTTAAAGGATAAATCGGAGGAAAAAAAAAAGTGTTTTTGTGTTATCTGAAAACTGTATGGAGAGTTTAAAAATTCAAACAATGTATCTTAAATCTTTATTTCTCTAAAAAAAATAAAAAAAAGAACGAAAAAAAAGAAAGAAAAGGAAAACAAAGCTCTTTTTCCAAATGACTAAAAATAATATTAACAGAAAAAATATATGATTTATGAAAAAATGACTTTTATTTATTATAATAAGGTATTGGCTCATAAAACTACTCTTCCTCCCTCCCTCTCCAGAAAAATCAAATAGATGATGGGACCTTCAAATGGCTCAAGGTTAAGCAGTTTTGAAAGTTCTGGTCCGGTACGATAAGAGGGGAGAGGGAGAAATTCTCAGAATTTTTCTTTAGCTCTGCGTTTTCATTTCTGCTTTGTCATTCGCGTTATTTACTTCGTCGGAATAAGTGGACATGGTTTCAAAATGTATATCGGTAAGTTTGTTAGTTCATGTTGATTCATTACAAATTTATTAATTTCATTCTATCTGTTTTTTTTTGCATCATTTTATCTTAAAGAATATTTATATTTTAGTTTTTATAATTGAAAAGAAAATGTAAAAGATATTTTCATTTTTAGTAAAATTCCCTTCAATAGTTTATTTTTAGTTTTTCGAAATTATCGAATTTATTTTTAAACATTATAAATATCGGATGATATTGTTCTTTAAGGGTCTTGTACCTTTTAAACGCGTCGAAAATTAACGAAAAGCTTCAAAGTTTGAATTAGTCTATTTTCAAAACCTTTTTATGTATAAACATGAAATTTCGGATATTGATTAAACAGATTGTGCTTTGTGATATACTACCAGCAGAAATTTATCAACCCTTTACAGAATTTGTGTATTGTTTAAATCAAAATAGCTCTCTTTTTTTACCCCATAAGTCATTGCGCGCATATCTTGAGAAAGTATGTATGGATTAGCATGAAATTCGGTAAAGATACTAAACATATATATGTGTTTAAAATGATCTACTCTTAGTCTAAAATTATTTCATTAACTATATAAAAAAAATATTTTCGTAAAAAAAAAATAAAAACATATGTATTTTTAATGAATATAAATAGTCATAACTAAAAATATTACCATTGTAAATACTTAAAAGTAGATCATTTTAAACACACATATTTGTTTAATATATTTACCAAATTTCATGACAATCCATACATCCTTTCTTAAGATATCATGCGCGCAATGACTTATGGGGTAAAAAAAGAGCTATTTTGATTTCAACAATACACAAATTCTGTAAAGGGTTAATAAATTTCTGTTGGTAGTATATTACAAAGCATAATCTGTTTAATCAATATCCAAAATTTCACGTATATACATAAAAAGGTTTTGAAGATAAACTAATTAAAACGTTGAAGTTTTTCGTTAATTTTCGACGCGTTTAAAAGGTACAAGACCCCTTAAAACAGTTTATTTTAGTTTAATTATAAAAATGTGAGTTTATACTCGAGAAAATTTGAGTGACTAAAACAATTGAATTTAATTGAAATTTAGAAGTATCAAGATTAATTTAATATATATTTTTAAATCACTATTAAACTATTATTTACATAAAATATATAATGTGAACATTAAATAGTCCACAATATTATTTAAAAGGCGACTAAAGTAATGAAAAAGATGTTACAAGTTTAAAATATACATTTTATTTAAAATTTCTTAGTACTTTCAAGCCTTCCTAGCTCATCATCAGAGAATATCTTAATAACTAAATGTTTATTGTTTTTAAAATGTGAGAGCCAATAATTACTAGAGTTGAAAGTAGAAGTAGCAGTAGCAGTAGCAGTTTCTTGGATTGAATTTAATTAGAGGAAATATATATTATTATTATTAATTACAGTTCTATTTATTTATGACATCACTCTGTTTCTCATAGGTCACTTTCCATGGATATAATTAAATTATTATTTTATGATATAATTATTTTTGTGTAAAAAAAATGGAATTGCAATTAATAATTATAATATATATTTTCTTTACTTAAATTAAATCCAAGAAACTGCTACGTTTACTCAGTAATTATTGACCCTCTCATTTTCAAAACAAAGTGACGTATTTGTATAAATAAACAACATTTAGTTATTAAGATATTCTCTAAGGATGAGCTGGGAAGGCTTGAAAGTACTAAGAAATTTTAAATAAAATGTATATTTTAAACTTGTAACATCTTCTTCATTACTTTAGTCGCCTTTTAAGTAAGATTGTGGACCTTTTTAATGTTCACATCATATATTTTATGTTGAATCAAGGTGAAAAAATTGCGTTTCGTCTTATGATTCTATTATTTACATGTCTAATAATTATAAATAATTCTCAAGAATTTTGAAAAAGTTGAAATAATATATTTTTTCAAATGTTTGGCTATTAAACTGCAAGAGAAATAGTTAAATATTATCTGATAAAAGCAAAATTTTAAAATATATGAGAAATATTATACTGTCATTCGTTAACTACATAAAGATTAAACTTATTTTTATGTAATATTTTATAAAATGATCAGAAATGATGCAAAAATTTAGATAATAATGATTTTATAAAGCTTTGATGAATAAGCATAATTTAACAGATTTACCAACGAAGCTGTGTAAAATATAGTGGAAATTTAAGTAAAAAGAATATCACAAACACACACATTTTTATATAAAATATATAATAAACTATATTAAAATCACGTATATTATTTAAGCATAAATTCGAAATTTATTCTTCAAAAGAAAATACTTTTTAGAAGGTTAATTGAATGGTAAAATGTTTTGGCAGGTAAAAAAAAAAAAAAAAAAAAAAAAAAAAAAAATTATAATTATTTAGACATACTTTTCAAGAAAATCAAGTTCATTTAACTTGAACTTTTTCAAAAATATTCAAAATACAATATTTGATAATGAATTGATTGATTAGTTTATTTTTTCAATTATACACTTTATAAATTTTTATGAAATGCAACTATTTAAAAATGCATTGCATATAAATTTTGTAAATATGTAAGTGAATAAATGAACAAATAAATTAATGCACTATGTGAAATATTGTGTTTTGGAAATTTTTTGAAAAAGTTCAAAGTGAAAGAATTTCATTTTCTACAAAAGTATATCTAAATAATTATAAGATTTTTTTAATCCTGCAAAAATATTTTATCATTTAATTAGGCTGATAAAAAGTATTTTTTTTTTATAGAATAAATTTTGATTTATTCCTAAACAATCGTTATGGCACAACAGTGGAAAGTGGTTACATTTTAAATAACCCTAATAGGCTTTTTTGTGGGCAGCTTTGGGATAAATTTAATTTATGACAACCACAAATGGCAGAACAAAGGCAAGCTTCTGGTTAGCTTTTATTTTTAGCGGCCATTAAAAGAATAATTGTGGGCAGTTTAAGGCTATCTAACATTTTCAGCGAAAAGTTAGTGGCATGATTGTGGGCAACTTCTTGTATTTACGGCCAATTATCTTGTGGCCTTATTCTGTCCGGCGTGACACTTTTTTTATGGAGCCGTAACTTTCACTGATAGCGGGCCACCATCGAACACCTTCGGCCAAGGCTAACGAACCCATCAGTGGCCCATAAGTTCGGTGTTTGTTGGGCATCTATAGGCCTCATCAAAAGAGTGTTTGTAGATAGGAACTAATAATTAAACACAACTTAAAAGTCATCAATACAAGTAAATGAAAAAAATGTAAGTAATATAAAAAATAGTTTCATATTGATGAGAAATAATTAATTAGTTCGCTTTTTACGCAGTCGGGATTTTGATTTTTTAAATTTAATATATTATGCGTTTTCATGTTTACTTAGTTATCTTATTTACGTTATTTCGCTAAATTACGATGTTTTGTTAAAACATTCAGGAAGTGTTAGAAAGTGTTTTATAATCTATGCTTAACACATGATTTTTCTTACTTGTTTTTTTCTATTTCCCAGATTAGTCTTTTCCTATAAAACATACCAAATCTATTTAGCTCATATTCACAAAATACAATATACACAGGAATAAAAAATTTAAATAAATAGGACTTATCATGTCGTTCTATAAACAAGAGTTGTATTAATATCCGTTAGACTCCATGTTCGCATTAATAAAGCAATGACAAATCACAACACATTAAAAAACTTACACATTCCTAATATCAAGCTTGAATTGAAGTTCAAGCTTAGAATTTAATAAAAAAAAGATGTCAGTTGGTAAGCATTGTTTTTTAAATGGAAAAATTAAAAATATTTTAGCAGAATAGGATTCTAAAATAGCGATATTTTGCTAAAAAGTACGGTAAAAAGATAAGATTTTATATTTCAAACAAAACTTTACTTTAAAATTCATCACAGTGTTTGTGACAAGAATCATCACAGTATTAATACTTGGAAATTTTTCCAGAGAGAAACGTTCGCCTTGCATACAGTATTTCAAATGAAAATCCAATTTCAAATTAAAATTGCCTTTTAAGCAATTAATTTGAAATTTGATTTTCTTTTGAAATATTGTATGCAAGGCGAATGGTTCTCTGGAAAAATTTCCAAGTATTAATATAGTTTCAATCGTTGCTGGATTTAATTAAGTTTCGTGTTTGTCCATGTTGGTGGCTCACGATAAATATTTCATCTTGTGCTGCGTTTGTCACATTGCCAACATGTAATAGTGAGAAATTTTCCACACTGGGAATCGTTCCATGTTGTTTAGCCCGTAGAATGCCAGTGCGCTATACTGATGGCCCGGGATCGAGTCCCGGCATGGAATCTTTTTCACTATGTTGTCCTTTGCGCCTTTTAAGCAATTAATTTGAAATTTGAGTTTCATTTGAAATCATCACAGTGTTTATGACAAGTTCGTCACAAATGACACATATTTCACAAATTGGTCACAATGTGACTTCAAAGCAGTGTCGCTTTCGTCACATGTTTGTCATAAAATTAATGCCAAAGTAGTCACAAATGACACACTTTTCACAAATTTGTCACACCGTGACTCACAGAGTGGTCCCAAACGACCTCTAAAACGGCCATAACGACTTCGCATTGTATTCACTATGACGTCACATCGACGGTCACAAAGTCACAGTGAGACTTCACAACGACGTCGCCGTGACGTCACCATGGCTTACGGGTAGAACATAATATTTTCTTACATACAATTTTGGAACAAAAGCCGGCCTTCAGGACACTCATCCTTTATCAGAAGATATGAAACCATTTCTGTGATTTTCCCGCATATTTTTCTAAAGAGCATACAAACATTGAAACAAATTTCTATAAAACGCAACTGTATGACACTAAACCTCAATACAAAATAAATCATACAATATAGAATATTGTACCTTAGTGTAGAAGTCTGCACGGGCACGGTCTTCGCCGAAGGCCCGTACCTACAAAACAATTTTTTAACGGGCCTTGACGGCCGATGAAAAAAGTAAGCGCTCCGGGCCGGGCTAAAACGATGAAAAAATTGTGCCCGATATAAAAATTAAAAGGATAAAACTAAGCCAATAAAATGTGAACAATTTTCAATGGACGCGACTGAGACGAGGATGTAAGTATGCTGCACGAACCAATGCTAGATTGACATCAGTACAGAAATATAACATGTCCAGAGTCGAGCAGCTGTTCCAAAGTCTCTGAACTAGGGTTTAATTATTTCAGACGACTCGGTCCGGACCACGTTCAGGCTTACATTTTCTTTCTATACTGGACCTTACGTGGCGGGTCGGTACTGATGCTATTCTGCATTCTATGGCTTGAGAAGATATTTACCCTATATATATAAAATCCTAATGAAACGAATTTATGAAACGAATTTACGAAACGATTTTAGGAAACGACTGGTTAAGCAACTGATTACGTTTCACGGCGATTTCTCCTAAAATATGGAATAATATGTGTTAAAATTAACATCAAAAACCCGTATTCATCCGCAGATTTAAAACTGGTATTAGAATTTTAAAATTCAACTCAGTTTTTAAGATATTATTTTTTTTCTAATTTTAAATACTTTTCTCTAATGATGGCAACTCAAATTTTAATCTTAACAGATTTTTTTTTTTCATATTTTAGAAAAGGTTATTATTTTAAACTGATTTGACGACCAGTTTGGCATCCCTTAAATGTATACTAAGAAATGTATCATGTTACTTTTATTCATAATTCAATTTACTTTAACAATCTTTCGCCAAATCGAAAGATTCTGATAGAGAAATCAAGAACTCGGTATTTTTATGTTAGCGAGGCGCAGGTGATAAATCGCCAAACATTTTCCCCGTCGCATTTTTTATATTTCATTAATTTCATTTAAAATATAATCATTTCATTCATTTTATTTAAAATACAAAACTTTAATTTAAAACTGAAACATTTGAAATTGATGGCTTTTACTTCTCTCTTCACTGTAAACTGAAATGCCTTATATTCAGACATTTAAGTGTGTCTGAAACGGAGTGTTCAATTTTCAGACGTTTTAAAGTGTCTTAATTTTTAAGACATCTGTATGCGTCTGAATTTCAGACGCTTCAAATGTCTGAATTGCATCCATGTTTGACCACTTCGACAAACATTTTTTCACCTTTTTTTTTCTTTTGTAAGTATTATACACTGTAAATAAATATATATATATATATATATATATATATATACAGGGTGATTCATAAAAGATGGGCAGAACTTTAAGGGGTTATAGTACACTTAAAGACAAATAATATTAAATAGGAGACTAAGGGTCCCAGACGTATTCCCAAGGAGATAGGGGGCATTAAAGTTTAGGGTCCGAAATTTCAAATGATTATAAAACATGGAAAAATTGGTCGATTCGTTTGCGGTTTTTGCAAAAAATTTTCTTTATGCCAGTATTTTCTTGAAATAAAAATTTAAAGTTCAATTTCAAAAAATGCCGATAGGGGGCGCTTTAGACTTTGGAGTAACAAACAACTATTTTTTAACGTTATTTTTTGTATTTCTTTAAATGATTTCGAAAGCTTAGACTTAAACTTAAATTTTGATCAAAAAATCTGAGTCCTAACGAGTAGTTAAGTAGCGTAAACTGAAATTTGAAATTTGAAACCCTTCTCCCCCCAGAACAAAAATCAGTTATTCCCGATCTTTGTGTCGTAGATTAGGCTCTAACTACTGCCGCGTTTTGCTAAAATTATTCTTTATGTCAGTATTTTCTTGAAAATAAATTTTAAAGAAAATTTTCAAAAAATTCCGATAGAGGGCGCTTTAGACTTTGGAGTAACGAACAACTATTTTATACCGTTATTTTTGTGTCTCATTAAATGCTTTCTAAAGCTTAGACTTAAATTTTCAGCACAAAATCTGAATCGTTAGACGTGGTTAAGTTTCTGGGGAGAGGGGTTTGAAATTTCTACTCCTGAGCACAGTTCAGTTTACCATGTCCGCACATTGTGTGCTGTGATACGAGGTAAAAAGACACAAATTAGGATTATGTTACCAAAGCATATTTATTAACATGTAATTACAATAAATGTTCAAAATTGTGACCACCAGAGGTTATGCACGCAGAACAACGGCGAAGAATGGAACGGCGAACATTCGCGAAAACATCAGTCTTTTCGAGCACTTCCCCTACAGCGGCGGAAAGTCTGGCGACCAGTTCCTCGGGGGATTCAATGGGTGTCTCATACATAAGAGCCTTCAATCGTCCCCAAAAAAAGAAATCGAGGGGTGAAAGATCTGGCAAGCGAGCAGGCCAAGCAACAGGACCACCTCGACCAATCCATCTGTTCGGAAATGTGATGTCCAGATAGTTGCGGACGTCTCGTACGTAATGGGCTGGCGCTCCATCGTGCTGGAACCACATGACCCACCGGATGCGTGGAGGAACAACGTTTAACAGGTCTGGCAGCACATGTTGCAGAAATGTGAGGTATGTTTTACCGTTGAGGCGTTCAGGAAGAAGGTACGGTCCGATTAGGTGGTCTCCGAGGATTCCTGCCCAAACATTGATGGAAAAGCGTCTCTGATGAGCATGTGGATACGTAGCATGTGGATTGACATCCGCCCATACATGTGCATTGTGTGTGTTAAATGTACCTTCACGTGTGAAGGTACATTCATCGGTGAAAAGCACAGTTCGTCCAAAATGTGGATTTAGCGCGTTCTGCTGCAGAAACCAGCGGGCGAATTCAATACGATTTGGATAATCCCCTGGAGACAGTTTCTGGACTCGTTGCACATGAAACGGGAGCAAATGTTCATCCTTCAGTACCCTCCAAGTCATGGACTGTGAGGTATCCACCTGCCTAGCCACTGTTCGTGTACTTGTACTTGGCTGCGCCGCTACTACATCCAGAATGGCTTCTGCAACAACTACTGATTCGTCCTTTTTTGCACGACCTGCATTCGACCGGGAAGCGAGAAATGATCCCGTCTCACACAACTGTCTGTGCAAGCGCTCGAAAGTTTTGCGGTTAGGCAACCGCCTGTTGGGAAATCGCTCTCCGTACATTCGTTGTGCCTCTGCACCATTTCCATCTGCCGCTCCGTAAATTAAATGCATCTCAGCCTTTTCCTTATTCGTGAAGGGCACCATCTTCCGATTCATTACTACAGCGACTTAAAATTGACTCACCGTTCAGTGGTTTTTATGCCTGAATCGTGTCGAAATTTTGCATACGTGTTCTTCTTCTTCCCCATTTGACATTTGCATACTTTCTGTTTCCTTCTTCACCCGGTGACTAGCGTCAGGAATGGAGCTTTAACGTTTGCATGAGCGACGTTTCCAACTGTGCCAGTGCCTTTATGAGTGAATTCCGACTATGCAGTCCTTGACGAAAGTTGTATTTTTGCCTCGTATCACAGAACAGAATCGTTGGGCATGGTTAAGTAGTGAAAAATGAACTATGTTCAGAAGTTGAAATTTGAACCCCCTCCCCTCGCTACTGAACCACGCTCAGCGATTCAGATTTTGAGCTGAAAATTTAAGTTTAAGTCTAAGCTTTAGAAAGCATTTAATGAGACACAAAAAATAACGGTATAAAATAGTTGTTCGTTACTCCAAAGTCTAAAGCGCCCTCTATCGGAATTTTTTGAAAATTTTCTTTAAAATTTATTTTCAAGAAAATACTGACATAAAGAATAATTTTAGCAAAACGCGGCAGTAGTTAGAGCCTAATCTACGACACAAAGATCGGGAATAACTGATTTTTGTTCTGGGGGGAGAAGGGTTTCAAATTTCAAATTTCAGTTTACGCTACTTAACTACTCGTTAGGACTCAGATTTTTTGATCAAAATTTAAGTTTAAGTCTAAGCTTTCGAAATCATTTAAAGAAATACAAAAAATAACGTTAAAAAATAGTTGTTTGTTACTCCAAAGTCTAAAGCGCCTCCTATCGGCATTTTTTGAAATTGAACTTTAAAATTTTATTTCAAGAAAATACTGGCATAAAGAAAATTTTTTGCAAAAACCGCAAACGAATCGACCAATTTTTCCATGTTTTATAATCATTTGAAATTTCGGACCCTAAACTTTAATGCCCCCTATCTCCTTGGGAATACGTCTGGGACCCTTAGTCTCCTATTTAATATTATTTGTCTTTAAGTGTACTATAACCCCTTAAAGTTTTGCCCATCTTTTATGAATCACCCTGTATATATATCCCTAAAAATATGGAAATTGTAGCCACTCGAGATTCCAGTATAATTTACATATTTTAATGGAAATTTTTTGATGTAAATTCCAGAAAAAAATCCATTTATTTTGCATATTTCTGTATTTAAAAATTTCCATTTAAAAGACAAAGGTATCATTTTTCAAGGACTAATCCCCATATTTCAACTACCACATGTTACATCTGATTTATATTTTCAATTCAAACTACTGTAAACTTTTAACACGTACCCGACGGGGGATTCGATCCAAGGACCTGTTGCTCAGGAGACGAGTGACCTAACCATTCACCCACGCTTTCTTCGGCCAGGTTTTGAAATAACGTTATTTATGAAGCACAAGAATGTTTTTTAAGGGGACCGGGAAAGCCCTATCTCCGCCGTGTTAAATTCACCAAATTTATGTACTTTTTTCTCAGAAATGGTGAAAGATAGAGGTCTAGATTTTTTAGACAGTATATTCAGATTTTTAGACAGATATTTTAACAGACAGTGAAACTCAAAATTAATTATTAATTATTTATTGAAAGTCATTTTTAATTTAGCATTTTTGGTAAGATTTCACTGCCTAAAATAAATACATCTCAAGAAATAATTAAATCCGTATGTTAAACTATACAATATAACATAATATAAGTATTAAAAAAATCTGAGTTCTTAAGTTTAATAGATATTGAAAAAAAAGGAACATAAACATTAAAAATCCAAGTTTTGAGGAAAAGTCAATTAAAGATTTAAATGGCCATTAAGCTGTGAAGTTCTCTTAGAAAAAGAATGAATAATTTCAACACTTTTTTATATATATATAAACATGTGTGACACATCTTTGGAAAGATAAAAGTTTAAACTATTTAATGATATAAAAAACTAAAAATCGATTTTTTGGTTAAATTTTGCTTTTCCGGTCCCCTTAAGTAGCAGTAAGTTTTTTTTTTCCAATTGTGAACATTTTACACACAGTGTTGTAGTCGTAAAAAAAAGAGGGTACACGTTAGAGGCAGAGGGTATACGCTAACGTCATTAACGTCAGGTATCGAGTTTTCGATGTTGATTTATTTGAGAAACAGGGTATACGGAGTATTTTTTTTAAATCCTGAAGGTATACGGCGTATATCTCCGCAAACCCTCCAACCCTGTTACACATTTTCTTTCTAGAAATTTGAATATGTGGCATTTTAAGTTCAGTTTTTTTTTTCTACCAGAGGAACTTTTGGAGTACAAATGAAGACCTTTTTTTAATAGGAATTTTAGGAATTTAGGGAAAAAGATTTATACTAAAATACGTAAATGGGTGTCTGAATAGGCAGTACAATTTTCATATTTTAACGCATATTTTTTACAGAGTATAAAGCTTGCAAAAAATGTGAAAAAACTACTGCCTATTGCCGAACATGCAGATTGATCAAAGATAGATGCGATGCAGACGTTTGAAATGTCTTAAATTCAGACGCATACACGTGTCTTAAAAATTAAGACACTTTAAAATGTCTGAAAATTGAACACTCCATCAGACATTCCATTCAGACCATTATCCATTCAGACTGCATTCAGACACTTATGTGTCTGAATTTCAGACAATTTAGTTTTCAGTGATTTATACTATGATCATAGTAAGACACTTAAGTGTCTTAATTTCAGACACCTATGATGTCTGAAATTTCATATTCAGGCACTAAGTGTCTGAATTACTTTTTCAGTCACATATGTGTCTGAATTTAAGACGCCTTTATTTGAAGTGTTAAAAAAAAAGAAAAGAAAAGTATTAGGCACAGATGTCATATACGCACCTAATTGGCCTACCTATTTGGTACCTAATTGGCGTCAAAATGGCATTATTTTGATTGACATGGTAACCCGGCTATTGCTGTTTATTTAATAATAAATGTTTACTTAATTTTATTTCTTTTTTTTAAATTGTATAAATTATTTTATTCTATAGTTATAAATTATTTTTTGTTATTTCCTTTTGAAAATAATAGAAAATAATTAAAAAATACGGTACTACTTAGTTATTCCGTCGACCAATTCCGCCAAATTATACAAATTGACATAATTTTTATTTTAAATAACAAAAGAAAAAATAAATTAGTATAACACTAATAAATATACAAATAAAACGTCGAAATAAAAATCACTTGATGACGTAAACACGTGTAACTTGCTTAAAGTCAAGTGAATGTGACATTTACGATGAACCATTATTGGCATTTAATCTTATAGTTTGGCGATAGATTTTTGGTCGACGGGATAACTAAGTAGTACCAAAAATACATAACTGGTATTCAAAAACGAGGTTTTTGCCAAATTTTCGTAAGAAAAAAAAATCACTCCTAACCTGCAGTGCGTATATGACATCAGGCCAAATATTAAATAATGCAACAAACCATGACATTTAATTTCAACTTCAAAACAATGTTTTAATTTACCACTCGAAAAAAAAAATGCTAACTGGCGAGTTGAAAAAAAGCTATTGGCGAGATTTGCACGAGGCTAGCGTAACAGTACCAATAATTATTTGCGACCATGGCAAATTTTATGTAGTTTTATTCGAAAAAATTTTTTTTGATTTTTTAATTAAAATGGAAAACTTTCGGCACAGATGTCCTACACGGCTCCATATTGGCAGGATTTTTTAGGCGGTACGTAACTGGCAGGTACGTAACTGGCGCCAAAGTATCGTTATTTTGCTTGATATGGTGATGCTTTCCCCAAATTGGCATCTTAAAAAATCGCGCCAATATGGGGTGTATAAGACATCTGTGCCAAACTTTCGTATGAAAGGCGAAGGGATCAGACCGTATTTGTTTATGGCAGTTACATGATTTGATCTATTATTATATAGATGAAATGATGGCGGTAGAATAATATTTGGCGTCTTATCACCTGTGCCTGGCTAACATTATAGTACCATAATGGCACCTAGAGTATAAAAAGTGAAGTGGTCCGCCCGGAACTATTGATAATAGTCACATGACTTAGGCTATTGTTATAGAGATTGTTTTAAAATACCGGGAGACAAAGACTCTGCATGCTTAATTCATTTAATTTTAGCTTCTTTTCAAATGTTTAACTGATTCTCTTTAATCAAAAACGAAAACAACCATTGGGTATTTTAACAGCAAATGATTCGGACTTAAATTTTTGCAATCAAAGGGAATTGAATAGAAACCCGTTAACCCCTTGAAAGGCACCGGTATATGTTATATACCACTTACTTTTAATTCCCAAATGTCACATTCACACCAGAATTTAGAAACTAAATTTTGTTTCATATAATGCACGCGAAGAAAAGCTTTTGCTTAGTTTCATATAAAGTTGTTCATAAATACCGGTGTCAATCAATCATTTTAACATTTTAGCAACAGAAGTGCTTTGCCCCTGAAGGGGTTAACTGAGAGATCTGCACAGCTTTTTTCTGTATAATTCAATCTTCTCTAATATTTTTAAAACCCATCAGATTAGCGTATTTGTAGATTCTGCGGTGTCTAAAGGGGGGTTGGCGAGCGTTTCTTGCAGGTGGCAAGTAATTTATAATGTTAAATTTTCTCATAAATATGTATGCAGTATTCTAGAAAAAAATCTTAATTGTATTTTAAGAAAAATCGGTACACTGCAAATAGAAGCGTCTTAAATTTAAACACATATGTGACTGAAAAAGAATTTTAGACACTTAAGTGTCTTAATCTGAACATTGAGACATTATAGATGTCTTAATTTAAGATACATAAGTGTCTTACTATGACCACGGTGTAAACGAATTAAGAATAATGTCCAAAATATCCGCAAACGTCTTATTTTAAGACACGTCATTGCTTTAAACGTGTCTTAATTTAAGACGTTTTGATTCTTCCGACGCAATAACCACCAGGGGGCACTCCCAGTTGCGCATGCGTTTTAGATGTCTTCGTTCGAAGTTGGTATACGTTGTAATTCAAACAAAGTTTGTTTTTTGCACGCGTGTACTTTAATTCGTTTTTTGCGGAATGTGCAATTCTGTGATTTTAATTCGTATTCACTTGGATTATTTATTTATTGAATACATTACATCTGACGTGTGTGCTTGACATCAAATGTCTCTTAGAAGCTGTCGTCGATATAAGGGCGGGATAGACACAGAACAGATTTAGACGACGCTTGAAGATTACACCCGAAAATTCAACAAAGCAATGGACTTAGTGTTAATTCGTATTAATTTATATCAATATTATTGTGTTATTCATCTTCCTCCTGTCGAAGCTGGCAAAAAAAAAGAAACTTTTGTCTGGCGGGTTATATTTTGAGGATGAAACATTTCATTCTTTAAATATGGCTAGTCGGATATATTATGGTATTTCCTTTTAAAATGATGCAAGTCTTTCTCCCTCACTGTGGTTGTGGTAGTTTTTAAAATTTCAAATCGGGGAGTTTTTCTTACCTCTTCCAAACAGCGATTGAAGTAAGTGTCATAATTTCTTTATAGTACTAAAATTAGTGTCTTTTATGATTTTATTTATTGTACTAAACAAAATCTTGCATGAAATTTAATTAGTTTTGAATCTCTTTGCAAAAAAAAAAACACTAATTCTAGAGGTATATATTTTTAAACTTATGACGTAGTCTTTTATTACAAATTATGTATTATTTATTCTCATTCCCCCCCCCCCCCCCCCCCCCCAAATTTAAAGTAATAACATCACTAAAAAACAGACATATTTTAAGTTAAGTTCATTCTCTTGGGTTTTTTTTTTCAATATGGCAGTTCTTAGTTTCAATGGCTAATGCTTATCTCACACTAAACGACCGCAAGGGAATAGAGAAAGAAAAACTTTGAAAGATCTCCCAAAGCTTTCTTACTTCCTAGCTAGGGATTACAATCCCGGATTGAGATTCCGGGATCCCGCTTTAATTTCAATCCCGAAAATCCCGAGATTTTTACTGAAAAATCCCGGGATTTTCGGGATTGTCTTTTTTTTTTCTCAATGGAACAATATTCAGCTGAAATTAAAAAAAATATATTTATAGACTTTCGCTTTTGGGAAAAAAAATCAATTGATTTTTATGAAATTTATATATAACTGAAAAAGAATATATATCTCAAGTATTTCTTAAATATATTTCTAAAGCTATTAAATCTTTCAATGTGGAAATCTTTTGACTGGAAACAGATGTAACCCAGTCAGGAAAAATGAAATCATTTGTTTATTTCGATTTCGCTGCCTGTGTAGAAAATATATCTCACTTCTAAGGTCATTTTCCAATTAGACTTTACTGATAAGCATCGCAAGTGTTTATCATAGCGATTATTATGTGCTAACTTCTTTTTCTTGCGGCTTTATTCTTATTTTGCTTTAAAGATGTCTAATGAAAAGGGTTTAGTAGCTTATAGGAAAGATAACAATAAGCCCATGTGGCAATATAAATTTTTAAAAAATCTAATTTTTAAATGATAAGGATTTTCATTTTTTGGGGGTGGGAAGGGGGGGGGATTTTGTATGAAATTTTCGTAAAGCTGATATCTTAAATCTTGCACTGATTATAATGAAAGCTCTGAACTTTTAGAGTAGGACAAGATTAAGAACTCAAAATATAAATAACAAAATACCGAAGTAATTTTTTTCTCAATATTAACCCTTTGAACTCGAGGGCTCCGGAGCGGAGCCATTTAAAATTTGTCTTCAAACTCGAGGGCTCCGCTACAGAGACAATGCAAATAATTTTGCGATACCATGTAATTTTGGCTTTTCTAGAGAGGTATCACAAAATTATTTGCATTGTCTCCGTAGCGGAGTCCTCGAGTTTGAAGACAAATTTTAAATGGCTCCGCTCCGGAGCCCTCGAGTGCAAAGGGATAAAGTAGAATATTTATTTATTTATTCATAGTTAAATAGCTGTTGTGATTATCATCTGATATATATGTAAATTTGCCTATGTGGCAATATAAATTTTAAAAAAATCTATTTTTAAATTATATGAAGTAGAGTAGGACATGATTATAATAACTATATATATTTATCCATGTACCTTAAAAGCCCTCAATAGCCCTTGCCGTTGAAGTTGTCCGATAATCGGAGATGTCTGCTTTTGTGAGGTAAAAATATACAAATATGTATGCCATGCGGATTAAAAAAGTATTCGCTGAATAGATGTTTCAGCTATTCGGGAATGTCCATTAACCTCCACAACGGACACTCCCGAATACCGGACATTTCTGTTAATTAAAAAAATGTTGATAAAACTCAACTGAAATATGTTGATCTGAGATCATCTCAGCATACTAGGGTGTCGCGCCACGAAGGTTGATAATTACTGCCGTATTATCTATACTCTATACATGGGCGATTATTTATAATTGGAGTGTCAGGTCTGTGATTTTCAGCACATTTAAAAAAGATTTTTGTTTGCCTGTTTGTCAAAAACGATAATATAAGAAACGCTAAATTTGTCATGGGAAGATAGAGAATGCCTGGTTACAATCTGAATTTTTTCTCATTCCGATGTCTAAAATAGTTTCTGAGAAAACAGGGATTAAACGGGAAAAATAATTTAATCAACCTATCCTCCAATACGCAAAAACTCGAGAACTAATAGATCAATTTAAAGGAATCTTACGGCAATTGAAAGATCTAATTCAGATTTTTAAATGATAAAAATTACATTTTTAGCTGTTACATTTTTTACATTTTAGTTTAAAAACTGGATTTGTAAGTATAAGGACCCAATATGCCATAATCCGGTCCAAAGCCAAGTCTTTCACCTTTGATAAGACAAGAATTTGTCACAAGAATACCACTATATTTTCTTCATAAAAAACGAATCTGATTATAACAATGCATTAAATATTGCGTCAAACCACGCCATATAAAATATGACAATTGGCTGTGGACTTGATTATGGAAGATCTATAAATGACATTAATTTTAAGTACATCCGATTCTTTTGCTTACAACGCATTCATTTTAAGATTAAACTGGATTAGTATTATTAGTATAAGTAGCTAATATTTAATAATCAGTCCAAAGGCCAAGTTAGCATCAATGAGCAAGGAAATATGTTTTTCTCATAAAAAATAGAGTTTGTTTAAAAAATATATATAATTTTCAGCCAAACCACTCTCTCTAAAATATGGCAATTAATAGTGGACACGATAATAATAGATCTTTAAATGATAATAATTTTATATCGATCCGACTTTTAGTTCACAACTTATTCATTTTAACTTTAAAATTGAAACAATAAATATCAAAAGCTACATTTCGTAAACGTATTTACAGACCAAGTTAGCAACAATAATAGAAATGATCATCTAGGATTATTTCAGTGAATGAAAACAGGTAGCAATATTCAGAATCTGTTATATTTAAAATCTGACGGGCTGTTTATATTTCACAAGTGGTCCTACTGGAATATGGTTCGATACACGATGGAATCAATGTCAATTGTTTGCACGGATCCGATGATGCCCTAATAAGTCTGGTAATTTCGAAACTTAAATTAAATTCCGAGATAATTAGTTTTTTGTAGACTTTTGTGAATTTTCTGCAATGATAGCAGCTAAATTACTCCATTGCTAAGGAAAAAGAGGAAATAAAGGGGGGAAATTAGGATTATTATATCTTTTTGTTTCCATTTTTTCCATTAAAACTGAGAAGAAAAATGAATACAGTTTGAATACATGCAATGTCACGATATCATCTACTATACAAACTGGAGAAGAAATAACTTTGGTTTTATTTTATTTACATAAATCTATTTACACTGTAAAAAAAAAAGGATTAAAATACGGAAATTGTACTGGCAATCGAGACGCCAGTACTATTTCCGTATTTTAACGGAAATTTTACCCCGTAAATTCCAGGAAAATGGAAAATTTTCTGTAATTTACAGGAAAATTTTTCCGTTAAAATAAGGAAACAGTACTATGTGTATACTGGCGTCTCCATTGACAGTACAAGTTCCGTATTTTAGTGCTTTTTTTTACAGTGTAGGCTAGTTTCATGCGTTCTCGTAGTGTAAGTCACATAGGTACGAATTTCTACGATTTTTGATTACCAGTATTTTAAAAACGGAAAAATGTGACTTATTTTATAGGAGCTGTCTCATTAATTGAATAAGGCGAAGAAACCTTTTCGAAAATAACGGTGGCCAAAAAGCATAGCAGTTATCAGCTATGTGACTTACACTACACATGGTCCTTTAATGACTTTTTACTTTATCTTCCCCTTGAAAAATGTAAATGCAAAGAATATTTATGCAACTTACCTCCACACATTATTACCAAAAACCTCAAAGGTTTGCAAAATTATTAATCCTGTGAAATATACATATTTTCGAATTTTAAGAAAACGGAAAGGAATGGTCTTTGATAGAACACGGAGCTATAGTAAACTATTAGCTTCGACCGATGGCAGCTGATAGATCACGGAGATATTGTCAACTATTAGCTTCGACCGGTTAGACACGTAAAAAATATTAGTTGGATGATGACTGGGTTCAACGGGTTCAACATAATAGCAAGTTTCCAAAAGTTTTCCCACGATCTTCTCGACCAATCCTTTTATATTGACCGTATGTCTAATATAAAGACACGCTACTGTAATTGCGTACAAATAACGTAATGTGCGAAATGTAATAATTTTTTTAAGTCAAATATATTTTTTAATATAATTTTCATTTAACTTATATCTAAATATGATTCCTTACTTATAATAATTAAGATTATGAATAATTTTAAAATACAACACGCCCCTATATAATAACTCATCGGGCTAATATTTGGGGAGCTGGACGGGGGGGGGGGGGGAGGGGAGAAGTTGAGGATGCCATAGTCATGAAAGTTTTTGCCCATCCATTATTTTGTTTTATGAACTGTATGGGATGGTACACAGACTTGTTGAAAAACCTATAGACTCCTGAGTGCTGCAGAAGTAATCCAGAGATTTAACACCTCGGTATAAACGACGACGTTGACTCTGCACCTTGAAGAAAGAAACGTGGAGGCATCTGGTTGTATTCGATGCTCACGACCCCCAGAATCATCAGTAAGGCTGGAAATTTTCTGTGCATGACGGTCGGAACCTCTTCCTGGATTTTACGGAGTCATCGATCGTTTTGCGGTTCTTGCTGGACCTGGACAAAGTTCTTCGCATCGGAGAGAAACCACAAAATTCCTGGCTCCTCTTGATGTTTCAGTTTGTTAAGGCTTGTTAAGGCTTGTAAGGTTTGTTAAGGCTTGTTAAGGCTTGTAAGGCTTATCTCTGGTCGGGCGGTTATCCCTGGTTCTCTCGGATAAGAACTGCCCTCTCCTCATCACATAGGACCTCTAACGACGATCTTCACGAATCACATATTGGATGATGGCCTCAAAAACCTGCCACTCCCTAGCAAGTGCCCTCATCGACTTCCTAGGATTTTCATCGACACGACTGACGAATATAGCGTCTTGTAAGGCAAGTCACACACTAAGGCGACAAATAAGACATGTCGCTTGAATTCGCTGTAAAACTGGTTTAAAACAGGTTTGAAACAACTTCGCTCTTTGTTTCGACTGGTTTTTGAGCTTCATGTTGCGCTTCATGTCGCTCTGTCGTCTCAGTGTAGGATATGCCTTAATGTCATATCGCTGATAGTGTCGCTTCCTGCATGAAACGGTTGCCAAATCCAACCTGGCAGCCTTCAGTTCTCTCCTTACTTTAAGAGGCTACTTCAGTCATGTGAAAAGACCCGTTTGCTAATGCCAATCCTATGGAAGAAATTTATAGAGTTATCTCGGTTGCATTTCAATATTTTTAAATGATTTTTTTTGCATTAAACAGCTGAGATCGATCTGTACAAAGGTTGTTTTTTACTTTTTCGGTTTTGTTTAGAGATATTCATTATACGGACCCTCATAAAAAAGTCTGCATTGAAAATCGAAAAAGTAAAAAACGGCCTGCATACAGATCGATCCCAGCTATCCAATGCAAAAGAAATCATTTTAGAATATTGAAATGCAACCGAGATATCTTTATAAATTTCTTCCATAGGATTAGCATTAGCGAACGGGTATTTTCACCTAACTGAAGTAGTCTCTTAAAGGCGAATGACCAGGAGAGTTTCAATAATGAGGCAATCTCAAAATCTGAGGCAATCTCTAAATCTCTTCATCCAGTGAGACAGTGACAGCATGCCTATTAATTTTTAGGTAGCTTTCATTACAAAAAGCTTCTTATTTCAGCCGTTCGGAGGAAAGCGATTTTTAAAAAAATTGGTATATTTTCATGGATCATGACTCCCAGACCCCGAAACCACCCTCCGTTCAAAAGTTGATATATATATATATATATATATATATATATATATATATATATATAGATAGATAGATAGATAGATATCCATATATATATATCTGAAATTTGTCACACTGTAACTCTCGCATTTATGGACCGATTTGGATCTAACTTCGTATATACATAGTACATACCAATGTCTCGACCGAGTTCGTTGGCCAGCTTCATCCGCCATCTTGTTTCAAAATGGCGTCCATTTATTTTTTTTTAATTAAATTTAAAATGAGGTACCAAAAAATTGGAAAATGAAAAATATTTTTTTCTTATGTGTTTGTCCTTAATACAAAGATTCCGGAACAGTTTTTGTTTCGTCTATATCTAAAAAAATGGCTGAGTTATAGCATTTTGAATTTCCATTGTGGCTGACATTTTAAAACGACCTGATATTTGTCACACGATAACAGGCGTATTTATCAACCGATTTGGATGTAACTTGGTGTGTACATAGTATACATACGAATGTCTCGACCGAGTTGGTCAGCTTCATTCGCCATCTTGTTTCAAAAGGGCTGCCATTTAAAAATAATTAATTTTTAATTTAAAAAGAGTTATCAAAAAATTGAAAAATGAAAAAGATTTTTTTTTATGTGTTTGACCTTGATACAAAGATTCCGGAGTAGTTTTTGTTTCGTATATATCTTAAAAAATGGTTGAAATATGGCACTTTGAATTTCTAGCATGGCTGACATTTTGAAACGATCTGATATTTGTCACGTGATAACACGCGTATTTAACCTATTTCGATGTAAGAATCATGTGAATAGTATATCGTAAAGTCTCGACCAAGTTCGCTGGCCAGCTTCATCAGCCATCTTGTTTTAAAATGGAGGCCATTAAATTAAATAAAAAATTATATTTAAAGTGAGATGCAAAAAAATTAGAAATTGAAAAAGGTTTCTTTCTTAAGTATTTGACCTTGATATAAGGATTCAGGAGTTTGTCTTTACCTTTAAAAATGGCTCAGATATAGCAGTTTCAATTTCTATTGTGGGTGACATTTTGAAAAATCTGATTTTTTGCCTGCGACAGCACTTGTATATATCAACCGATTCCGATGTGAGTGAGCATGTGCAAAGGAATTACTGAAGTCTCGCCCAAGTTCACTCGTTAGCCTCATCCACCATGTTGTCTTAAAACGGCAGGATCTTTAAGATATCGCCGAATTTGGCAGCCAAATATAAGTTACTTTAAATAAAAGCATCTTGGATAAAGCTGACTAATTTCGCAAAACTCATTCATAATGATTTAGTATTGATAAAAATTATTATTGAATCTCCTATAATAGGTTTCCACTAAATTGAGCTTCGTGTGTTTGAATGATATAAGCTGGCTTTTTAAAAATAAGGAATATGAAAGCTACCTCTTCCTCCCGGCACTGGGCGGAAGGACTTTTTCAGTTAGTCTAAGTTCTGGCATGTTGACATGTTGACCTTCTAACTATAACGTACAGGGTGGTGGTTCATGTGTAATGTTTGTTCTCAAATACCTGCCATACACTGTATATATATATACGTATATTAGAGGTCTGCACGGGCCCGGGCTTGGCCCGAAGCCCGTACCGGGCCCGGAGGAATGAAGGCGAATTTTCAAACGGGCTGTCCCGGGCCGGCAGAATTAGGGCAATTTTTTCAACGGGCCGGCAAAAAAAAAATGAATGGGCTTGCAGGGCCGGGCCGATAAAAAAATTAATCGGGCCTATCGGCCCGATATAAGATTTCAAGCGAAGCAGATAAAATATGAGCCATTTTCAATGAATATGATTTTCTCGAGGAGTATAAATGTGCGTCACGAGCCGATTCGAGTTTAGCAACATCAATACAGATATGTAACATGTTCTTCGTAGAGATCGGCATCGTACAGTTACAAGATGTCTGATTCCGGTTTTAATTTTTTTCAGCAGACTCGTGCCGGGACGGAACTGGTCTTAATCGATCTCAGGATGTGTAGGACAGGCATTATGTTTTGTAAATGTATTAATAGTGATAATGAACTTCTGTTAACAGTATCTTTGGAAATATACCTTAAGGTGGTTCTCATATTCACTGCTCAACAATGCGAAACTTTCAGGCACATTTTCTGACTCATTTTGAACTATGAAGGCATAAAATTGACAGGCCTGACTATTGAAGGCATTTGGAAACGAATAGCTTTCTCCATATTTGATAAATTACTTACAGAGATAACAGAGATTCCCGTCACGTGACTGTACGTTTTTCTCTTTTCCTGTGCTATCGCTTCCGGAAATTCGATTCAAAACGCTAACTTTGACAGTATTTTCAGAAAGATATAGTGCTTTTATCTATGAAAAAAACGACATTTACATAGCTTCTGAATAAGAATACCTGCCAATCTTACGCGTTTCCGAAAAGAAAAGAATTCATAAATGTGTCGAAATGTAGCTCCTTTGGATTTGAGAAAAGCCTTAAAAATGAGAGAAATATTTTCACAAATCTACTTTTTATTACACAGCTTCAAAAGTTGTCATGTTTTTAATCCTTTATTCTGAACTACATTAATCTTTTAATGAATCCTTTCTGGAATTTTGAAATGTCTGTAGAGACGATGACTTAAACACTGTGTAATCGTTAATGTTTATTATTGTGTGTTTTCTGTTTTGCGAACACAGTAATCCAAAATATACTGTAAAATGTTCCAATAAATATGTATGTAGTATTCATTAAAAGAATCTTAATTTTATGTTGAGAAAAAAACGAATTTTTTTTTGTAGAAATTGAGTCGGGCCGGGCCTGTTTTCACTGATTTTTGTACGTGCCGGGCCGGGCTCGGGCCGAACATTCAATTTTTACACCGGGCCGGGCCAAGATAGCTTTCGTTCGGTCCGGGCCGGGCCCGGAAATTCCGGCCCGCGCAGACCTCTAATATATATATATATATATATAAATACAGTGATGGCCAAAATTGTGGACACTTTTAAGTATCCTTTATTACAAAAAGTAAAAAGCTACCTATTGCAGCCGTCCGAAGGAAAACACTTCGAGAAATTTTGCTATATTTTCGCCGATCATGACCTCCAGATACCAAAACCACCCTCCGTTGAAATGCTGACTTACAGATATATATATATATATATATATATTTATTTATTTATTTATTTACTCATTCATTTATATCTGAAATTTGTTACGCTGTAACTGTCGAATTTTTTAACCGATTTGGATGAAATTTTTCATGTGAATAGTACATACTAATGTTTCGACCGAGTTCGTTGGCCAGCTTCGTCCGCCATCTTGTTTCAAAATGGCAGCCATTTGAATTTTTGAAATTTTTTTATGTTTTCTAACATTGTATACTTATAGAAAATGTTGCGTATCACAAAATGCAAATTCTTATGCACCATTTTAAACAAAAGTCAGAAAGATTGAAAGATATTTTAAAGAGTCACACAGTGTAAGTTAACAACATAGGTCATTTAAAAAAGAAAGTTAGGAAACCTAAAATTTTCAAAATTGTCCACAACATTCAAATGAATTAAATCCATCAAAATTCATTTTGAAACAAGATGGCGGACCAACGAACGCGGTCGAGACATTATAGTATGTACTATGCATATGAAAAATTTCATCCAAATCGGTTCAAAAATTGTAGAATTACAGCATGACAAAATTCAGATATGAATATATATATATATATAGTATGTATATATATATATATATATATATAATATGTATATATGTATATATATATATATATATATATAATATGTATATATGTATATATATATATATATATATATATATATATATTACATCATTTCAAAATGCTAAAACACCATAACTTCAAAAGGAAGGTGTATATCTGCAGAAATTTTTTAACTATAAAATATTTAAAAAAACAAGAAAGACAGGTAAAAAAACAAAAACAGTCTGTTCTTCATCAGTGGGAGGACCGACAGAAAACTAACTCCACCCCCCACTTTTAAAATTTGCAGGTTTCTGAACACATGTTCACCTTGCATTCAATACTGAAAAACTATTGTCATTTTACTAATCAAATTCCATACTGCAACTTGAAACGAAAGAAAGTTGCAGACCTGGAATTTCTGGTTTTTGATAATGGCTTTGGAAGAAAAATTTAAATTGTTTATTGTTGACGGGTGAGAAACATTATACAGGTATTCATGTTTTGAGAAATTTCATTTTGCGGGTTTGGGGGGGGGGGGGCGCATGTTTATTCTGCATTCATGCTTGTTTTCTTATATTTTTTTCTTTTGTTTTTAGTTTAATGATAATTTAAGCATTCCTCTAAAACACTTTTTATTAAAGTTTTTTTGTTTTTGTATGGTTAATATTATGTTTGTTAGTTTTAATTTGAGTTGTTTTAGTTTTTTATGGAATTTGATTAATAAAATGACAATAGTTTTTCAGTATTGAATGCGGGGTGAACATGTGTTCAGAAACCTGCAAATTTTAAAAGTGGGGGGTGGAGTTAGTTTTCTGTCTGTCCTCCCACTGATGAAGAACAGACTGTTTTTGTTTTTTTACCTGTCTTTCTTGTTTTTTTTTTAAATATTTTATAGTTAAAAAATTTCTGCAGATATACACCTTCCTTTTGAAGTTATGGTGTTTTAGCATTTTGAAATGATGTAATATGTTTTATTGCATTTGATATGTGCTGCTGTAGCGCCATTCATGCAGTAATTTTTTATTAATTTTGAAATAATATATATATATATATATATATATATATATATAAGTCAGCATTTCAACGGAGAGTGGTTTTGGTATCTGGGAGTCATGATCGGCGAAAATATAGCAAAATTTCCCGAAGAGTTTTCCTTCGGACTGCTGCAATAGGTAGCTTTTTACTTTTTGTAATGAAAGCTACCTAAAAGTGTCCACAATTTTAGCCACCACTGTATATGTATATATAAGGATTTAAGCCAAACAAGTATGAAATTTCACGAAAAGTGGGTGCAATAACATGAAAACAGCATTTTAAAAATTCTTAGAAACAGCACCGAACATGGGAATCAAGAAGTATAAACACAACACAGAAAAAACATAGCTTCTAGCTCATCGGAAGGTGAGAGAAGCAAAGAAATATAAAAAAATATATGTATCCTCACAGGTTTCGCAAGGTACAGCAAGCTCTCATACTCCAAATGTGTAAAAAATTTAGATTTTAAACAACAAAATTTTGAAATAAATAACAGAAAAATTTATGAAAACAAAATTTCAAATTCGAATAATTTAAATAAGTAACTCATTATAACGAAACGAAAAGATAATTTAAAAATGCAACCATATTAAATTAAATTTTATATTGTATTAACAATAAATGAAATATGAAGATGCAAGCCGCCATATCCCCACCCGGACCTGTAAAGACAAGGATACTTCATAGCTGTAAATAACTTTATTTGCTACATTCACCATCTTTTAGACGGAACGTGGTAGGCTTATGTTATTAAAAAAGCAGCTTCAAACCTCTTGATTTGTCCCTCCGTTCTCCAACCATATCAGTATCTTTTCAGTCTGCTGGAGTTCTATCCTTATATTTATCCGAAAAAAATATCTTCTTAAACAAGGCTTTAGGAATGCCTCATCATACGCTCAAAATGACCCTTCAACTTCCATAATGGTGTTTGGCACGCTTGTTGTTGACATTCCAAAAAAATGTTTCCTAAGATCATTTACCTAATGAAAAAGGAAATGATACAGATATAAATTATTGTAAAATAAGTTTGCTGTAAATTCGAAAATCTGTGTATTTAAAAACTCCTTATTATTGCATATTTTATGGAATCTATTCACTTGTCCCAAAATAATATTAATAAAAACATTTTTACTTAAATTTAAAAACGAGTGTGGCATGGACGGAGCACTAAAATTGAAAAAAAATCACGCTTATCAAAAATCTTAATCTTATACTATAACGCGAGCAAAAATTGTGTGTGCATGTAAATTTTATCTTGAAAACGGCTCTAACGATTTTGATTAAATTTTGCACCCTACCGTTTTCGGGCACGAAAAGACCATTGGAATGGGTCTTGTGTTCGAGAAAATTCGATTAGTGGGTCATTTTCGGTCATAATGGGTCAGGGTCAAGCTAATTATACCTAAAGAACGGCTCAATCGATTTTGACTAAATTTTGTATCTAACCATTTTCGGGCACGAAAAGACTATTGGGATGGGTCATGTGTTCGAGAAAATTCGATTAGTGGGTCATTTTTGGGTCACTGCGGGTCAAGCTATTTTTATCTAAAAAACGGCTCTAACGATTTTCACTAAACTCTATATTCTACAGTTTTGGATTACGAGAAGACCATTGGGCTAAGTCACATGTTCGAGAAAATTCGATTAGTGTGTCATCTTTGGGTCACTGTGGGTCAAGCTAAGTTTATCTAGATAATGGCTCTAACGACTTTGACGAAATTTTGCACCCTACTGTTTTCGGGCACGAAAAGACCATTGCGATGGGTCTCGTGCTCGAGAAAATTCGATTAGTGGGACATTTTGGGTCATAATGGGTGAGGGTCAAGCTAATTATATCTAGAGAACGGCTCAATCGATTTTGACTAAATTTTGTATATAACAATTTTCGGTCACGAAAGGACCATTGGGATGGGTCTCGTGTTCGAGAAAATTCGATTAGTGGGTCATTTTGGGTCATAATGGGTCAGGGTCAAGCTATTTATATCTAAAGAACGGCTCAATAGATTTTGACTAAATTTTGTTTCTAACAATTCTCGGGCACGAAAAGACCATTGGGATGGGTCATGTGTTCGAGAAAATTCGATTAGTGGGTCGTTTTTGGGTCACCGTAGGTCAAGCTATTTTTATCTAAAAAATGGCTCTAGCGATTTTCCCTGAGCAATATATTCTACAGTTTTGGATTACGAGAAGACCATTGGGCTAGTCACATGGTCAAGAAAATTCGATTAGTGGGTCTTTTTTGGGTCACCGTGGGTCAAGCTAAGTTTATCTAGATAACGGCTCTAACGGTTTTGACGAAATTTTGCACCCTACTATTTTCGGGCACGAAAAGACCATTGAGATGGGTCACGTGTTCGAGAAAATTCGATTAGTGGGTCATTATGGGTCAGGTCAAGCTAATTACATCTGAAAAACGGCTCAAGACATTTTCACAAATTTTTTTAATATACGGCCATTTCTGGTCATGAGATGACTATTGGACTAAGTCACATGTTCGAGAAAATTCTATTATCGGGTCATTTTGTGTCACAATGGGCCAGGGTCAATTAACTGAATCTGCTCAAAACATTTTGACCAAATTTTATACTATACCGTTTCCGGGCATGAGAAGAGAATTGGTCTAAGTCACATGTTTTAGAAAATTCGATTAATGGGTCATTTTGGGTCACAATGGGTCAGGATCCAGCTAATTGTATCTAAAAAACGGCTTAAACGATTTTGACTGAATTTTGTATTCTATCGTTTTCGGGCTCGAGAAGAATATTGGGCTAGGTCGCATGTTCAAGAAAATTCTTTTAGTGGTTCATTTTGGGTCACAATGGCTGAGGGTCAAGCTAATTGTATTTAAAAAGCGCTTCAATACATTTTGAAAAAAATTTGTATAATACCGTTTCCGGCATGATAAGACCATTGGGCAGGGTCGCATGTTCAAGAAAATTCAATCATTGGGTCATTTTGGGTCCTGATGGATCAGGCTAACTGTATCTACAAAACGGTTCAAAATATTTTGACAAAACTTTGTACTTCTCCGTTTCTGGACAGGATAAATCCATTGGGCTGGGTCGCATGCTCAAGAAAATTCTATTAGTGGGTCATTTTAGTTATAATGGGTCGGGGTCAAGCTAGCGGCATCTCAAAAAGGTTCAAACAATTTTGACATTTTTTTTTTTGGCATATTATTTCACTGTACAAAAAGACCATTGAAATAGCTCACATGTTCGATAAATTTCGGTTAGTGGGTTTTTGAATAAACGTGGATCAAGGTAATTTTATCTAGAAAACGATTAAGAATTTTCACTAAATTTTCTATTCCACCGTTTTCACGCTCGAGAATAGCATTGTGTTAGGTCGCATGTTCGAAAAAATTTGTGGTTCATTTTGGGTCACTATGTCTCAGGGTCAAGCTAATTGCATCTAAAACAGCAAGAATGATTCAGTGGGAATAATCTATCGAGATAAACACAAAGCTAATTTTGACCGAGCTTAGCTCGGTCATTCCTGCTAGTATGTATAATATTATCAATAATTAATAAATCCAAATTCAGAAAATCAACATGTAAACTATACCATGAAAAACCCACACAAGTGTTACCATGATTTAAAATATATCTTTTACACTACAAATAGAGGCGTCTTAAATTTAGACACATATGTGTCTGAAAAAGAATTTCACTCACTTAAGTGACTGAATCTGAAAATTAAGACATTATAGATATCTTATTTTCAGACACATATAGTGTCTTATTATGATACGAGCTAAAAAAAGTGTCTAAAAAATCTGCAGGCATCTTATTTTAAGACATTTTGTTGCTCCCGTTCGTTATTAGCCACCAGGGGTACTCTCAGTTGAGCATGCGTTTTAGATTTGTTTTGTTTGAACTTGACAGTCGTTCGTAATTCAAACGAAATGTTTCTTTTTATATACGTGTAGATTTTAATTAATATATTTACTTTGACTTGTTTCATTTTTTGAGGGATGTTAAGTTCTGTGATTTTAACACGCATCTACTTAGTTTATGTATTTATTATATACATACATCTGACTTGCGTGCTTGACACCAAATGCCCACTAATACGCAGTTGTCGATATAAACACGGGATAGAAACAAGGAAATACACAACACTAGAAGATTACACCCAGGAAATCTACATACAGTGTGCTACGGACTTGGTGTTCTTTGTATTAATTTATATCAATAATACTGTGTTATTCGTCTTCGTCTTGTCAAAGCTGGTAAAAATAATTTTGCCTGGCGGGTTATGTTTTGAGGATGAAAAACTTCTTTCTTTTAATATAGCTAGCCGGATATATGAAGATATTTCCTTTTAAAAAGATACAAGTCGTTCTACCTCACTGTGATAATTTTTAAATTTTCATATTCAGGAATCTTCCTTGCCGACTGCGAAGTGTTTCCAGTAAGTTTGGTCAATTTCTTAAATGTTATATTTTACATACATATAAATTTAATTTGAAATCAGTTCTAACATTGATTTTTTTATTATTTTTAGTAAAAAAAGTAATTTGAAATTAAAAATGGACATTAGTAAAAAGCTAGAATTTTATATATGTACTTCATAACTAGATTTTGCACGGCTTTTATAACTTTATTTAAATACTTTTCATAAAAATAAACAAATATGTGTGCTGTTTCAGGATTAACTCTACTCTTTAGTATAATATGAGTGACTTATGAATTTGATTCACCGATTTTTTATTTCTAAACAGATAGATTACTAGTGATCAAGATAAATTACTAATCATCTTTAAATTCAATAAATCAGAAATCTTCTTTTTTAATGCAAAATTTCGTGGCTCCATCTGATAAAACATGTCCGATTATTTGACATACTTTCGAGCAGAGCGGAAAATGTCTGTCCCCCCCCCCCCAAAAAAAAAAAAAAAAAAAAAAAAAAAAAACGACGTTCAAATGTCACTTACGTAAATTAGTTAGTTTTTTCTTTACAAAGAAGGCTATTTTCTCTTAGTGAACTTAAAGTCTGAGATTCACAGATAAGCACATATGAGGTTTTATAAATTTTGCATACATTATTTCTTTTCCAACAATTTTTTACCAAATGCATGCGTTGTGGATTAAAAAAGCGTCCCATATTAGGGAATGTCCATTAACCTCCATAACGGACACTCTCGAATGCCGGACACCTATTTAGCGCACCATAATGCAGGGTTAAAATTCTTGTAGAAGGACTTTATTAAAGCATGGGCAAACTGGATAGTATCCCCTACTTTCCTCCTACCATTTTAGGGCCCCCAAATTAGGTAAGCAATTTTAGTAAGATTTATATTTTAAATCAGTTTCGGCATTGTATTGATTATAAGAAATATTTTGAAGTTTTAAAGTAGAATAATATTAAAAACTAACTAACTAAAAAAGAATCTAAATACAGTACAGCTTCTCATTCGCGGGGACCTCGGAAATACAGAATTTGTCTGCTATTTGAAGGTGTTCGCTTTTCTGAGGTAAATATATATATGTTGAAAAAGGTGAGTGTTCGCAAAATAAAGTTGTCCACATGAAGGCTTTGCAGTAAAATCTCCATAACGGATACTCCTAAATAAAGGACACCACTATTTAAGAAAAGAAATTATTATTCACAACATGTCCTTTTTTTTATATACTTTTACCTCAGAAAAGCAAACACCTGCGAATGGCGGACATATTCCACGGTTCTGAGGTGCCCGCTATTGAGAGGTTTTACTGTATTAAGACAATTATTTTTTGTTTTTAATCTTATTCTGGTCTAAAAATTCAAAATATTGATTATAATCAGAAAAAGATTCCAATTATCAGCTTTACAAAAATTGCACACCAAATTTTGGAGCCCCTAAATTCAGGCTGTGTGCGAGGAACATGGCCATATATTTTTCCAGGATTCAACGTGGTCAAACATGGCTACGTATAATACTTGAAAGGAAAAAAAAAAAAAAAGCTGCGATTTAGACGTTTGAAGTGTCTGAAATCATTTATGTTAAATTTCAGATCATTAACTCTTTGCACTCGTATGCCCAGTCTGACTGGACATCATCTTTCCTTGCAAAATTTGTTTGGGGCACCAGTAATAAATGAAAATAAAATTTGCTTTATTTGATTACAGCATTTTTGAAATTGTGTACTTGAAGGAAACTTCTTTTTTAAAGTCGTATAAATCGAATAAAATGTGTG